>OY720635.1:162859720-163459720 GCA_963169105.1 Ceriagrion tenellum | reverse complement strand
TTGTTGACAATACTTACTACATTCATCAATAGCAGAGTGCCTCCTCGTCCTATCCAATGTGACTCATCGCTCCGCTCCTCCTGCCCTCTCACATTATCACCAATTCGATCTTCTTCTGTCTCTCCTCCCTAATTACTTTACTCCCCCTTATTAACAATCCCTGTCTATATCGTATCTGAAAACTGTACCAATTTGGTCACCCTGTATATATTTCCTTACTCTGCTAAAAATTCCTTTTCCTTAGAAGCTGTTCTGTAGTACGTAAGGAATTCTACAGAAATTGACTCTTTTTCTTCAGAACTGATTCCTTTTCTAAGAATCTGTACGGAACATTAGAGCCTGACTCTACAGAACATATGTTCTGTAGAGTTATTGTCTGCAGAGCAAAATAACTCCTTACAAGCTGTTCTGTAGAATTTCAACAACTTTACGGAAATATGTGAGGTTACCGTTGACTCAGTTCCTTTTCTAAGGACCTGTATGGAGAGTCGTAGGGAATTCCACAGAACGTCCTAAGGAATTCTGCAGAACGTCCTAAGGTATTCTCAAGAACATCCTAAGGTATTCTGCAGAACGTCGTAGGAAATTCCGTAAAATGGCGTTTCAATACTTTAAGGAGTATATACAGAACTTTTTAAGACATTCTGTAGAAGTATTTTTAAGGAAACTGTACAGAATTTTTTAGCAGGGTAAATAAACTGAAAATCGAGATAGCAATAAACAATAATTGGCGTCTCCTTTCCATCGTTGTTTAGATTTTTAGTTGTTTATGCTTGTGTCCTTTTTTGTATTTGTTTCAAGTGCGCTTTAATTTGGAAATGTTGCTGTGCATGGAATATTTTATTTAGGATAGAAATTAATGAAAAAATACATCGGCTGGCCGCCGCTTTCATCGCGTTGTATGTGATATCCTCAGATGATACCCATGCGGTGAAATCGGCCGGGTGGCTAATAAAACGGATTTGACAGTGCGGAGTATTTATTGATTCAGGAGTAATTTCTTATAACTAAGTTACGCCTGAAAATGTCAAGTTACATCGAGCATAGTTCAAGTATGCTTTACTTATTTTCTGCGAAGGGAGAGATTGGAAGAAATGAAGATATGGCGTTACCGAAGAAAGATGAAGATCAAAAGGAGAATCGCTGACGAAGATGTCCTTCGAGGAGCAGGAGAGTGAAGAAGCAATATGAAAACTGTGAGAAGTTAGATGCGAACGTATTGGGCACATTTTATGGATGCAGTGGCCTAATGAAAACAATGTTGGAGCCAGTAATAAATGGAAATAATTATAGAGGGAGATTAAGAATGGAATATATCACGGATTCTCGAAGTACGTCGACGATTATAATTATGAAATCCGAAGATTCCAGCGATATTGAGTGGATTTTATGCATGATGCAGAAATAAATTTATTACGAAATAAAATAAATGTATATTTTTTTATTTCTGCTTCGCGATCGTAATTATGTCGAAATGAAGCTGTTGGTTGTGAAGAGAGCAGAGTGCAGAACTACTGCAAACCAATCTTCGGCTTGATGACAAGTGATGATGTGGAAATTTTGTTTTTTATTTAAAATCGATATGCTTCAGGTCCCACTAATGAAAATTTGCAATGCTATCAATCATTTTGAAACAAATAATCCCACGATTCGACGGTATTTGCGATTTTTGACATTTTAGTGGACATTTCATTCGCGTTCAGGTGCGAGGGCCAGGCAAATTTTTTTTTCTGCACCGCCTTCACGCTAGGTTGCGTTCAAATTGTTTTCAAACCTTCTGATGGGCAGTATTTAGTTGACATTGAGATAAGAGTTTTGATTTTCGGTTCCATGCTGACCAGACTCTTTTGAAACCATACTTTTGTCACCGATCCTATCAGCTCGGCGACGAATTTACGCATAGCGAACGATGTCGAAACAAGCCACTTATCGGTCGTAAACATCTTTGCGACTTCTGGCCTTGCATGTGAGCGGCTTGGATTGGGACACACTTCTGACTAGTTGTTATATAACTTCACTTTGGCCGAAATCTGAGTAACCTTGGAGGACGCATCCGAAGTGAGCAATTTTAATTAAGTATGAACGCCTGATCAACACCGTAACCGTGTATAATATGTGGAGCGTGTTGTCAGAACGCCATTCGCTGTTACATTAATCGCCCAACTTAGCTGCTTGGAATGCTCTAATGATTGATTGGGAGATTTTTATTTTTTTCTTATGAACTTTTAATTCGCATGATAATATTTCCAATCTAATTTGTTTCCTGTTCTCATTTCAGGTAATTATCATCGTACCTCCTGCCCATGATTGTAAGGAGAGCTGTCATCAGTGTATGAATGGAAACCACTGACATCTGAGGTTGAGTTATGACATTTTAGCGAGAAATGGAATATGGTCTCCGCTAGATAGTTATGTTTTTACATTATGTCACTCTAATGAGCAATTAAAATGTCATATTCAATGCTAACTTTGCTTTCCTTTGGTTAATTCGTAGTGGGCTCAAAGAGTGACCCTCCGTTTCCGTTAAGGTAGTCCGAGCGAGATAGTTCCCTAGTTATAATGGAGACCATATTCGAATTATAAGTTTTAATTTCACCAGCTGTAGGACATATCAATTAAATATTGTATTATTATTAGTGGAATAATATAGTTTTATATGACAGAAATGGTAATTAAATGAAAAAGTCTTTAACTTGACTAATTTTTTTCGCGCGGTGCGTTTGAAACTCCTTCAAAACGGAAGGTTTTTTGTGATACCCAAGAACCTACTGCAGTGACAATATGATTAATTTTCAAATATAGTTGATATAAGGTACAAACTACGCGCTGTTAGTTTTTTACCACATCTAAGTGTTAGAAATACCTCAATTTGGAAATAATGTCTCTCTGGAGTGCATGCACGTACCAAATCCTATGTAAAATGGCTGGTATTTTTTTGGCAAATATCTTGGAGAGTAATGTAGAAGGGGGTGGAATTTTTGTTGTCATTGGTTGGGTGAGATGTTTTTCTTTAAAGTGAGACAAAATTCATTGATTTCTAATTGAAATGATATTTCGCTCAAACTACCTTAAACAGGCGGTGCGCATTAACTCCTGGTTAAGGACTCTTAATAGGTGGCTTTTTGCTGCTATTTAACTCTTTCACTCAACCCAAATAGTTTTTGCCGGTGTTACTTTTTCCATTTCGGTTTTTTTTCCATGATTAAATACCTAGCCGACGGTATTGCCAACGATTAGTTTCTCTTCTGCGTGGCCGCTCATTGAACTTTCCCCGTCCACTCGAGTCCGTGAAGCACTGAAGCGCGTGTCTCTTCCCCCACCACTTCCCACCTGCCTCCAGTCTCACGCTTAAGGTAGTGCGAGCGAGATAGTTCCCTACTAATCATATTAGAGACCGTATTCGATATATACGTTTTAATTTCATCAACTGTGAGACTCACCCCTGCTAAAAAATTCCTAAGAAGCTGTTCTGTAGAACGTAAGGAATTCTACAGAAATTGACTTTTTTTCAGTACAAGTTCCTTTTATAAGAATTTGTACGGAACATGAGAGCCTGACTCTACAGAACTTATGTTCTGTAGAGTTAGTTTCCGCAGAGGGAAATAACTCCTTACAAGCTGCTATGTAGAACTTCAGCAACTCCACGGAAATATGTGAGGTTTTCGTTGACCCAGTTCCTTTTCCAAGGACCTGTATGAAGAGTCGTCGGGAATTCCGCAGAAAGTCCAAAGGTATTCTGCAGAACATCCTAAGGTATTCTGCATCATGTCGTAGGGAATTCCGTAAAATGGCGTATCAATACTTTAAGGAAAATCTAAAGAACTTTTTTAAAAAATTCTGTAGTAGTAGTTATAAAGAAACTATACAGAATTTTTTAGCAGGGACGAATTGTGTATTGCTCTATTAATGGTGCAATAAGATAGTTTCACATAAGTTGTAAGTAATCAAATGAAAATATCTAAATAAGTCTTTAACTTGACTCATTTTTTTCACGCGGTACATTTGAAACTCCCATCAAAACGGAAGGTGTTTTTGTGATCCCGAAGAATTTACTGCGGTGACAGTATGATTTATTTTAAAATATAGTTGAGAAAACATACAAAATACACGCTGTTGATTTTTTGACGAGTGCTAAGTGTTGGGAATGCCTCATTTTTAATAAAAGGTCTCTCTGGAGTGCATACACGTACCATTTCCCTCATAAAAGGGCTGGTATTTTCTGGCAAATATCTCGTAAAGTAATGTGCTAAGGAGTTGAATTTTTGATGTCAATGGAAGGGTGATATATTTTTCTTTAAAATGGGGCTAAGTGCATTGATTTCTAGGTAAAATGATATTTCGCTCAAACTACCTTAAATACCTGCGAATGGAAAATGGATTGCGCTCCTGTTGTGGTATTTATGTCTTATTCATTGTTTTTATTAATTGTTTCCCCATAGTGTCACCTAAACTCCACATATTGCGTTTCATCGTCTTTCAGGACTCCTATGAGTATCCGAACTCTTTCGGAAACGTTTACTGCTGAACGACGTTCAAATCTCGAAAAAGAGAATGCAATTTAAATGCTATCGTTATTTTACGAGGAATCACGAGAGAAAGTTTGGTAAAAAAGTTTGAAATAAATTCACCATCTCAGACCCTGAGGATACTCTCTAGACCCTCGGACGAATTTCCGTGCTGGAATCGGAAAACTTTCCTAATATATCCCAGCACATTATAAATTGTATTCTCCTCACTCACCACTTATTACTTATCCCTCTATCTTCACCTTTATTAAGTCATTGTGGTAGGGTTTCCCTAATTTAAAAATTGCAAAAGTGCCTGAATTCTAGTTGCGGAAAATGGATAGGCTGTATTACATGTTGCATAAGGTGTGGCTAATTTTGTTTACTGACGAAAATAGAATCTAGATCTGTAGGATTTAACTTTTTCCCGGCGAATGACTGCGATAAATTCCTCCCGGGATCCGTCCGGGTGAGATGCTCCATCTGCTCCACTGCCGACGTTTCGATGGAAGACTTTTCCATCATCAACGGCCGTGATGACGTCAGGTCAAGTTGTCGTCAGAGTCAAGTTGTTTGTCAAACTTCTGAATGAAATCCGCGATGGGCAGAGTGGGTGGCTGGAGGAAGTAATAAAGGGCGACGGGTTGCTCAAGACTGATGTCAGGAAGGAGTTGGGCAAGCGGGAAGGGGAAGAAAGAGAATAGGTTTTATGGGTGGGATGAAGAAGGGTAGATTGTATGCAGAGGCGAAAAAGGATATATTAGAGGGAGATAGTTTGCTAGAGGGAGAGTTTACTATGCGTAGAGGCTACAGGGATGGGAGACTTTTCCATCGTCATCATGGCCGTTGATGTTGGAAGAGTCTTCCATCGAAACGTCGGCAGTGGAGCAGATGGAGCATCTCACCCGGACGGAAACCCGAGAAGAATTTATTGTAGAATCTAGATCTTTTAGGTGATTGGAACTATTATTGTTTATTTAGAGATTTGCGTTTAACTTTGCATGTTCCTACCAGTGATATCTAATGGCATAGCTGAAATAATTCCATCATACCGATTTGATTATTTGGCAATTCAGCGTTGTATGGGGCAGAAACTTGGACCCTCAAAAAGTAGGGCGTGAATAACCTGCAGGCATTAGTGATATGGGTTTGGAGGAGGACGGAGAAATTGTGAAAGTCGGAAAGAGAGACGCACAGTCCTTGGTGTGGTGGGCGAGAAAAGGAAACTTCTGAATGAAATCCGCGATGGGCAGAGTGGGTGGCTGGAGGAAGTAATAAAGGGCGACGGGTTGCTCAAGACTGTGATGTCAGGAAGGTGTTGGGCAAGCGGGGAAGGGGAAGAAAGAGAATAGGTTTTATGGATGGGATGAAGAAGGGTAGATTGTATGCAGAGGCGAAAAAGGATTAATTAGAGGGAGATAGTTTGCTAGAGGGAGAGTTTACTATGCGTAGAGGCTACAGGGTCCCTATACCTAAAGTATATTTAACGCCATTTAAAAGATGTTTTTTATACCTGGGGCCGAAATTATACAAATCAACTGTCAAATAAAATAAAAGAGATAACAAATTGTAAAATATTTCTTAGATTTGTAAAAGAATGGTTAATGTCTTGTAATAACATTGAAAGTGTGCTTCGCTAAGATTGCTGTTATTTTTTCTACCAGATTCATGTTGTTTGTTAGAGAAAGATTTTTTTAATGTTAAAAAAAGTATTTTTATTATGTATGCTTATTTCATGATTTGTAATATGTATCTCATATTTTTATGCTTACCTAGGCAATGCATGTGAAAAAATGCTGACGGTACCCTAAAAACGGGCCTGATGCCTGTAAGGCACCTAACTTCCTTTTATGTAAATGAAGTGTATGAATCCATTTGTTTTTTGGAAGAAATAAAGTGTTATTATTATTATTAGATAGGCCTCTGAAAGTGTAGAATACCGGGAGGAGATTCTCTGACTTTCAACAAAACCTATCTTTTACCGATAGAACACTTATTTTTTTAATTTTAACATTCATCCTAATGGCGCATGAATATATCTCGTTTTAATTCTAGTAATATGTACAGATTTTCTCAGTGCAAAATGACACATTTATTATCAATAGAACTGTCACTTGTTAATTTCAAGGTATCACACCGAATCTGTAATCGTAAAAAAATAATTTTTGTGTAATTTGGCCTAAATTTCGAGCACTGCGCCGAAAGCTCTTGCGATCATATACTTTGAATTAGGAAAGAAATGAAAATATTATTCTTTGGCCTATCATTTCTATTACTGTGTCTATGGTGAATCTCAATGTGTTAACAGATGTACCACAATGAAATGCAGTTCTTGATTTTTTTCAGCGTGCGTAAAAAAGTATTACATTCTGCTCTCAAAGACCCACGATTGTCGCTCCAGCCACCTGAAGTGCGCGATGAGTGCCCAAAACGGTGAAGTACGTCGTAATCAGTGTCGATAGCTATTAGAAAAGGGGATTTACCTTTCATATCGTTAAATCCTGCAAATGCTGGCGGCATTGATCATAGAATATCAACAGCTAGCGAAGACTTTCGACGGCGCCATTTTGATTTTTTGTGCCACCGAACGATGAATGCCCTTCAGGTGTGGGAACTGAACGACGCAAAACAATTCTGTTATCGCATTGTCCTAAAATACGCAAGTAATTCAAATCCAACGTGTGGTAATAAATTTCTTTCACTTAAGCGGTCTTTGCTCACTCGTGCCCCTTGCGTACGCCGCGCTCAATTATTCTCCACCATTGCATACCATCGGGACTTTCCCTCGCCTTTTTTGTGCTTTAACTCACGCACGTCTGTGTGAAGCAAGTTCCTGAGAACACTCCGCATCCGACCGTGCATTATTAATGCAGGTTGATTAAGTGAAAGCACCGTAGAGAATGTTTTTTTAGAAGGGAAGTAAAAAAAATACTGCTGAAGATTAAGGTTGACCAGTAATGTTCTTGTTTGTTCAGAGTGGTAAACCTCATTTTTGGTGGTATGTTGCTCATCCTGTTGAAATTTATGTATTTTGTGGAACATGACGGAGTTCATATATACACTTTAGCGTTCGAATTCGGATGAAGCCTATCATGGTAGTACTCGAGTGATCGCAAAATATTTCCAGTTAATTTTACCGAATTTTTCCGGAATAATGCCTGATTAGGTTGTAGACATTAGTGCAGTAAAAGTTCAAACGATTTCGTACTGTCTACTAATTTTTATTTCACCTCTTGCTACACGTGTTTCGACTGACTAGCAGTCATCCTCCGGAAAGACTGAATTAGTAGACAGACAAGAAAAAATTAGTAGACAGTACGAAATCGTTTGAGCTTTTACTCATCATGCTGTTCTAAGATATCTCGCCTGAGAAAGTGGAGTTTATTAGTGCAGTACTTTCCGGTTTCCATTAGCTAAAGTCTGCGGAGAAATCTCGCAATCGCAAAGATTTCCAGGTTATACTCGTGGCTAATTGAATTAATAAAGGAAGCCCCTTACTTACTGACTTACTCCTGTGGCCACTCAAATCTCAGATGATGTCAAGCAGTGATGGTGTTTTTTGGATAACCCGCGTCAAGATTTAAAATAGCCAACGTTTCTTCTCCTCTGCTGGAGACCTCATCAGGGCTGAATGACCTAATTGCCTTTATTGTGCATCAATTTATATCGTCACGGTGGTGCAAGAGGGGGAGGGGGTGGGGTGGGTGTTGGCGGAGAGTCTTCTGGACGTCGCTCTTCTTTCTGGAAGTGAATCATGGCTTCCAGTAATTTCTATACTTCTATAGTTTCATCTTCTTCCCTTCTTCTCTCATGACCAAGCCATCCTCTCCTCCTGCTTATAATCACGGCCACATTATCAGGTCTTCTGAATAGTTCTCTAGGCTCTCAGTTCTTCTTTATTCTCCATGTCCCTGCTTCAAAAGTTAATCCATATAATCTTCTTAATACTTTTTTCAAAAGTTAACAACTTTTTCTGCCTGTATTTCGCTAATGTCCACACCTCTGACTCATACAAGAGAACGGGTTGGGTAATAGCTATGTATATCCTAATTTTTGTATTTCTTCACAGAAGCCTGCTCTTGAATAATTGTGACAGACTCCAGTAACACCTATTGGCTCCATTTAATCTCACTTGTATTTCCTAGTCCAGCTTATTTCGACTGGTTATAGTGACTAACTTCTAAATTCTTCAATTCTTTAAAATTTGTGACCCATAACTTCCAGCGTTGATATAATTAGCTCTGCCTCTTCTCCTATTTTCATAGAATTCGTCTTTCCTTCTTTTACACGTAAATTACCTTGTCCGCTTCTTCTAAGAAGACTTCCACTAGTACTTTTAGGTCGTTTTTCCTATCAACTATTAGGGCGACATCATCTGCAAACGCTAAAACGTTGATTCGCCCTTCAATTTTTGCACCCCTTGGTACAGCTTTTGTTGCCTTCAATGCTTCTTCAAGGGCGTAGTTGAATAAAAGGGCAACTACCCATCTCCTTGTCTAACCCCTGTATTGATGTCAGAGCTGTCTGTATATTCCCGTTCTATTCCAACTTTACCTCCTGAACCTTCAATGCACATTTTCGTTAGTCTTACAATCTTTTCTGGTATGTTATTTCTAAGTACTGTCCATAGTTTTGACCCGATTACACTATCATTTAGCCTTTTTTAAGCCAATAAATAACTCATAGAGCATAAAGGATGCCCGCATCTAATAAAATGTTACCTTCCTCATTTCTCAGTAGCTGGGGAAATACACCAAATTTCACCGCTGTATCATTATGGCAAGATCCCTTATTGATTGCTCTGTCCTTAGTTAATTTATAAAGGAGTGATTTCTTTCTTGCTTCCACTAGAGTTCGTCCAAGATAATGGCGCCGTTGACAGTTAAAAATTCAGCCAATTTGTAAACCAATGTAAAGTCGCTTGGGGAGGGGAATTGCGTGACCGAAGAATATATGATGGTGACCTTTGTTTAAATTGTACCAGAGTAAAAAAAAATACTTTTCTTTTCAAGCCAAATTAGTGTACTTCAGATGCGCAATTATCTTGGACGGGCTCTGATGCCTTCGCCACCCGACGTTGCCTTCTTATTTCAGTCTTAGATACGAAAGAAATGATCTGATTTCCAATGAGATGCTGTACTATCAGGGCATCTTAGGTGCCAAGTATGAAGCGACCGTCTTTTACTCTCTAGCTGGCGCGTCTAGCCATTTAAATCGTGTCGTCTCATTCCCCAAAGGTCGAGGTGAGCGCTTTGCGTTGCCCGATTCTGGACTTGCAGCCGCCGCTTTCCCCGCTTCAGCAACTCCCACTCTCCAACCTATTAAGGTAGTACGAACGAGATAGTTCCCTAATCATAATAGAGACCATATTCGATATATACTCTTTAATTTCACCAGCTGTGAGACGCAAGAATTAAAGATTGCGTTATTAATGGTAACATAATATAGTTTTACATGACAGAAATTGTAAGTCGTCAAATGAAAATATCTAAATAAGTCTTTGACTTGACTCTTTTTTGTCCCGCAGTACGTTCGAAAATCCATCAAAACGGAAAGTTTATTGTGATCCCGAAGAATTTACGGCGGTTTCAATATGATTAATTTTCAAAAATAGTTAAGAAAACATGCAAACTACACACTTAGTTTTTTGACGAGATCTAATGTTTGAACTACCTCATTTTGTAAATAATGTCTCTCTGGAGTGCATACACGTACCATCTCCCATGTAAAAGGGCTGGAATTTTTTGGCAAATATCTCCGAAAGTAATGAGGTAAGGGGTAGAATTTTTGGTGTCAATGGAAGGGTAATATATTTTTCTTTAAAATGAGACCAAATTCATTGATTCATAGGTAAAATGATATTTCGCTCGAACTATCTTAAGTCTTCCGACCCACTCTGCGTAAGACTGCTTCAATAACTCACACCACCATCCCCCTCCCTCCGCCTTCCACCCCCTTGAGTACGCCCACCCCCATCTACCCTCACACGTGACTCCCGCCACGCGTTCAAGTCTCCATCCGGCCGACGCGACGGATAGTCCACTCGCTCCCTCCTCCCGGGACTTCTGACCTCCTCTCTTTTAGCGGAACGGGCCCTCCGTCGCTTTCTGGTCACGGCCAAGGGCATGCTTCGCGAGATACTCACGTCCGATTGGCGTGCTGGTCATGGACGCGTGCGCCTGCAGCCCTCTCGGTGGAAAGGTCTAATCTAAGAAAGAGTTGCCCCTCGCTCGATTGTTAACTTATGAATCGTAAGGCTCAGAGGTGGGGGTGAAATGCAGAGGATTTCTGGTATCGTGCTGTGGATCGCATTCCCTTGTTCTTCTTCTAGGGTCAACGTCCTCCTCCTTGACGGGAATGTCTCCTGTGCGTCGCATCGTAGGCTGTCGGCGAACTTTTTGAACTTTTCTCAAAAATATTTAACTTTTTTATGATTGTCGCCCATCATTTTAGGTCAACCATTATGTTTTTTATCAAAAATTCTTAATGAGCATCCTCGAAAACCTTTGCTCACGACTTGGTTTGCAAATCGAACCACTATTTCATATTTTGCCCAGGTTTTCAGGCTTTGGTCCCTATGTGCGAAAACGTCTGTTGCTCTTACCAGGCGCCGATATGCCAATATTGTACCACCCCTTCATGAAATTGTCTTGAATAGACGTATTCATGGAGTGCATTCCTATGAGCGCATAGGTTGGTCTCGCATTGGATGTAGTCCGGAGCATTTGTAATTTTCTTTTTCCCTGTGAGGTGCACTTTCGTCGCATGTGTTACTGAGCAGGAGTTCGTTTACCGAATATTCTTGGAATTTTGCAACGTGAATGTTACTCCGTTTTCATGCCAGAAACTTGAAGAAAATTTATGAAACGACAGGGAAGTGCATGTTGGAATGAATGTCATTCTTAGTTACTGTAAGTTGGAAAAGTATATTCCTAAAAATATGAGATGCCAGATTGTCGCGGATTCGCGCGTACTGGCTGTGTTTGAACTGGCCCCCAAGTCCGTTTTACACGGGGCACGTGTTTGCGGAGTCTGATGTATGTGAGAGCGTGCATTTAAACTTACGTCGTGTTAAGCGGTGAATTCCTAAATCTCATGCGCTTATGATTAGTTTTCCTTCATGTTTTATTCATTGAAGTTTCGTTGTGAAAACACGTCACGACAATGTGACTCGCGAAATATTTTTAGAATTTTCCTGGGAAAAACTTAAAATGAAATTGATCAACTACTAAATCTAGTATGGGATGTCCGCTAATCAAATCCAGCGGCATCTGCGAGCCAGAAATTATATTTTGGTCGTTCGCGAAAAGCCAACTCTCATAGTTTTTGCACGTATTCTCGAAATTTGCTTCTAGTCTCGAATATCCGTAAGTTTTGCTTTCATATCCGAGGAAGAAAGTTGGGAGTGGATCTCATCTGACTTCATGGTGGTGCGCTCCCATTTAGGGCGGGAACGCGATAACTTTCGCCGCATTTGCCCGTTTATTTTTTCTGTTGCCCAGTCGAATCGGAGTCCTTCCCGGGTGACGGAAGGGTCGAATTCTGGGCCCGAACTCCCTGGCGCGCGCCCCACTCACTAACGTTCCCACTGGCCCCGGGGCTCTTTTTTCCCCATCACGGCCGCTCGCGCTGCCCCTCGTCCAAGTGTCCGTTTCGTCCGTTCGCTTTCTACCTCCATTTCCGCGGAAAGAAGTCATCGCGTATCTCCGCTCTCCTCTCCTGTATCGAATGAATGCCTAACTTATCGTCGTTCTCTGTTTTGTCTCAAGAAGGAGATTCACTCATTTGAGTGTTTTACCAGCTGTTTTACCACCAGTTTTTGGACTGCCCTTATCCTAACAGGATGGCGATCGTCAGGGAAAACCTGGAATTGTCAGGGAATTTTAACTTTCTGGAAAATTCCTGGGAATTCTCGTAACACTCAGGCAGAAACTGGAATAGGAATCCTCTAAGAAAATGAAAACACTGGGCTTTTTCCACCATTGTATTAAAAACACAAATCGACCGGTTTCGGCCTTTTCAGGCCATTATCAAGATTACAGAGTAATCTTGTACTCTGCAATCTCTCCCTTACTTATCAATATTACAAAGTAATTTTGTACTCCATAATCTCTCTCTTACTCTGTAATCTTGATAATGGCCTGTAAAGGCTGAAACCGGTCGATTTGTGTTTTTAATACATTGGTGGAAAAAACCAAGTGTTTTCGTTTTCTAAGATGAATAATTTCCACAAAGTGAACTCGCCAGCCATTGATTTTATAGGAATCCTCGTTATTTTTCTTCCATTACGTTCATCGGCCAGTCTTTCCCACCCTTGATATCACCAGCTAAAACTAACGTCCGTCGCAGACGTGCATAGAATAAGCCCCATCAACTTTTGGAATATTCAGTTGTGAATCAGACGTACAATGCATACCTGTTGTATATCCCTAATGCGATATTTGCCTAGTAGTGTTAAAATTCATGACCTCAATGTATTACGCTCATCACAAGGAATCCGAGGCTATGTCGTCCGGAATGTTTTACCTCGCGTTTTTTTTTTAACTTCCGAAGCTCAGGTCTCGAAGTAGCTGGCGCACTATAGCTTATAGTAAATATATGATTGCAGTTCTAAAAATACGAGAGGATGATTAGAAAATTTATAGCTGCCGTAGAAAATTTAATTCAGCAGAAAAAATATTCCAATAATAGGTGACCTTTTGGCGATCGGTCAGGGAAATTGGTAAACCCATCAGGGAAAAGTCAGGGAAAGGTCAGGGAATTTGACGATTGGATATCAGTTGCCACCCTGCCTAACTTACCTCTTTTCCCTTATTGATGTCCCTTCATTAGATCCCTCTCAAATGCCACGCACCGTCTCCCTCCTCTTGTTTCGTCCGGAATTCCCGTCCTCTTCCTTCCTCCTCCACGCTTCACACGTGTCCTCCCCTCTATTACCCTAATCAACATTCCCTCTCTTTTCAAAACATCCTCCATCATCTCTTCTGCCTCTTTTGTGCATACTTCCTCGTCTAACTTCCACTCCTCTAAGACCACATCCAATACCTCCGCATCTGTCCTTCTCGCTACTCATCTCACCATCTCCATCCTTCTTCACACCCGCATCTTACATCGCCTCAAGTCTACGTACAACCTCCCTTCGCGGTGACCGAGTATCCGACCCTTGCAGCGCTACGATTCGTATTGTAACGTTTTTTGGTTAAGGTTATCCATTAATTTCTTACTCGTTCATCAATTTTCACATACCGTCGTGGGCATGCACCGACCAATGGTTGATTTATATCAGCAATCTGGAGAAATCCATTGAAATTAAGATGCAATTGATAGATGGCCGTGAGAAAGTATATCTTAAAATGCGCAGGGAAAAGGAACGTCGGAAGTTTCTGGAAAATGTTCGGAGGTAAAGAGAGTGTATATAGAAAGTGTTCGAACGCTGTGAGGTGTTCCAGGCCGTGGTTGAAGGGTAGGAATTAAGGGAAGAAGTGGGGTGATTGGACAGATGTTTCTTATTGGAGAAATGATGGTAAGGATAGCGCCGAGCTCCATAAGTTGCATAATGCAAAGCGGATGTTTTATAGCTGGAACAACGAGGCAAAAATTATCTCATTTGTGGTGAATTTTAGGCTCTCGTAAGCGGTGCCCGTGTCCCGTGTGTGAGCATAGATTTTCAGCCTTCTAGATTTAGATATTTCATGTTTTAATTTGTATTCTTTTTTCACTACTCCTCAAGTGCTTTGTTTGATAACTTTCGCCTTTTACTCTAGCGTTTCTTTGTGGAAAATATGATATTGCGCTTGGGTACTGGCGATCCTTGGTTTTTCTTAATCAAAACTTTCACTGGCTGTTTAAGTTTCGGTGTTCGCCGTCGTGACCTTGCGTAAAATGTCGCGTGTCAAATCTCTAAAGTTAGTGACGCCTGGCGTGAGCGTCGACCGCCATTGAATCCTCTCACATACGATCGCGGGTCATTCGTCCCCGCGGTTGCTCCATGGAATGAATACTAAATTATTGCGTCCGATATTGAGACCTCTTCTCGTGCCACATGCTCGATTTTATCACTTGTGTCACCACTTTTACATCTCTTTCTTGCGCTCTCAGCAATAACGCAGGTGATGGCCGCGCACAGAATGTTTGGTGACGCAATTTATAGGAAATGACGGAGAAGTGGGGGAAATTAAATTTGGAGGAAGACACTCCACCAAAATGTTTTATACATTTGAACTCCATTGCATTAGTTATTTTATGCTCGGACCCTGTGGTATTAAATATTTACTCCTTTGAAAAATCTAATATTGATTAGTTATTCTTATTATAGAGTTTACTGATTTTATATTTATTTTATCTCACGTGGTATTTTCATTTACAGAATAATTATAGTTGCATTGTTATTTTAGTTTTGAAAAAGGCACGAAGTATTTGAGAACAGAATAACATTAAGCTCTCAGCGAATTTCTTCAGTTTAACATAACTTTATATGGGAGGTTTCGTGATGGACATTTTTCTTTCTTTTAATTGTGTATCCTGAAAAGCCAAATAGCTTTTATCGTCGCATTGGTATGATCGGATGAAATTGCGTACAGTCTCGTATATTTTGCGCTGCTAGCATTTATTTAAGTTCCCAACTTGATGAAGAACAGCAAAAAGTACCCAGCAAGAGGGATTCCTCAAATGTCGTCAAATCGAGTTTTGTGAGACCACCGTTGTCATCAAAAGATGAGGTCGTGAGGCCTTAATCAAGCCCTCATTACTTGTCGGCGACATTCTTTTCAAATCCTTGCCCTCGCCTCTCTTAACTATCTATTTCCACATCGTTTAGTACCGTTGAATTTGGTTGAGCTCTCCTGATCCTATTAGATTTGTCTCTTAGAAAAATTCAAATGTTCTCGTTTTTTTTGTCAGCTCTCTTTTGCCTGGGTCACTTGCTTGGCTCTAGGCAGTTTAACTTTTAGTCTTTTTGAAATATTTGGCTTCATCATCCCTCCGATCGTAAGTGGTGCTTGGGACCGCTTACTAATGAGATCCGTCAACTGGCAAACCCTGTATTTTCTCTTCTCTGAGTTGTATTTGTGTCGGTTTGACTGGTGAGTGACCCATTCTGCCGGTAGTAATTGACCATAGCTTTCGATATTTACTCATCTAGATTCGTCTTCGTGTACCTCATGTCCTGTCATCCAGAAAATTGTACCAACCTGGTCTCGTGAGAATCGTCCAAAGTTGCCCCCCTTCCATGTGGATGTAGCACCCGGGCCAGATTCTTAAGATCTGCTCCCCCAGCTGCAGTCAATTGCGTTTCAGTGAAATTTCGATGATCAATGAAATGCAAGAAAGCAAGTTTCTGAGCACCTGATGAAGCACAAATTATTGATCACTGCACTCGGAGTTACTAGGCGTCGCGATATTGAGTTTGGTTGTCTTCATTTTTATTTAAAAGTTGCAAATGCACTTATTTTGGATCAATTCATTGTAATACGACGGCTTTGACTCTCTGTGTGTTTGTGAACATGTCTTAAAAATTGTGATTTCGTCTGCCCTACTTGACGAGTATTGTTTAGCTAACGCGTTGAAATGAAGATGACTGCCGCTTTCTAGTTAATTCCGCCGAGTTATCGTTTCTACATCCTCAAGCAAGTAGCAAATGTGTACTTCAAATCACCTTAAATTAAATTAATTTTTTATAAAAAGTTTTTTAAATGCTCACAACTGCAAAGAGTATTGCTGTGTCCGGCTACTAATTCATGGAAAAGGTTATTTGACCTTCATGTAGCCTTTATATGCAAGTGTAATCTTTAAGTCACTTCTCTGCCCAAATGTGGATTTTTTAATAGCTGTAATGAAAAATGTGCATCCAAATGCATGCTTGTAAGAAAACTTATCCAAGCTTCTTTTTTACTTTTGTTCAATGAGTTTATCTTCGTTTTCAAGGACAAGACTTCAATATTAGTTAGTTACTCTGTTTTTCCGAGATTCTGCACCACATCGTATGTATAATGTTTTTTGTCTCATTTCCTCATCTCTCATCCAACGACAGTTATTAGGTTTTGACGCAAATTAGATCAGTATGCCACAGCGTTCGGGGGTTCCCATTGTGGTTTCGCCCCATAACTTATTGCAAGGTCCTTATACCCAGGTCATTACACGCACTTGTCCAATGTAATCCGCCATCTTGGGTCTTATTTTTGGCGGAGTTCCAATTCTGCACGCAAATCAATGGGTAACATGAGGACAAAGATTCGCATATATTTCTCTTTATAACTGAGGTAATGCCATGAAATTATTTGTGCTGACAAATAATACTAAGCAGCTTAAGGATGCATTTGGACTTTTGGTCTGAAGCCTCCCGATCGACTCCAGGAAAGTGCTAAACAATGGTTCCGACTCCATAATTCAAACATGGTCATAGGGAAAATTTTTTGTGCTGACAAATAAATTTAAGCGGCTTAAGGATTCATTTGGAATTTTGATCTGAAGCCTCCTGTTCGACTCCAGGAAAGAGGTAAATAATGGTTCCGACTCCATAGTTCAAACATGGTCATAGGGACAAAGATCCACGTATATTTCCTAGAATAATTTAGCGTATGCTTTGAAACTTTTTACTTGATAAGCAATACTAAGCGGGTTTAGAACCCGTTTGCATTTCTGGCCTAAGACTCCAGGTTCGACTCCAGTTCGACTCCAGGAAAGTGGTAAACAATGGTTCCGACACCATAATTCAAACGTGGTCATAGGGACAAAGATCCACATATATTTCCCAGAATAATTTGGATAATGCCATGAAAATATTTGAGCTGACAGAAAATACTTGGCGGCTTTAGCATTTATTTTAACTTTCGTTCTGACGCTTTCCGTTCGACTCCAGGAAAGTGGTAAACAACGGTTCCGACTCCATGATTCAAACACGGCCGTATGGACAAAGATCCACGTATAATTACCTGAATAATCTAGGCTGTCTAAGAAACTTTTCGAGTAGACAGAAACTACTTAGCAACTTTAGAATTCGTTTGACCTTTTGGCCTGACGCCTCCAGTTCGACCCCAGGCAAGTGGGTATAAGGTCCTTGACTTATCGGTACGCGGAGTGTCCCCCTCTGCAGACAGAAGTGGGCAACTCTATCAGGAGGCGCGGACCGCAGGTCACGAGGCCGACCGTGCTCTCCGAATGCACGCCGTTATTTCTCCTCTGTTTATATTTCTTCCAAAAGGGAGGGATTTGCGTCATCGTGATCTGTAAGGCCCTGCGGCTTGCTAGCAGGAGCGGAAGGGGACAGGTTGTACACTGGAGAAGACTTTCTGACTGACATTTCCTCCGAGTCTCTGAGTCAATGACAATGAACACTGGAAATGATTGGATTTGTGGTCAGTCGCCCTCCATGATGCGTTTTCACTTCAATAAATGTGTCAGGTGCGAGTGCGTAGAGGAAAGAACTGAATAGCATTCTAGTGGATTCATCGGATTAGAATTAAGCTCGTTTGAAAAATCTTTTCACGGTCTCATATTCATTTTAATCGTCGAAATTAAGTTAACTCTTTTTAAGAATACTATTTCGTCGAAAAACAGTTTTACCCTTGCTTCTCTCGTGGCTCTTAAAAAGCATATTTATCTCTGATCACATGATAATGTTAGATAGTTAATAAGTAATGGAGTGAACGACTTACTTTAACCTGGGGAATTCCGCGTTTATGATAAACCTAAATAAATAATGTCGAAAGATCATAAGACCTCCGCTTCTCCGTGGATTAGTAGTCTAAATTTCATTGACTTGGTGTATATCTTCGCACCTGCCCGCGTGATTGCCTGTCGCATTAATTGTGCATTTTCGCTGTGATTGGAAAATCAGGATTTTTACTTTACTTACAAAGGGGTGTGTCTATTTCTTATGTATAACGTGGTGTTGTTCGTTTCACGTAAGAATTCTTACGGGCGTGTATCACCGGGAGTCCTCAACGGACTCAGCCTCCGATTTCCCCATGAGGCGACACCTGTTGCTCACTGTGAGAACTTGATCGACGCCATTGCCTCATCTCTTTTGTCTTTCGGAAGATGCTCGCCAGGTGTCTCTAGCTGCAGCGACATTGCGATCCAACCGCGGGAAACGCGAGTTTGATGTCAGTTTTCTAAGCGGAGGTTATGCTGTGCCTCTTCACTTCTCCACAGCACCCCTAAGTCTCAGTTTCTCTGGATAATCTTGGCTCGTCTTCAATGGACGCGAGTTGAGGTATGCGACGATCTAATGAAAGTCATTCATAGGTGGCTTTCTATTCGCTCTAGTGAGCTAACCACTTCGCAACACTTCATCGCACTTATCTTTCATTCGTCTCTTTTCCTGCGCACCAGGAGGCGCTCTTCAAAGCAGATCGGGGCAGAGGTGATATGTGCTGAACAACAAAAGAACATCGATAATTGCTCCCGTGAAAGTTGTCAAGTTTTTTTTTATTTTCAGTGAAAGCGGCAAACATACTTATCGTATTGCTTTTAATTACTGTGAAACTTTTCTTATTTGAAACGAATTCGACAACTTGAACCACTGTATTCGATTGCGACTGTTGCTTCCCCACAGGATTTGGCCGACACAGGTAGAATTTGTATGATAGATTAATATTGTGATGTGATCGTGTCGTGAATATCAATTCAGTTCTGGAATCGTGGTGGCCTAATCAAGTATTTGAAAAACTGGTTATTCACTAAATGAATTCTCTCTATACCATGTTCTATGACGGGAGAAATAATCGTAGGATTCACGTGTAAGATCGTCAAGGATGTGCAACGGTAAGCTATTCGCCCTGATTTTCTACTTTTTGCTAAATTTGCGGACAGAAATATTCCATGGTTTTGAATGGCGTTAGCTGAATCAAGTCTGTGATTAATAATTGTTTTCTCCGTCCTAAGCTAACGATTATCTGAAGTGAACCAGGGAAAGGTAGCTATATAAAGGTAGAATTCGATATTGGTGCATGTGCGTCGAACTATAGCAGTCGGAAGGAGAGGAATAACAGGTGACTAGTGTGTGATCAATTAAAATATTGAGCATAAAATATGGCTTAAAGGTCAATTTAAAATATGATTTTCGTCTGTCATCAAAAGTTGTTACTTTTAAAAATAATAAAAACTTAATAAAAAAACTGTACTCGTGTCTCGTAAAATCATCACGCCTTGGAGTAATATCAGGGTGGCGATCGTCAGGGAAAACCGGGAAAACCTGGAATTGTCAGGGAAATATCAGGGAATTCTCGTAACAGTATGGGAGAAACTGGGATATGAATCATCATTATTTTTTACCATTGCGTTTATCGGCCATTCTTTTCCACCCTTTATTTCACCATCTGAAGCTGAAGTCCATCGCTGACGTGCATGGAATAAACGCCATCAATTGGTGAAATATTCAGTTGTGAATATTTGTTATTTAGTTATGAATCAGACGTACAATGTATCCCTTTTGAATACTGCTATATTTGCCTAGTTGTGTTAAAATTCATGATCACGAAGTATTACGCGCAACACAAGGAATCCGAGGCTATGTTGTTCGGAAAATTTTGCCTCGCGTTTTATTTTAACTTCCGAAACTAAGAGCACACTAGCTTATAGTAAGTGCATGCTTGTAGTTCTAAAAATACGAGACGGCAATTAGAAAATTTAAAGATGCTGTAGAAAATTTAATTCAGCAGAAAAAAAAGTATATTCCAATAATAGGTTACATTTTGGCGATTGGTCTGGGAAATTGGTAAATCCATCAGGGAAAAGTCAGGGAAAGGTCAGGGAATTTGAAAATTGGACATCAGTAGCCACCCTGAATATTTATTCGGGGAATGGGAATCCCATACCAGGCGAGTGGTTTTTTCACTTATCCGTTTATTTCTAGCAGTTATTCCCCTGATCCCCTGATCGAGCTATCATTCGGGTTGAGTTCTTGTATGCGTCTCATCATGAGGGTCGGAGCATTGTGCTGGAGAGCAAGTTTCGCCTTTTCTATTATCCAGTCGGATCTGTAATGAGAATACCAAACGACTTCTCTCGGCGGCTGCTGCAGCGGCATTTGGAAAAAATTCCTTTTTTTTTCGTGTGGTTGCGCGGCGTTGATATCGCATTTATCTCAATCGACCGACGCCATCACAACCACACTTGCGAATTAGGAGATCAGTTTTCGGGTTTCCTTCCGCGTGTTGTCCTTTTGTGACGACAGTTTCTCCAGCCATCCTGCTGGCGTCTTCAGGTCGGAGATCTTCGACCTGAAGTCGTCACGAAACTGTCACTGTCGTCACAAAAAGACAACACGCGGAAGGAAACCCGAAAACTGATCTTCATATGTTGACACGTCGCGGAAACCTTCATACTAATCACACTTGCGAAAATACACTCCGCCGCTGCGCCGAGTTTCCCCACCTCGCATACGCTTCGGCCGTGGAATATGATCATCATTCGTGAGATGTACTCCTATATATCACTCTGGTGTGGATATTTTACTACGAGGAAGATCTGAAGAACGTTTTTTTCCATCACAGTACTTCGATAATCGCTCTGAAAATCTGACCGACCAACGAAAATCTGATATAAACAGCATGCGCCTTGAACTTCTTCCTCTCCTCTGCTATACTTACAAACATCGGCGCTGTGGACTTCCAGTCATTGTATGCTGTATTCATGATGGCGTAACGGCTGAAACCGGTCGTCTCGAGTGAAATAAATATTCGGTAAACGCGAATATGCGACCTTGGTTGAATCATTAAAAGATTCCACAAAATTTGATCTTCATCCTACGATGTGTTCGATCTTCATAATTCGATGGATCATACCACTATGTTAGCTTAATCTTTCTGCAAGTCCTGAGTACTTCCTTCCATTACCCGTTACACATTACCATCCACTTACCCACTTATTATTCCACCGAATGCGAAATCAACGCAGCACTATTACGCTAGTTATCGTATCTTTGAGAATACGTAATTAATTATTCTTAGGGATTAATTACTGTTCAATATTGTGTCGTACATAGTGAGTTCAATCTTAGATACAAGTTTAGAGTTGCTTGATAGCAAGCCAAGTGAATGATTTTCTATGTGTTTGCGCATACACGTATGTGAATACAGCAAGCCAAGTGAATCGGTTTTTCTGGCCTAGTATTCTCCATGAAATTCAACGAAAGATCTGAAAGGTCGAGATTAGAATGGGTTTGGTAGTGCCAATCATCATTTCCCCTATTCCCTTATTCTTTACACTATCACAGAATAATTAGCTATTGATATTCCTTATTTCTCACCGGTTTTTCGATAAAACTAAATTTAAGCTCATTTTCGAGACATTTAGTTTTAATAACATTAATAATTGAGAACTATGGTTCAAATTAATTTCCTTAGTATCCGAAAACTTTCAAAAATTTGCTAGGTATTATGTCAACCCGAATCTTTCAAGTATTTATGATCCCCGTTGACTTCAAAACGGGATGGTAATTTTAACCGAGTGCAATAGTATCAAAATAAAATATCACCATAGAGGCGTAATCGGAATTTTTGGAACATTTTTGGAATGAGACTGAGAGTGGGACTATGATATTGATAGGGATACATCGAGTGTTTATGCTCCGCGTTGAATTCAAAAGGGTTGGAAAGTTTAACTGAGTACAAGAGTATCAAAATAAGATGTCGTCATAGAGGCGTAAGAAGCGTAATTGGTACATTTTGGAATGTGACTGTGACTGGAGCTATGATAATGAAAGGAATACATCGATTACCAGCAAAACAAGTAGCGAAAATGACCTTAGCCGTCGGTCACCTCCCCAAATATCCAATCTACAAAACAAGTACGATTTGAGTGTGATTGCTTTTAATGAGACCCTATTCTGTGTAAATTTCTCGGGCTCGTCACCGGGTAAGATATTCATAGGCAGCCGACGTTTACCCATCGTTATGGGTGACGAGTCGGAACCCTAAACGTCGGCTGCCTATGAATATCTTACCCGGTGGCGAGCCCGAGAAATTTACACTAATGTTATTCGCCGAAAAAGTGTAAAATCATACAGGACCATATTCTATTCGCAATTACTCTTCACACAGCAGTGAAATGGGTGAGTATGTAAAAAAATGAGCGACTTTTCTCATAATTATGTCAATTGCGGCAATGGATTTCACATATATTCAATGGTTTTCGAGCTAACTTCGTGGAAGTTAGAGTTCATATTGAGATGAAATAAGAACACTTTGTATAATCCACACAAAACTTTAATGGTAGGAGCCTGACCGGTTTCAACACTTTCTTGTCATTCTCAAGGGACTACACAAGTCGATTTTTGGCGAGCATGTATTTAACATTTTATGTCGGAAGAGAGGGGGAGATTGGGGTTGATGAAAGATTGATTAAGGATGAAGGTTAAGGGTGTAGCATCGAGCTGTAGGTGAAAGTAACCAAATATTTTCTGGAAGGGGGGGGGGTACAGGAATTTGGTAGAGGGGAGAATGATGTAATGTATTTATAGCTTCAGTGCAAATGGCAAAAGAACATTTTAATTCTTTTATCAATTGTGACAGCAAATCTGTTTTCGCTAATCATTTAGCAAACTTTAATCATGAGTCTGATTTAAAAGTGAATGTTTTACATGTTGTTGACAAAGGTGCCAAGCTGGATTTTATTGAGGAGAACTTTGAAATTATGCCGCGCGCTAATCAGTTTGGTTTCGATTTGTCATTTAGACTTGGCACCATTACATCATTCTCCCCTCTATCAAGTTCCTGTTCCCCCCCCCCCTTCCAGAAAATATTTGGTTACGTCCACCTCCAGCCTGATACTTCACCCTTAACCTTCATCCTTGGTCATACTTTCCTCAACCCCAATCTCCCCCTCTCCCGACATAAAATATAAATACGTGCTCGCCAAAAAACGAATTGTATAGTACCTTGAGAATGACACGAAAGTGTGAAACTGGTCGGGCTCATGCCATTAAAGTTTTGTGTGGATTATACAAAGTGTTCTTATTTCATCTCAATAGGAATGGAATTCACGCTCCTGTCCCTACGGAAAGAACAAATAGCTGTCAAGAAACACTATCGGGGTGACCGAAGACGACAGCATATTTGTTAAAATTTCTGGTGTTAAAATTTCTGGTTAAATGCTTTCGGTGGGTTAACTGAACCATCTATGACTGTCCTGTCAAATATTTCAGCGTCTATTGTAATATGTTTAGGAACTATTAAGTACCTATGTTATAAATCCAATTGTCGGTTAGCATAAGTATATGGATATACGATGCAGTGAGTTTTAACCTTGCATTGAAAATCCGACCCAAAATGTTTCTTCACTATGATCATTAAACCCTGCATGCTTTCTGCATTTTTTCCATTTGCCCCGAATTCCCTTAATTTTAACGCTATAAATTACTGGAGCCTTGGAGTTTCATGATGCCTTTAAGTATGGCAATCGGGGTTTCTATTCCAATAGCTTGTTGCGGGAATTCAATTGTTGAAAATTCATTCCTATTTTTGGCCAACAGCGAACAGTATAACCTCTTTAAACGTGCTATTGGTAACCAAGAAAGAAGTGAATGGATGAAATACGCGAAGATTTTTTATTCTATTTCGATTGTTTTCGGTATTGTATCGAATTTTACAGTGATGATGGTCTGATGGGGTGTTCATCATTATTTTGTGCAGTTTTTGAGGAACCCAACATTATTAATGGCTCACTTCAAAAGTTTTTTATACTGTTTATTATATTTAAACACCTCTATCCTGCTTACACAGGTGGTCTGGTATAAAAGTGTGGAATTAATCTTTCTACCCAATTAGTTTCCGAGAAAGCGACGTTGTGTATTTGACGTCAAATTAAAAAAATGCCATCCGTCAAACCAGCGTGTAAAAAAAAGTCCACACCAAAGTTTCACCCGCTGTGTTGGTAGCTAGCTAGCTGCATATTTTTTGCCTCGTCACTCCTGCTCTCTCTGTCAAAATTCCTTTGCCCATTTGGATCCGTGACTGAGCCCATGTGCCGCGCCGAGGAAATATTTTTTGTGCGATCTTTTGTGCTTTATGGGCCCCGTCCTGACAGTGACGCTCCATTGAACAAGGCAAATCATGGTCTTGTGGAAGAAAAAAGGAAAAGCGTCTTTCGAACCTCCGTGTCTGTTTCACGACTTGTCCAGATAACTTGCGAAGTTATGGGCTTTAATATGTTCTTGAAGCTAACGAAAAAGGCTTCTACTTCCGTTCCAAATCTGTTTCCCGGAATCCGCATTACATCAACTGTAATCATTTTAAACTTAAAGGTAGTCCGAGCGAAATATCATTTTACTTAGAAATCAATGAATTTGGTCTCATTTTAAAGAAAAATATATCACCTATCCAATGACATAAACAATTCTACCCCTTGCCACATTACTTTCGAAGATATTTGCCAAAAATACCAGCCCTTTTGCATGGGAAACGGCACGTGCATGCACTCCAGAGAGACATTATTTTTTCAAAATGAGGTAATTCTAACACTTAGATGTCGTAAAAAAAAACTAACAGCGTGTAGTTTGTATGTTTTCTCAACTATATTTGAAAATTAATCATATTGTCACCGCAGTAGGTTCTTGGGTATCACAAAAAAACCTTCCGTTTAGGAGGAGTTTCAAACGCACCGCGCGAAAAAATGAGTCAAGTTAAAGACTTATTTAGATATTTTCATTAGATAACTTACAATTTCTGTCATATAAAACTATATAATAACATCATTAATAATGCAAATTTTAATTGATGTGTCCTACAGCTGGTGTAATGAAAACGTATAATTCGAATATGGTCTCTATTATGACTAGGGAACTATCTCGCTCGGACTCCCTTAAGCGCTTTTATCGAAAACATTTTGTTATGAATTACTTTTTTCTTTAGGTAATAACTTCTATGAATCGTAGGGTACTTACTTTTTATTTATATCGTTGATAATTTTGCGTAATTTCTTTAGAAGAGTTAGCTCACCAAATGTCTCTTGCGGAATAGGCAAAGGTCTCTGCGTCATGGACCACTTCACCGAAGTCCTCCCCTCGCTCCATTTCATCTGGAGGTCCGGGGCTTCCTTGAGAGGTTTTGCGGAGCGTGAAGCGTCCCCGCCTCTTATTCGATTTTCGTTTCGTTCCATCTCGGGATTGTCACTTTTGAAGTGGTGACGTTGTAGCAGTTTTGGTTGTTGCAGCACTCCGGAAGACAAACTAATATCCGAAAGGTTTGTGTGGAATTAATTTTGGGATAACGTAAAAAGCCTTATATATCCATCGTTTATATGTTACGATTGTTAGACTGAGGACACATTTTGTCAGAGTAATGTATATTCATATTAAGCAAGTGCGTGTCTGTCAGCTGATATACATACCTTTTCCAGAATAGGTAGATTAGTGAAGTTAAGCTTGGCGATTCAAAATGTCAGTACCTGGAATCTTATTAGAAAGGAGCTGTTAGTAAATGAGACTCTGCAGACGTGGGAAAAGTGAAGGATGGAGGATAAAGATTAGTGACAGGTTTCCCGCTTGTAGGCTTAGGGAGTTAGTCGGAGGAAATTCCAAGGAGGTAGATAAGGTGGACGAAGATATCATGTGATGTCGAAGGATTTCAAAGGAGACATGGAGTCAACTGAATCGGGATGACGGAGGTAACCAATGCCTGGATTACCTCGAGAAGTACTCTCGGCGGAAGGACGAATTCTTGATTGCGTCAGGCGTCACTTCGTAGAATTATATTGTATTACTATCCATTATGAAGGGGAGTACTTGGTACCTTTCTACACAATTGTTATTTGTACGAATATTTTCACCGTTAAATTTAAATTTTGTAGAAAAGTACCAAGTTTTTCTCTTTATTATTAACAAGAACAAAATCCGTTCGGCAATATAATGAATCGCATTAATACATGCACCTATGTGAATTTTTTTTCAGTTAAGCGTCGTTTTATGTAGAAATTTTTAATTTCCAGCTTGATTTTGCTTTGATCGTTTGATGGATCCTGTGAAAATGACTCGAACATGTATTTTATCTCGTTCTTGAGGATCCCTTTAGTGTAAAACGCTTCTTATGCTTAAGCTCTTATGAGCACGATGAATCGGACTCGAATGCACTTACTTTGTGTTAAATAATTTTGATTTAATTCATACTTCAAATTGCCTTACACGATGTGACCATTTTCAATACATTAGCTAGTGACTCAAGTATTTACCTGAGGTTATGAAATATAGAGTTCACTTTATGCCATCGTATCTCCCCACCTTCCCTTGTTTTATTTACAAAAATGTGACTATTTTGATTCTTTTAATGACTTCATTTTCTCTCGTAAATTTTAATGCCCGTGATTACTCCAATGCCTTAACGGCATGCACCTGAGGAACTATATCTCTTTGATGGTAATGTGGAGGAAAGTAAACCATTGCCAGCGTTTATTTTGGCAAACCTTCGACAGTATAAACAGTGTTGATGAACTGTTTCGAAGCTCACATTCGAGTTTAAAATACCAATCCCAATACATAAATACTTTGCAATGTCTCTGTTGCATTTTTCCACTTCTGATGAGCATCAGTGATGAAATGGATGATATGTCAACATAACAGCGGTAATGAGGGAGATATGGATTTCGAGCGATCAATGCTCATCGTAAAGCCTATTTTACCTTTTCATCTTTGAATAAAATGTCCATTTTCCCTTAGTGCTCGAATCAGAATACTCGAAAAAATGAAAACCAGGAAGTGCTGTCAGGACTGTGGCCTGTCGAATGATACCAGTTTCCGTTATTCACCGTTTTTTCGTCACCGAATCCAAACCCGGTGAAGTCAGAGTGGTCGAACGTCGAGGAAAAAAAGGCGGCCCTGTCTTTCGGATGTCCGCTGGCTTGGTGACCGCCTCCGCCTGTTCCGACGGCATTGCCCTCTCCACCTCCGCCCGTCCGGAAGGAATTTCCGCGTCCGGCACCGGCCTGATCGCCACCCTTTACCCCTTCCTCCTCACCGTCTTCGTTCTTGAGCCAGTCCTCCTTGATCATGTCCGACCCCTTCTCACCGATCATAATTGTCGGAGCGTTCGTGTTCCCGCGCACTATTTTCGGCATTATGGACGCATCGATCACCCTGAGGCCCTGCACTCCGTATACCCTGAGTCTCGGATCCACCACGGCCTCCTTGTCCCAATACGGTCCCATCTTGCACGTTCCCACTGGGTGGTAGATGGTGGTCGTGTAAGACTGAGCCACGCACGCATAGTACTCGTCGGTGCCGAATTGGTACTCCCGGCACGCGGGAAGGGGCTCTTCCAATAGCGTAACCCCGGCGTGCTTCATGGATGGCGTCTCCGCTAGTCTGGCTCCCATCTGCATCCCGGCCACCATGACATCCAGGTCGTAAGGGTCGGTGAAGTATCCGGAGCGGAACCTGGCCGGCACCAGGGGGTCGTGCGACGCCAGATAAACTCTGCCCCTGCTCTTCGGCCGCAACAGGACAGGACGCACAGTTATTCCGTCGTAGTACGCGAGTGCTTCTGTCGCTGCCTCCGAGACGTTCACCGGGTCCAGGAGGATGTTCTGAATGCTCATTCCGTCGAAGGTGTACTGTACGTCTGGGATGTCCGCTGGCAGATGGTACTCAGCCAATGGAGTCCTGGCGAACACGCCAGCCTGCAGGGCTCCGGTGGACGCCATTGGGCCTTCTCTCTCCTCCAAGTACTGGTTAACGTCTTTCATCTTTTGCTCGTTGTTCGTCTGTGTCGCGGTCTTCGTTAGGACCAGCACGACTCCGCTGGTCGTCACGTGATCCTGGAGGTTGTAACCCACCGGGAGGTCCTGTATGATCTTCCTCACGCCCACCTGCCGAAGGTGCTTCGCCGGCCCTACTCCCGAGAGCATGAGTAACTGCGCCGAATTTAACGAGCCCGCGCTGAGTATGACCTCTTTCGATGCGAGCGCCCTCTGAGTCATTCCGTACGTCCCGCGCTGCAGGAACTCCACTCCGTAGGCCCGTTTGGTTTTCTCGTCTATCAACACCCGGGTCACGTGCGCTTCCGTCACCACGTGGAGGTTGGGCCTCTTCCTGGCCGGTCCGATGAAGGCCTGGTTGGTGGACTGCCTCTCTCCGTCGCACAGAGTCGCCTGCAGCCTCATCACGCCCACCTGTCGCTCCCCGTTGACGTCCGTGTCCTGCAGGCCCATCTCTCTGAACCCCTGCATGATGAGCTCCGCGTTTGGGTCCACGTATGGGTACCTCTCCACTCCCAGGTATCCGCCCGTGGAGTGGTAAGGGGAGTGGATGAACTCATGGTCCCTGTTGTCCTCGGACTTTTTGAAGTAGTAGAGCGCCTGCTCGTAGCCCCATCCCTCGTTCCCAAGGTCCTCCCACTCGTCATAGTCCCTCTTGTTGCCCCTGGAGTAGATTAGCCAGTTGATGCTGCTGGAGCCTCCCATGACCTTCCCCCTGGCCCACGCGCAAGTGCTCCCGGCCCTCGCCCGGCAATTCGTGTGCTCCGGCTCCGTACGGTACCTCCAGTCGATGCTGCTGCCTAGGAGGAGGGGGGACAGGGCCGGCACCTCCACGACCATGGGCTCTTCAGGGCCGGCCTCCAGTAAGAGCACTTTCCAGTGGGGCACCTCGGAGAGGCGGTTGGCGACGACGCAGCCGGCGGATCCGGCGCCCACCACGATGAAGTCGTACTGGTCGAAGAGGTGGAAGGCGGGCGGTGGGGGCGGATAGGTGCCCACGTGGTGCGGTCCGTTGTGCAGGTGGTAGGGGGCGGGGCTGCTGAAGAGGCTGAGGATGAACGAGAGGAACATCATGGCGGGCGTGTCGCAGAGCGTGGACTGCAGGCCGTTGTAGCACATCTCCCGGATGGGAGGCGGCTCCCATTCCATCGCCGACACCGTCATGACTGGGCAGAGAGGGACGACCGGAGGCCAACTGAAATTGACGAGGCGACGGATTAGAAGGAATCACATAGCCCCACACTTCGATTCTGCATGGTGTCCAGGCGAGTCTTATGAATCAGCAACCAATATTTTATGACAGAACGCACTCGAAATAATTTAAATATGAATACTTTATTTCTGTAAATATCCTATAGAGAATTTGTATTGAAGTGTATAAATTTAAAATCTTGTGCTTTGAAATTTATTTTAGCAACGAAAATGTGAGGACTTTTGTTTTAGGGGAGACATCATCTTCGAATTGCATGCTGTGAATTCTCCAGGTAAGATGCTACATCTTCTCCAACGCCGACGTTTCGATGAATGATTAGTTCATCGTCATCAGGACCGTTGATGACGATGAATAAGTCATCATCATCAACGGCCCAGAAAACGATGAATAAGTCATTCATCGAAAAGTCGGCGTTGGAGAAGATCTTACCCGGACGGAAACGCGAGAAGAATTCACATCAGTCCTTCGCCGGGAGAAAGTGAAATCCTACATATCACGCCTTCTAATTGCATATTTGCAATTCGAAGATGATGTCACCCTTAAATATATATAATACAATCATATTTGTAATCAGAAAAAGTATTTTGGTCACTTTTTAATGTTGGGTAATGGCTCGACGTTTCGTGGTCCTAGTCTTAGTCCGTAGTCTTCTCCGGGAATAATGGATGGAAAGTTTGATGATTGTGGACTTGTTCTTATTGTTATTATTGATTGAAAAGTTTTTCTTTGTTTCTCTGTTGAAATGATTTAGATATTTTGGTTGGGAAGGAGTTTTAGACAGATTGTTTTGCGGAGAAAATTGAAGGATTCCGAACGAAAAAGAAGATTCCAGTTAGATATGGAAAAAATTTCTCAAACCAACTTAAACCACGAATTCGACGGATTGGAAGGGGAAACAGTCAAATAACTTATCAACTGGAATTTTGCCAACGATCTGGTATTTTATTTGTCAGGATACCGGCCAAATGGTGTAATTACTTGGGAAATCCGTGAATGAACCGATATTCGTGAAGCAGTGAAAAATTTACTTCTTGAGAAATATAAATGGAGTGCAGAAGTGTTGAGACAGTTGTTTTATAAGCAGTCTTAATTAAGTGGTGCAGCGTGGTGTGGTGTAGTGTATGAATTGACCATTTATTTTCAAGGATGAATTGGGGGTATGGATGTGAATTCGTTCGGGGAGTTAAGGTAGTCCGAGCGAGATAGTTCCCTAGTCATAATAGAGACCATTTTCGAATTATACGTTTTAATTACACCAGCTGTGGGACACATCAATTAAGTATTGCATTATTAATGGTGCAATTAAGTAGTTTTATATGACAGAAATTGTAAGTAATTAAATGAAAATATCTAAAATGGTCTTCAATTTGATTCATTTTTTACGCGTGGTGCGTTTGAAACTCCTTCAAAACGGAAGGTTTTTTGTGATACCCAAGAACTTATTGCGTGGACAACATGATTAATTATCAAAAATAGTTGAGCAAACATACAAACTAATCGCTGTTAGTTTTTTTACAACGTATAAGTGTTAGAAATTCCTAATTTTGTAAATAATGTCTCTCTGGAGTGCATGCACGTACCGTTTCCCATGTAAAAGGGTTGGCATTTTTTGGCAAATAACTCCGAAAGTAATGTGGTAAGGGGTTGAATTTTTGGTGTCGTTAGAAGAGTGAGATATTTTTCTTTAAAATGAGACCAAATTCATTGATTTCTAGGTAAAATGATATTTCTCTGAAACTACCTTAAATAGACTGATTGTGACCGATCAATGGGACCGAAAAGTGAGAATCAATCGGAAAGAAAAGTGGCTCCAGTGGTGCGAGATCACTTGATAGATAATATAAAATCACGCTCGAAAACACTACTAGTAGTCAGTCGTCCATGACAACTCTTCATCTTCTTTTTGACAAAAATATGGCTATTCATCCGAAATAATGTTTCGAGGAAGTTATTATTTTTTAGCTTTAGAGGTGCATTTATTTCCTGCCGGTTCGAAAGGCCCGAATGGAGGGAGAATGCGCTGAAGGAAGTAAATATCCTCGCATAAGAATATAAAAATCGGATTCTTTTCCATGAGGAAAAGCTCTCAATTTCGATTGCAGCCTCATCTTATTTTGTGGTCTCTTTCGACGTTAGCTCTGGGCGCCGAGAAACCTTGCGCTTGCTCGCTTCCTTTATTGAACATCTAGATTTTCAATTTCTGGAATGCCTTTCATGTTTGCACGCAATTTTTTACAGTAACGGCAATTATGATGGAAAGAACTTAAAGGCGAGTAGGTTGTGTTCGCTGGCATGTTGGAAAAAGGTGTACTCGGGGTATTGTTATCGGCATGTATCTCGGCAAAGCAATTATTTGTGATTCATTGCTTCAATTTTTCTCGAGTTAACACTCGCGATCACAAAACCTGATTGTTTGAATTGCTTTTTTGCACCTTTCAAAAATTTGGTAAAAATAGTTTTCAGAGCATTGTTCTCTTATTTTGCGACGAAACACGCTCGGAAATGGTATGTAATAGTGCATTATTTCATATCCAGTGGCAATGAACCGTATTGTCGCTGTCAACCAGCAAGGATTAGATTGATGGAAAGGATTGCATGATCGTTATTCTCATATTTTTATTTTTTACGCACGAAGGTTTATTCTTATGGACTGCATACTCCGTGTTGAGAATGTGAGCACAAGTCCTTTTTTTCAAATTCATCTTATGCATAATTATGTCTCTTATTAGGTAGATATCACAGTAGAATGAAACACTCTCTCGGGTAACATTTTGGTAATTCATTTCTAAAATGGATTAATTGAAATAACTTTTACAAACCACTTTTACAAAATGCAGATAATGGTAACTGCCTGGTAATTTTAGACAAAACAGATTATTTAAAAAAGTGCGAGGACTTTATTGGCAGCACTGAATTGCCTATTTTATCAAGTGATCCCACGAACCGTTTCCAGCAATCCATTCAGGATGCGATACGTTCCTCCAAAGAACTCCATTGACGCACGTCGTCTGAGTCCCACTAATCCTCTACCTCCACGTCTATATGGTCTCATTAAAATCCACAAGCCGGGTGCTCCTATTAGACCAGTGGTCTCCAGCATTGGAGCCACGACTCACAAATTAGCTCAAGTCCTCAGTAGACGCATCAATCAGCTTACCAATTTTAAACCCAAGTACGGCATAAAGAACTCTCTCGAACTAGTTGATAAAATTAAAGGCGTTGAAATTACTTATAACGCAAGACTCGTGTCCTTTGACATTGCCAATCTTTTTACTAATTTTCCAACTATCGAAACAATGCAATGTACTGCCCAATTACTAAAAAAATCAGCCGTTCCTGCAAGGATTATTAAAGAAGTTTCCACGCTCTTGTCATTATGTACTACTCAAAATTATTTTATGTTTGATAAGAAATTTGATAGATCAACTGATGGATTAGCCGTGGGTTCCCCGATTTCTCCTTTACTCGCCGAAATATTTATGAATCATTTAGAAAACAAACTCTTCAACTCGGGAAATAAACTTAAATTCTTCAGTGTTTTCAGCACCGCTACGTAAACGACATTATTGTGTTACGGAAAGTCACAGACAGACAGATAATTTCACGGATTTTTTAAATAGCCGACATCCGAAAATTTCTTTCTCCTCCGAAAAAGACTCAAACCATTCCCTGAACTTTTTAGACTTGAGTATTTCGATTGCCAGTGTCAGGCACCATTTTTCCATTTACAGAAAGCCGACCTATACTGACCGCATTATACCATCTGATTCAAGACACACGTATTCACAAAAACTCTTGTCCTTCCATTCCGTTATTCATAGGCTTTTCAATATTCCCCTGACGCAAGATGAGTTTAACAAAGAAAGGGGAGTAATCAAACAAATAGCCCTGAATAATGGATACCAACCAGATTAATAGATATCCTCATTCAGAACAAAGAAAGGAAAATTGCACTTAGTCAAATATTTTCTGGCAGCTCGTCCTCCAACAATAAATGGTGTTCAATCAGATACTTAGGGAAAATCAGTCATAATATTGCCAAGACCTTCACCAACAACAGATACAGATTTTCCTTCAAGACCCCTTGAAACTTAAAAACACTCTTCGTGAAGTGCAAAGACCAACTAGACGCTAAGAAGAAAAGTGGTGTTTACGTGTTGAAGTGTGAAGACTGTCTAAGTGATTATGTGGGGCAGATGGCTCGTAATTTTAATGTAAGAACCAAAGAACATTTTCATGATTTTAAAACCAATTGCGATTCAAAGAGCAATTTTGCCAAGCACCTTTTAACCAATGACCATCGAAGTGATTTTAATGTCCATATTTTATATTTTTCAAATGACCGACGGGAACTGAACTCTCTTGAGCAGTTGGAGATTTTAAAAAGACTGAATGATCCAGAGGTGGCTGTTTTGGATGAGTATTTGTACCCCGCCCCTTCCCCAATCCTTACTACCGCATCACGTTTGACCCTCCCTCCTCCTCAAGATATCGCCGGCCATACTGGTCCCCACCCTCCCGACCTTCAACTCCCCCTTCCCTACCACCCTTAACACCCATTACTTAAAATACCCCTCCCAAAATCCTCAAATCCCCCTCCCCCCTCCTCACTGGCTATTGGTATATAAAGCCGAAAAAAAATCCTGCAATCTCATGAAGATGACGCAAACGCGTTGAAACCCGGGTCGTGAGTCGTATTTTTCTTATGGTTTGTAAAATTTATTTCAATAAATCCATTTTAGATATCATAGTGCCCAGCTAAATTTCACACCAGAGACATATAGGCCTCAAAGGCGTGGTGGAAAGTCTGAGTAAGCAAGAGGATAGAACTCATCACGCGCTTTTAAATAGAAGTCTTTCATTCGTTAGCCAATTATTTTATTGTCCTGAGGAGAAGTGAGGTTTCTCTCAATTTCTTCGCTCTGTAATTACTTCGCCGCAGTCTTATGCTTTGATCGGCTTGTACGTATGCAGTCATTATGGCAGGATTATTTTTTTTACGCTCCGGAATCGCCATATTGCGGTTTTTAGTGATAGATCGTATCGAATCCGAAAGAAAGGAAAAATATTAGAGATTTATGGTAAGTTTTTTATTGTGATTATTATAGAGACCGTGTGGGATAATCGAAGTTCTCTCATTTTTTTCAATTCATTAAATAATAGTGTCTTGTTGATGTGCCACTCCAACTGTGAAGAGGATGCTGGATATTGTCTTCCAATAATTATTTCGCAGCTGTGTTTTTTTTTAAGTCTAGCGCTGTTCCGGTAGTTGGCGCAATGATTATGTTCTCCATACCTTTGTTGTAGAGATATAGAACACGTGTGTTAATTGTATGGATTAGATACGGTTGCATTTTTTATTTTCGTGTATTACGAAATAAATGATCAGCGTTTTTACTGCCAATATAAATAATTGTTGCTATCAAGGAGACTGTTTGGTTTCTTCTCAATGTTTCTATAATCTCGGCTGCTATTCCGGAAACCTGCTCTCATGCTCGTTAGACCTTTACATTCCCGTACGTGTTAATCAAAGCGGTGCGTACATTCACTTGAGTTTACGGTGCCTCGAAGTGCTGTACCTCATGTTGCAATGGTAACTCAGTCAGTGTAAAAAGTACGTGGATGAGGTTTTTTTAACTGGTACGGTTCAAATTTCCCCTCAACTCTTTTTTTTTTAGGAAATTAGTTTCTTTCCCTTCGATTGGAAATGAGCGTAGAGCATAACCGTTATTGGTTACCTTGCGTGCTCAGGTATTTACTGCTCCCTCGTTCTTATGTCGCAGTCTGAATTAACCCTTCCAGTACTAACCTATTTTAATTTCAAGATATTTCGCTGAAATTCGTTTCGCGTAACTACTTATGTCTCGTAACACCGATATTAGTCAAGGAAATCATCTGCTATACTCACATACAGTTTTACACATTTTAAAAATGTATTTTATATAATGTAAATGACAGTAAAGTGTGTATTTGTAATTTATAATAAATAGTACTGCGTAGTAAATGATATGTTAAAAGGAGAAAACTTATTTCAAATACTAAGTCGACCGCAATTTTTTGACAACAGGTTGCTTGTCAGCCAAAATTTTCCAAGTAGCTGCGGAATATTTAATGGATATTTTTGCGCGCAGCGCACTCTTTTGATGAGACTTTTAACTAGACAACTAGTAATATGTGCCGGTAAAGTACCTCTGGATTTTTGTTTCTTACAAAAAAGAAAGGCTTGGGTACACAGAAAAAATATCGAGAAGTACAAAAATGTACCTTTGACCCTGAGAAGGTTAATGCGTCGAAAATTTTTTTTTATTCTGTGAATATCATATTCCTTGTGCCTCTAAAATGTGGGCTTAAATAAATACATACGTTTTCATCGGCAGAAAAGGTATAGCTATTGTGATAGGCTTTATTAAATGTATACCCTCCTAAGTCAATAAGAAATGAAAAAACTTCCCTCCAAACCTCATGATTATTTAACGCGCCTCAGAGTACGCTCAGAAAGTATTTCTTTTTCGTTCATTAAGTTCATATTCTACGCAATGGGGAAAAAAAGAGTCGTGTATATATGTATGCGTCATGTGAAAACAATTGGTTTGTTTTGAAATGTTCCTCTAAGTGAAATAAAAGTCTTTAGTTCAACGGAAAGAAAATTAATACACACAGCCCAATGATGAAAAACAACAACCTTATGTAGTCGATAAATAAAATAACAATTAAATATTTCATTGAAGAAGAGGATTGTGAAATATCAGCGTGATTCGTCCATTCAACTATTTCTTTTGTTATGTGCGGTGGGAGATTGAGTGAAGTAGTCTAACCTATTGTTAATATTTTTATATTTCAGCTGGCCAACTATTATTTTCGATATTTTGGATCTTTTTCAAGAACACGCCTCTTTCGAGATAATTTCAAATGATGTCCAAACTCATCATTTCGGGAAATGCCATTCGATAATGGACAGCGGCCTCGTAACTTGATCCATTTCATCGTCCTCCGGGAAGGTGGGATGCAGACTACGAAACTATACGCTCATTGATTCCTGTTTTTATTTCTTAAGCTAGTTTGAGCGAAATATCATTTGACTTAGAAATCAATGAATTTTGTCTCATTTTAAAGAAAAGTATCTCACCCTTCTAATGACACCAGAAATGTAACCCCTTACCATATTACCTACTTTCGGAGATATTTGCCAAAAAGTACCAGCCTTTTTACATGGGAAATGGTACGTGTATGCCTTCCAGAGAGACATTATTTACAAAATGAGGTATTTATAACAATTCGATGTCGTAAAAAAACTATCAGCGTGTAGTTTGTTTGTTTTCTCAACTATATTTGAAAATCAATCATATTGTCACCGCAGTAGGTTCTTGGCTATAACAAAAAACCTTCCGTTTTGAATGAGTTTCAAACGCATCGCGCGAAGAAAATGAGTCAAGTTAAAGACTTATTTAGATATTTATATTTAATTACTTACGACTTCTGTCACATAAAACTCTATAATTTCACCATTAACAATGCAATATTTAATAGATTTGTCCTACAGCTGGTGAAATTTAAACTTAGAATTCGAATATGGTCTCTATTATGCTTAGGGAACTATCTCGCTCGGACTATCTTAAGTGTCCGTTCCTTGCTTCTTCGCGTAGTTGATCAGTTTCATCTGCTTTTCTCCAATTTTAATTATTTTACGCGGTCGAGAGCCGGAAAATGTAGAGAAGATCCCTGCGTTTGCTCATTTAAATTAGCTGTAGCCTTTCTGTCAGCGTGTTAGAGTTTGCGCGACTGAGAACTCGTCTGTGCTCTCACGATAGACGATGAACGGGAATAAGTGCGCAAGCGTAACGTTCGGTTATCCGCCACAAGGTGGCTTTCTGCTGGGAAACAGAGATCACGGCCCAGCTGGTTTTTAAATAGGTGGCGAATGCGTACCAATTGCATGCTTTACATCGCTAGCTTTTTACCGCAAAACTTTCGGAAGCTATACATTATCATTGCGTAGAGCATTTTATGGAAATCAAAACATCGAGAATAATCGTGAATGCGATTGTTATCTAAGTTCTTGCCTTCTCAATCGACCACGACGAACCTTCAAACGATGTTCCCAAACTTTTTTGCAATGCGCGCTGCCGTAGAGTGCCAAGGGTCTTGAACTAATGGAAAGCAATTGCGCTATTGTCTTAGGAAGTGCGCTACGCATTCTGAAAGGAATGGAAAAGTCATAATCTTGCGTTTGAAACCGTGTGGTTGCCATTTCGAGAAAATAAAGGAAACCTAGTAGGGTGTCCCTAGACAGAAGACCTTCCCTCATCAATGTGATCTCTAAGATAGCGTTAGGATTGGGAGCGTGAAGAGTAACTTTCACCACTACAAGAAACATGTGTTGGCAGAAATCACTTGTCTAGCGTATTTCCTGAAGTTTAGAGAAAATCCTCTGAGCTTAATCGGCTTTATAGGATACATAGTGCTCAGATTTTCTGAATTTAAGAGGACATATGCTTCCTTTCCACGTTTTTGGTTTATTCAACCCCATTGAGTAGCCATTATAATGACCGTGGTAATGTGATACAGCTTTGAATAATAGCTCGTGCAATCTAAACCTAGGTATACTTCCCAACTACGTTAATGGTGCGTATGTTAATAAGTTCAGCTGTTATGTGACCGTCTACTGACCCTTTGCGTGTACTTTGCCGTCACTGCTCTATTTCGCCTTATTTGGCAGTTTGGAATTTGATCGTTTTTTTTAGAATTTATCTCCTTATAACTGGTGATTTCCCTAAGCTCCATTCTCGTTGGTAATCGGGCATTAATGTATTCTCCTTTCTCGGGTCTCTTGCTGTTGCTGCGATTTGGGTCATGAAGTAAATGCCACTTAAATCTATAGAGTCTACTGCTTCATTGTAGCAGAATGTTTTGAAATGATCGTTTCTCCGTTCCTCTGCGATTAATCCTGTAAATTATCTATACCGTTTGTAATCACCATTTTAATGTTTGTTTGTTTAGTGCAGCAGTTCCCTCTTTCTGTTGCTTAAAAACCGGTGGTGTTCCGGTGTTCAGGGTGGCGATCGTCAGGGAAAACCGGGAAAACCTGGAATTTTCAGGGAATTTTGAATTTCTGGAAAAGTCAGGGAATTCTCGTATTAGTCAGGGGGAAACTGGAATAGGAATCCTCGTTATTTTTCAACCATTACGTTTATCGGCCAGTCTTTCCCGCCCTTTATTTCACCAACTAAAACTAACGTCCGTCGCTGACGTGCGTTGAATAAGTACTATCAATTCGTGGAGTATTCAGTTGTGAATCTTAGTTATGCAGTTGTGAATCAGACGTACAATGTAACCCTTTAGTATGTCCTAATTGCGATATTTGCCTAGTTGTGTTAAAAATCACGATCACAATTTATTACGCTCGTCACAAGGAATCCGAGGCGATGTTGTTCGGAAAATTTCTCCTCACGTGTTTTTTTTAACTTCCGAAACTCAGGACGAGAAGTAGATGGAGCACACTAGCTTATAGTTAATACATGCTTACAGTTCTAAAAATACGAGACGATGATTAGAATATTTAGAAGACTTTAAGAAGACGCCGCTGAAATTAGACTTAAAATTTAAAGCTGAAAATTTAATTCGGTAGAAAAAATATTCCAATACTAAATGACCTTTTGGCGATGGGTCAGGGAAATTGGTGAATCCATCAGGGGAAAGTCAGGGAAAGGTCAGGGAAACCGAAAATTGGATATCAGTAGCCACCCTGGTAATGAATCCTTGTATTTTATCCGTAATATTACGGTTATGGGAGAAGATATTTAACCGACGAAAGTCAATTTTCTGTGAATTCATAAATTTAGGGTTAATTGTTAAGTTCCCTCTGGAAAAAGTCATGGGTAAGGTTCTCAAGAGCATGGATGGAAACCGCCGGTGTAGAGCTCTTCATTTTGGAGTGGGCCGCGAGCGTTTTTGATGCGTTGAACGCGGAAGTGCATCGGAAGGCTCTCGCCGTTTTATGACTCGGCATTTTCGACCCGCTGCCGAATTCGGGTTATGCAGGAGGATGGATCACAACGTGTGCACTCTCCGTGTTTACGAGACTCGGCCAATTTTCCCCTCATCCTGTTATTCAGGAATTATGTTACATGACGTCGAATCCGGTTCGGATAGAAAGGGTTGAAATGTGGTCGGGGTCCTTCTCTTTTTCCAGTGGAGTTGGTGGGATTTCGTTCGTGTGTTAAGGCAGTGCGAGCGAGATAGTTCCCTAATCATAACAGAGACCTATTCGATTAATACGTTTTAGTTCCACAAACTGTGAGAAGAACGTATTAAATATTGCATTATTAATGGTGCAATAATATAGTGTTACATGACAGAAATTGTAAGTAATTCAAAGAAAATATCTAAATATGTATTTAACTTGACTCATTTTTTTCACGCGGTAAGTTTGAAACTCCATTAAAGCGGAAGGTTTATTGTGATCCCGAAGAATTTACTGCGGTGACAATATGATCGTTTCAAAAATAGTTGAGAAAGCATACAAACTACACAGTTTAAGTTATTTTACGACATTTAAGTGTTAGAAATTCCTCATTTTGTAAATAATGTCTCACTGGAGTATATACACGTACCATTTCCCATGTAAAAGGGCTGTTATTTTATGGCAAATATCTCCGAAAGTAATGTGGTAAGGGGTTGAATTTTTGGCTTCAATGGAAGGGTGATATATTTTTCTTCAAAGTGAGACCAAATTCATTGATTTCTAGGTAAAATGATATTTCGCTCGAACCACCTTAACTCGACATAAGTCGCGCCGCTGCGTGGGCACTTTTCCCTTCGACGTGGGAGCCAAGCGCGTGCCTTGCGTCACCCCGCCTCAATAATCCCAATCCGCTACCGCTGCGGAATGGCTATTTCCTTTTTTTTCTCTCGACCCATGCCACCACCGTGGGCATATTCCATCTCTCACACTCTCGGATTTCCTGCGGCAGTCCGTTCGGCAAGCTCCGATCGCTTTTGCTCAGACCCGGAGACCACTTTTTCGTCGGAATATCAAGTCTCAATTCGAACCTTACGACAGATTCCTTGATTGTTTTTTTTCCCTCCTTTCCTTCCCCTTCGCTCGAATGCATTCGGCGGTCGAAGGTCCTTTTTAGATCTCCTGCTGCCCAAATCGTTTGTGAAATCCAGTGAACGGAAGTCTTAAAAAAGTAATTTTGGAGCCTCGTCCGCTGTTTAATTATTCGGGTAATACATAATGGTAATAATGATGAATTAGTATCATCAAGAGTCCGGATCTTTGCCTGCAATACTCAGCTTATGTTCGTCCGTTAATTAAATTTCAGTTTTCAATTTCAGCGCAATGCTACATTTTCTCCTGGAAGTTGGTTTATCGTAGTAGTCGAGGCGGCAACAGGTGATCGCATGCTTTAGGGTTTTGCCGTCGCTGTCAGTATGCTGTTACATTTATCTCATTCTCGCAATTGTTTCCTATTGTAGCTCCTCCTCATATCGGCCAATTGCTGAAATTTACGAAGAAAATTCCACTTCATGCATTGTGGGTCTTTAGTTAGTTAATAGTTTAGTTAATGATAATCTTGGATTTGTGGTACGTAGTAGTGAGTTGGTTCTTGTAGGGCGCGACGGTACTCTGATGTTGATGAATGATGTAAGTTCGGGACTGTCAAAGGAAGAAGTAAGGGTATTGTAAATTAATTTTAAAGCCGATCTGAGTCTTTGATGGGAGGGATTACAAATGGAAAGGGAAGATAATATCTCGCTCGTAGATGCATCGCGGAAATTTGGAATTCTGTATTTAACTATTTTAGCAAAGAAAGTTGTGACACTTAAGGGTGGCGAGATTATTAATCTCAATAAATGTGAGTCCATGTTTATTAACATATTTTCTGGATATTTAAGCCCTTACCATGAAATTCATATCTTTGCCTTTGATCTAGTTTTTTTATATGACTTTTTTGGAGTTTGGAGTTATTCGGCATAAATGCATATTGCTTATCCTAAATAATGATATTATTTCGAATTAGTAACATCAAGAGTCCGGATCTTTGCCTGCAAAACTCAGCTTATGTTCGCCCGTTAATTAAATTTCAGTTTTCAATTCCAGCGCAATGCTACTTTTTCTCCTGGAAGCTAGTTAATCGCAATTTATATCAAACAAAACTACGCGAAATTGTTAATCCTGTAGTGTAATATTAGATGTCTTTTACTGATTCAAAATTTATTCATTAGAGACATTTTCATTTGGCCTATTTATGGAAGCAAAAATAATTCTTGCCAGGATAAAGAGATAATTTCAATCACTTTGAAACCAGTCTAAAGGCAGAATGCATTAAAATAACAATAGGATAAGTGATGTATCATTTCATGGTAAAGAGGACGTGGAAAAGTAAGTACTCTATCAGATGATCGGTAAGTGCTTCCATCAATGGATGCGAAACTTGTTCTGATGTTTTTCCTCTTATTCCTCAACCCCGAAAGCATTATTCTTTTGGCGGTTTACAGCGGGAGAACCTTTAAGTAGCGGGTAGATTACGCACTACTCTTGAGTGGCTTTAAAATTCATGGAGGCGGAGTCGAACTCTCACGATTAGCAACCGAGGGCATTTACCCGTCCGCCATTGAAGCCGGCTTATGTTCGTTTGCAAGAGTACTTGGTTGCGTATTATTTGCCCGCGAGTTATAGCGGAGAGTATTGAGATGGTTTTTCCGTGTAGCTTTGCGGTATTCCTTACTCTTCCGTTGTCATTGTGATTGATGCGATGATTCGGCGAAAGTCTCCCGGTCTTACCCAATCACCGCGCGCTCTCCACTCTGCTCGCCTTCATTAATTTTTTCCTTTTTTTTACTGTGATTTGCGTGGGTTGCGGGAAATATTTCGCTGATCATGGACGCGAATTGCCATGAACGCACCATGTTGGAACACAAACAAGTTCGCTCATAGTTAAACGCTCGATTTAGATCGGGATTAAAAGAAAATGTATTTTTCTGCTCTGACGAATGCACAAGGTCGAATTTCGTCCGTCTTGCATTGTGTCCCCCACATCATACAAATTGTTGAGCGTATTACATACATACTTACATACCAATGACGCCATTCCCTTCCGGGGTAGGCAGAGTCACTAAATTTCACTCATAAATACATATTTATTTGTACACCTAACTCTACTTCAATAATTTCCATAAATCTGACCTATCCTTGCAAACCTCTTTTGCTTCATTTACCCCCTTACACTGCTTCATACATGCTCTCCTCTTTTTAAGACTCCTAATATCCCTCCTCCTAAGAATCTCTTCAACCACATTCGACTACAACTTTCTCGGCCCACCTCTACCTCTCGAACCATTCATTTCACTCTTATATATCTGTTTCGTTATTCGACTCTCATCCAGTCTCTCAACATGGCCAAACCAACGAAGCACACTCCTTTCATGCATGTCCGTTACTGGAGCATATAACCCGCATTCATTTATTACCCACTCATTCCTCACCCTATCCATCGTACTTTTTCCGCAAACACTCCTCAGATAACTCATACCCACGGAAGATTAGTCGAGCGTATTCATTGGCTAATTTTCCTGAACGAGTGTTGCACGTGTTCATTTGAATCTAACAATAAGGGGATTAAAAGGTGATCAAAATACCATGTTAAAAATCGTATGTATAATTCACTTCCCAACTGTTCTAATGGACCTTCTTAATTTAAAATTCTCTTAGCCCTTAACACAGCTCAAGTGCCCAGTCATTACCTTCGCGAAGTAATTGTACCCGCAGAACTTTTCAACTATCATTCTTACTTTTCATATCTTTTATATCTTAAAAGACGAGTTTTTCTTATTAAGAAGGCTGACGTCATGTAAGAGATTTTCGCGTGGACCCGACGTTAGTCTGCCATCTGGGTTTTCCCCCTTTTGCCACGATTAATTGGGCTTCCTTTCCTCAAGAATAATTGTTGGGATGAAATTATCTACTGTAGCTACCGTTTGATTTCATTTCATTTGGATATTAGCTTTCGGGTTTCCTTCCCCGTGTTGTCTTTTGATGACGACAGTTTCTCCAGTCATCCTGCTGGCGTCTTCAGGTCGAAGTGAAGCCAGACCTGAAGACGCCAGCAGGATGGCTGGAGAAACTGTCGTCACCAAAAGACAACACGGGGAAGGAAACCCGAAAGCTAATCTCCAAATGCTGAAACGCCACGGAAACCTTCATACTAATGACTTCATTTCAGTTTGAATTCCGGGAATAAATTCTCTTCGTGTAAAAATCACCTTCACCTGCTATTGTCGGATAGTAACTGGCCCGGAAATATGTAGTCGGAGGTACCTGTGAGCCATTTTCTAGTTCATTATTTTGATCATCGCAGTCATGGTCTTGCAATACCGCACGCATTCCACGACAAACTTACGCTGCGTAAAAATCTGGAATTAACTATGCCCGCAGAATTTGAGAGTGTATTTAAACCTCAACGCTCAAATTTGCCTTTTGTGTGCATATGAATTTGATGACCATTACCCTCCAGTATTTAGAGCTCGGGCAGCGGTTATGTCAATTTGCTCATGTTTTAGGCTTTTGTCGAGTGCTATGGGCCGAGGCCAGCTTAGATTAGCAGATATTTTCGAGCGAATTCAAGTTATTTCCTGTAAAAGGCAACATATTTGTGGGAGGACTTTTTAAAATCAAATTCAATTAATAGAAATGGTATTTTGTTTGAGATATTTATGCAGTTGTGGTTAGAAGTCATGTGCCATTACAAATATTGTTTAAAGGCGTTTATTTTAACAGTTAATACAATTATTACCGAACAATAAATCGTTTTTATGTATTTATTAATTATACGTCCATGATGTTCCAGTTTTGAATATATATTACGATTTTATCGCTTATTGATGTTGTTTCTCCGATTTGTGGTTAAAAACCCGCCCGCCTGATTGTATTTTGCTTTTAGGCTTGTTATAACTAGTCAATGAATTATAACGATTGACATCGCAATGCCGGAATTGTTGTGGTTGGGGTTGTAAGTTTTATGTATCTTAAAATGCCATTGTTAAGACGAATGGCCTGATGAGATGCAGGGGTTAGGTTTGCTGAGGTTGCTGGTGTACTGCGTGTGAGGGTTCTAATCCCGGTTTTGTGAGATACTTGAGTGGAATTCACACCTTCTCTAACACCTGCTAGAGTTTTCAATGAAGATTGCGCGTAAAAGAAGTACACTTGATGGATGGAAAGTTTACCTGGGAGGCCTTGGCGCCTTTCATGGAGAACGGGCTTATTCATTTTTCCCCTTTTCCTCTCTAATTCATTGCTGGTGTCCTCATACCACCTGCCGCGCGTCGGCGGCTCGGAGGGAGGGATGTGCGCATGATATAATGCCTGCGCTAGGTTTCCTTCCACCCACCATCCGTGAAATCCTTTTCGTACTTTCCTAAGCGGCTGTCCTCTGCGGCAGAAGTGTCAAGAATTACTCTCCGCCTTCACGAATAATCTGACCATTGACCTGTATTATATGATCTCGGAATTCGTAGGTTTATGGCGATTTGTTGATCAAAATACGGGGCAAAGTTCACGATGAATCACATTTAAAATTTAAACTTGAAAAAATAATGAATGTAATAAACCAATAAAATCCTAAACGCGTGATGGCCTTTACGCGGTAATTTTCATTGTGTTTCTGCGACCTTTCTCCTCGGTCGTATCGTGCAATGCTAGCTCGACATTTTGTGCCGACGGAAAGGCTCGAACTCACGACTTCGGCGCTCGAATCGCCGCGCGAACACAATGGGTCGGGCTTTCTTCGGCCGAGTTGGCATTTTGTGTGTCGCTTAAGGAGGTCTCCGGGTCTCAGATACTATCGTCTGAGCCAAGGACGCGTTGATGGGAGCTGGCGGGGGAAACGATCCATTCTTTTCGAATGGCGTGCCTCGGAGGAATTGGCGAGGCAATGGTTTCGATCTCCTCGCGAAAGTATTCCGTCTTGCAGCCGCTGTGGACCTTCCTCGCAGTTCCTCCTCTGAGCGTCCTTCGATTGTGGGTGTCACGAAGTTGAACCCTGCGGATCGCACTCTACTCCAAGTACCTCAAGGAAGGAAAGTCCAAGATGGGTTGGACACCTCGAGACGCGATGAAATCAATGAGCAGGGGACAGAAAAGTTCGGACAGCGGCAGTCGAGTGACTTATGATGATGAAGTCTGTGAATTGACGGAAGAATTTTCACCCTATCAGAAATTGTTCAATAGAGATACTTTCTGACCTCCTTCAATGTATATGATCGGATTTAGGGATCATGTAAGTTCGGCATTATTAGGGTTTGCATCAATGTCACTAGTTAAATTGTATCTTACTCGTGTTGCGAGTACTTTCCTAGTTAGTGTACTGCTCGTTTTCTGCTGTACTAATCCGCTGCTTTACTTATTGGTGTTCTGAATCATCATTATTATTGATCTTGAGAATGATTCAGAAAATCTAAGAGAGTGTAATGTGATTAGGAGCAATCTGTATGCTTTAGAATGACACTGAGTTTAGAGAGTTTTTTTCCGAGGATTTTTGCGGAATAATTTTTCATTCTTAGTTAGTTTCCTCCTAATTTTATTTTTGAATGCGTGAATTTATATTACGTGTGGTAAAACCTAAAACTTCACATAAGTTCCGCCATAATTTTTCGGGATACAGTTGTTTACCTGAATGATGACAGGATAGAAAAAGGAATGCATTTAATTCGATGCAATCTATTCACACCAGCAATTCAAGTTCTGGAACAAAACTTCTCACATGTCTCGTTCTGATCTTTTGACTGCGTGTAATTCTTCACGCTTTCAAAAATTGATTTACTAAGGCTAAAAATTGTATTCATGACTTGACTGAAGTACGATTCAACATTGTTTTTTTCGATGGTATGGTGTAATAATCACCGGGGGATCGAGCTTTGCTCGGTTAACTGTAAATATAATTCGTAATTTATAAAGAACTGACGAAGAAAACCTCCACGTGAGTAATGCTTTCACCATTTCATTATAAACCCAGGTATCACTATTAGTGTTGTTTACATAACAGCGCGTTGCCATGATAGTCTCCTTGTGATATATTGTTAAAATCAGAGAAAAAATTGCAATTTTGTCATTGAAAACGTGATTTTCAAGGAAAAACGAAGTGTTTAACAAAATTAAATGCAAGAATATTGAATACGTCATTCTTTTTGCCATCCGATAGTGAAAATGTAGACCCTCTATCTTGGTTAAAAGTAATTTTACAAATAAAAAAAAATAAAACCTCTACATGGATTCCGAGTAAAATAGGAACCCGTTTTGGGGCCTTCGGGCCTTTGCAGCCCTAAGACCTTTAGTCCAATGAATTCCTCGTACCCGAAAACTGTTACATGCCGACTTTCAATTCGGTTCGGTAGTTTTTGAGGAAATATTTACATACCTATGTAAACATGTATACAAGAATTGCTCGTTTGATAGTATAAGATAACAACTTCGTGATGATCCGGTGAGTATCAATTTATTTTCTCTTTGAACAGTTACCGCTTTGTGATAGATTTGTTTCGTTTTATTATTGCGAAACGCGCGTGAAAAAAATTCTAAGCCAAACAAGTTACGTCCTCAGATGTAGGCTACGCGAGATACTCATAAACCAATTTAGGCGTACTGACAATCGTGAGAAACATGACCTGAGACTACTGTTTTCGTTCCTTTCTCTCTCCTAAAGGTTTTTGCCATCGCTTTTCATTTTATGAATATCTTCAGCGTGTATATCTCGTATTGGTATCGCAGTAAACCTTTTTCCGCATTGAATTACGATGAACTTGACCTCTAGTTACTTAACCTTTTTGTGCTTTGGTTAATAATGGCTCCATTTCTGTGAATTAAAAGAACATTTCTACGGCTACTTGGTTGTGCGAACTAGTGTGCGTTTTTAGTCTCCAACCCAAGAATATTGTACAAATAATCATTGGAACATCCATTTCACTTTATCAAGATTGAATTAAATATTTGTCGAGAACGTTTTGTTTCGAGTGAATACATTTAGATTATCTTCCTATTTTCATATCTCGATTCATTATCACTTTTATGTGTTGATCGCACATTCAATTGTTCATCGGCATGGTACGAGTCACTGGAGGTTACTTGTTCAGTGTTAATGTAATGTGTCGCTGTCGTCGTTTTTTCTCTCCGCTTTGACGATATTATCTCCCCAAGCGTTCCGTTCATGCGATCGTTTTGCACCGGGCAGACACGTACCACCATGTTTTCATTTCCGCTGGATTAGTTTTTTTTTTACGCTCGAGGAAAGCCGGTCAGTTGAAAATGACCGCGACGCGTTGCATACTTCCCACTTCGCTGTGCGGTGCAGCGGGGAAAAGTGAACGTGCGCTCGATTTGCTTTTTTTTTAATTTCTACTGTTTGACTTCAGGACTCGCATCCGCAGTAAAATATTCCGCTATCTTTTAATGTGCCCGCTAACCCATAAAATGGCAAATCAAGCATTACGAAGTCAAGCTATTTAGTGTTTGGTGGTTCAGCCGTAATACACTACTTGTGTTCCTTCCCCTTAATTTCAGTGTTGATCATCTTCTTGAGTTGTTGACGCTCTATACTCGGGCAGGGTTGATGTCATTGTTCACATTTTTTCATTCTAATCCTGAATACATATTATTCCTCTTTGAAAATTTCAATGATTGGGATTCTCAAATTTAGAAGCTACTCTTTAGTCTATCTTGAATGTAGAATCTTGTAATTGCGACAGTTAAAAGATAACCAAATGCATGCTTGCTAACAGTAGATGCCCACTGATGTTGGCTCCAAATGCTTGCTGAAAAAAATATTTTTTTACCTTTTGACCCTTAAAATTCATTTTTGTGTTCTTCTGTTTTGGGATCTCAATGGACCTTATATGAAAATTTGGAGGGAAAACGTAAAATTAACAAAAAATGAAATGGAAAGTTTTGGAGGTCGGCTATCGTTCGGCAGGCGCCGGGATCCCATTTTCGTATGGCACATCGTCGATTTCGGTCACCCGAATTGCTTTCTCTCCGACGAGCGACTGACTCGGTCCGTACCAATCTCCCGGCGGAGAGAAATGAACAGGGGCGGAAAGGGAAGCGAGAGAAGGAAACCTTTCGTCGATGCTTTTTATCCCCGATGCTTCTTGGAAAGCCTTTTCCATGTCTCGTTCGAAGGGACGTCGTTCTGGTCGGCCTAAATGTAGTACCTTCTACCTACGGAGAGATTAAATACCCTGAAATTTTAGAAATATGGCCTGAATTCCATCGCGGAATTATGCCCTTTGTCAAATTGTCTTTGTATTTACTGTAATCACTTGCTGAAAGTACTTTGCGCCATAGTTTTTGTTTTTTGTGTTTTTTTTTTAACATTTGTCAGTGTAAAGCGTCAATCGCAATGTTGGATTCTTTTTAAGGGCGAAGGCGTGTACAAGCTCTGAAACAGAGTTGATTGTATTTTTCTTTTTATTTTGTGCTTCAATCGGTCACATGTTGGCTAAATTCCACTGCGAACGTGATATTGCGTTAATTTTTTGTTGTTATCTCATTAATGTTATATGATATCTCTGTGTATACTGCATGTGAACTCATTAATACCGTATGAAACAGGAGTGGGTTAATGAGAGGACTATTTTGTGGCTGGACTAACATAATCCAAGTTATTTCTTTATGCTCTGTTTACACAACTAATTTATGATCGCGGAAGATAGTGTTTGGAGCATCGTATGAAATCCACTGTTCATGGCTACATTGCTAAGTGTAACTCATGCATTATGGGTAGTTAAACAGAAAGGATGGTTTCCTTGTTTTCATTTTAAACCATTCCCCGTTCAGTTCGAGCCACCGGAAGGCGATGTACGTTACTGATATCTTTTTATCTTGTAATTGTGAAAATTGCTCCGCACCATGTCATTGCTGTGTTTTGTCTATAACATTTTGAATTTCTGAGTGGTGTTCGTACGATTATTGAACTATGTAGCATTTCCGAAGGTATTTCAGCTTACTCTTTTCTCATTAGCCTCTCTTGAGATAACCACAAATAACAATATTTTTTCCGCTGAATTTGATCCAATATTAGTTGCAGGCTTAATTCTGGTGATTGGAAATTTTAAAACATTTTTAATAATAATTTAATTCAAGATAATAGTAGCTGGTGTGTGTTTTCTAAAGTTATCGCTTTCTAGTCCCAGTAGTTAGATCTATTAGGAATGCACTTCCGTCAATTATGTCAAATAAAAAATGAGTCTTACGATCCCTATTGCTGCAGGGTATGATTTCAGTTGCTAATTTACAGGTTAAACTTTGATTCTAATTTTGTAATTTCATAGGCTAATTATATATGGAGTGAGAGCTTTTGTCTAAATCTAGAATGAATTGTTGAGCCGAGGTTGTCTAACAATGACCCATGGCATGACGGTAAATGTCGATGGTCACGATTGAAGCTTCACTTCAAATAATTACCACCGGTGACATCCCCAAGTATTCCTCCACAGTGTTTATTCACATTTCCGAGCGTCGAAACTGTTTGTCGAGCAATGCGCTCACGCCGTTTCAAACACCTTCATGCCTTTATCCTTATTTTCCTTCGGCCGTGGTTTTAAGGTAGTCCGAGCGAAATATCATTTTACTTAGAAATCAATGAATTTGGTCTCATTTTAAAGAAAATATCTCACCCTTACCATGACACCAAAAATTCAACCCCTTACCACATTATTTTCGGAGATATTTGCCAAGAAGTACAAGCAGCCCTTTTACATGGGAACTGGTACGTGCATGCACTCCAGAGAGACATCATTTACAAAATGAGGTATTTCTAACACTTAGATGTCGTAAAAAAAGAATAGCGTGTAGTTTGTATGTTTTTAAAAACTATTTTGGAGAAGTGATCATATTGTCACCGCAATATATTCTTCAAGATCACAAAAAACCTTCCGTTTTGAAGGAGTTTCAAACGTACCGCGTGAAGAAAATGAGACTTATATAGATATTTTAATTTGATCACTCACAATTTCTGTCATGTAAAATCATATCATTGCACCATTAATAATGCAATATTTAATTTGTGTGTCTCATAGCTGGTGAAATTAAAACGTATAATTCGAATATGGTCTCTATCAGGACTAGGGAACTGTCTCGCTCGGACTCCCTTCAATTATCCTTTCTGATGGAGGACTCATTTGTATCTCCGGAGGAGGGTTCACTTACCTCGGTAATAGTTCCCTAGGATGCACCTCTGTCGTGGGAATTCACTCGTGACTCGCTCGCCACCGAAGTCACTCTCGTGTGAACGGATGACCCGCTGAGGAGCGCCGTCTCGCGCTTGTGGTGTATGTCTGTCTCCCAGTGTCAGACTGACACGATCGACACTGTTGAGAGAGAGCCTCTATCTCTGTCCCTCCTCTCCGTTACGCTTCGGGGGTGATTAGCGAGTGCCTTAGCCCTCCTCTAGAGCGGGCAAACTGCTGCGCCCCCTCGGCCGCTCCCCCTTTTACTTCCTCACGCTACCCCCGTCCTCCCCTACCCTCGCAACCCTCCCTCCCTCCCTCTCTGTCCCTCCCCCTCTCGACTCCTGACCTCTCCCTTCAAATCCACGAATGTCCTTTCACGCACAATGCACCACACGGTTGGGACACTTGGCTTCTCTACTCGGGAGGTTGTGGAATATATATTGAAGGGGACGTTGAAGGCACCGCGTATGGAGCGGAAGCATGCCAGGAACACAAGGTGCTTTGGTAGGATAAGCCACGCCTACTTTTCCCTAAACAATGACTCTTGCTTATGGATCAACGATAAAGTTATAATGAAACCTTCTATTGAAACTCAGTAATCTACCGTGGTACACATTCTCTTGGAAATTCAAAACTGCTTTTTCTCTCTTTAATGGTCGGCTTCACAAAATTATTACACCAAAACTTTTTTGTTGGGGAAAATAACTCGAAAACCCCATGAGTACTTTGAACACTTGGGCAGTCTTAAAAGAAAATCCAAGCTCGAGGGGAGTAATTTTAATGTTACCAGATTTACTGATATCCTGAACCTCCTCGATTAATGCAGTAACAGCCTAAGTAACCCACAATAGTAGCCAAATGATGTAACATAAATAATTATGCATACAATAACCACAAATTAATGCGCTAATCCAGACGAAATGCTGATCATTCCAACCAGGTCTAAGTGACCTTAATGAGTACGAACACTAGCTGCACGAAAATTCTGGGCACAAGGTAGAACGGTGCAGGCAATCAGTTGACGCATAAAGACTGGATTCCAGGAATGTATAAAGCAAGACGGCAAAATTTTGACCACACGGATTAATCGCCTCAGCGCCTTCCGTATGTATATTCCAAAAACTTCCTTTGCTTCTCTCCTTGGGACGCCTTCCGTTCTCCTCCGTGGAAGCTGCGCCAGAATGCCTTGCTAGTCGCCGCTGCCCTTCGCTATTATCTAGTCGGCCCTTCCTTTTAGTCTAGCGCCCTCCTCTCTCGCCCCTTTTGTCGTGCTGTTTCCCCCTCGGTGATTGGCTAGTGAAAATCCCCCCGTTAATCTGCGTGCGTCGCTCTCTTTCACTTCGCCCTTCCGTTTGCACATGCAACTTTTGGCTTCTGTAGATTGTTGCCCCGCCCCACTTTTACGGCCCTCGTGAGACTCGCTCCGTTGGCCCGTGAGTTATGAAATATCCCGCATCTCTTCTACTTCTGGATTCTCTGTTTTAGTGTCTCCGATTCGCATAACGTGACCCGATTATAAGTTTGGCGACTTCTTCTTCTTCTTAGTGGAATCTGTCTTCTGACAGGCTTCAACTGCATGCCCTCCATCGCAGTCGGTCTTGAGCATCTTCTTTCATTTGCCTGTTAACTTCAGTCATTTTTTATGTCATCGAGCATTCCCATTATTCTTCTTCTTCCCCTGCCTCGCTCTCCTTCTATTTTTTCCTTCAATAATTCTTCTGAAGAGACAATTTTGGCGTAACATATGTCCCATCCAAACTGTCTTCCTCTTTTTGATTTCCTTCAGCTGTTTTCTTTCTTCTCCTATTGTTATTAGTACTTCCTCATTTCTCATTCTATCTTTCCACTTCACCTTTTTTTTCTCCACATTTTTTTTCTCCACTTTTTTTTACTAGCATTTTTCTCCACAACCACATTTCGAAACTTTTTAAGTGCTTTTCATCTTTCTTTTTGACTGTCCATGTTTGGCGACTACCAATGCAAAATTACACGGAGGGAAAATCATTCGTCGCGGACAGTACTTTAACCCGAATCCCTCGATGTTGCGCCGAGTTCTTTAACCAGTTTACTAGTTGGTGGTCAGATGCAGCGGTAATTGTGAGACGTAGAGTGCCCCCCCCCATTTTAATTATTTTTTAAGTTATTCGGAAAAAATTCTTGGACTACATATCTTGTCGGCCCCGGTGGCGGCGGGGTAAAGTCCCCGCCTGCTAACCCGAGGGTCGCGGGTTCTTGTCCCGCCTGGGTAGAAAATTATGTGCCCAGAACATGGGTGTTTGTGTCAATGAATTAAATGTAAGGGAGTAAGAAATAAAGGACTAGATAGTCCTAATATCGCTCAAATAAATAAAGACTTAATTATTATTATTATTTTGGTGAATCTCCAAATGCATTTGAATTGACCAAACAGATGTAATGTTAATTGATATGGGAATTCTATTTATTTATTTTTCTTTTTACATCAACTAATGACTAGAGTCTTTAGCACTATATTCGTAATGTTGACGGAATATTATCGTTAGTGTTTATTTTCGTGAAAAGGACTTTGCGTGGCACCTTCACCTCGACGTGGCATGTGGGAAACAATTATGATAGTAAGAAATGTACCGTTTCGCGTTTCTTACGAAATATATTCCATGTGCCAAAGTCTGAATGTTAAAACAGCATTGGAATGTCAAAAACCCGTAACGGCGCCGCACAATTTTTTAAGTTTCACATTTGCCTCATGAAATCGCGTAAGCTAACTTGCATGAAAATCGGTACATAAACACGAATCGCTCTAAGCAGCGCAAGCTACCGCGGCTTCGTCCTCCACTGTGAATTTTATTGGGCTTCAAAGGAGCTGGATGTTTAAGAATGCCGGACATATAATGCAACGAAGCTGTACAATGCAAGCGCTTAGCGCTCCAGTCCGTGAGGTTAGAGTCAACATTTATACACAGTGAGTTGTTTCTCTCTTTATGACTTTTTTTTAGGATACCGCCTCTAGTCTAGATAATGCCTCTACGGAGTCTCCCGAAAGTGCTCAGAAGTGCGTAGTTCCAACAAGAAAAAATAGAATTTCGCACCGATTTCCACTCACGGGTCACTCCATAGAGTAATCACAATTGGATTCGATAGTCTCTGGATTTAAGTTGTGAAAATCTATTATGAAATATCAAAATGACTTTTTTTTCACATAGTTTTATTTTGAACGAGTGGTTTCGTCCCATAGGCGACATCTTCAGGTGATCAGTTCTGAATATGTTGCATATACAGCAAAACTAGTCGTTCAGAATGAAACTGGGGGAAAAATTACCAAGTCATTTTTGATTTTTTTTTCTCGTAGAAAAGTGAATTTGAATAATCTAATTTCCATGACTTTTTGGCTATTACGTCGTATACCATTGATTTAGCCTGTTACGTCATATACTTATGTATATCCGAGAGTTCATAGTTGATGTATTTCATTAGTTCATTTACTTCTTAAGGTAGTTGGAGCGAATTATCATTTTACCTAGAAATCAATGAATTTGGTCTCATTTTAAAGAAGAATATATCACCTATCCAATGACACCAAAAATTCAACCCCTTACCATACCACTTTCCGAGATATTGGCCAGAAAATATCAACCATTTTACATAGGGGATGGTACGAGTATGCACTCCATAGAGACCTTATTTAACAAGTGAGGAATTTCTAACACCTAGATCTCGTCAAAAAATCAACAGTGTGTAGTTTGTGTGTTTTCTCAACTATTTTTGAAAATTTATATTAGTGTCACCGCAGTAAACTCTTCGGGATTACAATAAACCTTCCGTTTTGATGTAGTTTCAAACGTTCCGCGTGAAAAAATGGGTCAAGATAATGACTTATTCAGATATTTTCATTTGATTACTTACAATATCTGTCATGTAAAACTATATTATTGCACCATTAATGATGCAATATTTAATTCGTGTGTCTCACAGCTGGTGAAATTAAAACGTATAATTCGGATATAGTCTCTATTATGATTAGCGAACTATCTAGCTCGCACTGCCTTAATAGAATGCAATGAGCTTTTAGCTTTTCTTCATCCGAAGTCGATCCATTTGCTCTTATACGAATACAATAGGTTGTGGCAGCGTACGGGAGTATCATCCATCTTTAACCATGTATCTGTTTCCATTCCGTGAATAGAAGCTATTTTTATTGCAGCTTACTTCTAATCAGGTCACAATCCATTATTGTTTTGTCTTTAATTTAGTGTCTCAAATATTTCAATCTCTCTTTGCTTGGAATTCGGCTTAAACGGGTATGTTGACCTCCTCACAAATCACTCCATCGTTTCTAGGCTCGTTTTTCTCAAGATTCGGTTTAAAGATGGATGGTTAAGCGATCATGAGTGAGTTAAGGGTTTTTTTCCTATCTCTTTTCCACTCTCAATGACATTTATCTTCATGAAGTGTTTATTGTCTCCGGGCTAGCGATCACTGACCGTTGTTCACAATCCCGTTTTATTGCAATTTGTCAAGTGCCTGCGATTGCGGGTTGTCCCATTCGTTCGTGCTTCTCGAAACGAAGCGTCGACTCGCGATTTCTTAATCTAATTCGCATCCCTGACAATATTCCGATGCATTGAGGAAGTTTTGCTCTCACACCTTCTCTAACGGAAGATATCAGGAGTCAGGTTACTTTCTCTGATTCATTTCTCAACCGTCAAAAATGAAAATCTTGAAATAAAAAAGAATTCGATGCAATGAAAAGGCAGGAAAAATTCGGAGCAGATAAGACTACCCTGCACATGGCGAAATTAGTTATTGGTCATGGTGAGTCAGTTGTTTTCGTGCGAAAGTGCCGAGTCACGTTTTCCAAAACATCTCACTTCTAACGGGTGTGAGATGAGTTTTTTCGTGCTCTCTTCACGATTGCGATCTATAATACTGCCTAATTATTATGCGATAAGAATTTGTTAAAGTTGCGTTTCCGTGTTCAAGATAGTATCAATGAACTCTGGATGAGTTTTCTAAGTGATGGCTGTGAAATTTGGGAATGTTTCAGATATCACGTTATAGTACTCAGAAGTGATTAGGAGGGAATTATAGTGAGAATTACTCTTAATTTACAGAAATTAAAATCTCTTCAATGAAAATATAAGCGACCAATCCTGTTTAAGTAGTTTTTGTTCCAATGTAAAATTGTAAAAACTCCCTTTGAGAAATTATTATTTAATTATATAAAATTAAATTACATCGCCGTGTTACTGTTACAGAAGATACCTGACACCCTTCTACATCTACATAATACCCTGCGAGCCGCCGCATGGGCGTGTGGCAGGGGGTGTTAGGTCACCAGCCGTGTTAAGATGTATGTTTTTGGGAAATGAAATGGTGACATGTATTATAGGAGTATGTTTAGTGGAGCTCAGTTTTTATTGTGGTCGCTTATTGTGCGTGGAAATAACGAGTTCTTGCACCTATCTGTTCGGCAATGAATCTCTCTTACTTAATTGCATCTGTCAGACCTAGAGATGTAGTGAGAAGTCATGATAATATTCTCTGTGTCGCTTTGAAAAATATCATTTCTGAATTTCTCAAGCAACTCAAGCCTAGCCTGTAGCTTCCGAGCCTCTAGGGGCTCCCTCCTTAATCCCTTTAAAAGTTGTGAGACACCGTATGTATCCTCGTAGCAGTTTTTATCGAAGCGCGCAGCTTTCCTTTGTATTTTATTAATAATTTTGGTTAATCTGTATGACCAGGGTCACAAATGCTCGCGGCCTATTCGAGGTGTGGCCTAACCAGAGCGAAATAGCACCTCTCTTTGACTTTTTCATCCGAGGACATTCCTATTATAGGTTTGACAAAACCTAGTTTCTTTAATGCTGCGCCACATATGTTTTTCATGTATAATCCCTGTGATATATCAGAAGTTAAGGTAATTTCAGGATATTTTACTGTATCTGAAAATTTTCTGTTTACTCGATCCACATTATAGGTAGGGCATTTTTGATGACTTTCGCAGAAAGAGAACTGTGGTGCATTTGCTGATATTTTATTCTAACCCCCACTCCTGGCACCACGATTGAACGTTGTTGAGGTCAGATGACAGAACTTCAATGTCCGCGTCTTCGCTTATTTCACGGTAGATAACTGTATCGTCTGCAAATAATCTTAATTTACTGCTAACTCGGGAACTTAGGTTATTAATATAAATAATGAATAAAAGAGGGCCAATCACACTTCCTTGAGGAACACCGGATGTGACTTCGACCATATCAGAGCTAAAGCCGTTAATAACTACTTTTTGTTATCGATCACTGATTAAGTCGCTTATCCAGTTTACAATTTTTTATTAACTCCGCATGGATACAATTCATAAATTAGTTTTTTGTGAGGAACCTTGCCGAATGCCCTCTTAAAATCAAGGAATATCGCGTCGGTTTGCTTATTCGATTCACCTGATTTTAGAAAATCATGAAGGAAGAGCGCAAGCTGTGTTTCGCAGGACCTGTCCTTGCGGAAGCCGTGCTAACTGCAATGTGAGAAGTCACGATTATCCAGGAATTTCATAATATTACTAACGATAATGTGTTCGAGGATCTTGCATATAAGTGATGTTTGTGATATAGGCCGGTAAATTTCCTGGGTCACTTTTATTTCCTTTTTTTAAATATCGAATTGACGTTTGCTATTTTCCAGTCTTGGGGCACCTTGCCTTTGGATAATGATTTGTTAAATATAATTACTAAGAATGGTACAATCTGTGGCGCTAACTCCTTGAGCACTCGTGCAGGTATTCCTTCTGGATCTGGAGACTTGTTATTTTAAATCGAACGCAGTTATTTAATCATTCCATCCCGTTGAATTGTTATATCAACCATCGGCTCGTTGAAGTCAGAAATGGCTAAATTTTTGGCTTGGCTTGGCTTAATAAATGGCTTATTCTGGTATACGTGAAATTGTTGGAATTCGTCGCTTCTGACTCTTCCCAAGGACTACAACCTTGTTGTGGTGGAAGGGCTTGTGTTCTCCGATGACCCCTTGGGCTGAACTGGTGGGAAAAATGCACCTGGTGGGATCACCCAAGCCAGATTGGTCGAAAATCGAAAACCGAGGCTATACACTTTCATCTCAATATTTATAGCTTTTTTTTGTTCTCTGTTATCGTTTTGGTTATCTTAGCAGGAACATAGTGGTCTTTTTTTCTGTCCAACGATCACCTTCCATCCATCCTAAAAGCTCATGCTTCTTATTTAATTAGCATATTTACACATCATGAAGTATCTCGAACTAAGTGCTTAATTTTGTTGATTATTATGCTTTCAGAGTAGATATTATTTATGGGAAAATGAGTTGAATCATTTCCTGCTCTCTACCGCTGTCCCCCATAAGATGTCTCTGTCGTAACGACTCAAATTGTTGTAGGTATTTGGAGGAGACTCACTGTGGAAAGTCATTATTTTAACGTCCGTTTGCATTGTTTGACTCTGGAGAGTTTAGCGTATGTACTTAAGGAAATGGTCTCGCCGTCTTTAAAAGGCTTTCACCTTGCACAGACTTCGCTTGGATGACCGGATCGTTCCAACGATCAGAAGTCTCTTCCAACGGCCAGAATTTCGGACGCATTGGTCCGGGGAATTTCATAGCCCAGTGAGCACCTTAAGCGACTGTTGCGACTTTAGCGACCCCGTCAGTGGTGATGGACATTTCTCATTTCATTTCATTGTCGCGTTTTATGGTTATTTATTTCAACCTTGTAACGTATTTTCTGGTACTTTTTCAACTTCTGCGTCTCCTTTCGCGCCCCATTATCACGCAACTTTAGCGTTTTCTGGCGTTGTGTTTCTTTGCGGCTGCCGAATGGTATATCCTCTCTCTCTCTCTCTCGTCCTCTGTCTGATGGTGTTTCAAAATGTTTAATTTGCTGGAAAGCGTTGCTTAAGTTACATCATTCATCTTATTTCGCTCCTCTCTCCCTTAAGGTAGTACGAGTGAGATAGTTCCTTAATCATAATAAAGACCATATTCGAATTTTACGTTTTAATTTCACCAGCTGTGGGACACACGATTTCAATATTGCATTATTAATGGTATAATAATATAGTTTTACATGACAGAAATTGTAAGTCGTCAGGTGAAAATATCAGAATAAGTGTTTAACTTGACTTTTTTTCACGCGGTATGTTTGAAACTCCATCAAAACGGAAGGTTTATTGTGATCCCGAAGAATTTGCTGCGGTGGCAATATGATTAATTTCTAAATATAGTTGAGAAAACTCACAAACTACACACTGTTGATTTTTTTACGAGATCTTAGTGTAGGAATGCCTCATTTTTAATGTAAGGACTCTCTGGAGTGCATACACGTATCATTTCCCATGTAAAATGGCTGGTGTTTTTGGCAAATATCTCGGATCGTAATGTGGTATGAGGTTGAATTATGGTGTCAATGGAAGGATAATATATCTTTCTTTAAAATGAGACAAAATTTATTGATTTCTAGGTAAAATGATATTTCGATCAAACTACCTCAAAAGGGGGAAGTTCATTGAGATCATTTGAAGTGTGGTGTAACCATTTTATATTGAACAATTTGATTGTTATTCACTTTGTGAACGATTTTATACCCAATAAATTTTAAACGAGATTTCTTTACAAGTATCTTGTGCTTTAATTGGAGACAATTGAGGGGATGAGGAGCCTTGTGTCGCCTAACGCATCATTCAGAGTTAAATCCGTGGACCATTTTAGACACAGAGAGTGTATTTTTAAAAAAATGTTGGGCTAAAATGCGTTTTTCGTATTAACTTTTCGCTTCATTGGTAGGAATTGAAGGTATCTCGTAATTGGAGAGAAGCAGTTATTTTCTTCCCTCTTATATTTTGTTCAAATACTAGTGGAGGACACTCGTGGAAATCCAACAAATATGCAGTGCGATACAAAATTATACTTAAAACTTGCCATTCGAGCAAATATGCAGTGATAACACAACTCTGAAAACTCTGACGGAGACAGTTGAATTAACCGCCATGTGTAAGGAGTAAAATTTTCATATAATCTCTTCTAAGACACTTAAACTATTCTATTCGGTATTCGTGCGTGCTCTTTTTGTCATTAGTTATCATCGCCCCACCTCTGTCCGTTGATAAATGTAGTCGGCGCTTAATCCCAATTGGGGTACTCATGGGTCCCACTGATGGAAATTACCTCATTGAAGTCTTTACTGATGGTCTTCATTTTAGCTGTCATTTCAACCGTCGTGCGTATCTTTAGCATCAATCCTCATGTGTGCCGAGAAAATTACTTTAGCTGAAATGAGAGGAAATCGGATGGTTTTTGGTACTGAATACGAAATTATTCTTGAAATCGAAGAGTATGAGTAAATGGAATTAAAAAATTAAGGACTTTGTAGTTATTTATTTATTTATTGCACAGGATTAAAATCTTTTACATAATACGGGCAGTTACCCATTTTGAACATGAAAGCAAAAAAAATGTATAACATTTTTAAAAAAGAAATAAAGTTACAATATAAATTATATTACATACAATATACAAACATCACTGTTAATAAATGTCATATATAATTTCTTAATAAACCTTTAATTCTACTTAAGCTCATTAAAAAATCAATTTTAAAAGGCAAGGTATTTTCCTCATTACTCTAGCCACTGGACTATTATTTAAGTAAGTAGTCCTTAAATATTCCTGAAAAAAGGTTCTCCTACGGCGTGTACTTGCCACAGGAATACGAAAGGATATCAATTTTAACAGGTGTGGGAACTTTATTTTGTTATTTAGTATTTTATGCGGAAACAATGTCAGCATGTATTCTCCCATTACTTAAAGTATTTATGTCTTAAGCATCATACATTTCACTGTAGGACATTAATGTCATATCTATACGACACTTTCTTGCACGTGGGAGTCGCAAAATTATGATAATTTAGGTTCAATATTGTGGATGAAAAGAATTTAGAAGATCAAAGAATGTCTGCTCAGAATTCAATGCTTACTCGTTGGCAGTAAATGTTTACAATTATGGGGTAAAAAGAAAACTTTTTTTTATTTTTTTCGGATATTTATTACTATTTTCAAGAATGCGCCGGGTTACGACCTGCATTTTCTGCAAAATTTGCAGGACCTAAATTGCCAGGAGATCTTATTATCGGAGTAGAAATGTAAATAAAAACACGCTTTATACATATGATTTTTGTGTCATTATTACTAAATTGTAATCCTATTTTTCAAGGTATCCTAACAGAGCGAATGTCGAATGTACAGAGATCTTAATGATATCGAGTGGGTGTTTGTGGTGAAACCTGGTGTGGTGGTCTGATGTGTTCACCTCGTATTTACAGTAAACTTGTCATAAGACATAATTTTTTCCGAGAGATACGTAGCAATTGAAAGCTAATCGCTCTTGCTATTTCAGTTTTGTCAGAACTTTCGTATTAGGTGGACTAACGTCTTCAAAAATTTATTTCACCTAAATTTTCATGTGTAATATCGGCTCTTTAATATTTGTAATGCCTTTTATTCGTGGGGTTTCCTTACTCATGTCTGTTTCTAGGTGCGGCACATGCCATTATACTGTGCAGTTTGAGAGATAATTTATTGACCCAAACTCATCAAAGGTAGTGGTGTCAGTTTTCACTTTTTCGTAGGTATCCAGGACGGAAAAATTAAAATAACTTTGCCTACTCAACTTCTAAGATTTTAATCAATACCTTAAAATAGGAGCTAATTTAGAAATTTTAATTTTGTTTCGTATATTTCGAACAGTTACTGGGTTCTCTGCAACCTCACCTTAGTATCTGATACGTCTGTTCCTACAGCTGGCCAAATTTTTCTGCAGCGTTGACTCATAGTCTACACGGACGGAAATTTTAAGCCGCAAGGGTACTGTATGCCGATGCTCATTGCTCCCTTTAGCTGAATCGTTTCCATGTTTTATTTTTCGTTTGCTGTTGTGTGATCGTGTGATTTCTTTGGCTAGTTACCCGCCAGCTTTCTCTTTCATGCACACACTTTATATTCTATTTAAGTGTACATTTTTCCTACCAGTCTCTTGAATCTTTTGTGATTGTTATATTCATGGGAGAGTTGGGTATTACGGGGATGGATTGTCCACAAACACCTCCAAACATAATCGCTTGGATAGCCTTGGGGGGCAGTTGCCGACACCTGCTTCAGCCTAGCGACGGTTTTGCCAATCATCAATTTCAATAGAAATACTGGCCAGTGAATGTCTAAAGTTAATATCTATGATGATGTCGGAATATGCATGGTGAGCGGCCTCTATACTTTTCCTGCTGCCTTCCTGCCCATCAATTGTGTACCTATTCGTTGATTGTCTGACGCTCCTCCGAAATATGAGGCTCGTTCGATCATGTTAGCGTTGAAAAATATCTTGCGTGGCATTGCCTTCTCTGGTGTTGACAAAATAGGGTGAGAATTTTCTTTAATGGCCGTAACTATTGGCACCACTCGTCAAAAGATAGCAAATAAAATATTTACTGTGTTGGTTTAACGGTGGTGTCAGTGACCAACCACAGCCTCTCAACCAGAATACCCTTGTGAAGGTTTACGGGAACGTTAATTCCTCGCCGGTGACAATCCACAGTCAGTCACACTCAACCCAATTGGGATCCTTCACAGGGCTTTAGAGGGGAACCCCGTTAAGGATGCCTGAGTTATGATCACAAACACATAGAGCAGTGGCTCTTACAAGCACTCACAAAATCACTCACTCACACATTCAACAGGGCTCAACTTATGGGAGAATCAGGCTCGAGATGAGCTTGGTACAAGGAATAAAACAAGGAAAAGACGAGGGTGTGCGTCGCTTCTCTGGTGTCGCTGAATTAATGGTCGTGCCTTGCCATGCCGGTCTAGCCGACCGTGCTCTTATGCAATTCGAATTCCTGGTGTTGGTCTCTCCGGACGAAGTTGACGAATGTGGTTCTCAATTTACGCTATTATAAAATATCATGATACGTATGTCATCGGGCTTTTCCCACGCACAATTCACTTCTGAGGCCCGAATGTTTGTCCTTTGCGGGGCGGCGAGCGTGTGTTTTACAAGTCATTGCTTTTCCGCAGCCTTTCCTTCGCTCGACAACCCTCCCCCCTCCATATAAGCCCTCCCTCTTTTCAATGCACTCCTCCGCGGAGCAGGCAATCTCTTAACAATCCCCTCCGTTCACTTTCAACTGCAGGTGTGGAGGAACTCAACGCGAAGGAGTGGTCGCGATTTTCATCGAACGGCAGACAATTGCCTGCCGTGCGTTTCGCCCGCGAATCCCTTACTCGGAAGGAGAGGCGAATTTCGCGTGCCCGCCAACCTTGGGATTGTGAACTTCGATGACTGTGCTAATTTTAAGCTCACCGCCTCTCGGTTTGCACCTCACCCCTTTCCTCCCCCATACGCCCCCTCTAGTCGGCTTCATTATATTTTTTAATCAAATTGGCTCATTCATCCTGCACGGGCATTGGTGCGATGAAAATGAGAGGGACACTCTGCGATGTATTTACTGCTGCACGACCTCAATTTGTGGATAAGGACGCGTCCAGTGCGACGATTTTTCCGGAGGCAGTTTAATATTGCTCTTTCACGGTGAAACGAAAATTTTTCTCGCTTTTTTTTCAACACCGCGTTTACCTGACGCTGAATATCCAAAATGTGTGACTTCATTGCGTCGCATTTTTCTGTGCAAACGCGTATATGTATGTGTACACACGGGTTAAGAGATTTAAAGCGCCCGGTGAGATTTGGACGGTCGATTCGATGCCTTTCCTTTTTGGAAAGCTCACTTCGAATCGAGTGCGCACTTTTTTTCCTCAACTCGACGGAGAATTATGTTTCACTTCGGAGTGTCACGCCTGGGCGGTCGGCGACGGCGTTCCCGCGTTCCCTCGACACCCCCACGCAGAACTAGAGTGTCTTGCCTGCTACGGCCGAAATTTGAGATTTCCTCGCGTGCAACCAATTTGTTTGCGGGCGGTGAGGTTTCTTCACTTGGAATGGTGGGCTAACACCCGGATCCTAACTTCCACCACATTCGCTCCCTTTTCAGAGGATACATCAAATAGTAGCGGGAATCATTCCAGGTTTTTTGGATGACAAAATATCTACGATTAATGGCTAATGATTGGTCACCTCTTACCTTTCTTGCCGGCGTAATTAAGCACCATACGGTTACGTGATATCTTTAAGTGAAGTAGAGTGGTGGAAAGTCGTTCGAGAAAATAAAGAGATGGTGTTGAATGGAACAGTTCATTTGAGGCAACTCAAAATCCGGGATAGGCAGGGTATATGGCTGAAGGAGGTGTTAAAGGGTGATGGGTTGCTGAAGAGTGTGATAGAGGGAAGGATGTTGGGCAAGCGGGGAAGGGGAGGAAAGAGAATAGATTTCATGGACGGGACGAAGAAGGGTAGATCTTATGCAGAGGCGAAAAAGGTTATACTAGAGGGAGATGGGCCCCTTAATGTGTAAAAGACCGGGAGGAGATTCTCTGACATTCAGAAAAACCTACCTTTACCGGTAGAATACCTAATAATAATAATATGTTGATGGTCGTGATAGGAAGGTAGATGCTGGATAACTTAGGGAGAGGGAGTAGAGAGAGAATATTTAGAAGGGTTGAAGATGGGGAAGAATCATTAGGAATTGAAGGAGATAAGTTTCAAATGGTAGGTTGTTGCCATTGAAACTTGGAATTCGTTGTCGCCTGAAGCCGCCCGTCCATATCTGCCTCAACTTTGATAAATACCCTTCGGATGAGCAAATTCCATTTGCCTACCCTGCCATGGGAGAATATTTAATTTAGACGGCAATAGCTATTTACAACAGCGATTCGATTTTCCGCTATTGTGACACTATAAAATATTCAAATGAACCTGCAGGAATGTGCTGCTGCAATAGAAAAGTGTCTCTGCCATCACTACGAGAACCTCCAGAGCCAAAATGCTGGAGCAGGCAACGACAGTGTGAGTTATAGGAACCAAACTAATACTTAGTAATATATCAAAATGTAATGGTGTCTGTCTGTTGGTCCATCACGCAAAAAGTACTGAACCGATTAAGATGAAATTTGGCATGTTGATAGAAAATATATCACGTTGTAACTTAGGCTGTATTATAAAGCCTCCGGGCCCCCCCAAGAACCCCGTGGTCCATGCTAAGCATTGGTTTCGGTGCAGTAGTTACATTTTTTCTTTTTAAAAGTACTTTCACTCAAGATAGAGGGCTTCGATTTTTTTATCGGATGGCTAAATAAATGAAGTTACTAATTATTCTACGGTTATCTGTCAGTTATCTTTCATGCTTCGTATTTGTCTGAAAATCATGTAAATACTGAAAAATCTCGCATTTTTCTCTGAAATAAACAATAGCATATTTCCTTGACAACCAGAGATGTGATTTTCAAAGGATATTCACGCCTCTAGCATTAAAATATCACATTTTCCTGCAGGCCCATGATAGCACGTAGAAAGGAAATCTGTATAAGAAGGGCCTAGAGTCCCAAGGGCCCCGTGGTAGATTGCTTTCGGGGGTAATCGATAAATTCAATGCATATTTACAACGAGTATACTCTCCAATGTCTATTCACAAATTAGCTCTCAAAGGGGCACTGCATGTATATGAGAGAACACTTACGTAGTAAACGATACTCATAAATACCCTGGTTTCAGCGTTTCTACTACAACGAACACAAAGTACAAGATAGGTTAAGAGCTCCTCAATTGACAGTATTCTTCAGGCTGTATGGTTTTCTTATGAAATAAGTTCAATGTTTTTCACACCCGTTGAATTTCTACGGGTACCTTCCGCTAGTTTCTTATATTTGTCCGTCCATTTTATCTTTCTCATCCTCCTCCACCCCCAGGTTTCGAAAGCTTCTCGTCTTTTCTTAACCCCTATCCCATTAATAGATAAAACTCTTGTGGGAAAAATTCGTAGCCACGCCGCACTGTTGGATTTTGGCAAGAGGGAGACTAAAATCGAGGAAACTTGAGCTCTACGGCCTTTGACGTAGAATTGACAAAATAGGGCTAGAATTGTCTCCAATGGCAATAACTATTGGCACCACTCGTCAAAAGATAGAAAAGAAAATATTTTCTGTGTTGGTTTAACTTTGGCGTCTCGTAGTGACTCACTATCAACCTTGCGTTAGTGTATTTTCCCTTCTGTTCGCTGAAGGGGGCCACCTCGTGGCCGAAATACGCGTTTACGACGCACACTCTCGTCTTTTCCTTGTTTTATTCCTTTGACCCAGCTCATCTCGAGCCTGATTCTCCCATAAGTTGGGCTCTGTTGAATGTGTGAGTGAATGATTTTGTGAGTGCTTGTAAGAGCCACTGCTCTATGTGTTTGTGATCATAACTCAGGCATCCTTAACGGGGTTCCCCTCTAAAGCCCTGTGAAGGATCCCAATTGGGTTGAGTGTGAGTGACTGTGGATTGTCACTGGCGAGGAATTAACGTTCCCGTAAACTTTCACAGGGGTATACTGGTTGAGAGGCTGTGGTTGATCACTGACGCTACCGTTAAACCAACACAGTAAATAATTTATTTTCTATCTTTTGACGAGTGGTGCCAATAGTTACGGCCATTAGAGAAAATTCTCACCCTATTTTGTCAAGGAGGAGACTGGCGGGGGTGCGAAAGGATTCCTTGCGTTGGCTGAGATGCGCAGGAAGTCGCTACTATTCCTCCGCGCTGTTTCGTCCAATAGCACGTGCGTGCTCTGTTGTCTCGCCTGCTAAGAGGGAGGGGCGGGGGTGGGCATAATACGCCGCCGTGCCGTGACGGGCCGGACACGCGAGTGAATTTCCTTCGCGCCTGAGGAATCGCGGCCGCGCGGAGTGGCTTCGGCTGTGCAAGCTCGGCAGTCTCGAAAGGAAAAACATTCAAATCTAAACCAATTGCGTGATTAGAAACTTTTATGTAGATTCATTGTATTTAATTTTCACCCTCCTAGCATTGCGTTTTCTCGTTTTCTGCGTGCTTTTAATACTTCCGCGTTACGCTCAGTCGTGAAAATTAAGATAGTCCGAGCGAGATAGTTCCCTAGTCATAATAGAGACCATATTCGAATTATACGTTTCAATTTCACCTGCTGTAGGACACATGAATTAAATATTGTGTTGTAAATGGTGCAGTAATAAAGTTTTATATGACAGAAATGGTAAGTAATTAAATGAAAATATCTAAATAAGTGTTTAACTTGACTCAATTTTATCGCGCGGTGCGTTTGAAACTCCTTCAAAATAGGAGGTTTCTTGTGATACCCAAGAATCTGTTGCGGTGGCAATATGATGAACTTTAAAAAATAGTTGAAAAACAAACAAACTACATGCTATTAGTTTTTTTACGATATATATATGTGTTAGAAGGTCCTGATTTTGTAAATAATGTCTCTCTGGAGTGCATGCTCTTACTATTACCCATGTAAAAGGGCTGTTATTTTTTGGCAAATATCTCCGAAAGTAATGTGGTAAGGGGTTAAATTTTTGGTGCCATTAGAAGGGTGAGGTATTTTTTTTTAATGATACCAAATTCATAGATTTCTGAGTAAATTGATATTTCGCTCCAACTACCTTAAATCCTAATTATCCCCGTCTAGGGGATCGTAAATTGTAGAATTCATCCTTTTCGCTTCTCCACGATTCTTCAGAAATCAAGATCTGACCTACTCACGTTTGAAGAAATTATCCCTGCACTTGCACGATCAGGAGTTTCATTTCCGAAAAATTTTCAATTTTGCACTTATATATATTTTTTTCTCGTAAAAGCGTATTACGCTCCTTATTGCTGGTATTGATGGCAATTAAGTTCCTGGATTTTAAAATACTTAGTATTGGCCGCCTTCAAGCCTACAAATGTTGTTTCTGTCCATCTCGGAATTTCATCGATGAATAACATTTTTCTCAATCATTTAATTCTTACCGATTCTTTTGGATCTATGTCAATGATCTGTCTTAGTAGGACTGCAATGATGCTTAGCGCCATGAGAGTCGTATGAATGAGGCCAGCAGGTTGTTCGCGTTGAGAGATCGCATAGTCGTGGGTGTAGACACTGGATTTGTTCACATCTTATTACACTCTGTTCGTGAGTCTTGACGACACAATGAAGAGAACATACAAGGCATGTAGCTCCGTTGTGCACGTAATTGAAGCGTACCAAACATGTGAAGCGTCTTGTGGTCATCACCGCTTCACTATAGGAAAACATGGAAAAAGTGCTCTGGAGAAATGATTGCAGTAAAGGAAGTTGGCAAATGTGAATGGACAGAGATTATCAGTTTGCTAATTGTTAATTTGACTGGTGATTGATTATAGTGGGATTAGTATGCTTGAGAATCTTATAGGGTTGTTTTTTGTTGCTATTTAATGTGTACGAAGTATTATTATTTCAGCCATCTCTTTACCTCTCCTATGCCACGATTTTCCGCTTTGTCATGCATCCTTCCGGATGCGCTTAAGAATCACCGGTGTAACGTGGAATTTCGAAATGACGGACGATGAAAATATCCCATAATTAACCAAATACTTACTTCTATGCCATTACAAAACCTAAGCAGGCCTTAGGCCTATAAAAATATTGTTTTCCTTCATATCATTTCCCTCTGCTCTCACCTGAACTTACTTGTCCAATGACGATTGCTACGTTTAAGATTTATCCAGCTATTTGATTCCAGAATGTGAATTATTAAAGTGACTTTTGCATTTTTCATCTCCGAAATCTTCCCATTCGCACAGTTATTCAGGTAGACGGCAGAGATTGCGTTGATTTAAGCCTCCGGATAAAGGCGCGCTTGCTAAGGTGTGAACGAAATCTAGCCTTCGCCTGCATTCCGGAAATTATGCCGATGAAGCGGTTTATCGAGCTTTGCATGTCTCCGTTCATAAATTTCCAGTCGGCGTGAAATAATTCTTGTGCAATCAGTCCGTTCCCGCTCGCTCTAGAGCGGTTTATCCTCGTCCTCAACTGTGTCTGCCTTTCCTTGGCTCGGGAAATAGGAGGGGTGTTATCTAGTAGTTATGGGTGGAATTGGTGTAAATGTTGGTGACTTGTATAGGTAATTTATTCTTTAGCTCGTTACTCCTAAGAAAGTGATTCTTATTATAGCTTTTGAAGTCCTGCTGACTAAATGAATATGATCGGGTGGAATGGGAATTTTATTTGATGTTATATAATATAGAGTGAAGGGTGCGCCTGTCAAAATACACCTGAGGGAGGGAAATTTCTGAACATGGTGTAATGCAAATGAAATCATTTCAATTTGCTGTTTAAAGCTATATCGTGAAGCTAAAGCGTATCTATAAATATAAAGTAACTCAATAAACTCGATACGATTGTAAAATTAAACACAATGTGGATGGAGGAAAGATCTCTATTATTTTATAAACTACTCTTTTCTCTAGTCATATTTTTCCCTAAGACACTTCTGTCTTTGACATTACTGTTTATTACATTTTTGGTCTAAGGCATATACTGGTAGAAACTAATTAATCTGCTGAAAAATATCTTGGACGTAACTTCCCCATTCGGAGGCTGCACGCTAGGCTTAGGCTGCTTGAGATATTCCGAACTGGTGTGTTTCAAAGCGACACAGAATATTATCATGACGCCTCACTACATTTCTAGGTCTGACAGATGCGATAAAATAAGAGAGATACACTGCCGAACAGATAGGTATATAAACTCGTTCTTTCCGCGCACAATAAGCGATCACAATAAAAACTGAGCTCCTCCAAATATACTCCCATTAGACATGTCACCATTTCACCACCAAAAATTTCCATCTTTACTCGGCTGGTGATCTACCACCTCCTGCCACACGCCCATGCGGTGGCTCGCGGGGTAGTATATAAATCTAGATGTAGATTGCATTGATAAAGTATTTGGTTTTGTTTCAGTCTGGAAAACGCTTGCGATTTGGCCAGTTTTACTTTTACCTTGTTAGTTCTAACCGCATTTCGACAAAACTCACCATGTCGAAGTGTTAAAATCTTCCCATCAGTCCGAAGTCCCGACTATTTCCACTCTCTTCCACACCTCTTTCCCCAAAAAGAATGAAATGTCATCAAGTTAATTTAGTCGTTGAAGCAACAAAATTAAAATTTATTATCCGTCACGTCACACCAATGTATTTTCTTGGATTCCCGTGCTCGTATATAATCAGTATTCCGGTCGGTTTTTAAAAATCAAATTACAAGAAATACGGCCAGTTATTGCTAGTGTTTAGTTTTTCGCTCAAGATTCGAATGCTACAGACTTTCCCATCCCACCACCCCTTTTCGAAGTTGTCCACGTCAGTGAACTCGTAATGGTGAATAACCCTGGAAACAGAGTCCCTTTGAATACTTTGCTCTTTAGTGCCCTAACTTTGTATTCCAAATTCCTCCTCCCTTTCCTCCCTTTCACTTCAGGGGCCAACTATTACATCATATATTTATTTATATTATTTCATTCATTTGCAAATTCCAGCAGCTGATTGATTAGTTTTTAAACAATACTCAATGTAATATCCCATTTCTAACTGATCCTGTATTCATTGCTGAGACTAAAGACACAAATTGTGGTGTAAAGATCTGCTATCATATGTTAAAGTACTGCAGAAATTTACTGTCATAAAAATGTTGGTAATGGCAATCCAGCGTGGTTGGCAGCGATATTTTTTGTTTTGTCACTTTCTTACTTGCGGTTAAATATTTACGAATTAAAATTTTTCTTGCATTTCTTATCCGTTGAACCTTATCGTAATTTCGACTTTCAGGACTGTTTGATCGTACATTTGAAATTGATTGATATTTTTGATTGCCATGTTTGGTTAGGGTGGATCTAGCATTAGATATGGAGGGGTGGAAGGCTGCAGTCAACCAATCTTAGGATTGAACGACCAAATGAAATGGATGAATGAATTGGTGAGGGTACCTGCCCGTAGAAATATAACATCCATGGTAAACGACACATGGTTTACCCCTCGCAGTGTTTCTTGGTTAACCCCGAGTGCCGTGAAAATTTTATGTCCCTGCAATGATGTTCAACTGTAAGCCAGAAATATGATTTAGTTCTTTCCCGGCGTATTATGCTGTCCAAGTCTTCTCGGGTTTTCCACCGGGTCAGGTCGTTGTGGGCCGACGTTTCGATGTCTACCACCGCCATCGTCCTCAGAGCCAGAACGCCGAGGGGTCGTGGTATGCGCTGAGGGTACGGATGAAGAGAAATCATAAGTGTTTTCTACAGATGAAAAATAGGGACTGAATACTAGAGTGAGTGGTCTTAAACAGGTGAATGTGGGGGAATACAGTTGAGCTAGTCGAAAACTTTATTTTCGTTTTGTTTACTCCAATTTCAAGGTTAGCACCATTATGACTACCGTTATTGAATCGAAGATTTGTGATTACCCGTTTTTGGAGCTTTTGTATGACTCATTCAATATTATGCGGTATCTTAAAACATCAATAAATAAATAGGACTCAACGAACCGTACGATAACTTGAGTAATAAACTAAGTTGAATAGTTTTTTCACTGTGCAACAAAAAATTATAATTGTATGTAATAAAAATGATATAAATAACGGGAAATTTGCATGAGGAAGGCTTTCACCCGTACAATGTACAACGAGTTCCATAACTCTGACTCAAAATTCTGACTTTCAGCTGGAGTCACAAGTTTGTCAATCAGTATTTTACGATACGTATCAATATTTCTTATCCGGAGCATTATGCGACCGAGATTGGTCCGACTGCATTTTTATACATATTATTATATATTTTCTCATATACCATCGAAGTTCGAGCTTTAGCATTGATGCAATGGTGGAAATAAAGGTTACAATTTTTTTATCGCTGGAACAAAACCCCATTCTGAAAATGATATAAAAATTCTATATCGGGCAGAGTAAGTGGATGATGAGGAATCCCTAGGGAAGTTCTATTTGGTTCATTTATTTTCATGGCACCTCTTACTGGTCAGTTGTAAGAATTATTGATCTTCGTCTTTCTTAGAAAGTGTGCGGATTGCGTCGCTCGGTTAATTTTACATTTAATGGAAAGTTTTTTTTCGCTCATAGTTACCACTGTTTCTCCCTGAGGTAAGCCCTATCAAATTTCCAAAGTTATTAGTTCTAGGCTAACTTTCATAGCTTTCTAAACTTTTTCTGTCGCTATTTTTTTTTAATTCTGCCGTTAGAGTAACACCATATCCTTTCTAAAAGGCTTTACACCGCTCGCGTATCACCCCTAGCGGTTTCCCGAAGAGTTGATTGTCGCCCTCGTCGTTTTGGAATCTGGAATAGGAAATAATAGTTCGTTGGTGTCATTTTCTGAGCTTTAAAAAAAGTCTTCGGAAATAGCATTATATTATCTGTTGCGAATCGGTGGGGAGGTAGTCCACTGGCTGGACTATTTCCTCTCTGAACACCACTTAAGAGTATTCAACTGCGGAAGTAGTCCCTAATTGGTTGAAGTCTGTGGTATCCCCAAGGTAGTGCTCTGAACTCTCTAATTCCGTGGTTTCATATGTTTACGTTCCTCTTCGGCTCCTCGGTTGATTTGCATTGCAAAATTACTCACCGGGGATGAGTCATATACCAGGATATTCCAAGCTCTTTATGTGCTCTACGTCAATAATGCCGTATTTTTTGTATTGCCAGCAGGAAGTCGTGCAAAATTAGGAGAAAGTCCTCCGTTCGCTATGAATAAATATGGTTATAGCACACAAATGAAAAAGTAACTTTGTTTTCTTCCACAGATTTATTTTCTTGTACAACATGTTTCGACACAGCGGTGTCATCCTCAGGTACAAGCTATCTTCCTATCCTCCTATATCTCCGACCCTCCTACCTTCCCCCAAAACCCCTCATATCTGAAATCTGTTTTGAGCATCTGAAAATATGTTTTGAGCTTGTACCTGAGGATGACACCGCTGTGTCGAAACATGTTGTACCAAGAAAATAAATCTGTGGAAGAAAACCAAGTTACTTTTTCATTTGTGAAATTCAACTTCCACATAGTTGAGCCTCAAAATATGGAACGTATAGCTGCTAAATGTTTGGAATTCAGTCCGAATGAAAAAGATCAGTTCTTTGATTTTCAAAAGTAATCCTTTGTACTTATTGCTTTCCCTAAGATTTTGATCGTACGATATCCAATTCCTAATTCTTGCAAAACGAATACGGAAACCCCACTATTTGTTGAAACTATTCTTCCGTGGGCATGAAGAGCTGATATTCGTGGAGAACTGGAGTTAGACTCGGACTAGTATTCTGATATTCCTATAAGGTAAAATATAAAAGCGCATTTCTTTGATATCTCTGATTAATTCTATTCAAGCGAACCCGATTTTTTAATGCTTGACATTCCTCCCTTTTTGTATATACATCACAATTACTCCATCTCATCTTGTTTCGAGTTCCTTTCCCTGCATTGCGTCCCACAATCGCTCATTACCTCCGTCATTGTTAAAGTTTGAGAGGATTCCCGTTGAATTCACCGGGAAGATAAAAAATAAAAATGTAGGATCGAAAGCGTCGTTTTAATCTAACGCTTTGATTTCAACTACAATGCTGGAGTAATTAATCAAATGGGTGGTTGGAGTGAAAAATACCGGTGCGAGCCGGTTTTTTCGGGCCTCCGGCAATAATTGGATTCTTCGACTTTCTCTATCCCGAAGGGTAACGGTGTGTGTGTTGGGTATTTATGACTGCTATTCCGAATGAGTAGCAACTTCGCTATATAACTCAAGTAATTGTCTACGGCTTAACTTTCTGGAAGTGCGTTATATCCATGATAAAAACAACTTAGTTTCAATCCACACAATTTTATTATACATACGACCCGGGTTTCAGCCACTTCGTGCCATCATCAGGTCATAATGTCAGGACCTGATGATGGAACGAAGTTGCTGAAACCCGGGTCGTATGTATAATAAAATTGTGTGGATTGAAACTAAGTTTTTTTATCATGGATTCGCCATATAAGCGTCTCAAGTCCTAGTTTTCCCCACTTTTTTTGCCATGTGTTGTGTGTTAGCGGAGGTGTTAGAGAGAACAATTATGAGTAGAAGATGTTTGGTTCCCCGTGTGCGCGCTCCGGGCCTTGCAGTCTCAAGTAAATCGGCCTTCGAGCGAAACATTGTGATGATAGTGCGGAACCTATTTTGTGGCTTTCTGCTCAATGCACCATGAGCTTGTGGAGTGGCACTGCGGCGAGACGCATCACGCCATATTTACTCAGTGCATGCTTCGACACGTCGTCACTCGTTCCTCGGACAAACATGAATAGTATGGTCATCTTGGAAATAACCCATTCTAGTACCTAGTGGAGATGCATTACCTGTCCTCGCAGACACTCTCCCATTTTGCCTGGAGCGACTAGATTTAAGGTAGTTTGAGCGAAGTATCATTTTACTTATAAATCAATGAATTTGATCTCATTTTAAAGAAAAATATCTCACCTATCCAATGACACAAAAAATTTTACCCCTTGCCACATTGCTTTCGAAGATATTTGCCAAAAAATACCAGCCCTTTTGCATGGGAAACGGTACGTGCATGCACTCCAGAGAGACATTATTTACAAAATGAGGTACTTATTTCTAGCACTTAGATGTCGTAAAAAAACTATCAGTGTGTAGTTTGTATGTTTTCTCAACTATATTTGAAAATTAATCATATCTTCACAACACTAGGTTCTTGGGTATCACAAAAAACCTTTTTGAAGGAGTTTCAAACGCACCGCGCGAAAAAAATGAGTCAAGTTAAAGTCTTCTTTTGATATTTTCATTTAATCACTTGCAATTTCTGTTATATAAAACTACATAATTGCACCATTAATAATACAATATTTAATTGATGTGTCCTACAGCTGGTGTAGTTAAAACGTATAATTCGAATATGGTCTCTATTATGACTAGGGAACTATCTCGCTCGGACTGCCCTAAGGTTGGGAATAGCCTTTTGTTAACGGGGGAGGGGGGCAGTGGTCTTTCCGTTACCGTTTACCTTCGTGTCACAACTTGCGGCATTTCTCCCTCTCGTACTCGCCTTTGATATTGCGAGCAAGGCTGTCTCCGTCACTCGTGTTAGTTTTTTTTGTAACAGCTGAAGATGGATCGTGGGAAGTCCCTCCCTCGGAGACAAATAAAAATTTTACGGCGTGTTGGTCAACCTGGAAATCACCAATGGTGCAATTACGTATTTCTTACCTATGGATCGAGACTAGGGGGCATTTACGCGTTCTTTTACCGTGATAACGCTGGATAGATATCATTTTGACGAAGAGAGTTCTGCTGTACCTATCCTCTAAATTTATGCTTAGAAAATTAAGTATTTCCTAAAACAAGAGGTTTTGATTGAAGTATTTCTGGGCTATCCGCGATCGGGTTTCGAACGGGAAACTAAATGCCAATCAATGAAATTTGGATCTGCCTTCCATTTGTTTGACCAATGGGATATTTTTTTCAATTTACCGGAATGGAGTGTGCTGTGTATTAGTTTTTCTTTGCCTCAGGTGCAGATTTTCGTTCGAGGACCGAAATTACCCGTTTAAAAACCTTACTTCATATATTGTTGCCTGTGTTGTGGTGACGGAGCGTGGATGTGTTACGTTTTTCCTTGTGGCTGACGGTAATTTCGTGAGCATACACGTATGGTAGAAATTTCTGTCCAATGACAGCATCAGCCGCAAACCTACCCTGCAAAGTTAAATATGCTGTAATTGTGCATAATATTTTCTACATTTGACTCATGCAATCAAAACAAAAGTCAAATCCCTTTTCTGTGGTAACCCATGTAATCACCATCAGTAGTCATCAATCAGAAGATTGGAGTGAAGCAGCTCTCCACTCCTCTTTCATTTCTGTTAAACGCTTCATTCTTGCGTAGTTGCACTTTGACGCACTTCGAAATTCTACTATCCCCTTCAAAAGTTTCTTATTTGGGCGAAGAGTCATCTGCTAAAGTATTAACAAAATGGCTCTACCTTCTGCGTGCCAGCCTCCTGCTTGCAGCAATGTTATCAATTCAAAAGTTGAGGGTTGTTTATGGTGGAAGTTCGACATGGTAATGAGACGAATTTTGTAATATCCAAACTTTATTTAAGAATGTAAAACAGTTATCGGCAGCAACGCCGAAACTTCAAAATATTTTACAAAAACCATCCATCTCCAAAAACCATCCATCATTTGGTTAACCATCGTTTACAAAATATTTTATGAGCAATGTATTGAGGACGACGAGAATAGACGGCAGGCTTACAAGATGTGGGTGTGGAGCAGGTTAGAGAAAGTGTGATGGACAGAAAGGAAGACAAACGAGGAGGTACTAGGCATGACGAGTGAGCAAAGGAATGGATTTTGGATGAGAACGGGAGGAAGCAGGATAGGTGGCTGGAAGGTGTGATGGATGGGTCAAGGCCGTGATAGAGGGAAAGAAGCTGGGCGTGCGGGGAAGAGTAAGAAAAAGAATAGGTGTTATGGATGGGATGAAGAAGGGTAGATCGTGTGAAGAAAGGAGTAATTTAAACCTGGAAGCTGAGCACCGCGCTGAGAAAGGTGAGAAGTTGGACGTTTCTGAATGAAGAATGATCTGCCTTCAAATGGAATCCGACCTCATTTTAAATATTTCAGTTTTCTTTATCCCTCCCCCCCTTGTTCCTTTTCACCTTACGCACCAACCCATTCCCCTAAAACATGATGACGTGCTGTCACATGTAAAAGGTGTACTCAACCAGAATTTTCTCTCAATTGCCTATTTTCAACCCTCTTGCCACCATTTCTCACGACCTACCTTTCTGCTCACGTCGCTTGCCCTCAGGCTCATATTTGCCCAAAACCTAATATACCTCACTGTACCTGAAGATGGCGTAACTGCCGAATCCGGTTGTGCTATCTAAAAAAAACTGTGGGAATTTCAATGCTCGTCTCGTTTACCATTTTTATCAACTTTTCGGCCGATAACTATCCATCGAAGTGGCGAATTTTTAAGGGGAAGGCATCATCTTTTTCGCAAAGTGTTTTATTTTACGATTCACCCAACCGTAGATATAGCACTTCTTGGACTTCCCATTTTTCGTGTTGGGTTGGGAATCGGTTACATTCTGTCGCTCGCCCTGTGAGAGGCACAACCCTTTCATCGACCCCGAGACAACTTTCCGATGTGACCTCATTAACGACTGTCGGGAGAAGTCGCACGACCATGCGGTTTTCCATTGCCCAGAATGCAGTGCGATGTGGTCGGACCCCTCTCACTCCACCCAAGGCAGCCGGGCCACTCTGGACCCCTTTGAACCTCCCACAAGGACGGCGGCTGCGGGTGAAGGTAATTGTCAGTGGTGCAGGGGGAGCACTGGGTACCTCCGGCTGGTGAATTCTCCTCCGACTAGTTGAAAAGCCTGTAAAAAACACACTAAAATATTGGCGAAATCGCCGAAAAGGAATTAATTAAGTAAGTGATTATAAAGAGAACGTGTTGCTTTTTAGTTTTAACTATCGGAATTTACCCGTTAAAATTCAACGGGTGTAAAAACAAACGTACTAACAAATGATAGCAATCGAAATATATCGATATATATCGCGCACAATGTGTTACTTATGGATTCTATTGGTTCTTCTATCTCAATTGATACGTTCTGGGCCTATATTCACCATATTTTCCGTATGAGGTTCAGCTTCAACAATGCTATCGGTCATCAAAGGGACAGCGTATCAAAAATGCTGAATTTTCAGCGATTCTATTATTTTTTTTCAGAATTTTAAATAAATCAGTTGGAAAATAAAAATTGGTTGCAAGAATTAGAATTTTTATTCATTTTTCTTTCAAAGAGTTTTTGTCTTCTGAGTGACTTTGTTCGATCATTATTTATAATTTAAATATGCAAATGAAAAAAGGTCTTCATGCCAAAAAAACGAACTTAATATGTATTTCTTATGGAAACGCTTTTACTCGTCTGGAGTCGAACCGGAGACCATTATGTAAACAAAAAGTAGCTGTAAACCTACCCAGTGACATAATGAGTCATGTTACAAAGTTTTACGCCATTCCGTTCTGTGGTTCGGTGGTTATAAGTGACCGCACAAGCACAGTTTCTTTTTTATGGGTAAAAGAAAGAAGATGAAAGAAATATGTGTATATTTAACTACAGTAAAACACATGATCACTATTGGTCGTTCAGTCTTAAGATTGGTTGACTGCAGCCCTCCTTCCTTCCCTATCTAATGCTAGTTCCTTCCCTATCTGGTCGCTCTTCCTAAGCCCTATTTGATACGAGCGTCATTGACATTATGCTCTGGTGACGATGGACAACTCATACATCGAAACTTCGGTATAAATGCTTAGTTTGACCCTGTAGAGGTCCCGAACTCTCTTCACGAGCACCATTACTCTGGGAAAGCATCGGATCTTTCAACCACTGAGTTTTTAAAAATATCAGTGCAGCTAATAAAGCTAATGTGTCGCAGCGTGGAACCATATTATTTGGTGACGCTATTTGGCCTTATTTCTATTCTTTTAACGCCATCACGCCAAATTATTATATTGCAAGTTTCCGTGTGTTACCGTGAGTATAAAGGAAGTTATTGTGGCAAAGAATAGGAACATTAAATCCAGAATTATCATGGAAAAAATGGGACGGTTGTGATACTTGTCTTTTCGCTCGTGTTTTGTTGTGATCATGAATGATGCATTGGAAGAGTGTATAGATAGATAGATAGATATTGTTTATTCTTCCATCAAATAATGTACACAACTACATTAACATCGAATATGAAAGATTTTGGTAGTCATTAAGGTTATTCCTGAGGTAAGACTACCTTCAAAAACAAAAACTTGCGTTACCCAGACAAAAAATTGAACAAAACACTATGCGTACATGACATTATATAATACAGTCTCTAATGGGCAGCAACATAAGACAAAAATACCACTATGCGTTTAGCAGATTATATATATTATTCTCTAATTCCCCATCCCCGTCTAAAATTATCTCATATCTAAAATTTTCAAGCTATTTGGATTTTTCGCTCATTGCGACTTCATTGATAATCATCTGGAAAACTTTATTTTTAAACTTTACTCTTAAAAAATCAAGGAAAACAGAAAAAAAAGTTCTTAGGGTAACCTTTATATGGCTCTCCCAAAATGTAGTTTTTTTTGTTCAAATAGTCTTTGGTAACTTAAACATGGTTTCATGGTTGAATAAAATACTAATACACCAGGGTTGAAATTCGCCATGAAAAAATCATTTGACTTGACGGGGATTCGAACCCGGATCTCAAATTCGCCTTGAAGGAAGATGGCTTGGTAGTGTAACTGGCTAACACACCTGCCCGACAATTGGGAGCTCTGGGTTCGAATCCCGGTCAAGTCAAATGATTTTTTCATGGCGAATTTCAACCCTGGTGTATATGCACCCGTGCGAGTGACTTCGTACCACATCATTTGTTAAATGCAATGATTGGAAATTTAAAATACTAATGATTGTGGACAGTTATTCATTCTTTGATGTAATCTACTGGTTGAAGGAAGGTTTCATTGGAAGTCAGGGAAACTTTTATACTTGTAGATTTTCTCGCGTGAAGGGCCTCATATTCGTCTACTATTCCTTTCTCCGAACACGTCCTACTCTTCTTCCCCCTTACATAAAAGATCTTGCCCTTCTCCCCTTCGCCTTTTGCCCAGCATCCTTCCCTCTATCACGGCCTCGAGGAAACCATCCCTTCTCTACACTCCTTCCAGCCACCTACCCCACCTCCCTCTGATATCTCATCCAAAAGTTTTCTTTCCTCGCCCTCCGTGCGTAGCATTTCATGTGCTATTAACTTTCAAAGAGAGCCGCATGAAATTCTAATTAATACGACCAACATTCATCCTAATCGTATAACAGGAAAGGCTTTTATATCCTCGTCTGGACCCAGCGAGGCCGAGCGCCAATTGCAATGTTTACCTCCTCCAAGACAGTCACTCGCTCGGATCGCCTTTCCTCTCCGTCAGAGGGAGGAAAATGAACCACTTACGGTGGTTGGAGCAATTTTCGCTCATTCGCTGATTTGGGTAATCTTTGCATACGTGTAAATTGTTAATGTGTATAAATACAAAGTGAAAAAATCGCATGTTACCGATTTGTTGTCTTGACAGTTTAATGTTATTTTAACACGTACCTTGCGGCCCTTGGTGTGTATTTTGAAGTACTTCGATTTCACATGTGCAGGTTTTCTCCTAAATGCGAAATTATACGTTTATTTTTATTTATTTATTTATTAAAAAGCCAAAAACAACAACTAGGGCCGAATAATGGTGTTAAATAAACAAAAAATAAGTTAAAAAATAACACAGAAATATATAGTAGAAACAATAACAACAAAAGTCAGCAACAAGAAGAAGAAAAAGTGAATTTTGTGGGGAGGGAAGGAAGAAGAGGAGGACACAATGCGTTTAAGTTGGGAAGAAAAGATGTTTCGTGAGGAGAAAAGGTCGAGGGTAGGGTGACTTGGCAAGGGTATTAAAAAATGAAGGTAGGCGGTAGAAAATGGAACGGAGGTGGAGAGACGGAATTTGGGTGTGTGAAACAGACTTACATCGCGAGTGGTGCGGGCAGGGATGCGGAGTGAAAAACAGGGGAGAAGATGATCAGAGCGGAGGGAACCGTTCGTGATAGAGTGAAGGAATTTAAGGTCGGAAATCAGCAGGCGATGGGGGAGATGCGAGAGACCTAGAGACAAAAGATTTTCAACGAGAGAGCTGTGTCAAAGGGAGGGCACGCGATGCATACTATTGTAATTTTGACTTACTAATGTAAAGGTTTCACGCCGAATAAAATACGTGCACTTACCATTATCGCTTAAATTTTGAATTCCGTGCCGTAAACCCAATTCATAGCAATGCTTTAATCGTGCCTAGATAAAAAAATATATAAAACTCTCACATAATTCCTATTACTAGATGTAAAGTGTTTTCCACCGAATAAATAGAGGTAATTGATGGATATTTTTTCCAAGACCTTTTTCAACTCTCTTGAGGAGTACTTAAAAAGTACACTCAATAATTCACGATGACTGACTGCTCCAGACATCCTGAGGATAAAAAAGTCTCGGGTTTCCCACCGGGTGAATGAAGAGATTCCGCTGAGTAGAACCGGAGATCTTACCTCAAAAGCACCGCTTCCTTCTCTTAGGTGTTTGCTTAGGTGGCGTCCAAGGCGGAAACAGTGAGTAATGAACCTTATACCGTGTAGTGGGACTCGGAGTGGTATGAAGCAGGAAGGGGGAATTTTTCCCCTGGTCTTTGTTAACGGAGGAAATAATAGCATCATTCGGAAATATGTACTCATTTAACATTGAAAAAAAAGACTTCCCCATTGTTGCCCTCAGTCTAATGTTTGATTGAGAAAGTCAGAACTGATGTGTTTCAGAGCGAACCAAAGAAAATGATTTTTACGCTGCACTACATTTCTAGATCCGATAGAAGCGGTAAAATATGAGAGATAAATTGCCGAACAGATAAGTACAAAGGTTCGCCCTTCCCACCCACAAGAATTGTCCATAGTTAAACAGAGCTCCACTAAATATACACCCATACTACACTTTACCCCCAAAAACTATTCCTTAGTACGTCTTTTGTTTGTCTTCTCCGTCATGGGTCAGTTTACTCAATTAGCGCGTGTTTAGTGCTCCTTACACTGCGGGGCATCTTTGAATGGCGGCCCTGGGCTGAGTCAGGGGCACTGAACTTCTCGTAGGGGTAGATTGCCTTCGTGAGAAGCATATTCCGGTCTCTCTCATTTTCCAGCTAACCGCCCCTGAAGTGACAGTGCGTTGCGTCCTGTCCCGACTCATTTAGCGAATCAGACCCTCGAGCTGCAAGCTCGTTGTCCACTTATTTCAACTACGGGGTACCGGTGCGGCTGGAAAATTTTTCGCAATTATGTCAGCCGTGCCCTTGGCAGAGAAATTAAGGTAGTTTGAACGAAAAATCATTTTACTTAGAAATCAATGAATTTGGTTTCATTTTAAAGAGAAATATCTCACCTATAATGACACCAAAAATTCAACCCCTTACCACATTATTTTCGGAGATATTTTCCAAAAAATACTAGTCCTTTTACATGGGAAATGGTACGTGAATGCTCTCCAGAGAGAGATTATTTACAAAATGGGGTATTTCTAACACTTAGATGTCGTCAAAAAAACTAACAGCGTGTAGTTTGTATATTTTCTCAACTATTTTTGAAAATTAATCATATTGTCACCGCAGTTGGTTCTTGGGTATCACAAATAACCTTCCGTTTTGAAGGAGTTTCAAACGCACCGCGCAAAATATGATCAAGTTAAAGACTTACTTAGATATTTTCATTTAACTACTAACAATTTCTGTTTTATAATACTATATTATCGCATCATTAATAATGCAATATTTAATTGATGTGTCCTTCAGCTAGTGAATTTTTACGTAGAAATCTAATATGGTTTCTATTATGACTAGGGAACTGCCTCAAGGTGTTGATTTGGAATAAAAGCAAAGTATATGAAGAAGAAATTAAGATCACGCTTGATTAAAAGAAATGAATTGACATCATAGATGTTGGACTGGATTGACGCATTTCTCTGATCCCCTCGAGCCCGCCGAAGTCGTAAAACGATATCTTTCCCTTGCGGCACGCTGCTCGTGTCTCGAGTGAAAACCATTCTCGCTGAAGTAACGTCCATTGTTTTGCGGTTCATTCTGCGGAAATGTTCCTGGCCACGCCTTCTCATTGAAATGCTGAACGTTTGTGCCTTTTTTGACGGCCGTTTGTGTTCTCTTTCTCGCAGCATTTTCCGCCAGCAAACGCCGCGGAATAATTTACATCATTGACTCTTTAACTGTCGTCAAACCTTAGCTAACCATTTCATACCCGCGACTTATTCCTTTTTTTTTGGCCTGCGTTCTCTTTTCCTACCCAAGTGTTTATAGCCTCCTTCGAGGTAATGCGTCATTGGAAACGTTATGGAACTGGGTAACTGTGCCTCTTGGATCAGCCTAGTGGTTAGTTCACTCGATAACCGAGCCAAAAATCTGGTTTTCGAGGCCTAGATACTCGTTGATTAATACATGTGCTAGATGAAAAGTCGATTCAAATCCGATTAAAGCAGCCTCGGGATACTCAGGCCTGCGCGAAATTTTAGAACATCATTAAAAAGCCTGACGATTGCAGTCACCAAAGAAATTAGAGATCTCTTCTGATGTTTGAGTTTACTCTTTGCATGAACTTTCAAGGAACTTGATATTCGGTATGTGTACTAATTATATTCTCTCAGAAAAGAGCGACCGGAAGCGTCCCAGGTAATTAATCCGTGATGTAAAACCATGATGACGCAATTCCCATGGGATTCCAGGTCTGGTCGATTGAAATACTTACAAAGCAAGCACTTTTTTAACGTATAGTATCGCTACCTAATATGAAGAGTATTATATGATAAAGACAAGCCTCGATGACCTCAATCCCGTATTTCATTGTTTTCCTCCCGGATAACGGAAGTATGTTTCCGATGTGATTTCAGTGTTGGTTACTCCATTCCTTTGTCAATCAGGGTCAAATACGCATTTGGCGGCTCTGCATTGTTGACTGATCACATCTGTGCGTCAGTCTTTAAGCGGAGATGAATAACATAGTATTGACATCGTTACGCTGTATTTACATCCCTCATCGCAATTACTAGATGATTGTACTTGTCGTCATTATTCCAAGTATGTGATATTAACTTATGGCCTTATGTGTATGAAACTTTTGACCCATGATTGCAGTGCCGCCTCACGTATTAATAAGCATTGTTGTTTTGAATCCGCTTAGTGACGAGAAGAGTATTCAACCGCATAAAATTAGTTCCGTGTCATTCCTGCTTGTATTTCCAACCATGTTTTTATGCTTAGTGCTCATTGCTAACGTTCCATTTGGGTGTTAACGAGCTCGGATTTTTTACTTTTTGCTAAAATAATTTAACTGTAGTATTCAGTAGGGGCTTTCTGTAACTCGATAGCAAGTCTTATCGACGTTGCTACGTCGTTAGCTTATCGAAAATTTTAACTAACGACGGTTTTCTCTAAGCAATCTTTAACGAATTTTGTCTATAGCGTTAGCGAAAATTGTCGGTAAGCTATCGGAGCATTGAGTACCCCCCAATAAGCTTAACGAAGCTCGAAAAAGGGAATCGTTGTGGAAATGGCTTTGTTTACTATTTCAAGGCACAGCGAGAATTTTCAGAATTTCCTTGAGGTAAATTTTATATTGATGTTATTATGTGTTGCGGCTTTATTTACTTAATTATAGCGATTGAAATCCATTCAAGTATTAGTTTTAAAATAATCATATTCCTTAACATAGTATTAGCAGTTATTCAAAAACCACTGTCTTTAACAACGTATTTGGATTTTTTTGGAAATTTTTATGACTATCACTGTAATTCGTAACATGATGAGCTATATATACATTAGGATGGCTCTCCATTTTCTTGCTTGGGAGATAATGGTGCCCGAGGAAAGAGTTGAGCACGTAAATCGGCGTGTGCAGCGCAGGGTTTTACGTGATGTCCACAACCCCTACGAACGGCCTATGGGAGAATTTTTGAAAGCATTTAGGGTAACTCCTGAGTTGTTGATGCACCTAACTAATTCATTAAGACCTTTTTCGGTATGACAGCGGTTCATTGGAAAAGTTGATTACATTAACTTATATCAGGAAGGCATGAGGTGTATGGTGCTCACCCTGATTAAAACGTGGAAAACTCATTGGAAAGTTTCTCTCCGTAATGAATATTTATAGAAATGACACAATGTTTAGGCACAAGTTTCATTTAAACATTTGATATTTGTTCTGTTTATGAAGTCAAAATCCTATGACGAGGGCGATTTTATGTATTTATTTTCTATATAATAGACACTATAGTTCAATCAAGATATATTAAAATTGCCTAGGTAATTTTGTTGATTTAAAGTTCAATTTTTAATTGAAACACTAAAATAAAATTAATCTTTATCTTAGTTAAAGCTTAAATATTTTAAATTAACCTGAATCAACTACCTTTAATTATCATATCATCGTAAAGCACGAACGCGTTATTTATTGCGTACTTACATGGATCGGTCTTTATTCTGGAAATATATTATCACACGTATCATAAAAATAGTAAAAAGATTTCGGCCAAAATAATACTTACTCATCCGTTTTCTCTATATTCTCCATCATCTAACAAGCTTTTTAATACACTGATGCGTTCTTTGGCAGCTTGTTGGTTCTTTTTGGCGACCGTTGCCTCTTGATTTGGCCGCCACATGAAAAATCTTCGCATTGTGATTGGTCGAAAATTCTAGCCTCACTCGCAGGCGCCGACGCCGTATTGTTTACTATCGACAAGGTGTGGTCATGTTTTGCATCGATGAATTGTCGTTAAGGTGAGTTAGAGAAGCGCACTTTCGATAAGAGGGTGTCGATGCAAGAGAGGACTTTCTTTAACAACCCGTTATCGACAATGCCCTATCGAGTTACAGAAAACCCCTACAGGCCTCCTAAACTACTCGTAAAACAGACGATTGTTAAGATTTCTATATCCTCAATGGCTTCAGGCTCAACTTTGTGGAAGTTCTCTATGAATAATAAAAAAGGAAACTTAGTTTGATTCCACCAATTTATTTCGACGCAGCGGCGTCATCTTCCGGAACCGGAATGGCACACTGCAGCTTCTCAGAATAACGCGGTCTTCGTTGGAAATGGACTTAAATAATGAAAAAGAAAACTTTGTTTCTGGAAGATGACGCCGTTGCATCGAAAGTCGTTGTACCTTAAAATAAATGGGTGGAATCAAATAAAGTTTTCTTTACGAAGTATTTGTATTCATTATGGAATCGTGCTGATCTTGATGAGACTAATAATTTCTGTGGTTTTCATTGATGCGTTTGAAAACCGTATCTCTGAACTGACACGAATAGAAAATGTAAGGTGTAGTTTAATGTTCACCCATTTGCTAAGTATGTTATTCTTTCTGTGCGTGCAAAATTTGCCCCTTTTGTTTAAGCTATCTTCAATATTTTAGGATATGCGTCGTTCACGTTTCATGCCTATCGTTACAAGTTGCAAATAATGCAATGGTTCCCAAGCCTTAAATGCAGCGTTTTGCGTATACACTTAATCCGAAGGGGGATCGGGTTGGATTGGTGGCTAGAGTACTCGCCTACCACACGGGCCAGGGTTCAAATCCCTGCAGAGGTGGATTTTTTTCAGAGGGAACCCGATCCCTACTTGAGTGTCTTTTGGAGGGCACTTCAAGCACAGTACTCCGTCTGTCGATTAAGACGCTAAACCGTGACCACCTTGGTGCCTTTCGTTAAGAGCAGGCTAATGCCGACGCCGGGTTTCCATCCACCCTTCCTCCCTTACCTATCCTCTATGACGCAAATGACCTTAGCCGTAGGTCGCCTCCCCAAATATCCAATCCAATCCACTTAATCCGAAGCCACTTTGATGCGTGTCGATATTTTTTAATTGCCCGCTATGGTAGGGATTAAATAGTTCTTATTAGACATACCTGAGCTTCCTTCCTTCCTCCGTCCGTGTTTAAGTTCAATTACATCAATTGAATGGAATCCGGCATAAAATATCATATGTGCCATGCAATGTTTGTTAAATTCTCACCAGTACCTTGAAAAATCTTGGAGGCAATGATCAGTTGCATGCCCGAACAATGGACGTTAGTTTTGGTATGAAGATCCTCGCGAATTCTTTCATCAGTGAAAAACTATTCTTTTGGGGATTTGCTACGTATTGTCCATTTCTAATTGGACATAAGTGTGTCGTCAAAACATCCGTGATCATTCTGAACCGTTGGAGGGCGAGTTGTCTTTTGGCATTGGTCTCCCAATTATATTCAAGTGCTCTCTTGTAGATTCGTGAATCAAACACCACGACGACAAGAAAAATATCATTGAAGCGAAACATTCTCTGTTAGCACGTGTATTTACGTAGCATAATAAACTACATAGAGTTCACTCTAGTCGTGAACTCAAATAAAATTTGAATTCTAATTTCATTCGCCTTCTTCTTGACCTTTCTCTACAACTAAGCTATTTTTTTATGTGACTGCCATGGATTCCCTGATGGTCTCGGTACATCCTTCCTATGTACTACATAATGTGCTCAATTTAATGTGCAACGCTTATTGTGAGCATATTTATAGATGCGATGGTGAATTATGTTTAGATTACCTTGTTAGTTTTTGAAACTTCAAGTACCTGTATTTCTTCCGGTTATGTGAAATTATTCAGTTGTACTGTATGTCGCTTACAATAACCGCATTACCTCCACTTTATATCATCCGTGTATAATTTTAATTTTATATGCACGTCATGAGATACTATACCGCTTGGCTCGTAGCCTTTCATTCAAAAGGCTACCTAATGTTAGATCATTGCTCGAAAATCGCTTGGAATAATCAAAACGTCCATCTTACAGTCATCTTCCAGTCTTTGGTCTTTCGAATTAAGACGCGTGTTATTTTATTATTAAAGAATTACATCAATGTCCTGCCAAAAAAATCTCATTTTTCCATATACTTTCATGTATGGCTCTTAAAATATTTATGGACTCAGTGTTAAAAAATGTTCACTTATTCGTAGAGGGTTTCGTAACCTAAACCTTAAATACTACATTTTACGCCCGTAAATCATCTGGAGGTGCAACTCTCGAAAAAAATCTGAATTTTATATGTGAGTGGTTGGGTGATGGAAGTGTCCAGGCGAGTGTAAATTTAGAATGTGCCAAGAGGAAATAAGTGTGTGAAGTTACAACTAAATCTATGAGTTTAATCACCCCGTTATTTCTAAATATTTCCCAAGCCCATTCCTTAATTTCGCCCATAATTTTGTTCGTGTTGGCGTGACTTGTCCTTTCATCTTTCGCGATATCTCCACAGAGTTTGTGATACACGACTCGTATACGATCACGACTCGCTCATGGTCAGATGGATTTCCTTCCCAGTTTAGAATTTGATTTCTCGCAGTAGAATTTGTTGTCCGCGAAAGGGAAAGGAGCCTTGAATTGAACTTCGACAAGTAATTTGCGGTCTGTTTGCTTGCCGTTGAAGTGGACGAAAAATGAATGTGATATTTATCAACCCAGGAAAGGAGAGCAATATTTTTGGACTAAGAAGCGAATTATTTTATATTTATGTACTTCAGGGTACGGTTCTCAAACTTGTTCATGTCAAGGTAAATACTAGTGTCCATTAAATTTTGTGAGTATGAAATATGTTAGGAGTGTTTGTAATAAAAGTTGGAGGGATTGGACCATGGATGAGTGGGTGATGGAAGAATGTGGAATGCATGTTACGTTGATTGATGTTTATGAAAAAAGCTTGCTTCCTTGGTTTGGTAACGTTGATAGAATGAAAGAGAGTCGAACACTTAAACAGATTCATGATAAACGAGTGAATGTCGTTAGAGGAAGAGTGAAATGCACGGGTAAATGTAGTGGAAGATGTAGGAGGTATGTGGAGTATATCGGGGAATGAGTGTTTGTCTAATGAAGCCGCAATTGAAGGGCGCATGAGCATCACTCTTGTGCTCTGCGAAGGAAGCAAGGAAAATAATACTTGAGAGTCTAAACAATAGGTGGACGTGGATGAAGGATTGCATGAACGTGGCCGAAGCGTGCGAGGTGACCTGCGATAGGACAGTGAGACATAATTGTCAAAACCGAAGCCAGATTCTTCAGTACTGACACAAATTTTAAAGCTCTTTTCGCCATGCCTCAGCCACTGCAGAGTGAAGGATGTTGACGCGCGTAAACTCAGTTCTCGGCTGAATGAATCACCAGAAATTAAACATCAGACTCCGAAAAGAATTGAAGAAAGCAATGGAATCATGGTGGAGAGAACAGATCGGATCCTTTGAAATCTTTCAAAAAGTGGGAGAGTCTGATGCACAGTATCGGAAATTGAAGCAACTGACGGGCGGTGGTAAGAGAAGGGGATTGAAACGAAAACAAAGACAGAAAAGTTGATGGTAGAGCCAAAAGAGATCCAAGGAAGGTGAAATGAATACGTCGGTGAGCTTTATGGAAGGAAATAGGGTCCAGTGGGTTGGGTATAAGAAGGAAAGACGACATCGACAGGAATGGCATTGGACTGGGTATACTAGATAGTGAAATCGAAGGAGTGCTACGAGACATGAAAAGGAATAAGGCGGTAGGAATAGATAACATACTGGCACAGTTTCTAAGGAAGAACGGAAGAGAAAAACTTTTTGCGCTAATTCGTAGGATGGTGAGTGGCCGGAGGGCTTCACGACAACAAGATTAATCCTCATACCGGAGAAGAGCGAGGCTAACGAATAGGTGGGTGACGACCAGTTTGGATTGAGGAAAGGAACGGTAACGCGGAACGCTCTAGGAGTGGAAGTGGAAGAGAGAAGATTGGAATTACGGACGAAATGAGAGCATAGAGACGATATGAGGTATATAAGAGGGATATAATGGCGGATCACGTATAGGAGGTAAAACGGGATGATATGCCAGAAATGAGGATGTTAGAACTAGTTCTGTCCAAAAACCTATCAGTCAGCCAGTAGAATACTCGAATGAATATGCCACCCGAAATGGAATGGCGTGATGGTACGCGTGACGGTATAAATACGCATGTAAGAGTTTTTCTTTACTTCTGCTATGGTTTACGTAAAGATAAGCGTCCTCGTAATTTATCTAGAATGGGGAAAACTCGAAATCACCCGATTCTGTATTCTGACTAAACTTTCATTGAACGATAAACATGATTGAGTCCATAAACTTGGCGGATACTCTGACAGAATGTACCAGGCTGATATATTATGGCTCAGGTTTGGATGTCAATTAAATCGTAAACGATTTCGAGGGGGTTATTCCCCTCACTCTAATACAAACTAATTTGCCGCTCATGATTACTTTAGTTTGTTTTAATTTATTCTGTGACTTTTAATAAAGTTTATTGAATGCTACAGATATAATCGATTCATAATCATGCGCATTCATTATCTTGCCCATGAGCATACATAATTTGTTCTGTCACCCAACTCCCTTTAATTATATAGTGTCATAATAATGTATATTCATGATCATACCTATGTCTTTTGGGTTGAAATATTTATAGAAGAAGAAATGGTTACCTGGGTACCTCTGGACTATGGTAGAAAGGAGTTAGTTGAGCAAAAAAAGGTAGAGACCCAGTGCTATGGACACAAAATTACAGATTTAATGTGTATAAAAAAGTCAATGTAGTTAATCAAACTTGGTGTTCTCCACAGTTTTATAGTAAAAAGTACAGCTGTGGAAGACACAAAGTCCGATTTACTACAATGTCGACCTTCCATCAAGTGAAATCTTCAACTTTTGAATCCATAAGAAGTCGATTTAAAAACGTTTGTTTATTTCAAATGTCGTTGTTAAACTTAATGTTCTTATGAGAGCATATTGAGATGGAGCATCGATTGCGAATGTTCTCTATGAGTAAAGCAAACGAGTATGTGACTGCCATAAGTTATACATCTAATTGCTGGAAACCTATTCTTCTCTGGGCGTAACGAAACTCTTTTGCTGGTCAGAGAGTGTTAAGATTTTAAAAATTTTGTTGGCGCGGCTCGCGAATTCTTACTTTCCAAGGTGTCCGAGTGTGGCGCTAATGGTCGCAGTTGCTTGCATTTCCGAACAATAGGTGGAGCGGGGCTTTCTCAAGCGAGCGAGGCTTCCACGATCAAGGAACGGCGGCGTTTCTTATCGGCGCTCTATTCGAGAGTCAATCGCCGTGTCTCTTCTGTGATGTGTACCGGTTTATGATGACGATTTTACGGGTTTGCATTAAAATGCGAAGTCACTCTTGAACGTAGTTGAAAGTCCGTCATCTAAGAGGCGCGGAAATTTCCTTAATCTCTCTAGCCGAGAAAAATATCAGAGAACCTTGGAAAGAACAGGGAGGGCTACTGCAGTTCGTACTTCAAGGGTTGCTTACCTTTGTACATTTGTTCACATTGGTCGTTTATGTTTTGCTCGAAATGCTGTTGGAGTAGGTTAGGAACTTAACTCATAAGTTATTGCTCCTACGTAGCGTATTTTACTTTTGCCAGATGGATGACTTCGACTAGGTCGAGGAATCAAATAATTCAAAAATGTATATTATTTATTAATCCATGTCACCTTAAATAACGTGAAAAGGTTTGTATTGGGTCTTGTGTAGAATCATATCGGTGGAATATCTTCATTGAAGCATTCGTGGTTGATGATAGGCCATAAATTTTTTTGGGTGTATTGTGGTATGCTGTTTGTTAATTACTAAAAATAAATTTTACACTCCATTCGTCAGTTCACAGATCAATTTTTTGTACATTCTCGGTTTCATTTTCATCATTCATTATTTTTTTTTCGTCGTGACTGTGAGTGAACACCTGATGATGATGTCAGGCATCGAAATCCGGAGTGTGCAATAAATTGACCTGTGAACTGACCAGTGGATGGTAAAAGTTTTTTTGTGAAAGTAAAACTTCCCCAGTGTTCTACCCTCTTTTACCCTCTTTAACATTGAAGCCCATCGTTTGGAGTTGGTAAATAAACTGGCCGTTTGCCATCTCTACATCGTATTTTTACAATTTTCTATTTCCATATCTACTGTTGATTAAAGCTGAACAATCTGTGCGATTTTTCCTTTTTTAATGAACCATCGTGCTCTAAATGTCATTTTGACGTTGGTAATATATAGCAATTTAGTTGAAAATCCCTTTTGGGTGGTAAATTTGATTCATTGATTATGGCAATGGTTTTATGACCGATTTTGTAGCACCAAGTCGCAGTGGTCTCAAATAGCCAGGCCTTGTTGCTGCTGTAGCCATTTTTCTCGTTTGGAAACTGTTGTTTGTTGCAGTTGATGTTTTTAATGAACTGGTCATGCCTTATTAGATGACCAACTGGTGTGATTTTCCTAGAGTGAATTGTTTGCAGAAGCGTTCTTTTTTCATCTACTTCTTTCAATATTTGTTCATTTGATTTCGTAGTGAACCGACTTTGTTTGTGATTCTCCTCCAGACCCACATTTCGACATTTTCAATGTGATATTCGTGCTTCACAGCCATACCTGAGCAAACTTCACTCCGAGGACTTCACAAATCTTTTTCTTGTGTCGACAGAGGTTGATAGAAAGAGGATGGATAGGTAAGTAGACGATAGAGAGATTGATAGATTGATGAGATGTACTGGTTGATTGATGAGAGGTTAAGAATATTATTTATCAAGAAGCGTCGTGTTAAATACTTGTTTGGCCAGAGTAATCCTTCTCTTAACATCTCTTATGCTTTTATTTTCATTTGTAATTTGACTAATCAGGTAGATAATTTAACTTGTTGCATGGCAGAGTTTCTTTATTTAATTGTTACTCGTATATTGCTGTTTGGTTTATCTTATACTATCGTTTTGGCTTTTTTATTGTCCATATTTAATTTCAATTTATTTAGATCTTTTCCCAATTTCCTTGATGTGGTTCATATCCTTTTCTGAATTTACCAGAACAACAATGTCGCCAGCAAGGTGGATACTGCTGATGGATGTTCCATTTAGTATTATGCCGTAATTTCATAATTTGTGTTTTTTTGTAATATTCGTAATTTCTGAATGCAATCATCGAGCATCGTCGCACTGGCATTGGAGATTGAGCGATGTCATTACCATTCGGGAGTATCTTAATTAGTTTCTGGTAAGACAAGTAGCCTGCATAAAAATATAATGCCTACATCACAAATAATAGTTACGTCATTTTTTTCGAAGACGCTCGAAATGCAGTTGCATATTTATTGACGAGAGTAATTTGTTTTCTGTACGATCTTTGGGTATTCTCAAACACGAGTGGCATAAAGCAATATCCAACGTATTATTCGTCGGATGTTATGAACTATGTTCTTTTGAGTAGTCAAACCACGGAATATGCTCACAGCCCGTGAATTCCTATTTGTTGCAGCACTTAAAGAAATCTTGACAGTTCTAGCTCCTACATCAATTTTTACGTACATACATATATACCATTCACGCCGTTCCCGTCCGGGGTAGGCAGAGTCACTAAGTTTCACTCATAAATATATATTTGTACACCTAACTCTACTTCAATAATTTCCTCCATACTGACCTATCCTTGAAAACCTCTTTTGCTTCATTTAACCCCATATACTGCTTCATACACGTCCTCCTGTTTTTAAGACTCTTAATATTCTTCCTCCTAAGAATTTCCTCAACCACTACTTTCTCCGCCTACCTCTCCCTCTCGCACCATTCATTTCACTCTTATATATCTGTTTCGTTATTCGACTCTCATCCATTCTCTCAACATGGCCAAACCAACGAAGCACACTCCTTTCATATATGTCCATTACTGGTGCATCTTACCCACATTCATTTATTACCCACTCATTCCTGACTCTGTCCATCCTACTTTTGCCGCAAACACTCCTCAGATAACTCATACCCACGGTGCTTAGTCTACTCTTATGTCTATCCTGACATACCCACGTTTCACTACCATACAACAAAGTGGGGAGAAGTTGTTTGAAAATAATGAATGATCGGATTGAGTGATAGGTTACACCCCGAAGCATACTTTTAAATTGATCTTTACTCGTTGATAGGTTCAGTCGAGGAGGGTTATCATTTCGCTCAATGTACACTTTGAGAATGGATCAGATAATCATTATTGTCCACTTTTTAGTTTCCGCTGTTTTGGGCCCTAGAATAGGAGGCTAAGTGATCCAGCGAGCGCTTTCTTTTCCTTGTGGTCCTCGCTCGTGTGCATGTCTTTTCTCTTTCCTTGTCTCGTGATTTCCGGTAAAAGGAGGAAGCACTCCCCCGGATAGGTGGTAGACCTGGATTAATTGCCCCGGGAGTGTGCGGACGCCAACGACGCTCGCGTGTCGTGAAAGTGATCGGTTCACCCTCTCGTTAAAATGTGGAATGACCGATAACCTTGCCTCCCCTCACTGTAGGTACATGATCCAAGTCCTCATTTGCATTCCGTCGATTTCGGATTTCCATTGAGGAAAGGTCTTGTTTCTCCGCATCTTCCGAGCGCAGATTTTATCCACGTGTGCCCTTCAACTGTTTTAAGGTATTTTTTTAAGAAATTGCCATGAGAAAAATTCGGCCTGGACCGGTAATTGAACCACGGACCTTTTAGTTTGCCGAAACAATGCGCAGATCACTACGCTATCCAGGCTTCCTAATTCCCATGGCAATTTTTGTGCTGATGCTGGCGAAGGATACTGTCTCTTGGTTGCAGCTTCTTTGAAGCCCTCTTCTCCTTTGCGTTGCCATCTTTGATGGACCGCAAGGGCCTAAGACCTAGTTGCCTTTTGTCCACCAAAACTGCCAGGGGAATTAGGAAGCCTGGATAGCGTACTGATCTGCGCATTGGTCCGCCAAACTAAAGGTCTGTGGTTCGATTCCCGATCCAGGCCGAATTTTTCCCATGGCAATTTCTCCAAAAAAATTCACCTGCCATGTTTGAATATTGTATTAAGGTTGTTTGAGCGAAATACAATTTTACCTAGAATTCAATGAATTTGGTCTCATTTTAAAGAAAAACATCTCACCTATCCAGTGGCACCAAAAATTCAACCCCTTACCTCATTACTTTCTGAGTGTTTTGCCAAAAAAAAATACCAGCCCTTTTACATGGGAAATGGTACGTGCATGCTCTCCAGAGAGACCTTATTTTAAAAAATGAGGAATTTCTAACACTTGGATGTCGTAAAAAAACTAACAGCGTGTAATGTGTATGTTTTCACAACTATTGTTGAAAATTAATCATATTGTCACAGCAATAGGTTCTTAACAAAAAACCTTCCGTTGTGAGGGAGTTTCAAACACACCGCGCGAAAACAATGATTCAAGTTGAAGACTTATTTAGATATTTTAATTTACTTACTTACCATTTCTGTTATATGAAGCTATATTATTGCACCATTAATAATGCAATATTTAATTCATGTGTCCTACAGCTGGTGAAATTAAAGCGTTTTATTCGAATATGATCTCTATAATGACTAGGGAACTATCTCGCTCGGACTACATTAAGATGTCTTGAAAGTCGTCTGTTTGCGAGCCTTTCCGTACCGTGACTCCCGTGACATAATGAATGTTGGTGCTCGAGTGTACATTTTCACTCGATGGAATTTCATTGCGACTGCATTCTCTATTCTCTAAGATGTGAGAGTAAATGTTTGAGGAAACCGACTGAGTCTTGCGTTCCGTGTCGTGGCTGTGCGTATCTTTCATTAGAAATATTTTATCATCTGGTAAACTTGTCGGTTAAGACGGAAATATCTCATCTGTATGTAAATGAGAGATGGGTTCCTCATGGTATGCGATAGGTCATTGCGTAAAAGTAATCTGTTTGCCATGATGGAAACAACTTTTTTTCAACCCACACAATATATTATAAATAAAATTAGGTGTCACCTGATGATGGCACGAAGTTGCTGAAACCCGGGTCGTATTTATAATAAACTCACTTACTCAAAGTGAAGCCGGAGACGATTACTTATAATCTGTTTGCGTTCAGAGCTGGACTGAACGCTGAAGTAAGTGGCCAAGTAAAAAACGTAGGTTCTTTGGTGATGAAGATTCGAGTGGAATGGATTTTTGATAAGGACATACGCGGATGGTCGGTTGGAAGGATCGATCAATAAATAAATGTCTATCTATATGATGTGGATAAATGACATTGGAAATGTTTCAGAGGGAGGGTGAATGGAGGTCAGGGCATTAACTTAACATTTGGAACCTAGGTAAGGGGGTGTGGGTGCTTCAGGGACCTAAGTTGCTCTGTTGGGAACTTCAACAGGTTATGATCTCGTAACGTCTTATGCAAATCAAAACAGCTGTCGGCTCTATAATATGATGTATACTACATTTTTTACTATTAAAAATTTTTTTTAAAGAATTATCATAAGAATTTGATGGCGATGCCATTTGGTTTTGCATACAATTTGTAGCATGAAATGTGTTAAAATGAAATATGTTAGTAAACTTATAAAGAATCTAAGGATCTTAAGGTCTTATGATATGTTTCAACATGTTAGTATACCGTTGGAACTAAAGGATGCAGACACGGTGACTTTTTTGCCTTAGAAATTTGCAAATTAAACTTATTCTTGAAGGGTGAGTTTGCTGATTCAGTTGATGCTTCCATTTATCATTTCCCTTTATGCTTCCATCATCCTTTCTTTCGGCATCATATCTGATAAATTCACGTCCCCTGCAGCATTGGTTGAGCGAAATGGATGTCGCAATCCGGTCTAATAATGGTGAAGGCGGATGATAATTTGATGATTTCCACACCTAACATTGGATTGAGTTTACCTGCTACAAAATCGACAAAGTGACTATAAAAAGGCTCATATTGTAATGCACGGAGTTCTCTTATATCAATATAGCACAGCTACTCAGATACAGAGACAGTGGGTCAAAGGACACTGGGCACCGTGATGTCCTGCTTCAGTTGTTATTTATTCACCTGCTGTCCATGCTACTGTTGCAGGCTTTGTGAACCATGCTGGGTATATTCAGGAAATTATTGACGATATACCACTGCTAACAGTAGCTTTGGATATCGGATGAATAAATGATGCATTCGCTTACCATTTATCTCTTCATCGAAAGTCGTTTCGAACGAGCCAATTTCTAAATTTGGAAATGCGATTATAAAACTTGTTTTTGTAGGAAAGATCATACCAATTGTTGTTAATGAAGCTTCTGCTTTTTTAATGCGGATATTAATTTTTTAGGGGCATAAATTTACGTTAAGGTATGAATAGTGTGAAAATAAAATGTACGTTTAGTATTTTGGTGCTCATTTATTTCAACACATAACATGTTACCACTGAGCCATTGGCCGGAATAAAATTATAAAATAAGATACTGTATATACAACTATGTACAAGTCAAAACCGCCAAAAATTATTCCACGCGGTGACAGTCTTTTTGCGCTTATGACTTCTTCTTTTCGGAAAAAAATGGCTGATATCTATTAGTTACGTTCGTTACTTATTAATTGCATTTGCTGGGAGATAATGCATATATTAAAATATTTATTCGTCTACTCGGTCAGCTAAAGATGTTACTACCTGTGTAAGCATTCAGTTTCATGTATTATATTTAATTAATGCTCTCTGCTCCAATTACCCCATTCGTTATTAATGAAACAGCAATATTTACCAATGAAGAGTGTTCCTCTGGCCCGTAGTTTCTGCGAGCTAAGCTGAAACCCTTCAAATTAAGTAAAAACAGTTTTGTGAATTCCTAAATAGTTTTCTGGTAGTCGTTTTCAGATGTACAGAACTTTAATACACCACGGATAACTATTTTGAGTAGGATTTATTGAAGCTTATATTTTTTACTAGACCGCACCTATAGTTTTTTGGTGGCCGAAAATACTTCCAACTGTCGATGTCATATGCGTGTTTAACATGCGATGTTTGTTTTCCTGACAGTACGCGAGACCTCTAGATTTAACCGTTTTTACACTTTGACATTTGAAAGGCTCGGTAAACAGACGTAATTGAACAGGGGTTCTTCCCATCGAAGCATTGCATTCAATGAAGTTCAAATATGCTTGGTTTTTCGCTGATTGTATGTTATTACGTTAAAATAAATAGCGAAAATACACGAATTCCTTTACCCCCAGACCTGACTGTTTTAATCGCAGGTTGTAGTTAGTGGAGTCCAAAATCGGAAATAATTTCTTTCGTCACGCAGCATGCACCCTCCGTGCATGGTTAAATGTCACTAAACTCGTCAATGACAGGATTGTTTCATTCTTCTATCCTTGGTCGTTCTTCGCTTATAATCGCAATTTAGATATTTGGTGTTACTTCCTCAGTCTTCACCGCTGTGTGCTAAGGGCTTGGTTCACTGGACTTGCATTTGGTTCGTTAATCTTCTTTGGTCGTTCATCGTTTATGAGTTACAAAAATAATATCGCTATTCTTTGTGATCATTGAAGATGTTCTCGGGCATTCAACTGCTTGAATGTGTCTTAACGATAACAGAGATGTGGAATATGCGTTGAACATTGTTCAGTCAATCCTCCTCCTTACATTTGATTTCAGGCTACATATTCAATGAAGAAGTTGAACGTGAAATATGTTTAAAGGCAACGCGAGGAAAAGTCAGCACTTGCCAAATGTTTGCTGAATTTCTTTGCCGTTAGAAGGGTAAGCCGAAATACCGCCTCCAGCTGGGCTTGTTGCTGCCTTTTCTGAGCAAATACCAGTCGGTCTTGATCATGTCCGCCGCCTTTTCAGCGATCATGATGACGGGTGCGTTCGTGTTGCCGCTCGTAATCGTTGGCATGATAGATGCATCCGCCACCCTGAGGCCTCGTACTCCGTAAACCCTCAAACGAGGGTCCACCACCGCCTGTCTGTCATGAGAGGGCCCCATCTTGCACGACCCTGCCGGGTGGTATAGGGTCTGAGTGGAATAGGTGAGCGTACAGTTCCAATACTGAACCGTGCCGAATGGAATGTCGGCGCATTCGGGAATCGGAGTTCTGTCCAACTTTATGCCCCTTCTCTGGAAAGCCGGCGTGTCCTCCAGTTTTATTGTCCTCAAAATCCCTTCCAGGACCACTGCCCTGTCTCTATGGTCGCTGAAATACCCAGCCCTTATCACCGGCTGCGCCCCCATGGCCCTAGCTTCAGCAGACACGTTGAGTCTTATCTCTCCGCGGCTGTAAGGTCTCAGGAACACTGGAGAAGACGATATCCTATCGTAATAAGCGAAGGGAATCATTTGGTTCGTGGCATTAGGTGGCATAGCGACGAAAGATGCGAGAAGATATTGGATATCCGGGTATTCAGGGTCGAATTCGTAGCTAGATTGGTCGAAAGCTGTGACCTGTAGTATTCCCGTTGAGGACAAAGGTCCCCTCCTCCTCAGGTAGTATTCCTTGAGGTCACAGGAAATGTTTCTGGCCGGGTAGGTCGCCGTGTAGTTGAGGATGAACGCTAGGGAGTTGATGGAATAATGATCCTGGAGATTATCACCCACCGGTATGTCGGACACCACCTCGATCCCTGCTTCCTCGAGGTGTTCCTTGTGCCCGATTCCCGACTGCATTAGTATCTGGGGGGACCCAACGGAGCCAGCTGACAAGATGACTTCTTTACTGGCCAATGCAATCCTCGTCCTGCCGCCCTGGCTGTACTCGACTCCTATGGCACGGGTGTCGTTCCTGCTGATGATAACCCTACTGACGACAGAGTTCTTGGCCACGAACAGATTTTTCCGTCCTCTTATCGGAAACAGGAAAGCCGTGTTCGTGCTCCACCTCTCTCCGAATCGGGTCGTCGCCTGTCCCCTGGTGAATCCCGTCTGCCTCGCCCCGTTGATGTCCCAGTTGGGATGGAACCCGGACTGGAGGAAGGCCTCTTCCAGCGCGATCACATTGGCGTCTATGGACGGAAACCTCTCCACTCGGAGGTATCCGCCCCTCGCGTGGTAATATTCCTGAGCGGCTATTTCGGGATTTCCGTTGTCCTCCGACTTCTTGAAGTACGGCAGGACGTCTTCGTAGCTCCAACCCACGTTGCCTTGCTTGGCCCACCCGTCGAAATCCCTCTTGTTGCCGCGTACGTAGAGCATGGCGTTGAGGCAGCTCGTCCCGCCGAGGACCCTTCCCCTTGGCCACGGACACCCTTGTCTGCATGACTGCTCCTCGGGCTGAGTCATGTACTGCCAGTCGTACGCGCCTCCCTGGAGATTAGGCGTCTCAGACGGCACGCTAGCCTGGAAAGAAAAGTTTTGAGGAGTTATCGAGTGCCAAGAAATAACCATCGTTTTCTTATCCGAATTATATAGAAAGGTGTTGCGACCGTTACAGAATAACTTCCCATCTTAACCCTTTGAATGCGGCATGACGTGATATCACGTCATGGTCGTCTTTACGCTGGTGCGGTTGACGTGATAGCACGTCAAGGGTACCGTGAGTGTTCCAGCTTTCACTTTAGGGAACTTTCACCAGGCACCCTCGTGAAATTTGGAACACTCACGATGCCCATGACGTGATATCACGTCATCAGAACCAGCGTAAAGACAACTATGACGTGATATCACGTCATTCCTCACTCACAGGGTTAAGAATCAACAGTCCGTAGCCATGCACTCCAGTCGCGAATCACTTCTTCTGCTCTTTATAACTCTCATGTTAAACTATTCATAGTTCGCTAAGGGTGAATATGTGAAGAGGCTGTTGGAGATTTTGATATGGAATGTCGCGATTTATGGGAGAGAGACGTGGAATCTGAGAAAGAAGACAAGAATAAGCTGCAGGTGGATTGCAGACGTCGATTTTGTTTGCCTTTGAGATTTGCAATGAGGCCGTGATAGAGGGAAATATGTTGGGCACGCGGGTTTGAGAAATAAATTGAATATGTTTTATAAACAGAGTGAAAAAGATCAGAACTTACGCTGAGATGCTGAATGTTACAAACAGTAGTTAACAGGAGAGGCAAAGTGAGTGGTTGGTAAAGGTATTGAGGGGCGAAGGGTTGCACTAGGAAGTGATAGTGTAAAGAATGTTGTGCAAACTGGGATGGGGAAGGAAAGGAATAGGTATTATGGATGGGATATTGAAGGATAGGGAGTACATTTAGATGAAGAAAGAAGCATTAAAGGTTTGTAGGGGTCTTCATTTGTTAGCACCCAGAGAATTTTTCATTTTGACCTTTCCTTTCCGTTAGATTTATTAAGAATGATGATAGTAATTGATGTACCCCGCCCTCTCTCCTGTTATCCAAACTCTACTCTTGCCCACCAATCACCCTCTTGCGAAACATTTTCCACGATACTGACGTATTCAACGGACCGCTACTTATCACGACACCTTCCAGCCACTGTTTCTATCTCCTATGAATTTCCACCTAGAGCCTCAATATTATCCTACTCCATCTCATTAAACACCTCTTCTTTTCGTTTTCCATTCCTCCCAGCTTATCCTCCCAATCCTTCTTAACTCTCGCTTCTTTCCAAAACCTATAATCTACGGTCTTAAGTGAAATAACGATTTTGTAATAATCCACGCACGATTTTTTACCTATAAAAGTTTAAGTGTCTCTATTAAGTCGTCCTCGATAGATCCATGAGGTGTGAAGGTTGTTGATGTTTAGTTGCCACGTCTTCCAACACTTTCGTTGCGGTGAATTCACTGGTGTCGAAGTTCTGTAAATATTCAGTTTTCAATGCACGAACTGAACCAATTTTAGCTTTTCATTATTTTAATTCGACGGAATCCTATTCTTCTGTGGATAACCACGATAGAGGATAAATTACTTGCCAGCAGCATTCCTGCACTTCACGTCGTGCATAAAAACCGGATTTGGTTTAGCAGACGTGAGGAACTCGCGTTTTATGTAGACTATGTTTATGCGTGGGAGGCGTCTTGAGGTATAAACTCGGTGAATTCAGACGCCTTCCGGCAATTAATATTCGTCCCTTGGTATGTTTTCATGCAGTGATTTTTACGCCTTTTTGCCTTTGCGTTTTGCGTCAAACTCATAACCTGTTTTCATGGCAGCGGTAGCTAGTAGGTGGGTAGGTAGGTAGCTAGTAGGTAGGTAGATAAAAACAACAAGCGGTGGAAAAACTTTACGCGTTTAATCTACTTTACTCTCTTGTACATTATGGGTTAAAAAGTCTTTGTTCCGGAGTTTCTGAAGGAAATCAGACATTCACGAGGAGTACTGGCGATAGACCTCACCGCGTCTGAACCAAAGTTGTCTACAATCTGAAGATGTCCCGAAATTCACGACGCTGATTGCATCAAGAGTTGATAGATGAGCAACTTCGCGTGCAAAGCAGCCTCCGGCCAATACCTCTCTTTTAATAGGCTACCTATTTTTCAGCCACGCAAAAACAGCTGCAATAAAAGTTACTGTGTTAGTACCGTTAATAAGGTTTTCTTTATTAAATGTACTTTTAATCCGACAAATTCCCCTATACGATCTTCTGATGCGCTCTCTGAAGGAGGGTGCGTTCAGAACGAACGTAGGCTATTCGATATTTTTTTATAGGCCACACGTTTTTTTAGCTTGCATTGCCATTATATACCTGATCATTCCGATATTTTCCTGTGTAATATGAGCTGATGTACATTAATTAGGAGTTGTATTGGATTACGTTTCTTAATTAAACGTCATCAATCGACTGAAATGGCGTTCTTATAACATAGAGTTTATGCTCTCTCTTTTGATGCGGGTATACATACATTTCGATTTTTAAAGGATGTTGTCGCCTAGATTCTACTCATTCAACAAAATTTACGACAATTTTGAACATTTATTGCTGAAATAAATATCCTTTCGATGTGGCGTTCCATTAATCTTATTTTTCGAAACTGAGAGTTAGGTTCTAAGTCTTCCTCGCGGATAACACGAATCCTTAAGAGGGGCGTGAGGAGACATCCTGTCTAAAAATTATGGCCGTAATAAATGACAGTGTGAAGCAAAGACGGTTGGAAATTCAATATTATTGTGGTTTCCAATGTTTCAAGGGTGGTATTTGTCATAATTCATTGCATTCTTGCGTAGCTAGGATGGCTTTTGTTTTTCTGGTGTATCGTCGCTTGAATGTGGAACGCTACCTTCTTTTTGCTCCGGAAATTCTCAGTATCCCCGTTAGACGTCGCCGCGGCACCTCCGTCGGGTGCGGAGAAACAATTTAAAGGGAAAGTTCAACTCTCCCGCTAGAAGAAAAGCAAGTATCAGTATCGACTAGAAAAAATGAGTGAGTAGTAGAACTCTGGATAACCGGTGGCATTCACCGCTTAAGGCTTGCTTTCTCTTTAGTACGCGTTAGTTACGCGAACGAGTTTAGTTCCCTCGAGAAGTCATCTAAATGTTTAATCCCCCTCATTTGAAAAATAGACGCCGGGTGAAATTGAGCGTTGACGTCTCACTGTCATGGCGGTTTAATTGTCATTGAGGAAATGAACGCTGTCGTTGATGAATGTACTTGTTGGTCATTATCATATTCTTTAGGTTGACATCGGCTGCAAAATGAATTCGAATAATAAGTGTCACTTTTCTTTATCTATCTGATGTTGAATGTAGAGCAACTGAGACTTCTTTTTAAGAGATGTCTCGCGTTTGATCTATTATCCTAACTAGAGATCCTTGGTGGATGCTTAACATAGATGCGTCATTAATGATGCAGTCGATAATTTTCAAGAATCCGACCATTCAAAAAAATGGAAGTTCAACCCCCAAAATGTCGTCAACATTTCGTATGTATGTATGTGCTGGTGGCCATAGAAAGGGCTGAGATAAGCGTTGTCCATTCCAATGAAGTGAATTGTTATAGTTGCTCAACTCATTGCCGATCGCGCGCTCACATATCACCTGAGTAAACATTGTAAACAAATATGGTTGCATACGTGAATATCATAGACCGTCAGTAATTTTAGTCAAGGTTGGGATTGAGGGAGGAAATTAGATCTCGCTATTGGAAATATAACCGACAAATTTTATGATGGAAACCGAACATAGAAACCCACGTATTGGGAGTGAAAATTATAGTACTTGATTCTCTGTGGGTTATATTTTCTATCTGCCGTATTTTTATTTTTACGGCCCTCTGCAAATTTTTTTTCATTGCTGCGGTTTATCCTCCTCAGTCCCGAGACATATCCAGCATTATTTTTGGAAAACTCTTCATTCTTACGTTTTGCGTTGTAAGACATGTTTGCAGAGTTAATATCTCTGCCACTCAAGCTTCTTAATGATGCTGTCACTTATCAGCAAGTGGTATTTTGGGTTTCTGAGCGGGAAAAATTTCAAACGTCTGTGTATTGTATACAATACGCCAGGACGGAGGAGGATATGGAGTCTGATTTCAATTATGTCATGAGATTCGAGTCAACGTTCCCTCATCTTAACCCATTGGATTGGATATTTTTGAATTATCACCAACCCTGAGTAACTATCATTTGAGTGGAGTGTTCGAAACATACCACCACCTGCCCGTGTCCCTTGCCCGCGTTACGAGGCAATGGCAAGTAAAACTTAGCCTCTCTCTGCTTCAAATCCTCCGACGGCGCATGTCCGCCGTCAGTTGACCCCCTGAGGTCGTCGTTGCGGATGTCGGCAGTGCAGGGGCGTGTTCGGCAGGGCTCCAAGATCCCTCCGAGCGGCGGTCGCTCACTCTAGCGATAAACTTTCAAAAAGCCGAAGCGGAAGTTATTCTGCGTTGAAAGTACGCATCGAAGTATGCAATCCATCTCCAAGTGTCTTGAGCTCGTGCCAATCTCTCGACTGCATTTTTTTCTATTATGCTTCATTGAAGTGATGGCGTGAATGTGGTTCGACTTTTTGGGTTTCATGCATCGTTAGAAAGCCCTAAAAAAACTGCTTTTACCGGTTAAAACCTCAATTAAGCATCTAATGGGATGCCTTTCGCTCATTTCAGGGAAAAAGCTAACCGTTGTGAAGGTTCTGCTAAAGTTCTAATCCTCTCAGTTTGCTTTAGAAAACATTTTTATGATGTTAAGAGAACTGTGGATGATATATCCGGCCGTGTGCTGGAAGTTTCTGCCCCGTATCGGTGGCTGTCATATTTTATTTACTTTTGTTTTATTCTAAATCTCAGACGCAGGATACAGTGGTGCAATTTTATATAGATTTAAATGACGCAGTTTTTATGATTATTACATAAAAGTTTGATGATGAGAAAATGTTTAAGATTGGTTTGTTACCTTTGCGATACAACCATGTGAGAGCTTTGAGCATCCGGCTGAAATCTAAGTGATCACAGATTACTTAATGAAGTTTAATGGTGTCCCGGAGTGCAATTGTGATTTTGCCGGGAGAAGTCAAACAGGCCGTCGATATAATCGCGAATGACTTTTCAATTGTCTTGACTTGATGAGACACCCTCTTATTAGGCGGTCGTATTCACGACTGCACGTATAATACCGCCGTATAAGTCCGCCAGTTGTCGTTGGTTTTTACCTGCAGTTTAATTTCTAACGGCCACTTTGTAAACAGGAAATTCAGATTGCCGTGACGGGACACGATATTTTCTCAATCTAAACCATCAAGTTAACTGTCATTGATATATAATGCAATATGCCTGGTTTTCTGCAGCAGTATTTTTTATTGCCAATCGCGGATTTAATATTTGAATAGATTCCATTTGTATTAACGATGTCGTTAATTGTGGCATCATTTCAAGTAGGTAACATATCGCCCCTATGTCGTTGATTTCATCATCACTCGAAAATTTTTATGACATCAAAAGGTTTCTTTCATTTATCGATGACTACTGAGAAATCAATGGCTCTTATTTTGTATTGATAATATATAGATGTGATGGATTGGAAGTGTAAGTTTCATTTTGAATTGTGCATGAACTACTCATCTCATGTGTAGAAATGGAAAATAACCTTGAGAAAATTCTTCGCACATATGGTGAAATGCATGTCTGAGCTAACCGGCGTACAGTTAATGAATCCTTGCCAGTTCTGCGTGCAATTCGTCCGCATTCCTTCTCCTGACTGGAATGGTTATGTTGAGTCGTAATCTAAATTGGTGGAGCTCATTGGTCGATAGTGGGCATATTTTCAACATATTGTAAAACTTATGCGTAGGAAAAAGAGCTAAGTCTTTACTTCTTGAAGACCCAATTGGATTGTCTTTATTGGTTAATCGGATAATCGTTTAAAAAAAAGTCTGACACACTCACCACTAAGGACGAGGGTGGAGACTCCTTGAATTCTGAACGAAGATCAGTAAAAAAATAATAAACGCCTCGCAAACACAGCTGCGTGTAATGGCTTAGTAAGGCTAAGAGCTCGTAGGTCATAGTGGCAGCCATAGGATGCTCTCATGCCATCGAAGAGATTATAATTGGGAACAATTGTTCGAATGTGGCGCAATTTCGTCTTGAGTTCACCAGGATGTCTTCTATCGTACAAAAAGTAATTGGTACCTCGGAGGTAGAATTGTTACGACCGCACATTAATTCATAGCTATTAATTTACTTCTTTTGAATTTTTGAAACCTCTTCCAATAGCGCAGACAGTGATCCATGGATTTTACAATTTATTGGGGAAAGGTTTCCGTCAAGCCAAATAGAGCTAAATGTTAATTACTGATATGACGATCTTTTAATGGAAATCGTAATGATTCTCGTTGTCGATGGGTAGATGGATAGTGACTTCTCTATTTCTAAAGTCACGAAGCGTTTGCTGTGGCAGTGGATGAGGAAGAATATTACGCGCAATGCCATTTATTTGCTGTTTCAGGAGAAGGATGATTTAAGGGATGTATCGAATGACTCACCAGGGAGCTTTCCGTGGAAATGGAAGTGCCCTTTTGTGCGAACCAATGGCGAAGTTGCGAGAGAAAGCGTTGCGGCCATGTTTCGAGACTCGATGGCTGTCTGTGAATTTCGGAGGGAGGAATATAGTGAAGGGGAAAGGGACTGAAATTTCTGAATGCGTCTCTTTAGAGGAATTATCGCTGCGGCGTGACGTAAGAAATCATGATTGAGTCGTGAATATGCTGGCCGAGAGAATGATTGAGAGAAGATCTGTGTTCAATCAACCAGGGAGAACATGACGGGTAGTCATTCATGCGGAACGGATACGTAAACCAAACTTCGTCCGAAGGTAGCATGCTTTAAAACTCCTTTTTTCTGGTGACAAGTTTTGTTAAGGTTTTTTATATATATTTTTGTATTTATCTTCACTGTCCCGAATACAGCACAATGGGCCAATTTACGTCGGGCGAATAACAGTAACAACAGACGAGAGACAAACACCCATGCCCTGGGCAGATAATATTCTACCCAGGAGGGACTCGAACCCGCGACCCTCGGGTATATATATATAATTTGCTTTGCAATAATGAATAGAATAGAATTTTCAGGACATAATTTAATTTTAAGAACTGCATTGGGCATGATGAACATACGTCGGCGAAAGTCAGTTCCTCTTCCCGATTTTCTTAAAGCGGTCGTTTATGCATAATTTGCCTGCGTATGACTGGCGTTGTTTAATTATTGACCTGTTTCATCCTTACGACCAAGTAGAACCATAATTGGTGCGAACAAGTTACTGTTGTCATTTTTTAAGATTGTTGATCAAATGGCTCGTTTTCGGAACTCCTTGATATATTTCTAATGAGATCTATCGATAGATCCTTCTTTCGGTAAGGTATTGTTTGGAAAAACTAATCTTCATTTTACTCCCGGGAAACTTTCTCGCCCTATCCCTGCCGACTTGCGTGCAATTTATCCTTCGCACACTTCACTACCAAAAAAATAGAAGCAAATCGAAACCAAAAGTTTTTTTACATGACATATCTTCTTACATTTCATTAAGGTAGTTTGAGCGGAATATCAGTTTACCTAGAAATCAATGAATTTGGTCTCATTTTAAAAAAATATCTCACCATTCTAATGACACCAAAAATTCAACCCCTTACCTCATTACTTTCGGAGTTATTTACCAAAAAATACCAGCACTTTTACATGGGAAATTGTACGTGTATGCACTCGGGAGAGACATTATTTACAAAATGAGGTATTTCTAACAGTTAGTTGTCGTAAAAAAACTAACAGCGTGTAGTTTGTATCTTTTCTCAAATATTTTTGAAAACTAATCAGATTGTCACCTCAATAGGTTCTTAGGTATCACAAAAAACCTTCCGTTTTGAAGGAGTTTCAAACGCACAGCGCGAAAAAAATGAGTCAAGTTAAAGACTTATTTAGATAGTTTCATTTAATTACTTATCATTACTGTCATATCAATCTATATTATTGCACTATTAATAATGCAACATTTAATTCATGTGTCCTACAGCTGGTGAAATTAAAACGTATAATTCGAATATGGTCTCTATTATGACTAGGCAACTATCTCGCTCGGACTACCTTAATTCGTAACTACTCTTTCCTATGTATTAATTTTCACTGCTAATGGCCGACATCTTCGATGCGACGTTGAAAAGGTAATTGTGTCGATGCAGCGAGCTCAGTACTTTTGTCCATGAACGGTGTAAGCCAATACTGATGGCTGCTGTATGATGAGGGCCGAAGGCCGCATACCCTGGAGTGTGAGGGGCAGTGAGAAGGGTCGGAGGAGAAAGTGAGGAGTGAAAGTGAATCGTTATTGCATTATTTGTGGATCCGTTAAATATAAAGCATTTTTCAGACTGTTACATGCGGCCACTGGTTTCTGAGAAAGAAATAGTGTTCAGGCGATTAGTCCTCTGTACATCTGCCATGTGCTTTTCCGTGGGTCAAATAACCCTTCGCATTATTCTAGTGCCGAAGGAAGCAGTTGAGGACAGGGGATTGCGAATCGACGAGGGAAAATTTGATCTGTTGCGGGATATTACATGCAAGAGAAAATAGCCTGAAAAATCTCATTAATGAGTATGGTGTTACGCTGCTCAGAAACTGCACTGCAGAAGGAAGACACGATGGTAAAGTTGATGTCTTGCGACGTGGATAAAGATGTGTTGTATAAGCTGAGTGATAAGAATACGTATGAGGAAGTGGTAGATATAGCAAGAGAGGAAAATTGGAATCAGGCAGCGAAATCTGCTAGATTTCGTATTTATGGGTGAGAACCTGTTGTAGAGAATAAGAAACATTCTTGCCTGGCGAATGATATTGATAATTTCTTCTAGGGTGACACAACAGGTCAATGTCTCCATAATCCCAACGTTTCGGTAAGCGTCTCGCTTACCATCATCAGTGCTATCGCGAAACGAAACTGGTTAGCAAAACGCTTACCGAAACATTGGCAATATGGAAACGCAGACCCGGTTTGTTTTGCGTAAAGAATTTATAAATGTTGTAGAGATAGGGGAAAGAGGGTTAAACTTGAGAGAAAATACTGACGGACTGGGAATTTGAGCGTTATGAATGAAGGCAAAACGGAGTACCGTATTTCACCGCATAATCGTCGCCATCGCATAATCGTCGTACCCTAATTTTTCAGTCCAAAAATTGGTACACAACTTTTCATCGCGTAATCGTCGCATGTTAATTCTGTTCGTCACGACACTTGCTGTAAAAGGAAAAAAATTGTCTAATTTTGCACTCTACCTGAGATCCATTTCTACCTGCCATTCACAAATACAGAGTAGGGGAGACCGGGGCTAGTTGGGTACACTTTTGTCTTAATGAATTTTCTATTTTTATCTTTTAATGTTTTCAATAAAATAACTATGCTAGCGCATTGAAACAGAGACAGCAGGCGCAATAAATGCAGTTAAGTACGTAATAAATGACCCATGTGTAACTAATACCGGCGCAATTTTATTTTTTTAATTTCCCATCATAATGGTCGGTGCGAATCTTTTTAGCGAAAAAAATTGGCATAAAATCTGCGACGATTATGCGGTGAAATACGGTACTACTAATACGGTAAGAGTCAAAAAGAGATTTTATCGTGGTAGATATGATGGAGGCATTGGTCAGGGAAACTTCCCGCGATCGGGAGAGTCATCGGCAGATTTGTTTTACTAGTTGGCATAAGTATCGAGATGTTTGGTATTCGTGTCCCAATTGTGTCACCCCCCTCCGGTCACCCTCCAGAGAGCCCCTCACCTGGAATGGCTCGTCCCCTCCGGCCTCGATGAGCAGCACGCTCCAGCGGTTGGGTTCCTCGGTGAGTCGGTTGGCGAGCACGCAGCCCGCCGACCCGGCGCCAACCACCACGAAGTCGTACTGGATGGCGTCCGTGGCCACGGGCGGATTGTAAGCCTGCTGGCTCGTCTTCCTCGCCACGCTCCTGAGGAACGAGAGGAGGATCATGGGAAGGGCCCAGCAGCACGCGAACGCCGTGGGCGTGCTGGTGCACGCCGTCGCCAGGCTGGACAGGACCGCCAGCGCCATCTCTCGGAATTCGGAAGTGGACGCCTTGGATATCCGCCCTCGAGAGACTCCCGGATGCTCGTTTCAGTTCTCCTTCCTCTCTGCCTCTTTTGCGAGACCTGCTTGGGAGATATTAGTGATCATCAATTCCACATATATGAAAGGAGTGTGTGCTTCGTTGGTTTGGCCATGTTGAGAGATTGGATGAGAGTCGAATAACGAGGGTTTCAGGTAGCTTGTGCGATGAGTCGATTCATCGAATTCATCGACGATGATTTTAGTCATCGCGTTGCGATGAACCGCGTCGATGACAATGAATGTCAGCGATCATCGACGTCGATGAATTCATCATCGTCGATGAGTCCATGAATTCACCGACGTCGATGAGTCGATGAATTCACCGTCGTCGATGAGTCGATGAATTAACTGACGTCGATGAGTTGATTAATAAACTGACGTCAATGAGTCGATGAATTCACCGGTGTAGATGACACAATGAATCCATCCACATCAGATGATAATTATTTGTGTTGCGTCGCCCGCCCGTGCCTATCCCTGCCTTTCCGTCGGCGATAAATGAATTCATCGACTTATCGAGGTCGGCGAGTTCATCGACTCATCGACGGCGATGAATTTATCGACTTATCGTGGTCGGTGAGTTCATCGACTCATCGACGGCGATGAATTCATCGACTCATCGTCGTCGATCACAATCATCGAAACCGAATTATCTCGATGATTTTTTTTCATCGATCCTCGATGGGCAAATTCGTTCATCGCACAAGCCTAGTTTCAGGAGGAATGTTCGAAACTTCCGGAGGAGGTGGGGGAGGTGGTTTTAAGCATTTTTTATCGCAGCAACATGGGGTCGCAACTCCTTAGTTACCGAGCTATGGCAACGTAAACATTTTTTGCAGAAGTATTCTGCAACCACAATGAAAACACCCCATGCCAATGACTAGTATCGATTGAGGAGATTTGAAACTTTTCACAGTGGCGCAAAAGATATGTAACGCCGTTCGTAACTTGTTCTGCTATCATCAATGCTAACGGTATCTTATTTTAAAGATGGATCTCGAATGTTCGTCGAAATTGAATTCCTCAAAAGTAAATATTGTACGATAGCGCTCTTAGTTTCAGAGATATCAAAAAATGTTTAAGAATAAAACTTTGTGTAAATTTTTTTCTTAATTCATTGAAACAAAAACAACATCTCTATCTTTTATAATACGGAAGATATGGTAACTTAACTGATGTTAATAAAACGAGGCAACAGATGTTCTTGTGGATAAGAGCTTTAATTTGCATAGGAAACTTCGGGAATTAGTGACACTGATCAAAACTTGCCTCTGAGAAAAAGACCCGAGGAGAATATGCAACCAAAGTCATGGTCTGGTTGCTGAGAGTTACAAAATCGTGTATGAAATAATGCCTAACGGCAAAAAAAGGAAAAAATATCTATATGAAAATAGTATAGTGTGGTTAAATTATTAAAGCAGAGCCTATGTTAGGGCCTTAACACAGTGAATGAAACTGTATTTACTGAGTGTGCTTCGTAGGTTTGGCCATGTTGAGAGAATGGATGAGAGTCGAATAACGAAACAGATATATAAGAGTGAAATGAATGGTGCGAGAGGTAGAGGTAAGCTGAGAAAGTACTGGTTGAATTTGGTTGAGGAAATTCTTAGGAGGAGTAATATTAGGAGTCTTAAAATCACGAGAGCGTGTATGAAGCAGTGTATAGGGGTAAATGAGGCTAAAGAGGTTTGAAAGGATAGGTCAGTATGGAGGAAATTATTGAAGCAGAGTTAGGTGTATAAATACGTATTTGTGAGTGAAACTTAGTGACTCTGCCTACCCCGGAAGGGAACGGCGTGATTGGTATATATGTATGTATGTATCAATTCCTCTTGTTGCGTTATGCGATGGACAGAAGTTTGATCGCAGTTTTCTGCGGGGAAGTGCGAAACGGATGTCGGCGTTTCGTCGTAAACGAATATGAGGCCGAGCCGACTGAGTATGACTGAAATTATTGTTTTTTCGTTTATTTCGCATTCCCCACGCACACGGTCGAAGTCCTCCTTTTCTGCTTGGAGCATTTTTTCCTCTAGATTCGCGAATAAAATGTTAAGTTTATATAATGAAACACTTTTACCGCTTTAAAAAAACATAGACTCGAGTCTGCTGTTGTGTCGTTGTAATTTTTTGATCACCTGATTTTATTCATTCTTTATTCATCACCTGAGGTGAGAAATAATGAATGTGATAAGCATCAAAGTTTGCCCTCATACCTTGTGTAGAGGATTAAAGTTATTTAAGAATGACGCCAGTTTTATTTCCACTCTAGTGTGACCGCACGCAATCATTGAAGATTATTTTAATGATATGAATTCGTTTTAAATCACGTGATGGGGTTGGTAAAGGCTTATATGTACACTAATACTATTATTAAAACGTGACATTTTGGATGTGCCGAAGTTACAGGTGTCTTTTAAGGTTAGACCTGTTCCTAGAGAGAATATGTCAGATTAAGACTGTGAAAGCGGAGAGTTTTTAGGAGAGGAAAGAAAATTGTTGGGTAAAATCTTCAACTGGTTGGGGTAGATTGCGGTCTGAAAGGGAGGAAATCTGATAATGTAAGAGAAACAATTGCACCTTTCCACAAAATTGTTTTAATGCGTACAACGCGTTTCGGCTCACAGAGCCATCATCAGGTACAAGACAATTTTGTGGAAAAGTGCAATTGTTTCTCTTACATTATGAAGAACTTTCACGATATCTCGCCTGAATCTGTTGAATTTATTAGGAAATCTGATGATGACATCCGGACTGGAGCGAACATAGTCGTGAAGAGGTGAGGAACATGGAAACAACTGTGAAGAGCTTGACGAGGGAGAGGAAATGTGCGGGGATTAAATGGGAAATATTAATGGAAAATGGATGATTACTCGGATATAAATGTAGTTATTGTCTCCATTGACGCTCGTCATATAACAGTCAGAGCCTCAAGAATGTAAAACTTCTGTTTAATATCTCTGACATCAGTTTTTCTCATTTTCTCATCGGTGTCAATTATTGCCTCATCTAACGTTTAACTGAAATGAGTTTTCAGTAGTTTTCCTCACTTAATCAGTGAGTGTTGATTGGATCTTTTTTTCCATTGTTTACAGTAGTCTAAAATTTTGATTTTGAGAAGTTAAAGTTGACTTTAGAATCTAAGGAGATTTCACCGCGACGTTATTAGTCAAAACAAATATTAAATAAAGCCCTTTTGTTTGTTTTGTTTTAAAAATATTGCTTTCACTAATGGCATGTCATAGTATGTTTTATTAAAATTGAGTTTTATGGCAATGTTATGCTGGAAAATATGCAGATTATTTTACGAAAATATTTACAATGAACACTTTTATTCCAGCCGCTGAGGCCGACTGTAACACTACCATATTTGATTGAAAAATTCAGACATGGTGTGTTTCAGAGGGACACAGAGAACATTGTTCTGACGCCACGCTACATCTCTAGGTCTGACAGAAGCGGTAGAATAAGAGATATACATTGCTGAATAGTGAGGTACAAAAATTCGTTCTTTCCACGAACAATAACGACAATAATAGAAACGGATCTCCACTTTAAACACACCGCTATAACATTTCACCATTTAATCTCCAAAAACATCATTCTTTACACGACTGGTATCCTAACACCCACTGCCACACGCCCAAGCGACGGCTCGCGGGGTAGTATGTAGATGTAGATGAATTAGAGGATACATTTATTTGTAAGTAACTCAACATGAAAACATTTCATCTTAGTTCTTTCTCGGTGGAACGGGAACCACTTTTTGCATTTTCATAGCGAGCGAATTTCATAATTGCCGCCCTCCGTTAATTCTTGTTTGTTCATGATTCGTCCTCAGATTCAAAAATTCCTTTTTATATGGTGTCTGGATGATTTCACACGAAGAAGGCGTTTACCCTGCTCTGCATTTTTTTTATTTCTAGATCAATCACCCCGCAGACGGTGGGGTGTGATTTTGAAATGTATTGCTTCTTCTCTTTGAGAGATTCTAATTTTTTACCCCTTAAAAAATAAAGTTTTTATTCTATATTACGTTCGCAACACACTGATTCTCTTACTGGTTGTTGATGAGAAAAAATCCAATAGTTATGCCATCATCCTGCCGTAACGATTGCTACGATCGTGTTGTTTTGATGTTAGACATTTAACGTAGTCCGAGCGAGATAGTTCCCTAATCTTAATAGAGACCGTATTCGAATTATACGCTTTTATTTCACCAGCTGTAGGACACATCAATTAAATACATCATTATTAGTGGTGCAATAATATAGTTTTATATGACAGAAATTGTGAGTAATTAAATGAAAATATCTAAATATGTCTTTAACTTAACTCATTTTTTTAGCGCGCTGCGTTTGAAGCTCCTTCAAAACGGAAGGTTTTTTGTGATACCCAATATCCTATTGCGGTGACAATATGATTACTTTTTAAAAATAGTTGAGAAAACGTACTAACTATACGCTGTTAGTTTTTTGACGACATCAAAGTGTTATAAATGCCTTATTTTGTAAATAATGTCTCTCTGGAGTGCATGCACGTCTCATTTGCCATGTAAAAAGGCATTTCCATGTAAAAGGGCTGTTGTATTTTTTTTGCAAATGTCTCCGAAAGTAATGTGGCAAAGGGTTGAATTTTTAGTATCATTAGAAGGGTGAGATATTTTTCTTTTAAATGAGACCAAATTTGTTGTTTTCTAGTTAAAATGTTATTTCGGTCACTCTACATAAGGAGAAACTTGGGGCAGGCTCATGATAACACCTTACATTCTGAAACTGTGCCCTTGCTCGATTTATCTAAAGTAGGTCAAATTTAGCAGGAATCTATGGAACCGGTGTACACGTTGACATTGTTGACCGATATAGATACTATTTATTTCTTGTTTTAAATACTTGTAAAAATGCCATTTATGCAGATAATCGAGTTTTCGTCTTTAATGGGACGTGTGTTTAAATGTGAATTCGGCGCCACTCAACTGATAATAAGAGGTTTGGGTTGGTTTCGTTCGACAAAATTGTCATAAGTACGTCAAATTGAAATTTTCCCGACATTGAAGACGGATACCGGAGAGTGTAATTGCTGTAATATACTCTTCGGTCTGTAGACTGTTTATCGGAAGATTCGAATTTAATTACATTGCATATCTTCCTTTTAATTTAAAGTTATTAGTTTGTTTTATATAATTTTGTGCTTTCCTAACGTATCTTCCGGGTATTTATCGGTCCTATTTTGATTCCAGGTTATGTTCTTCATTTTCTCCAACGTTAGAGAAAATGATGAACCTGGCCCATTGGAAAGATTTTGACTCCATTAGTTTGTGGCTCTGTACTTCACTCACGTGACCGTCGCCTCGGGAATTCGGGTCATTAATTCTATGACCCCGGTTGAAACTACTTCAGTTTCTGAAAACTGTCAAATTAATTTTCTCATTCATCTTAATTTTCGATTTTATACGAACGCCATGCTTCCATTTTGAGAAGAAGGCTAAGATCGAATTGAGTTTAAAGGAGTATATTGAGAACCTCGGGTTTATTAGAATCTGCGGTGTATTTGTGATCGATTTACTTGTGATTAATTTCTTTGTGATTGTGACACTCTTTGTTAGTTATGGATGTCGGTGGAATAGAGTGCTTGTGTCAGTCTTTTCTGTGTGCTTCACACTGTACGGCATTTTATGCGGCGTCCTTGATGTGGATTGTATGATGCTAGCCGGAGGCTGTTTTCGATGAGTCAGCCCTAATATTGCGTATCTGTTGCATTCATTTTTGTGAAATATGTTTTCCATCGATAATGGAAAGAACTGTATTACGGGATAATCGGTAATTTGAGAATTCAATCACGGAGAGCTATATGAACAGCCGTCACAGATAGTTTCCGAGGATTGGAAAGTGGAGACCGGCAATTGCGGTGCCTAGTGCACCGGGTGCGGTGTAACAATTCTTCCGTAACTCACAGTATCGTGTCGACTCCGAGATCTCGTCTTTTTCGATTACTTTGAGCGAATTCGATGTCTTTTCATTGCGCCATCAGTGCGTTTAATGTTGTTTGTTTTTTTCGACTCCTTATCAATAATTAGTTAATAAAACCCCGTACCTGAATGGTAAAAGCTGGTAAAAAATTGGACTGCTTTTCTTACCCGTGACAGATAACTGTTTTTTGACACGTAGCTGACAAATAATATTAGAATTGGGGAAATTAAGGCATATAAGTCATGATAACTGTTCTTCCGACTATCCGATTAGTTGATATAAGTATGTGTTCACATTTCCGAGCTTTCCTGCCATTCGATATGTGAATTTTATCGGAATGTAGTTGGACTTGTATTGAAATTGCTCCTATCTCGGTGTGTAGATTTTCTTACGATGAGTAAAATGATTTCAGTCGAGCGAATATAATTTTAAATTGAAACTGTGTTAGGCAATTTGTGAATTGATGGTCCAAACATCCTTCGCCTTTAGGAAGCCCTCACAAGGAAAGTCTTCGATGTTGATGATTACGTCCAAGTATAAGGGCCGTTAAAGTATTACGTAAGACGATTTATGCCATTTTTGACCTCCCCCCTCCCCTATGTAAGACAATGTCAAATTTTCCCAACCCCCCTCCTTCCTCTCATTCTTACGTAAAACGTTAGATATATGTATCTACTCTTATTTAAATGCCCGCTTTCTGCTGTTTCACCTTTCCATAGAAGCCATCGTACAGTTTTGAGCACTGGATATCGTATAATTATGCAATGTTGGAGTACCAAATTCATTTAAATTTAGAGCGAAACAGTACCACGGCTGATGAAGTTGTGAACAATCGCAGGATATTTTGACAAAAAAACACAGGATATTTGGAAATGATGTTTAAAGACGGAGAAAAATCTTATTTAAATTGGTCTCAGACCCCCTGCCTCCCTCTTCATAAGAGAATGTAAGATGATCCCAACCCCCCTCTACCCCCCAAAACGTCTTACGTTATATAAACTTAATGGTTTAAGGCGTAACTTTGTGGAATGTTACCGTAGACACGACGAAAAAGAAAATTTTTTCAACCTTTGAATCCTTTGAAAATGATTGCAAGGCAATCGAAACCTAGGTCGGGAATAAAAGTTTTAAGTGTGGAATATACTAAGAGATTTTTCTTACGTAACACTTAAATGGCCCCCAATACTTGAGAAAAATTAAATAACGTAATTAGTTAGCTTGGGTAGAAAATACTAGATTCATTAATGGGAATAATGATGTGTGTGCGCATAGAAATCGGAACGCTGGAAAAATCCATTCTGACCGGTAGAAATCTCCCTTTGCGGGGAATAGCGCGAATGCCCTCGTTTCCACCGCGCGGTTGACACCTCCCTCCCACCCTTCTTCCTCATTTGGATTCCTGGCGTCCGCATCCGTCGTCGCTTGCGATTCGAGCCGAGAATCCTTTCGAGGGAGGAGAAAAAAAACGAAACGCGGGGCGAGAGGGCGTAAACTTGTTTGAGGACGGAGGAGATGCTAAAATTTTCTGGGAATGCGAATTGGTGCTCATTCACCAATTCAACAATTGGGTCTTCACGATTCGTTGCTCTTTTACCAAAAAGTAACTCTTTTTTTAATAAATAGGGTCAACTTTGGTTTTCCACTGTGAATTTAATGGCTTACGACAATGGTTTCGACGATTAACGTCATCATCTTCTGGAATGTGGGTCCTTGGCTCACCCTCTTGGGAAGCCCCAACCCAACCCTTTTCAACCACTCCCTCCCACCCTCCACCTTCCTCCCCCACACCTCTACAGTCCCCTCCTCACCCTCTCTCTAGATTATATAAGTTGTTGCACCAAGATGTATCTTCACCTGATGATGACGTTAGTCGTCGAAACCATGGTCGTAAGTCATTACAATTCATTGTGGAAAAAACAAAGTTTACTCTATTCATTCAAAATGTTTAGCAAATTTCATAAAGTATCGCCGGAAACCACCAATTTTAAAAAGTAACCCTATCGCATTTCCGTTCCTTTTGAGGATCTCCTTATTTTCATTGAAATGTTCGTATTCTATTCATGAGTACATTTTGTTCACCTTTCTTTAATGCGCTGCTGCACTTATTAGTCATCCATGTTGTGATATTTTGAGTACGAAAGAAGTGAATCTATCGCATTTCAGGCGTTCCTTATGAGGGTTTTCTTGCTTTTATCGAATAGTTAGTTTTGTGTTGCTGATGGTAGTTCCGAATTTACCTGCTGTATTGTTATTTTCGTGGAGGTAAACGGGCATCATGTAAGATATATTTCAACTTTAACGCGCAGTAACCTATAATGCCTGGAGTAGAGGATTGTTACGTTGCCGAGAGGAAAAGAGCGGCATCATTCAGTGTTTCAGTCCCTTGTTTTGGGCGAATTAATTTTTGCGTTGGTGCCTTCGGTCTTTCTTCGCACTCTGTTCTAGCAGTGATTGGAATTGTCCTCTGAATTAATCTGGTATTTAATTGTGAGTCGCAAGAAGTGAGTGCAGTGTAGTAAGTTGTTTTGAGACGGTTTGCTACGGAGGTGAAAATCATAATTGTACGGAAAATATTTTTTACAAATTGCCCTGCGACATACGTGGTGAATCAGGAATATTTTCTAATTTTAGGTCTTTATTATTCGGCTCATCTGTCAACGTACCCCTTCGCAATTTCTTACCTGGGAAGGAAGTGACATACATTTTGTATGCCATCGAATTTGTTCGAGAACGAACTTTCGAATCGCAACGTCCTGTATTAAGATAAGACTTACATGTGTGTGAGGTACTTCATCACATCTGCGGATTCCTTTCCCGCCCTGTTCCATAATCAAATCGCCGCATGATTGAATGGAAAGTATTTGTTCAGCCCTTTCCTTCACAAGTACAGAGAAAAATCCATTTTATTTCGGAAATCGCTTTCTTTTCCTGCTTCCTCTCGTTTATTTGTTAACCTTGCGAATCGATGGACAGATTGGCACCGTCACGACTGAATTGGCATCTACGGCGACCAAACTCCCAACTCTTTAAACTCTCGGCTTCAATCCATCGGTTAACGTAATTTTCTTCTGGGAGCCGTGTAGTTATGGTGCCAATCGCCGGTTGTTGCAGAGCGGAGTGCGGTTTGCTACTCATTCCTCCTAATACTTCTTCCTCCTTGATACTTAACTCTGTGTCTCCGACCGACAGTAGAAATTTTGGAGAATTTAATTTACGAATTTGAATTCTCGTCAGTTAAGGCATTTAGCGCTATAGTGTTCGTCAATCCAAAAACGAAACACGGCCGGAATTTTAGGGACATATGGTGACTCGTATCAATTTGTGGCCTTTTATCTAGTTTTTCTCTACTTGAAACTGATACGCTCGCTTGCTTTTTGCTGCTTGTGTTTTCATTCACTGGAGCACATCCAAGTTTCCTATCCACGCCTGCGGCTACACTGTCTTCTGTTCGCTTTTTTGCTTGCGCATGTATCGCGGAATTCCTGCGTTGAATGTTCGTCGCCAATTCCAGTCCGTTTCAAGCTCATGTGGTTCATATGTAGTTGCAACGCTTGCTCCTGCGTTAATTTATTTTTTTTTCTCGTGCTTGAGCGACCCAAATATCGAGATGGAAACGTTTAGTGATCTTTTTGCCGAATATCGGACCGTTTGCGTTCTTGGAGGCCGAGACAGCCGGGTTAATGCAACGAAAGAATTTAAATTTGAAGATTAGACCGGGAAAATGCGACCGAATATTCCATTCGCCTGATTCGGGGCCCTTTACGTTTGAGAGTCGGTGACTTTGCCATTCTATCCTTTTTCTAAGTTATAAAACTGCGGTAAAGGTAGCTGGACGTGTCGTGGGTGTTGGCTAACGATTTTATTTGCTTTTTCTCATAAAAGGAACGGGATAATTTCGCCACTGTGAAATAACGGCTCATAATGGAAAGCTCACTTTATATCGCTCCGTAATTTTTCCGCAATTGGAGAATGGCATGTTTTCTCTTTGAGTAACTGCGTGAAATCCTGGTTGTGGTGCGCGTAACAGTGTGTGTTCATACATAGTTCATAAAATCTATAAATGTTAGAAATGCTGACCGACGTTGAAAATGTTAAATTTGCTATCATATATAGGAAATAATTTTTCATTTCAGAATTGTGTCGACGAAATTTCATTTCGGGTGCGAACGTCACACCTCCAGCGAAAATATGAAACACTTCCTTTTTCCCGCTCAGACGAGATGCGTACATTGGCTGTACTTTCAAAGATTAAACCTCTGAAGGGATGATTTCTCGTATTTTCACTGCACTGCACTGGTAAGACGCTGAACTTGAAAGTAAGAAAAAACACCTTCATTGCCGAAATCACTTCAGGTTTGCTTTCGAGGGAGTGCCAGTGTTTTGATGACTCTCTCGAGCGGGCAATCGAAAGGTGAAAATTCCATTCTTTAAGGAGCCCGCCCCACCAGAAGTTTCGGGTCCTTTTTTTCTGCGTCGCTTTGACGAGTCCGTAAATTTCAAGATCAGCGCATTGAGTAAGAAGTCCGACTTTCTTGACCACCTCAACACGGGATCGCCGGCGCACGGTCGGGAGTCGTGGCTCGCTTTCCTTTTTCATACCCCGCGGTGACCGAACGGATTTGGGTGTGGGCTGCTTCGCCGGCCGGCCCCCGAAACGGGTCCATCCGTGACCTCCTGGCCCGGCAAAAGTCACGGACGTATCCCATCTCGGTGTCCCGCAAATGGCACGGCCCGGTAAGAAGGGACACCGTCCCCGGCTTGACAATGCCGGTCCAACTCGCCTAGCGACAGCGAGGATAAAGAAATTTTCTCGCATCGACGGCTTTTGGCGCCCATTGCGACCTCACGGGTGCCCACTGGAGTGAATTAATGTTCACCTGGGAGGGAGGCTGGTAAAACAATGGGACTTACCTCCGCTTCAGAGTCCTTTTTGCTATAGGAACCTTTTTCCCTCCCCTTGCCAGTCACACTAGGGCGCCCGTCACACGCTATCCGTCCGTCTGCAGCGTGGTGCGGCGTGCCCGGGAGCAGCTGAGACCGCAGCTCGAGACGAAGGCGTCCGTGGGACTGTGCAGAGGTCTGCTGTGTCTGTCATCGTCGTCTAGGCGGTGGTGTCCGTCGGGGGAGGAGGGAGAAAGGGGGGAGGGGTAGCGTTCAGGGGTTGAAAGAGGGGGTTAGATGAGGAAGGGTGCGGTGGATGCACCGCGATTCCTGCATCCAGTGACTGAGGAGGTGATGGGGTAAGAGTTGTGAAGTCGAGTTCCGGCGGCCGTTTTTGAAGAGTGTAATGGGGGAGAGGGTGGGGGGCGGGGTCTAATGTGCAGTGGATGATGGAGGAGCTGTTGCGCGAGGCTGGGGAGGAGTATGAGGAGGAGGAGGAGGCATGTGGTCGAATGTGGAGTGGATGATGGAGGAGCCGTTGCGCGAGGCTGGGGAGGAGTATGAGGAGGAGGAGGCATGTGGAGGGAGGATGAGCGTTTTCCTTTTCCTCCGTCGTCGCTTTCCGTGCAAAGGGTCGAAGGGAAAGGCCTCTTTGCCGACGGAACTGGAGCGAGAGTTGTGATGGTAGAGGGCGTGGGTTGGGTCCAGATGGGGATGAAAGGGGTGGGGGAGTGAGGAGGGGGAAGGGGTGGTGGGGTGAGGAATGATGGCGTCGATCTCTGTACTTGGAAGTGGTTGTGCGAAGTGGAGTGGGGTTGAAACAATTACCGTGAAATTGGCGGTTATTAATGGAATAGTCGTTTTCTCTATTTCAAACCGTTATTTGGAACTACAACCGATATGATTTTAAATTTTTTGATTGCTAAAATATATTGAACACCCGAACTTTGCCTCGATTTCTCTTTGGATAACAATACTGCTCATCATTTTCATAGGTTGTTACTTTTCCTCTTCTGCAGTCATCATTTCCTTGAATAAAGGAAAAATAGTTTCGTTTTGTACTACCGCGTATATTGCCTATCTCGGGATAAATAAATTATCGTGGAAAGTTTTATTTATTAGGCACGTTTTTAAAGCTGCTGTTAAATGAGAATTGAAATTGAATAGTTGCGTTTCAAGGTGGCCAAATGGAAAACGTAGGCCCAAATTGGTTTAAGGTCGTCCGAGCGAGATAGTTCCCTAGTCATAATAGAGACCATATTCGAATTATACCTTTTAATTTCACCAGCAGTAGGACACATGGATTAAATATTGCATTATTAATGGTGCAATAATATAGTTTTATATGACAGAAATTGTAAGTAATTAAATGAAAATACCTGAATAAGTCTTTAATTTGACTCATTTTTTCCGCGGTGTGCGTTTGAAACTCCTTCAAAGCGGAAGGTTTTTTTTAGCTACCCAAGAACCTACTACGGTGACAATATAATTAATTGTCAATAATTGTTGAGGAAACATACAAACTACACGCTGTTAGTATGTTTACGACATCTAGGTGTTAGAAAGACCTTACTTTGTAAATAATGTCTCTCTGGAGTGAATAAACACACCATTTCCCATGTTAAAGGGCTAGTATTTATTGGCAAATATCTGCGAAAGTAATGTGGTAAGGGGTAGAATTTTCAGTGTCATTGGATTGGTGAGATATATGTTTCTTTAAAATGAGCCCAAATTCATTGATTTCTAAGTAAAATGGTATTTCGATCAAACTACCTTAAATGAGACCTGCGTGGTTTTAGGATTTAATTTTGTGTTTATTATCTTTTTATTTGCTCAGTGTCTTGATAAGCCGGGTTTTGACTCAATAGAATCGAGCAGATCGCATTTCAAGTTTCAATTATTTTTCAATATTGGACAGTTATTCATGGAGATGCTGGAATAATATTTATTGCGAAGAACTGTCAAAGAATCCCCGTATAGTTGCGCACGGATTTCTCTTTCGTTCACTTTGTGGATAGAGGTTACAAAGCTGTGAAAAATCATTTGAATGGCCACTTTTGATGACTCCAGCTTGGAAAATGTTGAAAAGAAACTATGTTGGCCTTGATAAATTTTTCAAGTGTGTCACTCTGTCGTGTAGTACGTTAACGGGTGAAGCGAAGTATGCACCTCTGCATCTCCGCTGGCGATATTTGTTTGTATATGTGCTACTTCTCTATGTTAACCGTCGTATTCGAGACATTGGTGTTGATTCTCCTTTTTGAATGATTTCCGCTTATGGTAATTGGATGTTGGATGATAGAGGCCTTTCATTCGCTCAAAATATTTTATGATCAATTTGTTCTTATAATATTTTTGACATTCGAACGGTTGACCTCTCTTCCGTAAGCTTGTTATCCCCTGCAACCCATTGTACGTCCCATAGCCTGTTTTCTTCCATGACAGAGGAAGCGTACTGTTTATTACGGTGGGCTGGGTGGGTGTTGAAGAGATTTTTCAGCATCGAATTAGGAGTGACAGTTGTCCATCACCGGGTTATAATCTTTTCTTTTTTCGTTTATAGTATTCGGACACGTATGAGATACATTCTCCAAACATTAATTACTATGAATTGACGGAATGGTGTGGTAACCCTAAAATGTTAATTGCTCTTCGTTAACCAAACTGACCTTCAATCCGAAATGACCTCGGCTTTCGCTCGCCTCCCCAAATAATCAACCTTCATGAGAGACTAAAGCCATTGTGAAAATTACTTACAAAGTTATTTTTGGTTCAATCATAATGTATTTTCACGTTCTAACGTGGACTCTTCATAAGTCGGAGGGGAATAGGCTACAAGTTTTCAAAGTGAGGGCGTGGAGCAAGGTAACAAGACTAACGAGGATGTGCTTAGTGGTTTGGAAGAAGTAAGTTAGTTTCTAAATGAGATCAGGAGGATAGCAGGGTAGGTGGCTGGAAGTGGTGATGAGGAGCGATGGTTTTTCCCAAGGCCGCGATTGAATAAAGAGTTTTGTGCTTGCGGTTGAAGGAGAATAGGTTTAATGGAGAGGATAAAGAAGGGTAGAATTTACGCGGAGGTGAAGAAAGAATTGATACAGAAAGATAAAGTCCTTCACGTATGAAAACCGGGAGGATTCTCTCTGACTTTCAATAAAACGTGCCTTTCACCGGTAGATTACATTAATTGTAATTAGTACTGTGCGAATCAGGGATTTTCATTTCGAATCGAGCCGAATCGAATCTCCCACATAAATTTCGAATCGAATCGAAATGAATTTTGTAAAATATTCGTTAGCGAAACAAATCACCCTAAAAATTCGCTTGCGAATCGAATTCTAAATAAAATGCAAAAGTTTATGCAGAGTTGAAGTAATACAGATTTTCACAATATTTCGGGGCCTTACATAAGCTTATACATCTATGTAGAGGCTCAAAGAATAGCACAGAATAACGTGTGGTCGTTTAAATTTTCGTTTCACGTGAGGAAAACATCTTCTAAACGGACTGCGCGCAATTCGGGGACGAGTGCCATGTTTGAATGCATGTAACAATTTGAAGACGAATCTATCTGATTCGAATATTACGAATCATTCGCTTTTTAAGCATCCCGATTAGCAGGCGAACCGAATCGAATTAAGCCTAATTCGAGTCGATTCGATTCGATTTCGAAGCATTCGCACTGCTCTAATTGTAATACATGCCTGAAAATATCGTATTTAACCTTCGGGGGGCCCTGATTTTAGTGGTGGGGACCTAAACTGCTTCGGCGGTGAGAATAGGTCAAAGGCTCGCTTCTCTTTCTCTCTCTATATACGGTTTCCAAAGCTCTCCGTTCTCAGCGATTGATTGGAGATGATGCTCACGACTCCTTTGGGATTTTCACTCTCCAGATCCCCGCCTCCACCCTGTGCAGCCTCCTACCCCCCTCCCCCAAACACCTGTTTCCCCACCCTCCCTCTGGCGTGGAGCGCGGGGCGCCTGTCCGGCTGCTGCATCGCCGCATCTCCGGTCTTTTGCAGCCGCCGCTCTCGAGTCGAAAGTCCCCGCGTTGTATTCTCTGAATTATAAAGAAACTTGTCACCAGTTTTATTCTTCAAAAGTAGTCCAACGTCTCGTAATTTAATCACGGTCATTGCGTGAATCACTTATCTATTTTCACTGCATTCGGGGTATGGAATGGAGTTTATTTACGATTTACGTTGGAGTGTTGGAGTGCACTCGAGTTGGAGAGAATAAGTATTTACTGGATGTAATTAATTCTTAACGATCGTAATTTCTTCAGCGAAAACTATTATGCTATTAGACCTAATTTCGTGTTAAAGCATGGCTTTCACATTCTGCCGCACTCGGTGCTGTTGTGGGTGGCGTCTCTGACTGCCAGTTTCGGGGGTCGCGGGTTCGAGTCTCCTCAGATTGTATTTTTTACCACTCTGAACAGCCTACGTCCTCATCTACAAAATACCGTGCAAGTCGCCACTTGGGTGTGTGGCTCGGGGTGATTCCACACCAGGTATGCTGCACTCATTCTAGCTGAAATCAGAACCGCGCCTGTTCGCCCGGATGCCAAGCGGAGGCCAAAAGCAGTCAGGATGACAATTCGCGGTCAGACCAAAAACTAGGATAGTGCTACGTAGACGAACATGCTACTATGCCGTACACTACTTAAGATACAACTACTGGTTAGTGTCATTAATGTGACTCTTAAATAGTATTACAAGGTATTTAATCATGGAAGAGCTATATCATGCCGGAAATTTCATGTGGGGTGAGGTGATATTAATGATTTTCTGATTTAGCTCAAGCGGAAAAAAACTTTACCTTAGTCAATGCGCTAAAGTATACTGGTACTGATCAATCGCAACTATTATGGTCCCTTATTGTACGTGAAAAAATTACATTCTAAATCTATCGATTCTGCAGTCTATCTTCTCGTCTACCATAATAGTTTGGCTCTAGCAAAATATTTTAACGTCCGGGAAGTCGTGTTTGCGGAGATTTAAACGTGAGAGGCTTATGTATTCTTTTACTGTCCCCCATCCGATATAATAATGTTATAATTTCTTTGAAGGCTTCCGCGACTCATATACTTGTTAATATTGCTGTTTTCAGGTATTCTCGTCGCGTGTTTAGTTTTTCTGACTACAGTTTCTCCCCTCTTCATGGGGGCGTCTTCAGGTCCGTCGGACATTTTGTAATTATTGTTATTATTTATTTCTAAACTAAACACGCGACGAGAATACCTGAAAACAGCAATATTAAAAAATAATGTTATAACTTTATTTTTATCCAAGTTCGCGAAGCGATCATCATTTTAGTATCAATATATTTTCTAGTTGCCCTAGTTTTCATTTTTGGGCGCCCGAACTACTCTATCCATGCTTCAAATTTAATCGTGCCTTAAATTGCTTCCTTTCGCCAAGCTAAGACATTCTTTAAGTAGCAAAAATTGTGTACATTTGTCAACTGTTAATGCAAATCTCAACTTTATAGCCATCTCTAGCTAAACTTACTTACTTACCCTTGAGACCCCTCAAGGCGTTGCTGACCGTGCAACGTCACCTGCGCTGAAATCCAGATGCTGAAAGTTCGTCCTCCTATTCATTTTCCCCTGAAAGGAAATCCGTGGATGTTCCTCGGTGACAAACTCAAGCACTTTCACGAGAAGTTTGATTCTTTATCTGTCTGGGGATTGGCGGAATCAACTCTGGTTTCATAAATGGTGCACTCTGGCCAAATGAGTTGACGTTAGCCTTCAACTGCTCGCACTAGGGTGTGATCACTAACAAATATCTCTTGACGAATGCTTCCGCCATGTACAGTTCAGTCACTTCTCCCTCTTCTGCGATAATGTTTTGCTTATCCCTTGAAAAAAGGTTTTGAAAGTGCGGTAATTCTCTCCCTTACAACTTGTTCCGACTTCTTCGTGTGCTTCACCAAAATTGCACTCTGCAACGATCGTTTTTCCCAATAAATGCTCTGGGCTAATCTCACCTCAGCGCTCATGTAGCACTAGCTCAAAGTCATTTAGAAACGCACCTCACGAACACTTAACACATTATTTACTTCCTTACGTCACGAATATGCATAATTCACTGCTCAAATTTTCCCTCTTATTTTTTTTACGAAATGTTCCTATTTTCGAATGGCATTTTTGCTCATCGAGTTTAGCTCTTTGCCGGAATCACACTGGATGACTGTCGATTTCCGCCGCGTCGCATTCAGGATGTGTGCCGATGGTCGCCAGGTCGCCTTCTGGGAAGACGCTCGCTGGCCGCGCTCCGTACCAGACCCTCTGGAGTCCGTTTGGGTGACGAGTTCCAGTCGTGGGAGTCGTACCGCCGTCATCCGGGTCGACTTCAGACAGCAAAAGGCCCGCGTCGCCAACTGCAAGGAAGCAGTCCTTTCGTCCGGTCGCAGGAGTCGAATGAGTGTCGCCTCGTCAGAGCTCGCTCCAACTTCCCCCGAAGGGTGCTCTCGCCTCGGCGTGCCGTCGTTGCAGGGCAGAAGGGCGTGGCGGAGTTCGTAGAAGCGGGGAGGTCAGCTGCTCACTAAACACCTCAGCCGCCTCGGAGAGCGGGAGTAAAGAGAGACCAGAGCGTCCGACAGCCGGGAACGAAAGAAATCCTTTGGAACGAGATCCATAATTCCGCCGATCTGCTGCGATCACCACGGAATGAAAGGAACTCGATCAAGGTTTCCGTCTATCGCCCATTAAGTGTTGGCATCTAGTGCAACGATGGAGAACTCATTTGTCGAGTGGTGCTTTTGTGCCCTAATGATGTTTTTTTATCAGTTTCTTTCTGTTGCAATTCCTTGCGGATTCGAATCGAAAAAAATTTCATCTTCCATTCTTTATTTAAAAAGAACTCCGACTCACTCAAGAGCTGCACGAGCACCTCGTCGTCATCTCAATTGGTCTTCGGTCCATCCTTCCTCCACCGCGTGCCACAGATCCCGGTTGTCAAGGATTGTTCTTTCCCTCTATAATAATTTAGAGTTTATTTCGTGCGGACCAATAGAGTTAAAGGTCACATTTATGGAGTCATCCGTGAGTGCACGTAAGGAGATTTTCATATAATAAAAATAATTTGCCTCGATCGGGACTCGATCCCGGATCCCTCGGTATCGCGCTCAGTACTTTAGCCAAATATACTATCTTTTTCATCTGCGGAATATCGCACTTGAAGTTTACTCGACTTACACCTCTAAGAGTTTATGGAGCATCCAACATCGATGGTGTTAATTTGTAGCTCCAAGACGTCCATTTAAGAAGGGATAATTGATTCAACCAGTCCCTGCTAGTTGTCACTCTCACTAGACACCCGTGGGAAAACCCAGTCAGTTCCCACTCTTAGATTTAACTCCTAGTTGCGATTGTGTTACGGTGGATAGCGTCCCTGGTGTGCGAAACAGTGGAGACCATATTGATTCTTCTGTCTCTAGTAATAGTTGGTTGTATGCCGCACAGTCTTACCACCCCATGATTGGGTGACAGGCGACTGTTTTCCCAGATATATACACTTACCATTTTCAAGTGGTTTCGTCTTTTCTTCTAGAGATGGGCAGTCCATTTCAAGAGTACATTTCATCTTTGTAATGGGTTTTAATGCATGTCTCACCCATAATGTGTTACTTTTTTTGCAACGTTTAGCATCGATAGCACATAATTTCTGGTTAGTAATTATCCCAACACTTAGCGTCAGAATATTTTATTAGATGATTCGATGTGTTGGTGATTTAATTATCTGTGCCGCCCTGTAGTGGCCATTTGTGAAACTTCTACGTGAGCGGTTTTAACTTGAAAGTTTCTTCCGCTATTTAATGTATGCCAATGCCAAGAGTTGGCAACATATCCTTGGGTATATGATATTGTAATAATACATTTATCAGAGTTAATTGACCTAGTTGTTTCTTCGAGCACCGTGAATGTGTTACACTGTCTGGAGTCCTTTCTCTCATCTGCATCGTTGGCTGCTCTGAGAAAAAAATACCGGAAAAACTGTAATTGAGTTTCCACTCAATGATGTAAGATAAATAGAATCGTACATTAACGATAGAGATTCGACATTCTGGGTCCGTTCGCTATGCCTTCCGCAAACGTCTACTTCGTGTTTTCGTTCATAATATTCGTTTCAACGTTTGATTCAGAGACAATTGGGAAACTTCGTCGGAGTCTTAAATCACTGATAAAGTTATGCTCAAGAATTTATCTCAGGACGGCTAAGTTTACTCCAGAGAGAACTTATGAAAAAATATTGAAAATTGAGTCAACATAGCCACTCCATGACGATATTCGGCGATGATTAATTCATTTCCTTATTCGGTTGTGGGCGAAAAGGCTCGGCGTGACCCTTCCAAGTTCCATCGCCTAAGATTCTTCGGCTTTGCTCATTGTACTGAACACAAATGATTTTGTTTAATGTACTAGATAATCTAACAAGTAGGTGATGTGGTTTGTATTATTTGGTGAGATAATCATGCTAGTGGATGATGTTAGCTGATTTATAAGCTGTCTGGTTTGCCACTGGGTAGTATTCTACATTTCTCTCAACGTTTCAACCGCCGACTTTCCCACCATCATCAGGCGTCCTGGAATCCTGGCTTAAACGCCATACTCATTGGTTGGTCGTCGATTAGTTTCTCTGCCAATTTTCTCTCCAAACTGTGACGATGATTTCTCATGACATCAACTATCACGTACTCTGATATTTATGGCTTTTTCTCAGATTTATGCAACCATCCTCTAAAATACAATTTTTTCAGGTATTAATTTTCTCCCATTAACTGTAAGAATCGGTATTATGTATTGCACCACGTGTTCCATTTTTTCCCTGAACATTAAGTGATCAATTTTTGAGGACGCGGGCTAAATTAATTTTTAAAGCTTGCATATTTACTCGGCTCTCTTTAGCGAGTGTATGGAGGCCTGCTGGACTAGTTAGTGGATTTTCTCCAAGGTTGTAGTAGCTCTTTTTGATATTCACTTAGTCCTTGTTGCCTTTTCTTCTCTCAAGGTTACGCCTTAAGTTGCGCAATGATGAAAGTGACGGTTGTGACACTGGACTTCTAGTTTATATTTATAGTACGGGGCATAATAATGATTTTGAGGACTTGTTAAAGCTTCAGCAAAGGAATCTGTTGGTTGTATCGAAAAACCTTACTCCGCCGCTAGCAGTCCGTTAGACTCGTGATTATTAATTCTCATGCCTCCCAGCTTGAATCACTGAACGTGGTACCGACATTGGGAAGGCATCAATTTCAATAAATATACTCCAGAGAGAACTTATGAAATAAACAATTGCAAAATGAGTCAACGTAGCCACTCCATGACGATATTCGGTGATGATAAATGCATTACCTGATTCGGACGTGGGCGAACAGGTTCGGCATGACCCTTTCAAGTTTCATCGCCTAAGATTCTTCGGAATCTTCAATCTTGCCTGTATTCTGATTTGAAAAGTTGAAGTATCTGTCTTTTCCTGCTCTCCTGATTGAAACGAATCATTCAACCTTAAAGCGGTCCAATCGGTGCTTGTTTAGGCATTTTGTGCGCTTCCATGGAAGGATACAGTGAGGGACTGGCGATTTTAGGTCGATGCATCAATTGTTTAAATTCTCCTAGCATCAAGACTCATTTCGCGCTAGCAAGGAAATATTTTCCAATTCTTAAGTCTTTACTTATGATTTTGACATTTTCTAGTCGATTTGCTTTTAATACGTCCTAGTTTCTCACTGCCTTCTCATTCAAGTGTTCTTAAGGCGTTTCACGTCCGTAAGAGCGGGAAGATTCTATTACTTTTTCTTTCCTAGGGGAGTGTTGGGCTCAGAGATCACCTTCCGTAAGACTTGTGTTACGCGTGAGGTCGATTTATATGTTTTCCTGAACTATCGCTGGAGTTTCGCATTCAGTGCATGGAGCCCTGTATTTCCATTGGCAGCCGAAACAGGCCAGGGCATTGGTCATTGATTCGTGAACATGGATGAAAAAATCTATGAAATCTTATGGATTCGAAGGGGAAGGGTGATGAAAAGAAATATCTCGCCGTCTCACACGATGGATGACTGGAAATAGAAAAAGATCCAAAATCGCCCAATAAAAGATTCCTATACATAAATGGCCCCTCACTCATGAAAATACTCCACAGTGAGGACGTCCGTCAAACCTCGACCGATGAAATACAAGTTATGAGATATAATCGATGATTTGTTTGACTTTGTGCTGTTGAAAGTTGATACTGCTTGCCATAATCATGGTGCTGGATATGTATACGTTGCTATCAGTAAAATTTAGGCTGCTGCTACCATGGCATTTTTCTTGTACATCAAGAAGAAAGAAACGACCATACGCTTTTCTTAAGTTTTCCAGTTATGCTGACTGAGAATTGGATCGGAGACGACGATGAAAATCGCGCTGTTAATGCTCGGAAAGATTTCCATGTGTAATGTGAATTTCCGAGTGATAAGATTTTACATGGAGTTTTCGAACGCATTGCATAAAAATGCAGAAAACGATAAAGAGTCGATTCTGTCCTACAAAGAATTTAAGAGGGAACGGATTTACTAAGTAAAATTTTTATGAAAATGAGAATTTAAACTTTTCTTTTGAAAAATCAGTGTCAGGAGAGACGAGTTACTCTAATGGCGACGTAATTGTGTGAAATACAACAGAATTTCGCGTTTTCGAAGAACTGTGGAAGTAGCCGCCAGTAGCTTTAACCGATAATGATACTGCGCAGCTAAAAATCGAAAATGTTTGAAGTAAACACCTTTATGTTTAAAGTTGGGCTTTACCCCGTGGACTGTATGCGGGTACATGTGGCATTACATGCACGGTACCTATTAGGACAACTTGCGCCTTAAGGTAGTCCGAGCGAGATAGTTCCCCAGTCATTGTAGAGACCGTATTCGAACTAAAAGTTTTAATTTCGCCAGCTTTAGGCCACATCAATTAAATATAGCATTATTAATGGTGCAATTTATATAGCTTTATATGACAGACATTATAAGTAATTAAATAAAAATATCTGAATAAGTCTTTATTTTGACTCATTTTTTTCGCGCGGTGCGTTTGAAACTCCTTTATAACGGAAGGTTTTTTTGTGATACCCAAGAACCTACTGCGGTGACAATATCATTAATTTTCAAAAATGGTTGAGAAAACATACAAACTACGCTGTTAGTGCTTTTACGACACCTAAGTGTTAGAAATACCTCATTTAGTAAATAATGTCTCTCTGGAGTACATACGCGTACCATTTCTCATGTAAAAGAGCTGGTATTTTTTGGCAAATAACTCCGAAAGTAATGTGGTAAGGGGCTAAATTTTTGGTGTCATTGGAAGGGTGAGATATTTTTCTTTAAAATGAGACCAAATTCATAGATTTCGGAGTAAATTGATATTTCGCTCAGACTTCCTTAAAGCCCCCATGAGATTCACAGGGGAAGAGGACCACTGGATAGTTTAATTGGTAGCAGCGCGCGGCGTGAAATCGAGGGATCTGGCTGGGTACGATTCCCTATGGAGAATGTTTTTTCCAGGAGAATGTTTTTTCAACTGCGAATTGCGCACAATTGTCTGAATTTCGCGCTCATCAAAACATTCGAATTTAAATTTTATTTGAGTTCAATTTGTTGAGTTCAATTTGTTCCATAGGTTCAAAACAGCAAAATATACAATTTTTTGGGCTGTGATTGATGAATACACACCTTTTCTAAGGTTAATAATGTAAAACTTCATCGAGATCAAAGTCACCCCACAAAGGGGGTGGGTGGTGATCACAGCTTCCCCACATAGTGGGGGTGACTTTGATCACCATTCTTCTTTAATCTTTTGGCGTATTTTATAATGTGAGAAACCTTGTATCGTGAGGAGTAATTTATTTTTGTAGTCTTTTCAAATGCATTTTTTTAATTACGAAAAAGTAACTCAAGCCTCGTTAGAACAAAAATAGAAAGTTTTACGATATTATTTTTTTGGAAACACTTACTTGTATTCGACTGTAGACCTTCACCGAACCATTTGTCAAGAGAAAAACCCGTGTCTAACACTATGATATGCATGTACGAATGGGTAATGGTTTCCAAATTACTTTTGAAGGAAGTATGCGTGGTGGAACCTATCGTTGTAAGTTCCTTGGCTGCTTCAGTCTCGTTGTGCCGAGACTTCCGGCTGCGAAAGAATGGTCACGGGTCCAGTGTCATATTTGAATAAATGTTTATTACGATATTTTCTGTGTGTGTCTTCGCCCTCGCAATCGTATCTTGGTAGTTACTCACTGGTGAACATTAGCCGGTAATTCGTCGCATAACTTTCCCTTTTAAAGGTCTCCAATCTCCTGTCAATCTTAGATTTCTTCTGAATTGTTTATCCAAGCTAAAACTAATATAAGATCGATCACCCTTCTCCTTACGATACCGGTTCCGTCAACAGCACCGCTTCGTTTTTCTCTCTGGGCGTGTGTCAGTCACTCCCTCGAGGCCGCTTTGCTCCTTGATGAATTTCCTGCGCATTCATTGCTTGTTTCTGACGTGATTCCCTTCTTTCTCTTTTCAGGTTCGTACCAATATTCCCTCATGAGCCACATGCAGTGCAGATCACCCCCTCTCCCCGATATCAAACCCGAGAAGCTGAGCTGCTTGCTATTTCTTGCTTCGCCCGCTTTCCCTTGCGAGCGTCCAGCGTTCATACGCAGTCATCCTTCCAGCATAATGAAGGAAAGTGGTTTATATGTATTAGAAGCGACTCTTTTCTTTTTAAGCTTGTACGTACTTAATGAATAAGGAGTAAAATGTTTTACAGAAGGAAGATTCTGGCAGGTGGTCAAACTATGAATTTCGAAGAAATTTTGTGGTTAATTATGATAAAAATTCCATTATAAACAAATGTTCATGTTTCACTCTATCATATGTGGCTGGTGAAAGAACGATTCATTGTGATGGGGTCGAGTTGTAGTACCAAATGACAGATATTGCTGCAAAAACATTAATACCAACAATCCTATATAGGTTGCATGCTTAACAATGTAGCGCATGTTGGAGAAATCTCGCCACCTGGCATGTATTAGCCGGTTTTTGCATCTCTAAAATTGAACAAGTTATTGCAGACAACGCAAACCTATGCTAACTTCAAAACTAATGGCTCAGTTGATAATTAATCGAAACTGTTGTGTGCTCTATAATGTAAGTAAAACGGTAATTAGATCATGTAGAGTTAATATAATTACTATAGCTAATTTCATCTGTTATTTATTTTTACTGTGAGCGCTGGATATTGCCGGCTCTCTGCCTAGCGAAGGAGACCGTAACAAAGGATCTGAAAAGAGAAAGTTCCTAGTATAGTTGTATGTCATTTTTCCTGCGCTTAATTAGGGTCCACAGTTGCTATGGTCGAATATTTCATAATTTTAGTCGTAAGGATAGGCTGGTATTTCCCTTACCTTTCAAATTATTATTTTCAGTGTGCAATGCCTAAATTATGTTTTTTTGTTTTGTGTATGTACATTTTAACCATTTTTCCGCGCATCATGTGTTGATAAGGAGACATTACTGAATGAACTAGACGCAGTGCCCGTGTTCAAAAAAGTTTTATTTCTACATTGCCTCATCCCGCTTGAATTGTTCCGCTGGTTTAAGTTTTCAGCATGGACTATTATCTCGAGATTCCCATGAAAACTTATTGGTAGTGGTGTGTTAACCCGTGTACTATGTACGTATCATCAGTTTTTTTGGGAATCACTCACTTGGTTTCTGGTTTGCTGGTTCGTTATTTCTTTTACTGCTTTTGGTCTTCACCCTGTTTATGAGAAGGCGAGTGAGATGAGGTGCCATCCCGAATTGGGACGAGTCCTGCATGCCGGGTGTGAATTCATCCCGCGCCACACACCCTTCTACATCAACATAATACCCCGCGAGCCGCCACATGGGCGTGTGGCAGGGGGTGGTAGGTCACCAGCCGTGTGAAGGGGTACGTTTTTTGGAGATGAAATGGTGACATGTATCATAGGAGTTTATTTAGTGGAGCTCAATTTTTATAGTGGTTGCTTATTGTTAGCGGAAAGAACGAGTTTTTGTTCCTATCTGTTCGGCAGAGAAAACTCTTATTTTATCGCATCTGTCAGACCTAGAGGTGTAGTGAGGAGTCATGATAATATTCTCTATGTCGCTCTGAAAAATATCAGTTCTGAATTTATCAAGCAAACTAAGCCTAGCGTGTAGCCTCCGATTCTCTAGGGGCTCCCACCTTAATCCCTCTAAAAGTTGCGAGACACTATATGTACGCTCGTTGCAGTTTTTAACGAAGCACGCTGCTTTCCTTTGTATTTTATTAATTTTGTTGGTTAATCTTTATGACCAGGGTCCCAAATGCTCGCGGCGTATTCGAGGTGTGGCCTAATCAGAGCGAAGTAGCATCTCTCTTTTACTTGATCATCCCAAGACCTTCCTATTATACGTTTAAGAAAACCTAGTTTCTTTAATGCTGCGCCACATATGTTCTCTTGAAGTGGCTTGCATGATATTTCGCTTGTGATTCGATTAAATGTGATACATCCTGGTCAATGAGAATTTCTCTATTTGTATTTTTAACTAGCGGAAGGTACCCGTTGAAATTCAACGATTGTGAAAAAAATTGAACTTATAAGGAAACCACAAAGCCTGAGGAATACAGTCAGCGTGGTCATTTGAGGAGTTCGTAACCTATCTTGTACGTTGTGTTCGTTGTAGTGGACACGCTGACCGTTTTCCAGGTGCTCGTAGGGATGAGTGACTGTTGGTCCTCTTTCATGCACGGGAAACCCAAAAATGGGCCTCGCAGACTCATTACTATTTGAATAGCACCCAGGTTCATAGATGGTCACCTCGTCTCTCCGGTTCTCTTTAGCCGTCTTCGGAGTTAATTAACAGCTTGATCGCTTCCCTTTTGTACATACGTATATTTGCATTCAATGACTTAATTGAGTTGTCCTATTCAACGTGGATATGTGTGTGGAGTATCTTTATCAGAATCGGCGAGTAGGGTACAATCCAGCGGTTGACATCGTCGAAAGGAGCTTTTGCAGTAACAGCCATGTTTATTTGTTAAAACTGATCATCATTAAATCACCTGTATCAACTCATTAGACAATAGAGTTACACACCATATCTACAGCTTTTCCCTTCAGGAGTGTTGATGAAAGGGTTGTTGCCGCTCGAATCGTGGGATCAAGCCACGTAAAGTCGCCCATGCGTGAAACAGTGACTTTCCAAATGAATGCCAGCCACTTGAAGAGTCTGCCCTTGTGACTTCTTTATGGCCATAGAAATCAGAAGTGTCAAGCCCGGAAACCGAGGAAATGACGCTGGGGAGCGTGTATCGCAGCATCCTGCTCCATTCGCGCTCATTAGGAGTTTCATTAGATCGCTGGTGGGCATGTCTTTGAGCATCCGAGTTTAAACTTTGTCCTTTTTCTCGCGAGGGCTCATTTTCTCGCGAAAAGGCATTCCTCTTGCTTTTGAAGATTTTTTTGGAAAAGTTACTCTTTAAGCTATTAGCCATGTTAATGGATATATTTTTGAGTTCAAGAAGGGATATCACAGCGGCGAATGAGAGTCTTGAATTGGCACCTCGATGGTTGAGCGAATGTAATTTAACTGCACTTCAACACTTTTAAACATATATAAAAATAACTCGTAACGTTTATGATGTGGGCATTGGTCTAAAAAACAGTTCGCAATCGTAATGAGAGGCAGACGGTTCCACTACAATTAATCTGAGTATTAAACGATAAATAATAACGCTATTTGTTGTAGCAACAGAGGAATGATTACCATTTCTATTCGCTGCACGTAAGTATCCTGCACAATAAATTGCGTGTGTAGTCTATTTAATATCTGTGTATCGTTTACTATGTAAGTGTTCTCTCATATACATGAAGTGCCCCTTTGAGAGCTACTTTGAGAATAGCCATGGAAGAGTAGAGGAGAGCGGGGTTAAACCGTACAGCGGGGCTAAACCGTACACCCAATTTCCGGGTCTAGATTTGAAGCTAGAGAATTCCGATAGGAGTCGCTGCCTATCGACAGACCAAACAAGCCTGCAGGAGTCAGTTCGTTCCGCTGGGCTTACGAGTGTCGGAGTTACCCTGAAAAAAGTTGTTTCTGTGTGTTCTCTTATAATTTTGGGGCAACGCCAAATAGGAGGTGAGTGAAGAGCCTTTACTTATTAACTAGTAACTATCAAACCACAAGAAACTACTGTTCTAAAGCTATCTTTTGATCACTAGTGATGATTAATTAGTTGGCGGGTTTCGAGGTTATGTTACAAAATTGCCACGTGGTACGGGATGGGGCTAAACCGTACCCTTCTGTACGGTTTAACCCCTAATGGTTTGTTATGGCATCATTAATAGGCTGGAATTTATGGAATTTTATCACTTTTTGATAAACGTTTACCTAACACTTTTATACTATTATCAGTTGAACTAAATACTTGACGTCATATAGTGTATTAATTGAGCGTCTTAGGTAATAAATAATAAAAGATGCTGTAGTCAATAATTCACTTAATTACTATTATTTACTTCCCTAAGCATGTGATTTTTTTAACTGTACGGAATAGCCCCTCCTACTGTACGGAATAGCCCCCCGGGGCTATTTCGTATAGGGACAAGTTTTTTTATTATTTAATTTAAAAATATAAACAGTGAAATAACTCAAATTTCTTGGCGTCCAAATGGAAGCCAATGATTCAAATTCCTTGTTGCATATTTTCTTATAATTTTATACCCAATATTAGCTGAGAAATAACAATTCTTGCTTAAGTGTACGGTATAGCCCCGCTCTCCCCTATACTTGTTGTATATATGCATTTAATTTATCGATTACCCCCCCCCTCCACCGAAGCTTTAGTTCATGGACCCCATGGGACTCTGAGCCATTCTCATACAGATTTTCTTTTTACGTGCTCTAATGGGCCAGCAGGAAAACGTGATATTTTAATGCTAGAGGCATGAATAGCCTTTGAAAAACAAATCACTGGTTGCCAAGGAAATTTGTTGTTGTTCATTTAACGGGAAAATGTGAGATTTTGTAGCTTAAAACATTATTTTCAGACAAATACGAAGCGTGAAAGAAAATCGATTGAAAGAATTAGAAACTCCTTTTATTCGGCCATCCGATAAAAAAATCCCAGCCCTCTATCGTGAGTGAAAGTACTTTTAAAAAGGAAAAAAATGAAACCACTGCACCGAACCAAATGCTTAGCATGGACCCCCAGGGGAGCCTGAGATCTTTTTAAAATAGCCTATTTTACGACCAAATATATTTGCGTGATGGTGCAACATATAGGCAGACAAACAGACGCCATTACATTTTTATGTATTAGTAAAGATTACAGACCTGTTTCGCAGATGCCTCGTGAAGCAATCAATTATTTACTCTTCTACTCTTGACGATTTATCGCGTAATATCAGTTCATTCAAGCGAGTTGAAATGGTGGCATCAAGTTGCGAAATTTGAGCTTGAAATGGTTGCTGCACTTCTCGTAGGAAACTCTCAATTCACCTTTGACTGAAATTACATCACTCTTTACGATACAATTGAGGGAAGGTCTTAAAGACGCACGTGTACATGTCCTCCGCTTTTGTGTGTTCCGCCGTCACTGCGTGCGGGCGATGCCAATGTCATCGGGATGATCAGCGGGGCGCAGAGGTGAGCGAAATTCGTATTAGTTTGCATTTTTATTTTCTCAATTCTTCCATGGAACGACAGTGATGGGAATGTCTTTCTCCATCCGAAGCCCAAAGATAGGAATCCAGTTTCAATTGACCTGAAATACAAAGCACTTGCACGCTCCTTTTTAGGTAAAACCTGCTTGTGATAGCGTCAGAAGAAGTGCCAGGCGTGGCGGTGAAGGAAGGGATGAGCTGGAGAAAATTCTACGAAGGGATATTTCTAGGGTGGAGTGGATAATTTCTAGGGTGGAGATGGGTAGCGGGACATTGGCTGCAACCTTGGAAGATTAAAGCGCTTGTGCTGCAAAAAAGGCAAACAAATCGTTATAATTGTCGCTGGCCTTTTCCCGATGTTAATACGTGATTGAGGATAATTCTGTGTGAATATATTTTTTTTAAACTTCCAATTATGTGTGAAGGAGGCAGCCAACTGTGAAAAGTCTTCCGGCCTTGGAGGAGAAACATTACTTTTGAAACACTGTCGCGTAATCCTCCCATAAGTTTTAATGTCATAGGAGGATAAGGCGTGTTAGTGACTTGTTCGGGGCCTCAATTGGCTGAATTATTTACATTTTGAAAGGCCAAGTTTTCCTTGTCTGTTTCTCGTCTTTGGCAATGGACGACATTTGGGATTTGTCGATATCATCTATGTTTATGCATATCTAGTTTTAAATGCCTCATATTGTTATTAATAGACCAGTTTGAGCAGGTATTTATTTGCATCTCCACTTCTGCCACAAATGACTACTTCATCGCGCCTCTTTCTTCGCCTCGTTCTTTTAATAATCTCGAATCAATTCCCTCCTCCTTGTACATTTCATCTGACGTGTCAGCCCTGTCACATCCTCTCACCCTAATGCAGTCATACTTCCCATGCGGCGTTCGTTCGCAATTCCCTCGCGTGTTATCGCGCGCTACATTCACCTGCTCTGCCTTAACATTCTCAAGGGTTCGCGTTTCACTTTTACGATACTCCCTTACGAACTCCACAAGACTCCCTCCACGCTCTATACAGTGTCATTACTTAAGTAGTTTGCTTGGTTCGAGAAAATCGGAAAAATTGCAATTGAGATGACTTTTAGCGTAATCATCTTATCTACATCTACATACTACCCTGCGAGCCGCCGCATGGGCGTGTGGCAGGGGGTGGTAGGTCACCAGCCGTGTAAAGATGTAAGGTTTTAGGAGGTGGAATGGTGACGTGTATTATGGGAGTGTATTTAGTGGAGCTCATTTTTTATTGTGGTCGTTAATTGTGCGCGGAAAGAACGAGTTTTTGTACCTATCTGTTCGGCTTATGGTGAAGGTGCAGTAGTATTTTAGCCCTCTCATTTGGTTTTAGTTCCTCTTCTGCTGAGACCACCAAACCTGGCACGAGTATAAGGCCACACATAATAATAATAATATTTATTTATCCCTTAGAATCAACATTACAAGCATATTTACATTTCAATTAAATAAGGATAAATTAATTAGGAATCCCTTTAGGCATTGCCTGTATTGGGATACCTCAAGATAAATTACAATATAAGTAAACTGAGACCAGTTACGAGACATAAATAAATGCATGAAAAGATAACAATTTGTTTTTTAGTTACAACCTGTCGTGCATACAAAATATAGTGAGTATTAACCTTACTATTAACAAAAAAATACATCTGGATTTTCTACATTAAGTAACCATTTCTTTACTCCTTTCAAAAAAGATGTTAAACTTTTTGAACCTCTTATACTATCTGACAATCTAGAAAATAATGTTGGCCCTACATAGATAAATGAGCGTTTGAACACGGTCAGATTTGGTTTGGGCAAAACATACATTTTTGTAGATCTTAGGCTGTATACATTGGTTATTGGTTCTTCCTTAGGTTTATTACCACTTCTGAGGTAGAACAATTTCAATACTTTGTACACGTAAAGATGACGTAAAGGGAGTAACTGTAAGTCCACAAATATGGGGAAGGACGGTTCAAATTGACATTTTCTAGCAATCAGTCTCACTATTGCTTTTTGGAGAATCAGCATCGGATTGAGCGAATTTTTGTAGGCACCTCCCCAGCAGATTATCCCGTAGTTTAATTTTGATTGCACTAAAGCATGATAAATAGTTTTAATGAATTGTCGGGGACATTTATTTCGAAGGAAATAAAACTTCGCGTGGATAAATTTTAGTTCCCTTGAAATTCGATTTATGTGTTTATCCCACTTTAAATGCTGGTCTACAGTCACTCCCAAGTATTTGTATTCAGGCACACATTCAATTTGTATACAGTTATTACAAAAGGTTCGATCACAACTTGGTTTATGATAGGTTAATTGCCAATTAATTGAGAAGCGATTACATACATTAAAACACAAAAATTTCGTCTTTTCACTCAACAATAATTTATTATTTTCCATCCATTCACTAAGTATGCTTAGGTCTGCTTCCTTATTAAGTCTAACCTCTTCTCAAGATGATCCTTCATGAATAAGTGCAATATCATCAGCGAAGGCAATTAATTTTCCGGTGAATTTAGAGTTACATAAGTCATTAATATAGATAAGAAATAATATTGGACCTAACACTGAGCCTTGAGGCACACCTGAACATATGGTTTCAAAGTCACTGACACAATCATTTACACGTACACACTGTGAGCGAGAATACAAATAACTCTTAAACCATTTCCATGGTGTGCCACGAACACCTATTCTACTTAACTTTTCCAACAAAATATCATGATTTATGGAATCAAAGGCCTTTTTTATATCTAGGAATAGGACAGCAACGCGTTTATTCGAATTAATTGCGTTGTAGACGTGTGTCATGAAGCTTTCTAAGGCATCTTCTGTTCCTTTACCCTTTATGAACCCGTATTGATTGCTACTTAAAAAATTTTGCTTGTCCAGGTAGGACAAAAGCCTTTTTTTAACTAGTTTCTCAAGAATTTTCGAGTGAACAGATAACAATGAAATTGGCCTATAGTTTGTTATATTTCGTCGGTCACCTTTTTTATGTAGGGGTATAACGATAGCTTTCTTTAGGTCATCGGGAAATTCGCCTTGAATAAAGCTTATATTAAAAATATGGGTCAGAGCATCAGCAATGAGGTCAATTATGTTTTTTAGCATTGTTACATTCGTTCCGTCTGGACCAGCGGATTTTCCAGATTGAAGAGAGCTCACAATTTCACGTATTTCAAAAGATGACACAGGTTCTAGATACATTGAGTTAGGATATTTAAGATTGGGATATAGGATTTCAGGCCCAGAAGAATTTCCATGCTGAAGGGAGATTTTTTTGGTGGACTCGAAAACACTAATAAAATATTTGTTAAATTCTCTCGCTAAAACTGCAGGATCTGTGAGAAGTTGGTTATTAATCACTAGCTCTGGTATGTGAGAATCTTTTAGTTTATCACCAGTTAGTTCTTTCAATACCCTCCACTGTTCTTTTGCGTTGCCTTTCCACTTGTCAAATTGTTTCACATAGTAACTATTAGCAGCTTCTCTTATGTCTGCTCGCAATTTGTTTTTAAGTTTAATTGTTCTCTTTCTTAACTCCTCATTATGCGGATGCTTCTGCAGCTTATTAAGTAAGTGGTTTTTGAGGTCCATTTTTATCAATAATATATCAGTCATCCAAGGTTTTAATTTTTTAAAGTTAACTACACGTTGGGTATGGAGTTTTGAGTCCTGGACACAGCTTTTCATTAGATCTAAGAATAAAGTAAAGCTTTTCGATACGTTTGTTTCATAGTAAACAGGACCCCAATCGATGGCACCAAGTCTACTTTTTAATACGTCGTATTGAATATAATTAGAATTAATGGAGTAAGAACTATGAACATTTACGTTTTTGATCATGCTACTACCTGAGATGGACAATACAGTCGCAGAATGATCAGTTACTGACAAGTGAGCTACTCTTGCGCTTATTTCAAATTTAAATGAGTTAAAAATCCGGACAAAAACATGGTCAATACATGTAGCAGTTGATGAGGTTATTCGTGTAGGCTCATTAACCATACTAGTTAGACCATATGAGCTCATTAGGCTAAAATATTCGTCTGAAACACTATTACAGTCTAAAATATTAATATTCATGTCACCAATAATTACTAAATTATTTTTAGAGCGCCCTAACAATGGTTCCAATTCTTTTAAGAAGGATGTTACGGGAATGTTTTGGTCCCTGTAGACCGAGATAATATCTAAATTTATAAGTTCACATTTCAGACTAATCAACAGACAGTCAGCAGAAGTATTTGATTCAATATGCACATTTTCAACCTTTAAATTACATTTTAAGTACATAAATACACCTCTGGCTCTATAGTTGTTGTTGCAATTAGCAATATTATTATACCCATTAATATGATATAGGTTTGCTTCCTCTTTTCTGATCCAAATTTCAGATAAAATTATAACTTCTGGCAACCGTGGTAAGTTATTTAGAGTCAACAGAAATAAATCGAAGTTACTTCTCATACTGCGTATGTTTTGATGCAACATCATTACTGTAGGCTTTACACTGAACAATTCATCAACAGGGTTTGCAATCATTGAAAGGAAAAGTCACAATTTAGTCAAATCCTCCAGGCAAGTAATCACGAGTACGGGCAGTTTCTCAGCCTTTCTCATCATTATCTTGCCTTGTCTTACCCACAGGTAGTCAAATTTCTTATTTTTCTTAGCCTCTCTCGCCGCGCTCAGCAGTCTGCGTCTCCCAGGACAGAGGGCCTCATTGACGTAAACAGGTGACTCAGGAACGTTGAAACCCAGGTGACGGGTGGAGAGGTTCCATTTCACCCTCCGTTTAGCCAGGAAATCGTCCTTGATGCGTTGCCTCACGAACTGCACGTGGATACCTCCGACCGAAGCACCGAATTTCGATTTGTAGCGATAACATTTGTCAATGTCATCGACACATACTTCTAACTCTAACTCAGACCCTATTTTACAAACTGTATCCAGTAAGCATTCGTTTTGCATTGCAGGAACTCCGTGAATTTCAACGCAATTGGAAAGCATTCGTTGCTCTAAATCATCAATGCGATTTAGACAAACTTCAATATTCTTTCGTAGATGAATATTTTCACTTTGCAGCGATTCAACTTTATCACTACACTCATCCAGACGCTTTCCTAATTCTTCAATGAGTTTCACCGAATCATCCAGCCTCTCGTACACCTTATTGATTGTATCACCCAGGTTTAACTCAGTCGATCGTAAATCACTTTTTAATTCCCGGAGCAGTGCCATAACTTCAGTGTTTGATGATTCTTGGGGTGGATTTGGGTTGTCGGTCGCGTCTTGACCCAGGTGCATACTCTCCCTTCTCTTCAAACTGCAATCGCTGCATCTCCACCTTTGATTGCTGTCAGCAATTCCCAGGATCTCTTCACTGCTAAGTGGAACTGGCAAACAGTACCCGTGGTAGTTGTTGTTACAATCACTGCACGACACATAAACTGTGTTCCTTATAGTTTTCTTACACACGATGCAAAGAGACATTCTTCTTAAACACACAAGTCTCAGTCAAATCACTCCCATACAACAAGTTCCCGAAGCGGAAAGACGTCCGTCCCCTTCGAGAGCTAGCAGAGAACTGTGTTACTCTTTACGTAAGTTACGTAAAGTTAAAGTTTACGTAAGATAACGTAAGTTACTCTTTGGAGAAAGTTAGTCATTAAAGAAAGACGGTTAACTTCATAATTATTTTAGAAATCATTTCAGCTTAACGGTTATGGTAGAACTTTTATACGTATTGCAAGTGATCCTCTTTTAGTCTAAATTCTCGTTTGAGTATTTATTCCGTGAGTGAAATCAAGCGATGATATATTCTTTCTTGGTGAAGTATATCCGAGTTGGTGATTTAGTTACTAATCTCTTCCCATCCCTTGCTTTTTATCTCAATTCTTTCTGTGTGAGATTGTGATTTTCATCATTGTATGACTGAAGACTTTCTTCCATGCTGAAATTTTTGGAAATGGACTCACCTCAACTGCCAAGGAAGTTCTTCGTCGCTCATCATTGTCCTGCCATTTTGTGATCTTCTCAAATTGGTCGAATATCGAAGCAAATCCTGTAACTGGAATGTGAAATGACGCAGAACTTGTGAGGACATGAGAACGCGGTGATTGTATCGGATATGCGGGTGAACGCGTTGTCCGTTCCTTTGTTGCTTCCGGGAGACAGTCCAATGCGTAACGTTCTCCTCCAGTTTGCGCTTTCAATTTCAAGTTCTCTGAATACCAAATGAACTAAATTTTTTTGAAGTATCTACAAAACGATCGAGAAAATGACAGTCAGTCTCCTACCAACAGGGATATTTTGTGCAGAACGATCAATGAGCCGTTGTGATGCCCACGGTGCATAAGGGGTATCGGGCTAAACGGAGGGGAATCCAACTGAAAGGAAGGCGCCCTACATTCCGCCAGACTATCCCCATCTTTTAACCTGCCGTTGGCATCTAGTTTTATAGTCAGCGATAAGTGCAGTCTTCGCACTTTCTCTGAGCTAGCCTCCACCCTTTCGATTATGCGTTATCTACCCTTTCACTCGAAAGCGCCCCACTATGATATCCACCTTTCCTGTTCATCCACACTCAACATTCACCGTTCACACTCAACCCTTTCCAGCGCCAGATGACGCAGAAATATTAGCGAACCGAGCACTCTGGTCTTCGAGATGGAGTTCGTTGCAGATCGCTTCGGAGGCGGCGTTCCAGTGGGACGGCTGACGCGGCTGGGAAGTGTCCTCACTCTCTCAAGGCGCTTTTGCCTGTTTGTAGTCGGTGTAGTCGGACGAGCTCCTGAAGGTCGTATTGAGGACCTGGATTAATTCCAATAACAGCATTAGAGTCCGTCCAAGATAATAGAGCAGTTGAAATAGGCTGATTTGGATATGATTGGACATTTTTGGAGGCGACCGACGGCTAAGGTCATTTGCGCCGTAGGGGATAGGTAAGGGAGGAAGGGTGGATAGACACCCGGCGTTGGCATTAGCCTGTTCTTAACGAAAGGCTCTAAGGGGACCACGGCTTAACGTGTGATCCGACAGACGGAGTAATGTACTTGAAGTGCCCTCCACAAGAAATTCAAGTAGGGATCGGGTTCCCTCTGAAAAAAATCCGCCTCTGCAGGGATTTAAACCCTGGCCGCCCGTGTAGTAGGCGAGTACTCTAGCCACTACATCAACCCGATCCCCGACTGATTTGGCTTTGCAAGAAATGATCAATAATTTTCTAATCATTGCATAAACTTGCATAAATAATTGGTTGTTGACATGGTTCGAAGTCACCCGCACGAGTGCATATACACTAAGTGCCAGGTAGGGTTCCCGTTGATATTCAACTGTAAGGAGAAAAATAAAAAAGATGTTTCATAGTGTTTTAATAATCCTCTTGATGTGACATGCAAAATACATATGCCATGTGGGATACCGTATACTATTCGTTAACCACCCTTGAAGAGGGTAGAGTGAAAAAAATCCCGCTTAAATCTCACTGTGATTTTCATATTGATCACATTGCCTAAGTGTCTAAGGCCTCTGACTATGGGTGTCTTCCGTTCGCTCCATTTGCACTCATCAACCCGCTACACAACCGCGCACTTGCCTTTCATTCTTCGAACACACACTGCGCTCTAGACGAGCGCTCTTCATTGTAGGCATCGAGAGCAGAGTTATTGTGCGCTTAAGGTAGTGTGAGCGAGATAGTTCCCTAATCATAATAGTAGACCATATTCGAATTATACATTTTAATTTCACCAGCTGTGAGACACAAGAATTAAACATTTCATTATTAATGGTGACATAATATAGTTTTAAATTACAGAAATTGTAAGTAATCAAATGAAAAGATCTAAATAAGTCTTTCACTTGACTTATTTTTTTCACGCGGTGCGTTTGAAACTCCATCAAAACGGAAGATATATCGTGATTCCGAAGAATTTACTGCGGTGACAATATGATTAATTTAAAAAAATAGTTGAGAAAAAACGCAAATTACACACTGTTGATTTTTTGACGAGATCTAAGTGTAAGAAATGCCTCATTTTTAATATGAGGTCTCTCTGATGTGCATACACCTACCATTTCCCATTTAAAGGGCTGGTATTTCCTGGAAAATATCTCGGAAATTGACGCAGTAAGGGGTTGAATTTTTGGTGTCAATCGAAGGGTGATATATTTTTCTTTAAAATGAGACCAAATTCATTGATTTTTAGGTTAAATGATATTTCGCTCGAACTACCTTAACTGCGAAAGAAAGTCTTTTATGGCACCGGGAATTGTCAAATTAGTTTATTTTCAATAAAGGCGTCAAAATGCACACGGTAGAGATTTTATTTACCCTGTGATAGAAACCTTACGTTTTAAAATATTTTTTTCGAACGCATTCATAAACTTAACGCTAAACATTCGGCCCTTACTGTTGTTCACCCACCGAATGCTGCCGACCGGCTGACTACATAACATTTCGCCAGCCTACATCGTTCGATTGAATGTCGTTCGTGTGCGCTCGCCGTAGTACGCAGATGCGCTCCGATGTTCGCTACTTTGAATAAAAACTACCATTAGTTCCCGTTTAAAGCCCATACTGCGCATGGGATGGTTTAAAAAAAAGACTATTAAGTTGAACTATTTTGGAGACAAAAATACAAGTTTCAAACCTAAGCGGTACATCTGGAAAAATTGAATCCGATAATAACGTAATGCATTCCTTTAGCCATCCTTCCAGTGATCCCAGTTTCAGTCTCATGTCGTGATTGCGAGGCATTAGAAAAAGGCAAAAAACATACACTTACTGAAAGTGCGATGCATTGCTTATGGGACTGGAAGTTGAATTATCAGGTGGGGAAACCTAACCCTTTATATCGTGGTTGGTTGTTTTTACTGTATACTTTAACCGGTTTGTCATATATTCAAACACACAGTAATTGAAATTTTCAACCTTAAAAATTGAGTGCGAGTCATCTAAAAGAGAATCCCCTGCACCGATTCAGCACTATTATAATGGGGCTAAAAGTAAAAAAAATGCAGTGATGCCAATCCGTTTGAGTAGTCTGGGAGCTTTACTAGTTTACTGATGAATTTTTTTAGTTCACCGCTCTCGACAAATGATCCAGCATAATTATATGCCCCAGGTCAACTGGAGGCTCATCAAACTGGTGTGACTGATAGGCAGTCTGGTGCATTAACAATGTATACCCGGGTTTCGACACTTTCTGACACATTGACCTGAAAATTACCTGAAGCCTGGGTCCTGATAATAAATTCTTACATGTGGAGTTGAGAAAGTTATTTTATTCTTTCGTAAATCTTATATATTTATGGTAGCTTCGTCGAGAAGATGTTTCATGCAAAAAAACGACCTCTATGGACTCTTCATGGGCTCCAAGTCATGAGTTCTGTTCTTCTATCAATGGCTTTTGATCAAATGGTATTGACTTCTCGGTAACCTTAATTCTCAGTTTTTAGCCTATGTATTGCCCTCTATCCAAATTGTAGGACGGGTGGAGTATTCCTGTGCTAATCCATGCCTCTCTTCTATTATTCTCGTTGACTGATAATCTGTATCAGTTTTTGGTGATGTTTGTACAATTCCTGTCGCGCAGGTGTAGCTTTCTCTATGTATTAATTTTGTAGCGTGGCAGTCATTCTGTATCCGTTTTGTTTCTTTCTCTGTCAATTTTTGAGCTAGAAGAGTGAGGTTTGGTGCGTTGATCGTGGAATCTCTGTCTTCGTGATTTGGTAGTAGTTTTGGATTTTTATAGCTTGGGCGTATGGCAGGGGGGGTTAGGTCACCAGCCGTGAAAAGGTGTAAATTATTTGGAGATGAAATGGAGACATGAATTAAAGGGAGTGTATTTCGTTAGTTTAAATAAGATCCAAAAGAGCGGCTACTTAAGGGTGTTAGGTCACTAGCCGTGCAAATGTGAAAGTTATTTGGAGATGAAATGGAGACATGAATTTAAAGGAGTATATTCAGTTAGTTTAATTAAGATCCTAAAAAGCGGCTGCTTGGGCGTGTGGCATAACGTGTTAGGTTATCATCCGTGCAAAGATGTAAGTAATTTGGAGATGAAATGGATCATTTTGGGGTTGTGGTCACAACAACCAGATGCTCGGAAACACAGTGACAAGGGAGGAAGTCCAAAAGGGAGAGTGGAAGAGTGTAAATGTTGAAACTAAAGAAACCTACAGTGCTCTCCTATTCAAATGGCTTTAAAATCAACAAAGGAGAACAGTGAATGAAAAAAAACATTTTCACCAAGGAGCTATTTTTAGACTAGGACACTTACCCCTAGAGCCCCTGAGCTGGTAGCTATGGGCCGGGTACACAGACACACCTCTGCTCACGGAGTAAGCAGGCTTGCTGCCTGCTAGTATCTTATTAATTGCGACAACGTTGGCTGAAGAAAATTTTGTCATCTGTGTGGAAAAGTCTAATTCTAATGAGAAAATACTTACTATGAGAAAACGGCTGTTGCACTAAACTGCAGCGTACTTAAAAGCAGTTACGAGCTTGACAGTCCTTTTACTCACCAGTTCTCATGAGTAAAGTTGCCAAAAATGGCGATCTGCTGCTTTGAGGCCTAGGTTTTAATGGCAGAGAGTCCCGCGTTTAATGCCCTTGATGAAATGGAATACTTGGCATTGTTAGACGAATTTTTAGTTCGCTCTATATTGATGATTTCCCGGGAAAATATCTTTACTAGCAATTGTTTTAAGGTTGCTACGGCTTTATGAAGGACACCAAATAAAAAGTACGAATTAGAATGAATTGTTGCATTTGCAAATGGGCAGTGTCTTTAATTTGACTCTTCTCGGCACAAAAAATTTATTGATCTCAGCTTCTTCGACATCTCTCGCATTAGATACGAGAGTTATCACCGTCGGTCGTTGCTGTGTTGATTTTTTTCTGCGAATTCACCGGTATTACGAAATAACCAATTCGCCTCCCAGTTCGTGATTTTCTCATTGTGCTACGATTTGACATCGCATGGCGATATCCTAAGATGCCTTTTATCGATTTTGGTGTTCAATTGCCCCGTCGTAAATTAAGGAGGTGCAATTATTTCCGCTTTCTCTAATATAGCGGCTTTTTCCGGCTTCTTTGAGTGCTTTCCTCTTGAGCAATATCGAATGTGGAAAGCTGAGGTCTGTTGGGAGAGGGAAACGATTCCTGGAATTATGTGAGGTCTATAATTTCACCTTTACGCACTCCAATGGTCAGTTTTTTTCCAAACGCATTAATTGGTCAGTGGTACAATCGTGGCTATTGGTGAGCCAAACATGGCGGAGTTCAAGAAGAAATCTCGTGAAGTTTTGCGCCTTTCATTTAAATGTCTTAGTCTGATAGTGAAGGGCATTGCCTCGTCGTCATGAGGCAGGCATTGAACGTATGGTCATGTATAATACTTTCTTGCTTATCTCCTTGCAAACTCATGGTTCCATCAAATGTGTTTCATCTAATTCAATCCAATGTGATTACGAAATATCACATCAGATTGCATTCCTGAGATCCCAATACGGTTTTGAAATCCGTTGATAGCGGAATTATTTTTTCATGGAGGTCTGAGTATCCTCAGTTATTTCTTTCTAATGAGAGTGTCGGTTCTCTGCCTCATTAAACATTCATAGTTGAGTCATTTGGAAGCTGTAATTAGGCCAAATACATGGTTTGTCATTTTTAAGCAACCGTTCAGCGCCTAATATACCTTAAGCTCTGTGCTTTTTTGCGTGACGATACATTATGGATAGCCATTATGCATTATGATGTTATGCCGTGGTCCCCTTGGCGCCTATCGTTAAGAGCAGGCTAATGCTGACGCCAGGTTTCTTTCCTTCCCTTCCTCCCTTACATATCCCCTATGGCGCAAATGACCTTAGCCGTCGGCCGCCTCCAAAAATATCCATCCGATCCGAGTTATTGGATAACTCGAAGCTTTGCGGCTAGCCGTAGTGTGGAGTAACGCTCGTTACTTTGTGTGATTTGGTCCATCCTGTGGAAATTGAACGGCTTCGCTCGCTGTCCATTCGTCTCTTCTTCTGTCCCTCAATCCATCGCTCCAAGGGAACTTTCGCGCGAGTTAGCGAAGGGCGGGTGAACGTGGTGCCGTTAATGCTTCCTCCTCTCTAACAGTTAAACTGTTTGCAATCGTAAAGGGAGTGGTCTTTCGGCGACTCCAAATTAGCGAGTGCCGTTAGGGGAGAGAGATCAGGAAATTTCAATCTACTCTACGTCTCCATTAATGTGTTTTCTGGCGCCGCCTCGTTGTCGAACTTGCGATTCGATCGTGACCACCGTTGTAATTGCGCGTCCGTCCAAGATGACTCATTCATTTCGTTGGAGTGTTCGGCTGATCGGTCGGTTTTTGAACAGTTCTTGTCCTAACGTCCCAAATAAATGGTTCATCGTCTCGCTTTTCCTCCAATTGATGACAGACAGTCAGACAAGATCACTGGTAACTTGGTGGTATTACATTTTATCTATAAAAAATTTTTGTAACTGGAACCCTAACGTCAATCTCATCATTGAGTGTCTGCTTCCTTCCCCTATCCTTGAGGCTGTGGCGAATTCTTCCCTTTCAACTTCTTACTAACATCGATCCTTAAGTTCCCCCCTCTCCCGTTTATTACCCCACCTACTCTCTCCCCTCCCCCTTCTATGGTTTTGCATAAAAAGGAGATTCCGACCATGACTCTTCACCTGAAGATGGTGCTCATGCACTGAAACCCGGGTCGTGCCAGTTTTCTTTATATTGTGGTACTGTAAGAGTTATCCACATTTTTTCATTGACAGTAATTAAATGTCATACACATTTATTTATTGACAGTCATTTTTTATACATCCATCTTAAATTCCTCTCAATTTCCCACACGGCGCTACGCTATATGTTCGAGTTTACTCCAGCCCTTTCTTTAAGTCTTGCGTAAGATCCATCCCCCTCGTCAACTCCATCCCCGTTGAAAATGCTTCTTTAGCCACGGAAATGCTTTATCTAATGTCCATTTCAATTCATTTATTCTCTTCCAAAATACATCTACATTCACACACTAACCCGCTAGCCGCCGCATGGGCGTGTGGCAGAGGGGGTGTCTAAGTCACCAGCCATGTAAAGATGTAAGTTTTTGGGAGGTGTAATGGTGACATGCACTATAGGAGTGTATTTGGAGAAGCTCAGTTTTTATTGTGGTCGCTTATTGTGCGCAAAAAGAATGAGTTTTTGTACCTATCTGTTCGGCAGCGTATCTCTCTTATTTTATCGCGTCTGTCAGACCTAGAGATGTAGTGAGGTGTCATGATAATATTCTCTATGTCGCTCTGAATAATATCAGTTCTGAATTTATCAAGCAGCCTAAGCCTAGCGTGTAGCTTCCGATTCTTAAGGGCCTCTAACCTTAATCCCTCTTAACAGTTGTGAAACACTATATGTTCGTTCGCAGCAGTTTTTAACGAAGCATGAATAGTACCCTGCTACGTAAACTGCTCATCTTGCTGTGATTTGTGCCCACCTGCCTTTTACTTTCGTCTTCCAATACATTAGCACAGTTGAAGTATTCTGATTTGGCACTGACTGAGAGGAATGAAAAGTAAACATTTTTTCGTGAAGTCAAAATTTAAGGCCACCTCTATTGATTCTTCAGTCATGTGATTTCAATCCCCAACCAGTGCTACGTATTGGCTGCATTTCTGTCAACTGCGCCGTTATCTCGGAAGAACTGCTATTAAGTCCAGGCAGGATTCTTAGAGAGCGCATATCTTGTGGATTCGCGTGCCTAATGGTGTGAAACGGGATGACATTTCAGTATTTCGTAATTTTCTCTTCGCGCACGGGGAAAACTATGTTATAAATAAAAGTGTTCTTTCTCTTTTTTATGCAATTTTTTTAGGGTATCAGATACAACAAAGGAACGTGAGAGCGAGAAAACTGAGTTTTTGAAGGTCAAAATATATTTGTTGAAGATAACCATGGAATGGCCGAGGGAAATGGTGAACGTCTTGGATTGGACTTACGGTTAGCCTTTTCCTTCTTTTGATTCTTTAAGTTAGTCCGGGCGAGATAGTTCCCTAGTCATAATAGAGACCGTATTCGAATTATACGTTTTAATTTCACCAGCTGTAGGAGACACACGAATTAAAAATTGCATTATTAATGGTGCAATAATATAATTTTATATGACAGAATTGGTAGGTAATTAAATGAAAATATCTAAATAAGTCTTTAACTTGACTCATTTTTTTCGCGCGGTGCGTTTGAAACTCCTTCAAATCGGATGATTTTTTGTGATACCCAAGAACCTACTGCGGTGACAGTATGGTTAATTTTCAAAAATAGTTGAGAAAACATACAAACTAGACGCTGTTAGTTTTTTTACGACATCTAAGTGCTAGAAATACCTCATTTTGTAAATAATGTCTCTCTCTGGAGTGCATACACGAACTATTTCCCATGTAAAAGGGCTGGTATTTTTTTGCAAATATCTCCGAAATTAATGTAGTAAGGGATTAAATCTTTGGTATCAATGGAAGGGTGATAATTTTTTTTTTTAAATTAGACCAAATTCATTGCTTTCTTGGTGAAATGATATTTCGCTCAAACTACCTTCATTGGTCAGAACCGGCGAGGAAATGGTAATATAGAGCGTTTTCCTGAAAGTGGGTGTTTTTTGAGTTTTCGTGTGAAGGAAGAGAAGTCCGTCGATGAATACTGATGGAGTAACACGTCAGCCGGGCGAACCCGGGCGTGAAACCCGAGAACTATAATGGAAAATAAGTGTTACGAGGAAAAAGGGGAAGAGTGGAGGGCTGCGTTAATCTAATCTCAGGATTGAATGACTTCGATTGATGAAGCTGTCATCTTAAGATTAGTTACCGCTTCTTAAAACTTATACGCCGCAAGTTCCAGTAACTCGAGTCTCTTAGGTTGCATTGATACACTCGTAGTAATGATATGCTAGGTCATATCAACGTTTATTTGTTTAAATATAGCTTCATAATAAATATCGCTATGCCTTGTATAAAACTTTTTATGTAAACTGCAATTCTTTCGGACTGCTTGCATTTCGAGATTTCGAGATTTCGATATACTTCATGAAACTATAAAATCGCATGAAATGTCATTTTTTAGTGATGAAACACACCCTCGTGGTGGCTCGCAGGGTATCACGTAGATGAATGAAGGAATTAAACGTGAAATTTTCCATGAAAAAATAAAATTTATGTTTGAACCACGGTTTTGACGTTGTCATCTCACCTTTAGGTTTTATGTGGATGTGAATGTGATTCCTGAAGTTGGTGTAATAACGTGGAAACCCTCGTTGAGAGTAAATTTTATTTTATTTTTTTGTGGAAAATTGATGGCTTTATTCTTTCATTATTTAAAAATTCCACTCGATTTCGCTTTAATATTCGGATTTTACAAAATTTTCAAGCTGTAATTTGCATAAACTAAGCGCGAGTCATCAGCGATCGAACAAGGCTAAAGGATCGTGGGAGTGAAATGGCTGAGGGAGCATCTTGAACGACCCTTCATCGTCGACGATGAGCAAAATCAATGTATTTAGTACTGCGATATTGGTGCCGACATCTTGAAGTTCGTGTCCATGAAAAGGGAGACGTGGCCTTCATCGTTAACTGGGAAGGAGAGGCCTTAAGTTCCCCAACTGTCTCGCCTGCTGCCCCGTCAAGCGTGTCGAGTTGCGGCCACTAATAGGAAAATGTCATTTGGGCCTCGATTCCGTATCTTATGGAGTCGGTCGTTCCGAGGGAAACGCGGCATTTTGTCTTCCTTCTCTTATCACATCGGTAATTAATGCGTACCTATCGCTGGTTGTCATCAATTCAGCATATAAAAGCAATCGGTTTTGTGCTGTATTCCTCACGTAACTCAATGTTCCCATCAAGGTGGCTGGATCGGTAATCGTTATATCATAGATCGTTGATTGCTCATTTCGGTAACTTTTTAAGTCAGCTGGGAACGTTCTTGGACCACTCTTCACTTGAGTGCATCTTTTTATGCGTTGGAACCCACCGCATTGGCAGCAATGCAAGTGATTCCATGATAATATTTGACATAATTTATTAATTAATTAACCTGATATCTAGAGTTTTCCGGTGTGGCTTTCGAAATCTAGATCGAATTACAATTATTTTCTTTCGAATATCGGACTCGTCGTGGCTCTTTGATGTTTCTTAGAAACATTTATGTTAATGATAACGTCAAATTTCGCATTGAGAAGGTAACCTATTGATAGGTAATCGAATTATTCTGAAACATTTGCCATTTGCCTTTATCCTACGTGCCAAAAAAAAAGGTTGGATTAATTTCGTCCCTTATAATCTAGGGACATCAATGACGATATAAGGTATGCAATTTTTCATGCAAATCTGAACATTAATAAAATTCGCACCAACCATTTCAAACTTTTGGCGGCTGGTCCGTTTCCTCGACAGCAGTTAATGTGTCGGCATGCTTCGAAGAGATGTAATATAAGTAAGCGCTTCCTCAGTTTGGCAACCCCGCACCGGTAAATAAGCATCTCTACGAGATGCTGATTTTTTCCGGTTTGGAAGTGAGTTAGATGGAAATAAGGAGATGTTAAATGGGACTTCTTAAAAAAAAGACTCCGTATCTTGGACAGCGAAACATTTAAAGGACAGATGTCTCTGAGAGATATAAGACCGGGATGGCATTTTCCATTGCTGTTCATTTTTCTGCTGTAGGGGGCGATTCTGTAACAGATAACGCCTGCGCTATTATGACGTCGGGCGCTATTACGACGTCGGGCGCTATTACGGTACTATCTAACGCACTTGTGATTCTGTTATTTGAAATAGCGACACCAAAGAGCTTTTTGGGTACGTTGAAAAAATTACGCTATTATATCGTAGGGCGCTATTACGGTACTATCCAACGCCATCGTGATTCTGTTATGTGAAATAGCGACCCCAAAACCCTATTTGGGTACGTAGAACAGCACCAACAGCAACGCCAGCCTTCGACTGACGTAATCCCGAATAGTAACGCCCCCCCCGATTGCATTACTTGCCGACGGATCGGCGCTGTGTTCCGTTTTTCTTTCGAAATGCTTCGTAAGTTGCACGATGGGGTTTGTAGTTTTACCTGATTTTGCTCGAAAATGAACTCTCTTCCGTGAAAAAAAAAGTATTTCCCTTGGAAAGCATTACAATATAATGATTTCTAAATTACTTTAGTGGCAAGACAATGTGTTTTTTATTATTTTATAAATAATATCCCAATAACGTTGTATCTTTGCTATTGATCGTGTCGCTACTTACGGTAATTATGAAGGTCATTTACTTCCGACCGAAATCGTAGCTGTAATCCGAGGTTCTGTATTGTTAACAGAGAGACACTGACGTCCATTGCATTAAGAGCGCCGCTATGAAATTCAAATTTATTTTAACATTCGTGTATGTTTAAAAAACGCTGGAAATAAAATATTTTCTCTTGTCACTGTTGATACCCAAGTTTGTTTGGCTCGTTCACGTTCCTAGCTTCTTTTCGGACTGCCATTCCAACACATCATTCAACACTCCCTTTAATTTTGTATTTGCGCCCTCGGTGGTCGAAGAAAAGGATGCGTTCTGACTGCAAAACCAATGATGATTGTCTTATTGAAGACATTACCTCACTATGGATTCTCTTGTCAGAACATTTTGGGGGTAATAGTCCAAAATACCCTGAATCACTTTCGGTATGCTTATATCATTCGTAATGTACACCGATGATCGTAACATTCATGTGCATGCCATTTTAATCAATATAATCATAATGTAATGTAATACAAATTCCCCAAGCGTTGAAACAGCTTTGACTTCACTGGATGCCTCGAATCAACCGTTGCCTACCAACCGAATGACTGCGTAATAATTGAGCTTAAAAATTTTTATGCAAAAAAGTGGCCTATCGGTTGTTAAAAAACTTTTAGATCTTTCCCCTTAAAATTTTTCTCATACTATTACTAAGCGCCCGCGAAATCGGCGGAAAATAGCGCGACGAAATTGACAGAATTTAAATTCGCGTTAATTTCAGACGATGAATAACGCCAGCGGAATATAATGTCACTTAGTTACTGAGTCGGCCCCGTAGTGGTAAGTTATTGCTTAAAAAAGACCCTCTTTTTTCCTTGTGGCCGACTTTGAGATAGTAAACCCCCCACTCCGGCTTCTGCTACCATCCCCATGAATTCACTTAAGGAAAACTCCAAAGAAGATATTTTTCAAAAACCACATCCTAAATCCCTTCCTATTGATTATTTTAACCCCGGAACCACCGGTGAGGATGAGTGATAAACTATCAGGGTTGGTACGATGAAACAGCTCCTTAATGATAAATACTGGTAGCATTTCGTGACTAGTTTTTTAGGCTTGCGTCAATTTTAAGTTACGCTTATGAATATTGCCCGAAGCTTGGGAATGATATGGGAAGCGGAGGAGCCATTAAAAGAATGGTGAAATTTAGCGGGTCCCAAATTTTTCTTTCGTGCTCGATTGTCTTCCCATAGCGATTCAAAACTTCCCAATAAAAATGCCGCAGTCTGAGTGAGGTCTATAGGAATGTTTCTGCGCGTGGTAAAAATAGTAATGGCTCATCATTTCCCTGCCGAAAGGTGAATTTCATTTTCATTCCCTTTGTGATGCCAAACATTATTGTATAATGTCTGATGTAGTAATTGTAATGTTGATGTTACGAATAGTATGTATCTAAGCTTTAAAAATATTGATTTCATGCATATGAATACTCAAATATGTCGTACTATTAACACTTAAATGTTATTCTATCTGTTAACATATGAGCCTGCTCAGGGTGAGCAATAGTTCTCATGCCTCAAGATCGTAAAACCATTCATTCTAAGAATATTTGTCTTTACGTATTAATATATTATGAAACTTCGTGGTGATTGTGTATTTGTAGCTATTGCATGCCTTATTACATGTCCGGGAATTTTAAGTCCCTTGTGTCCAAATTAAGTTCTTTAACAAGAATCTATAGGATTTACGAGAATTTAGTCACCTACATTTCCTGACTTTCAACTTAAACAAAGCTTTATCAAAGGGGTCTGAAATCATCCCTGCAAATTTTTAAACTGTAGTGATTAAGAGCATATCCTAATTCTCAAGACTTCCTTTGTAGCATATTAGATCCCTTTTGAAAAACTTCCAACAACTATTGCAGCGCAATGCCCCCGGAAAACGCATTTTTTCAGTGTCTGAATAATATTACACACTGCCTGTTAAATTCTTCGTGATAAGACCTGGTAAATTAAATTACTTTCTGTTCAACATTGCTATTTTGATGATTCATGAATGGATAATCCGGGCGCCGCGCACGGGGAAAGCAGCTGCGGTCGGCTTATGCTCCACTCACCTGTCATGGATCCCATTGGTCTAGAGTGATTTTGTTGGTATAATTGTGTTCCATCCGTAGATATTTTATAACCCTATATAATTAATGATCGATTTGGATTTTAGACAAATGTTTTGGAGAAAAATTTTCTCTGTCGTTGAAAGTAAAGTCCTACGTTGAGGCTAATAGCTGTTTGCGAATTTTATGCTTGGTATTGCTCAGAATTGACGGATTTCTCCTCTTTGGTGGATGATAAATATTTTTTCCAGATCGATTTAACATTCTCTTCTCCGAGAAGATCATACTGAGAAGCCGTCTTGGTGTGTCGCTAAGGGTCGCACAGTGGTCCTCGGCCCATGTATTTCTCGGACATGAAAAGATTTTCTCAGATCAAGATTAAATTTGGTGTACATAGGTTTTCTGGGTCGCTGATTACGAATATGATGCCAAAACAATTGAATTTTTCCATTAAATGTGAAAACTTGCAGATTTCATTTTTTGCTATATTTGTGCGAATATATTTCATTTAGTGCAAATAAGACCAAATTAACAAATATAATTAATATAGGCAAATGTCGGCAGACACTTATGAGTTTTTTGAATACTTAGTGATGTCAGTTACACTTTCCAATAGATTTTTTAATGGAATCTCATGGAATAAGTGGACTTTTCACTAATTTCAATTATATTTCGCGGATTAAAGTTCTCTAATTTTCATGATTGTCAATTTGAAATCGCATATAATGACAACTGAACAATATATTTTTACTTAAATATATAAATAGTATATACTTTCCGGAGATGAATCTAGTTCCTTGAATTACAATCGATGCAAAAGTCTTCTATGTAAGCGACTCCGAAATTAACGCGCATTTGACTCTCGATTATTAATAGAATGCATACCTTACCTGAGCGTTCTCTTGTATTACCTCTGACAGTAAAGGTGCGTGATACCGGTTCAGAATCTTCGAATTCTGATGCGTCATCACTTACTCTATCCAAACGTACTGCACAAAAGATTTGCTTGAATACTTTATTTTTCTTACCATGTCCCATTTTTCCATATACTGGGACCACTGTGCGTCGGTGGGCTTTCCCTCACGAGTGTTGGGCGGTAAATCATTATGTACACGTCGGCAGTAAAATGGTGTGGGAGGAGGATAGCAGTTTCATTTGTCCGGATGTACTAACTAACGCGTCTCTTCTGAGGTGAACGGTTTACGTTTTTGCATAGTTTCTATCCTTTTGTTGTCTCGAGAATGCCTATATTTTGTGAAGTCACTATTGTTGGATGCATTGATTCTTTATTAATTATCAGTAGCTTTAACTTTTTTAGACCTTCGTGGAGTATTTAAAACACGCACTTAAAAAAAGCCACCACATTTCTCGATGTAGTTATCGCCACGTGACACTTTAGGAGATGAAAATGTTATTGGTGAAAATACCATTTCGGTGTCAGGTATTTCGCCCTATAATCGCTCTTTTTCGCCCTAACAATCACTTAAAGCCTTTTGCTTGGATGTAGACGGATTAGGTCATCAAAATACCCTCCAAAATGTGCCTAGGATAATTGTTTCAATAATCCTCTTACCTCTTCGTGATCTAAGTAAATTGGGTAGACTACTGTTAAGTATGGGAATACACGAATATTTTACTTCCATTGTACTTCCATTCACTTTAGCTGATTATCCCTTTTACCAAGCCTGGTGTTCAACCAATGATAGGTGAGCGATTTGAAATAATCCCAATATTGCTGTTATTAAACTGACTAAAAAAATCACCGGATCTAATGCTGGCGTGGCAAGGAAACTAACTGTCGAGATTTCCTGGTCCAACTTGCTTGGAAATTACTTGGAATAAATCCAGAAAAGATCGTTACGCTCTGCTGCTTTGTAAGTGAAGACTAAAGTTATCTTCGTATTGGAGTAGAAACTACAGAGTTGAGTGCATATTTCGATATCCGTCGCTAGTTACTTGTTCTGGCAAAATTGACTGCCATCCGGCCGGCACTGAAAGTGTACAAGAGAGAGACATCGTGTCGCATTTAATTGCATGAGGTATGATTCCAATGCGTTATTCTCATTGCGGCTTTGTGAACTAGATTTGCCCGACGTGATTTCATAGGCGAGTTGAAATCCCTATGTATTTATAGTACACCATACCTAGGATCGCATAGAAATGTAATGCATTTGTGCATGATGTAACTCCATGTATTACCACAGCTACCAAAAATACCATTAATGTAACTACCGGCAGTTGAGTTTATTAGACAGTGAGACCTAAATTTTATTAAACTTTCCCTGCCAGATTTCCTCGAACTAGTTCCTTTCGCTGTTCTTCGTGAAATTACTCATCATTCGCCTTCGTAAGTTTATATGTACCTAGAAAAATCATCGTTCAGAATTATATCAGAGAGTTCTATGATGCATCTATCACATTTACGCATCTCATCTATGAAGCGATCTGACATTAGTATAAGATCAGATGTGGATCTGATATTGAATACATTGATTTCAGTTGGACATTTGGTTCAGGTGGGTATTTTTTAATTACTCACATTATATTTTCAAGTGACAAAAAATATATCCCCTCATCATTCTCGAAAATATTGTTTTAGTCATTTCCTGAGAGTATATATACTTGCGGTTCACATCCACTCGCACAGTTAGTAAATGTCAAACACTCACGCTCACTGGCTAAAATATCCCATAGTTATCGCTAGTAGTATTTCCATCATTAGAGTTTTATCATGAAATGCAGCTGTATAGTGAATTTTACATGGCTTTGAGCTTCAAATTATTGAGATGAACTTCACTTTTCATTAACCCAGTGTTCCTTAATCATATCCGCCCCTTTCTCACCGATCATTATAGTGGGAGCATTCGTGTTTCCGGACACAATTGTTGGCATCACCGACGCGTCTATGACGCGGAGAGAAGACACGCCCCTCACTCTGAGTTTGTCGTCCACAACCGACTCCGGATCGGATGCTGGGCCCATCTTGGCCGTCCCGACCGGGTGGTAGACCGTGGAAGACAAGTGCCTAACCACGCAACCCCAGTAAGCGTCCGTTCCGAAGCCCTCTTGGACGCAGCTGGGAAGAGGGTCCCTGACAGCACATGCGCACAACCCTTCGCTCAGCGCTTTCGTGCCAGTGGTGAAATTAATGGCGAATTTGATTCCCTCTACCAGCGTGTCCACGTCTCGTTGGTCGGCGAGGTAGTTGGGATCTATGATGGGAGCGTCCTTCGGATCCTTGCTGCGCAACTTAATCCTCCCAATGCTCTTCGGTCGAATTAGCGTCGGAGCCATGTGCATCACGTAAGACTCCTCGATGCCCCCGAAAATATTGTCCATGGCTTCGAAGTTAAAGCCAAGAGCTTCCATTCCGACCTGAACAGCGGGGCCAAAATCCATCTTCGTCGTCACCCAGAAGTGATACTGGACGTCGGGGTAGTCACCACTCGGATCTGCGTACTTGGTGTTGACGAAACCGTTGGCTGCAAGAGATCCGGATCCGGATAACAATCCACTCCTCGATGCGAGGTATTGGAAAGCATGCTCCATAAGTTTAGGGTGCGAGTATCGGGCTTTTTCGCCATAATTTTTCAGCACTTCCACGACATTGGTAAATGGAGTTTGCTGTCGTGAGGGGCACCATTTCTCTTGCTTGGATTCCGAATCGCATTCCTTGTCTTCGGGGTGGTAAAGTTTGAAAGCTGGGTTAAATGTGAACAAGTGGTCTTGGAGATTGAAACCCACTTTCAAATCGGAAATAACGGGAATTTCCAGTTCTTCAAGGTGCTCCTTTGGGCCCACACCGGACAGCATCAGGAGTTGTGGTGTGTTAACAGTTCCACCCGATACCACAATCTCCTTCTTCGCCTTAACCATCAGTTTTTCCCCATCTTTGATGTACTCTATGCCCACGGCTCTCTTGTCATCATCAAATATTATCTTGGTTGCCAAAGCGCCTTTGAGAACGTGCAAATTCGGTCTGTTCTTCGCAGGTGAGAGAAAAGCCTTAGCAGTACTTACTCTTTGGCCGTTCTTGATCGTTGCATCGAGGAGTGTGAATCCCAGTTGACTCTCTCCGTTCGTGTCTTCATTTTCCATCCCGAGTTCCCGTGCTGCCGCCATAATCGATGAGACTTCTGGCTCGGGATAGCCTCCGAAGCGGACGACATTCATAGGCCCGTCTTTTCCATGATAGGGGCTGGCAGATTTGCTCGGAGTCTGATTGGATTCCGACTTCTTGAAGTACTTGAGCACGTCGTCATAGCTCCAACCCTCGTTGCCCTGAGCGGCCCAACCATCGTAGTCCTTTTTATTTCCCCTCACGTAAAGCATTCCGTTGATTGCACTTGTTCCTCCGAGCGTTTTACCCCTCGGCCACCTGCATTGCTTGCCAAATAATCCCAAGCAAGCATTCTCTTGCGGCTCTGTGCGGTAAGCCCAGTCTATTTCTGAGTTCTGCGCCATGAAAAACAGGAATGGGACCTCCGATGTCACCGGCGGGTCCCCTCCTGCTTCGACCAATAGCACGTTCCAGTCCGGCACCTCCGACAGTCTGCTAGCCACGACCGCACCCGCTGAACCGGCACCCACGACAATGAAGTCATAATCCTTGTTTGGATCCCCAACATCCGGAGGGTATATTGAGCTGTCGGCCAGGAGACACTGGGTGGCCATCAGTGTTTGAACTAGGTTGGTGAAGATGGCGCTCCCGACGTCTGTGTGGGAAGCCAGAGAACATGTCCCCATGTCCAGGATACTCATGGCGATCGGGATCCTGCCTTTGGTTGACCCCTTGTTGATTACTGAAATCAGAGAATACAAGCATAATTTAAAAACTTTAAACGTAGATGTCAGAGTAGTCGTAAGATGGCAGATGCTTCAGGCGCACAGGCTATGGACAAAATATGATTTTGTCAAAGCCAAAAAATAATTTAAACAGTTTGCAAATTTTGATTTTAATGATTACTGACAGTAAGTATTGGCTATTAAGCCGCTCTTTAGTTTTAAGGAACCTCTCGCCCCTAAGTGTTGTATTCCATTTTCGTATCAACTTTTTTTCAATGTAACATATTTTTTTGTCTTTTGCCAGATGCATAATTATTTACTTACCGTACGTATTTCTATTAAGCGCGCAAAAAGGAGGATTTCGTTTTATTTTTCGTCTCCCTCATCAATCGCAAGTTTTAAGCGGGGATAAGTGTTTACGCATCTTTACAGAGATGTATTCGTGAACTTGAAATGTTTGTTCTTCATTGTTACCTGTTATCAACATCTTTATAGCCTTGTATGGAGACATAGTGTTTTAGTATGAATCTCCGTCGCCCCTGAAAATGCTTGACGATATTGCAATCAATTATTCAGTAGCAAAACTTCGACTTTGATGAATTCTCTTAATAATTGGTGTCGTTTTGTCCCATTCGTTTCTCTAGTTAAGGACGACGAACGCGAAATAATTTTAGTTAATTTACAAATTATGTATTTTACCAACATTTTCCTCCAATTCTTGGCTACGGCCGATCGGTTGACGAACTCTTCAATTCGGTGCAATTTCCTCCTTCCCGAGTGTCTTCCTTTGTCTTGGGATATCTATAGTTTTTATGAAGAGTTTCTTATCTAGTTTCACGTCATCGCTCTGTATTTGATAACTCTTGCTTCTCCCTTCATTAAACCGAAGATAGGTGAGCTGCAGCTCTGAACTTCATTTTCTCCTCAGCCAACGGTTGTGTTTTCTTTTTTATTTAAAATTCGTCTCTTAATTTTTCGCTGCATGCCATTCTTACATAAATAAAATCTCAAATAAGGTCAACTAAATTTTATATCAGTTAAAATTGCACGAGTCTCTTGCTCCCATTTCCGCCAGTAAAATGCTTGTCTCAACGCTTATATTTCCCTCATTTGTTTATCTTTGATCTATGATGATCTTCCATTGGAATTAGAAACTAAGCTCCAGGGGCTCTTAAATTCTCGCGTAAGATTTTATCCTTGACCTTCGTAAAGACGAGCATACCTCCAGTCCACCTTCACAACTTGTCATGCCTTAAAACCTCTTATCGGAGGAAACAATTACATGTGTCTTTTCTCTTCACTCTCTTCTGCAATAAATATCCAGTCTATCTCTTTTCCATGTTCAAATCCAAATCAGTCTCTGTTCTTAGAACCACTAGAACTGACCTCTCCTACCTCTTACACCCTATACCTCGGAAAAATACATACCTTAAATCATTTCTCACCTCTGGTTCTAATCTCTGGAATTCCTTGCCATTATCCATTAAAAATTCTTCCTCGCTGTCTGTTTTTAAGGAAAAACTTTTTAATTATTACTATAAGTTGCCAATATGCCAATAATTGAAATTTGTATCCTGTTACAGAATTGAATGTTTCCAAAATGATCTGAGGAAGTATTGTTTGTTTTCTCTCTGTGATTGATATTATATTTTCCATTTTTATATATTATATTTTCCATTGTATTTAGTGTTAATTATCTGTGACTGTGAAATTGTTTGTTTTTTATCACTGTGAGATGTTGGCCAGGTATATATATTTTTGGTTATTTTTCGTTCAAAGCAAAATTTGGTGTAATAAAAGCATAAGAAAACCTATTCTATTCTTTTACACTTCGATGGTAATTTGATTGCTCACAATTCTTTGTTCTGCTGTTATCGTCCAGGTTTCAATGTTATGTGTGAGCGTGTGCCGTGTGTATTTAAAAGACTCTTTCTTTTACTTTTCTCAATTAATTATCTCGTCCATGTCCCGTGCTCAGATTTAAAAATCATGCAAAATAATCTCTTTATCTCATCTACAAAACGCATTTCAAACTTGATTGGCCATTTATTATTTTTTGTTTGATTTCTGGTACGTTCATTTAATTGCCTGTGTATGCAGCATCTTCCTTTTTCTTGTTTCATCTGTGTATTCATCTTCCGTGATCTTTGGGTCGAGAAATCTTTATAGCATTTCAGGCGTGACTTTGTGGAAGTATTTTGTCTCCATAGAGGCAAATCTAAATACTCTTTAGTAAATTTTCTCACCGTTATTATGCGTACCAACTATGGTTTAAAAACTAAGTGTCCTCCATATTGACACAAGTGTGGAAACCCCTTTGATTAACCCCTTGTATCCCTTTGAATGAGGGAACATAACCACTAAATGTTGTACCCTTTGACAAAAAGTGATGAAACACCTTGGTGAAGACACCAAGTGGTAATTATGGTTCCGAAATTTTTGTCATGATTGCTATCCATTTTATCCTTTTACTACCCGACTTAGTCCTTCAAATTTCTTGAAGTCTGCTTCTGTTCATATTTCCGTATCTTCCTTCTTAACTTTATGAGCCAGCGATCCTACTTTATTCCATCTGTTGCGTCTGCGGTCCACTTCTACGCCCGCATTCCAACTACAACTCCTCTAAATTTGATCTAAAATTTGATTGCCATATCGCTGTGATCAATTTCGGAGTTAGATATTAGGGAGAAGGACGGAATTCACATGTCTAGCAGCTATAATATGTCTTGCCGTAATATGTAATATCAATTACAAACGTTTCCCTTCCGCCGCAATCACGTTCCGAACCACTCCAACGATAAGATGTTTACTATCAATAACATTATCTATTATTCCCTTCTGCTGAATGTTGACCGTTATCTTGTTATCTGTGCGGCTGGTGTTTGGAGAGTGAGGCAGCTTTAAGGTCCGATTTAATACTGTTACGTGGAGTAGTTCAATTAAATACACATTTTTAAACGTCGAATGCATGGCACAGCCGAAACCATGTGTATGAAGAACAGCCATTCATATATTTGAAGGAGGTCTCTCGACCAAGTTCAATATTTTTGGAATAAATAAAGACAAAATTATAACCATTTCTTATAATGATGTCATAATTCATCGTATCCTTTGCTTTGAAACGAATGTGTCATGAAGGTACGTTACCACGTGACGGTGAAGACTTTGGTATCTACTGTACTATTGTTAGTTAAATAGAGGTTAAGTGTCACAAAGAGCCTTAGCAAATTGATTATTGGAAATTTTCTATGTTCGTACAGCAAGAATTTTTACAACGTATACTGTTAGAATACATGTGTAACAGACGTTTTTGTGAGTGTGCTCCTAGGCTGCTCCTTGCATCATGAATACTTTCTCCTGATTGGTAGTTAAAAGAAAATGAAACCGATGTGGTGATTCAAAAAAGTTGGCAGACCTCGTCCGCAGGAGTAAAAACTTTTGTCCGGATATATACGTATGTATCAATAGTTGGAAATCTTTAACTTCCGTTTCCTAGACTTGTCTATGCTGAGTTGTCTTTTTCACGCTCTAAAAATCAATTAGAGATCCATCGTGCGTCAATGGTGTAATTTTAGGACGAGGCTTTGTGAGTACTTTATGCTTAGTTTAAGAATGAATTTTCTCCAGTGTAAAGTGGCCTTGCCTTTTTACGGGTTATGCTTTTGCTGGCCTCTGGTTTAGTTCTCCTTAGTGTTGTACGTCTTCCTATTACAAACTCTATGAGCATATTTTGAATACCCTATTCCATGCAAAATTGGTTTTTAGCCGTCATATCGTTGTATAGGACGTGTCTTCGGATCTTCCTGCGATTTATAGGCCTTATTTCTATCACAACACAGCATCGTATCGAAACCCGAGTGTGATAAAAAATTTTGGTTTAAGTCGCAATGTTTTCGATTCATGCCTTGTCACCCTTTCCTATCGATCTTTTTCAGCCTTTTGCTTTATTTTGTCAGTCCTCACGCACGATTGATAAAGGATATTACGATCTTCAAATCATTAAGTATGGACATGAACTAGCCTAATGTGCCACGTCAACATGCCGTACAAGACGTTTCGTGCCATTTTATTGCGAACATGTTATAAATGTTCGGGCGAATACCTCTAGAATTTTGAATTGCGTCATGTTTGCCTCAATTATCAATTGGGGCTGTTATTTCGGAATTTGTCCTTTGACTTTTCTTCCGTGACCAACTTCTTTTCCAGGCATTATTTTTGGGCTTCCCTGCCCTTTCTATAAGTACCTTATTATGTCTTCTAAATCGTCCTTCTGAATTCATACCACCACAATGAATTATGTTTCATTCATGAGAAAAAAACCGAACACGTGTTTCTATGGTTATGACCTTGATATTCGCGCAGATATGAATATGAAGTCGCGTGTAGCCATGCCTGAAATTATGTGCTGGGCGAAAGCCATGGTAGTGACACTCGTAATTGCCTAATGGTGTTGGATCCGAACCTCCTGTGACTTAAAATGGCCGACTGAAGGACTGGGCGCGAAGGATCACGAAGATAAGCGCGAGGCTTAGGTCACTTGGAAAATTCATTTCGCGCTAATATCAGGAGGACACGGAGGAATTGTTTTGACCCCGCTCTACAATTCAAAGCTGAAAATAAGAGAGGCTTAAATCCGTTTGCTGGGGCCGCACAAAATTTTACTTGCCCTCGAGGCCCCGTGGAAGGGTCGACCCTCATTTAGCTGGACCATAACTCCTAATCCGAGCCTCGGCGTCGATCCCTCACCGCGGGTTGGCAATAGCACCTACTGATCAGCCGCACTATTGTTTATAACTTTTAAAAGTTATCAACGAATCCGAATATTATGTTCTTTTTTGTTTTGCACTAGCCACGCTGGCGAAAATGACTTTTTAACCGCTGTTATACGATAAATATTAACCTTTTAGTCATTTCCCTAAAAACATGGAAGATAGTTTTAGAAGTTATAGTCGCTTCCTGTTGATGTGCAAATACACGAGTAATTAACTTAATAACTTGTTAATATTTTTCCAGCAAGGACTGTTGGAACATACGTTAAATTACGTGGTCACGTACTTTTATGCGGCTTGGTTTTTCAAAGCACGTAAAATGGTTAATATTTATCGTATAACAGCGGTTAAGAAACCATTTTCGCCGGCGTGACTAGTGCAGTACAAAAAAGAACATAATATTCAGATTTTTTGTTAACTTTTAAAAGTTATAAACTATAGTGCGACTGGCCAGTAGGTGCAATTACCCACCCGAGGTGAGGGATCGCCGCCGTGGCTCGGATATGGAGTTAGGATCCGACTAAATGAGGAAACAAGTGGGTCCAAGAATTCCTTCCACGGCCGATGCAAAAGAGTGAGAGAGGGAAACTAATGAAAGGAAGTCTCCATTTTGTCCCTTCCCTCTCCTAATGCCGTTTCGTGAGGCTGCTCTAATACGTCATTTCCTTCACTCTTACATAAAACCAAGAGTGAGTATTATTTAAGGTAGTCCTCTGCGAGATAGTTCCCTAGTCATAATCGAGACCATATTCGAATTTTACGTTTTAATTTCACCAGCTGTAGGACACAATCAATTGAGTATTGCATTATTAATGGTGCAATAATATAGATTTATATGACAGAAATTGTAAGTAATCAAATGAAAATATCTAAATAAGTCTTTAATTTGACTTTTTTTTCTCGCGGTGCGTTTGAAACTCCTTCAAAACGGAAGGCGTTTTGTGATCCTGAAGAATTTAATATGGTGACAATATGATTAATTTTCAAATATAGTTGAGAAGACATACAAACTACACGCTGTTAGTGTCTAAGTGTTAGAAATATCTCATTTTGTAAATAATGTCTCTCTGGAGTGCATAAACGTACCATTTCCCATGTAAAAGGGCTGGTATTTTTTGGAAAATATCTCACAAAGAAATGTGGTAAGGGGTTGAATTTTTGGTGTCATTAGAAGGGTAAGATATTTTAATATAAAATGAGACCAAATTCATTGATTTCTAAGTAAAATGATATTTTGCTCAAACTCTCTTAAACTATGATTACAGGTTCTTCAATACTTGACTTATCAAAACTTCATTAAAGCACACCGAAAAAATATTGCATATCAGAGGAACTTAAATGTGTAACTTTGTTTTTAAGTGATGCAAAGTATTCTCATACTTTTCTCTACCCTTTCGTATCAAATGAGTAGAGAATAAGGTAGATATTTGATAAAAGCTTTTGAAATGATGGTGAATCTTATTATACCAGCCGTAATATGGTGATCAATGCGTGTTGAAAATTCCTGTATATTTTTGAAAGTATGGAGTAGTTATTGCTTATGTGTTTCATTGCTTCACGATATATTTTTCCAATCAGGAACACTGTAGCAATGAATGGAAACTATTGTTTATGCCAAATGTGCTAAACAGATCCAACAACTGAAGTACTTGATTAATTTACTCAAGCGCTACATTATTCAACCGATAGATGAGGTTGACTGTTTGCATTAGAAAGGCGCAAAGTGCCCCCTCATTGAGTAAAAGTAACCCCTCTTAACGACACTTTTTTCTTATTCCCTCTCAAATTAGCTGGTGTCCTACCCTCGTATCTGGTGTTCTACCACCTACTGCCAATCATTCATTGTAAGTAGCTGAGTGAGTAGGTAATAAGCAGCTCCGGGGTATAATCGTAGATGTAGATGATGAATACGTTCAGGGTTTTTGTGTTACGCATTGGCAGTATTCGTCGACCGTATTCCGACTCCACTCTGCGCTCTCGCAATCCCTTGCCGGGCGAATCCAGTTGTTTTTTTCGTGCGTTTCATTCAGCTCCGCCCGTCTCTCCGCGAATATCTTGTTTTCTTTCGCGGTTATCAAGCGTAAAGAGTGAGTCGGCGGGAATTGCTGGGACGGGAAAGTCACGTCATAGTCTCTTAACCTCCCAGACTTCCTCCCCTCTCGCGTGAATGGTCCTTGTTTCATTTTTTCTTCTCGATGGTGATCGTTTCTGTATATTTTTTAAATCATTAAAGTGACGTAGGCACTCGCTTTGAATGGAGAAGGGAAATGTTTTTTTTACGATACAAAAATTTGACAGTCATTACCCTTGAGATGTTCTTCAGAAAAACTTGCCGGCGTCAGAAATTGGATGTTTTTTGTCATTGTTCTTCAAGGTCACAGAAGTGAGGTGTGCTTTTTTTTAAGGCCGAGATGTGTTCCTTTTCGCTCTTTGACAAAGGGATGCGATTCGAGGAAATCCGTTGTTGTGAACCCGAGTTCTTTTTAGAATTCAATTTGTTCGAGCAAATTATTTTATTGGCTTTGCCATTTATTGTTTTGAATTTCGGCACATATAGCCTTAGAAAGAAACTTGAAGCCATATTTGCTTCTTTGGAAATCGGATTTCTCATACCTCTGACGAATTTCGCGATTATAGTGATTTGCCCTATTTCTGAATGGTATAAAAGGAAAATTAGCTTAGAAAATTTACCTTTAATTCAGCGGAAATTGGATTTATCTGAGATACACTTACGTGAAAGGATGTGACTGTAGTTTTACTTAGAACAAGGAGAGGTCCTTATGCGGTGGTAAATTTTTTGCGATTTTATTGAGGAATAAACGGAGGAATTATAAAAGAGCGGCATATCCAGAAATATCCAGTCTCTATATGATATGCTTCCTAAGTCCTATGAATTTAAGTTTAGTTTTTTCTGCGAAATTTGCTACTAATAATGTCTAATGGTAAGTAGATCTAATGTCCGTTAATCGCATTTTCATGCGGTAGTCATGTGATAAAATCGTATTTATCCTCAGTGAGTCTTATTTATGATAAGTATGTTAGGAGACCACGAGCATTATCAAACTTCGACGCATTTTTACATGCACTAATAAGGCAATGCAATAATAATATCATATGGCTTAAATTTTCTTGCATCCTTGTTTAATGTCTAATGTTCTGGAGATAAAATACTAAAATAAAGTACTTTCACGTGGAAAAGACCGCAAAAAATTGATAACTCTTGAATTATTTTTTTTGGACACACTCGAGACGTGTCTCCTCCCTCCCTCTTACCCTCCCACCCCATTCTCCAAACCAAGTTATCTCCCCAACCAACCTTTGTATCAATTCGCGCGTTGCTGTTCCTTTTTTTATAATCATATGGGTGACATAACATAGCATAGCACCCGGCAGCCAAATCCTTGCATTTTGCTTTATCATTCACTGACGTAACTATGAATTTTTCAGGCGGACGGAGATTTATAGAAATTTAGAGGTCCGGATGTGATTTTTGCCTCTTTCTGGCTTAAAAATCAGCAATGAACCCTAAAAGGGGAATCGCACGTCATTGGTGACCTTATATTACATCTAAAGCGTCGCATTTTGTTGTTGAAAATCTCATCATTCAAGTTAAAAATCGATCTTAAAAATACTCATGGACCTTGTATAAAGATTGTTTAAATCTCTTTGATAGTTAAAATAGTTGACCGAATAAATCGGACGATTTTATTTTGAAAGTTAAATGGAGTTGATTCTATTAATTGGAAAGAGCTCAATTGTACAGAGATTCACTGTTTGGCAGTCCCCTTGTCGTTGCTTTCCAAGCGATCTTGAGGTGGAGAATTATGGGACTTGTTCTGTCATCGGTGTTTTCTCGTGGGCTTCCAATTGAAGTGGGATAGTTTTTATTGTTTAGATATGGCGATGCATTATGCTCAAGATTTGGCATGGCCTTCGGTTGAAAATAGCTTAATCACATAGAAACAAGCATTTGTTGTACAGTTTATGCATCTAATTAATATTTGACTTCATAGATACTCTATTATTATTTTATCAAACAATACTTATTGAGTAAGACAAAAAATACTTATTTCAATGTTTATCAATTATTATAAATAAATCCTCAACATTGAAATGAATAATTTTTCAATCAAAATTGTTGAATTCGTTAAATGGCTACAAAATCCATATGATTAATGTGTTGTAATGGACGGTCTACGTTAGTTGCAATATGGCGTTGACTTTTTAAATATCTGAAGATTCTCGTGGAATGGAGTGGAATTTATTCATCGTAAAATTAAGAAAACTATTTCCCGCAAACAAAAATTAAATTTCGACCCGGTCTTCAATGTGGGTACATAATCTTCAGGTGATGATCAACATAGAAACCTGAATGTGGGATGTGATCAGTGGGAATTATCATTAACCCTTGTTTTTCATACCGGGGAATTATTTAAGCAGAGACAATGACCGGGTCACAGTTTCTTTAAAAATTAAATATATGACAGCCCATGCTTTATTCAGTAATGGGGAGCGAAAGGCAATTTTCGATTAGAAAATCTCACGAAGTAAATAACATCCATACCTTATTACAGTAGAAACCTACAATACTTCATGCAAGTATTGTGTTTTATATGTAGTTCTGTCGATCAAATTTCCTTTCATTGTGGGTGCGCTAACAGAGACCTAAGGGAACGAGGAAAGAAATAGAAGTTTATAAATCTGGAAGTGAATCTTATCCTCTTAATTCCACGGAAGATCTCGGCAGATACTTTGGCAAAATTAACAATGTACACCCTGATGATAATCCGGAGTATTGCCACTGACAGCAATCTCTCAGAATGACCAAAAATCCCTCATTTAAAAAGGAAAATTGACTAAAGTTTCATAATTAGGATAATGGCAGACAAATGTAGACATAAACAACCAGAAGAACTTACAATTGGTTACACTGTGATAGTAGAACAGGAAACCGTACTTTCAGAACAATGATGCTGCAACTAAAGTTACGTGCACTTCATGAGTGTTCCAATAATTATCAGAAGATGACGAAGCAACAAATTATTAAAGGTCAAAGAGTAATCAAAAAGTTGAAAACCCTGCAGATGGTGAAATCCGCATTTGATTTGCTTTCAGTAGATGTTTTCGCGGAAGATGGATCCAGCGTTAAGTAGGGTCTTGAGTGCTCCGTTCTGCTCCTTTAAGGTAGTTCAAGCGAAATATCATTTTACTTAGAAATCAATGAATCTGATCTCATTTTAAAGAAAATATCTCACCCTTCAAATGGAACAAAAAATTCAACCCCTTACCACATTACTTTCCGAGATATTTGCCAAAAAATACCAGCCCTTTTACATGGGAAATGGTACGTTTATGCACTCCAGAGAGACATTATTTACAAAATGAGGTATTTCTAACACTTAGATGTCGTAAAAAAAACTAACAGCGTGTACTTTGTATGTCTTCTCAACTATATTTGAAAATTAATCATATTGTCACCATATTAAATTCTTCAGGATCACAAAAGGCCTTCCGTTTTGAAGGAGTTTCAAACGTACCGCGCGGAAAAAATGAGTCAAATTAAAGACTAATTTAGATATTTTCATTTGATTACTTACAATTTCTGTCATATAAAACTGTATTATTGCACGATTAATAATGCAATATTTAATTCATGTGTCCTACAGCTGGTGAAAATAAAACTTATAATTCGAATATGGTGTCTATTATGACTAGGGAACTATCTCGCTGGGACTACCTTAAGAAAGGCGCAGATGAACGCTCTTCAACCCTTCGTTTTGAATATGACTCCAAGTCCCAGAAGGCTGCCTTTATTCCTCGGGATCCCTCTCCAGTGATGCTGTGTTCTGATGGGCCCTTGGCTGCATTTCCCCATAACAACTCTCTCTCTCTCTCTCACCCCCTCTCCTCTCCAGCTCAGCGGCCTTAATACTTCTCTTCGTCCCATTTCATTCTTTTCCACCCCCTATCACCCGAAATTTTCTCCCCCGGCGCATCCCTCATCCCTCCAGCCGCCTTTTCTTTCTGCGATTAATTGTGAAAAAAATATTTTCGATTCCGTTCATCCTCGACAGCCAATTCAAAGCGTTATCCGTATTCCATTCCACTTTCACACCGTTATCTCCTCAATGTCTTCTCGCTATTGATTTTCAGGGACCCAAATTACCTGTGTGCGCCTATTTGCTTTATTATTAATTGTTTATCACCTCCATTACTTACTTTATTAATTCAGTATTTTATCAATCTTTATCCTCAATCTAGTTATTTATGTTGATTATGGACATATTCTCTTCATCACAATGTCCTTCCACAGTCTACTTCCCCACTACCTTAATTCATTGTATTTCGGCGAATAACATACCCTATCCCGTCTCTAGCAATACTTCCCGGCGTTTGCACATCCGTGTATCGCGTGGACGCCCTTGTCTCACAGTATGTTTTATTTCCATATCCACTTCCCTTCCTTAGTTCTGTTGGCCTCTCTCCGTAGCTAACTTTCTCTTTCTTTGCTCATCCCCAGCTTGACTTAATATTCACACTTCAGCACTCTTTTCCATCTTGTCAATCCATTCGTTTGTTTGTGATTCAAGGCTACTTTTTCTCATCGCATCTTATCGACCTTCAGGTTTTCTCGGCCGCAAGCTTTTCCCCCCTTTCAATGTCTTTTCCACTTTCATCTGTCCCTCGCATCTCCTAATCATCTCTCAGAATTTCTCCCCTCTATTCCCATTCCTTCCTGATTGCATATTCTTCATTCCAGTTGATTATCCACATTTTCCATTTTATTCCTTTGAACTTAACTCTGTATTTTCTAACAACTTATGTCTCCTTTATCGTAACAAATTATCACATATTACTAGATATAGCTTTGAGATTTTGGAGCTAGCTATCATACGTACTTGTACTCGGATATTTATCCATTTCTCCTTAAACATATTTTTTATGCTTATCTTGTCCAAACGTTTTCAAATTGCTCATGTCAATTCTTATACAAAGTAAGTTTTGTATAAATAAACCAGAATACTCAGATGATACTGGTGCGCCGGTATTTTTCTTAAAATGACCCTTCGTGTACTTAGTTCGTTTTATCGCCAGTCCAAGATGTGAAGCATATAAACTCCTCTGACCTTTCTTCGACTCGGAAGATCAAGGTTAAAATATTCGCGCGCTGCAGTTGAACTGCCGGTCTCCTACTCCAGAGAATGTGTTTGATTGCGCGCAATGATTGTGTGGGCCGTGGATTATGTAGGACTAAAATCTTCCATGAGCATTCATCTGCATCTACGTCATACCCTGCAAGCCACCCAAAGGGTGTGTGGTAGGGGGTGCTTCCACACCAGGCATGCATGAATTATACGGCAGAACACTGAAACTACATTGAAATCAGCTTACCACACATGCAAGCGCCAATTCAAAATCTACTAACCAAGAAACATTCCATCGTCAACCGTTCCAACATGCAGGGGATACAAAGACTTCTACTACGGATTCAAAATATCATACATAAATAAGAACATCAATATTTACATCATGCATAAATAAGAACGTAGAGAATATAAGAGAAAGATCTACAGTCTAGCTAATGTCAATATTCGCACTATTCATTACGACGATCACAGCTGTTATGGTCCCGAATGGTACGCGGAAAAAATTACACTTTATACCTATCAGTTCTGCAATCTATCTCTCTAATTTTATTGGCGCGATCTAATCTGCCGTGGTACAAGGTGAGTTAATTGTATGTTTTTTTCGTCGTCAGAGAAATGTTTTTCCTGAAATTTAGTTAGGAGGGTAAGCCTATAATTTAATCTACGCTGTGATAGCGATTCTCATCCCAATTCTTCTAACAATCCAGACACACTAGTAAACTTATCGTAGCATCGTTTTACATACCTAGCTCCTTTTTGCTTCACCAGATCTATTTCTGATGTCAACCCCGCTTCATATGGATCCCATACACTGGCAGCATATTCCAGATGAGGCCCAACGATTGAAAAATAACAACGTTCTTTCATGTCGCATGTTTGTGTGTCTTGTTTGTGGAAGTAATTAGTGCTATTCGTAAAATCGAGCTACCATAAATCGCGCAGCATCGCTTTCTATTTATCATTGCCTAGCGCTATAAAGAACGTAATGTCTAGTGCTTTCGTTGTCTCTGGCCTTCATCCACATGCTGAATTGCGAGTCGGTGGGAAGTCTTATAGCCGGAGGATGTTGGGACACGGTTCATGAGAAAGGAATCGGATACTGAAAGGAAAACTCAGTGCGATGAGTATATTTTGGTGGAATGGTGTCACGAAATGTGCCTGCCATGTCGCTGAACATGTCGCGTGTGAAGTAAGAATCCATCTTACTTCAGTAGTCTTTGATAATATAATTTTGTCGGTAGTCCTTGATAATCTAATTCTGTCGTTGTCCAGCGGGTACGCGGTGTGAATTACTTGCATTTGGAGAAATCTAATGTCGTTTGTATATCCATCCCCCATCTCTGCTCATTCTATCACTCAGCTTCCAATCCTCACCTGCAGCACGCATTTTGAAATACCCTTTGGTGTCAGTCGGGATTGGAGCTCGATAGAGCGGCTGAAACACGTCTTTCCCCCTGGAATTTACAAGCGAGTGTTTTTGTTTTTATCACTTTATGACAATTAATCTTTTCATGTAATTTATTTATTAACATGCTGAGAGATGCGATGATAAGTGAATTTATTAAAATGGGCGAAAACTTACCAAGTGTATGTTTCTGGGCATTTATGTGAAACGATGAAAAAACAAGGATAAATGATTTAACGAATCGGACAAACGTTCTCGGGAATATTTGAGGAATGACTTGTTTCCAAAAAAATAGTGAGAGATAAGCCTCGGACTTGGATGTAAGTTCAAGAGTACCGATATAATGGCAGCATTAAACCTGATTAATAACGCCCGTATCAACACATCCCAACCTATTTTTATTCGAAGATAAAAATTGTTTGTGATGTTAGGTAACTCTTAGAAGATGCGTTATCAAATTTTGGAAAAAGATAAAGTTACCTCAATTAAGTGGGTTTAAAGAATGAGTGTTCGATAAAGTTACAGGGCTGTGGAGCGGACTCAACTCCCCTGCCACCCAATGCATATAATCATCCAGAAAAAGCCGCACAAGTGGCGCAGTCCGCAACGATACAAATGAGGTTCATTGAAGGTCACCAACAATGTCTACATGTTACTGTCCTGGCGAACATATGCTTCCACACGTATGGTTCTACCATACTAAAACAATCTTCACTCGCTTCTCCCAACGCCTTTACCATGGAAGCTCCGGGGTTGGCTATTACGACTATGTTATATTTTTTTCTAGTAACCGCACGTTACTAATATTTACCATGAGACCGTGATAACATTCGAAACTACCGGTTTTAGTGGTTCGAAAATGTGTCTTCGGTGTTTTTCGTCCGCTAGGGTTCGCATACCTGGTTGTAACGATGGCCACAAATTTTCAAATGATAAGGTTGTTAACCTCTACGACTCCTTCAGCCATTGAGAAGCCGATATCTGATCAGGTGACGGGCAATCATCTTCCCATGGAAAATGTGATGGTAAATGTTTTATGCCAGTCTTCACGAGACAGTCTTAAACTTGATTAATTTTTTTTTAGTAACAACCTGTGAAACAGTCATACTAGCTTCTATCAATATAAAATTAATCATGAACGGGCGTGTGCTCCTCAGCCTATTGAAATGACTGTATGTGACTGTGATCTGTACGTGGATTCCTTCAGCAGCAGATGGCACCGCCTTCACCGATTCAAGAAAATGTGTTGTGTGACTTTCAACTCGAAGCGCGCGACGGGATTGACCGAGGTCCATTATCGTAGTGGTTGCAGTGAGTAAAAGTGGTGTACTGTCGGTCGAAATCGTCAGTATGTGGAACTTACTTGGGACTGAATGCGGTGCTGTGTGTAGAGAACGGCGTGGGCTGTGATTTCTCCTCCTTCAGACGTCCATCTCTGCGTGGCGTGCGCCGTAGACGATGCGTATCTCTCTGGCTACGCCGGTCGCTCTTCAACTCTTCTCTCAGCGATGGAGGGGAGTGTGAGTGTTCCCCCTCTCCTTCGTGGTGCCCTCCCTCCGTAATATCGCCTGTACATTCCCCCTGGCGTGTGTATCCCACACTTCTCCTGCATCCCCCTCTTCGCGAAGCAAATCGTGGGCCCCAACCGCCAGTCCCTCCAACTGGTCAACCCCTTCCCCGTTCCTCCCCATTCCCTCATTCTCCTCCCCTTTCCTTTCCTCTCCTCCCCTTACAACTCCTCTCTCGCCACTGCCCTCCTACTCGGACCGTGACCTTGAACGTGGGTCTGTCTCACTCGTTGGCTTCCACTTGGGCGTTCCACACGCATCTCTCAATCTCTCCCAAGGTAGGAAACTATATCCAATACTTTTCCGTGGAACCATCCTTGCACTAACAGCCTATGATTCAGAAATGCATACTCAAAATTCGAAGGTAACTACTTGAAATTTTCATTGTGGCTGTAGCCAGTTCTTGGCACCAACTTTGCTAGTCATTGGCACCCATGTCAATTACTGGTTGCACTCATTTTTATGACTTATAATTTAAAATATGACTGTAGGTGGGCCTTATGATCCATTTGGAGTACAATATAAATAAAGTACTCGATATATTTATTGCAATTTCCAATAATTGGCACCCCATGCCAATAACTGGAATATAGTTGTATTTCAATATCATGTAAAAAGTAAATGGCATCTGATAATAATAAATTTAATTTAAGTTAACGCTCACTAAGTAAAAACATAGTCATGAGGATACTATAAATATTATGTGCATCCAAAATTCAATGAAGTTAATGGAGTGGTAGAGTTGAAAAACACATGCAATAGAAGTGATGGTCTTAACTTACCGCTAAGAAAATCTTAAATTTTCCCGGAGAAGATGCAGCACGCAGTGGTATGGCCGGCAGTCACTTCTCAAGTGGTGAAACGTGGACGAAACCTCCAATACATAGCCAGCCGAGCTTCACTGCGTCTGAAATCGAACGCAACAATGTTGCAACTCCTTTCTTTTACTTAATATCACATTGTAAATTACAAAGTGCCAGCAACTGGGGGGGGGGAGGAAGGGGGTTGCCAACCACAGGGCATTCTACCCTATTCAAGTTTCTTCATTTTTCTTTTCGTTAACTTTACACCTTACGTTGACATATCGTTAACTTTACACCTTAAATGTCTAACATTTTTTATCGAACAGTCACTGGCGGCTTCCTCTTGGGCGCTCCGCACACATTCCTGCGCATCCCTCTGTCTTTCCCAAGTTATTCAATTCACTTCATTTTGCTTATCGTTAAGAGGACGCATCATACCCTTCGGTAAGGAAAAGTTCTGTCGAAAATCCACAAGATGGCGTCACTCGCACCCGATCAGCGTCAGCGTTTTAGCGTCAGGAGTCTCTTAGTCCAGGATAACTCTCGCACAAGGCAACAGTCGTCGGTAAGTTGTAGCCAAGTCTCTGGCGCGTAAGTACAGGCAGCGCTTATATAAGATCTGTGAAAGAAGACTGAACTAATTGCATCACCGTCCGAGCACATCATGGCCGAAAACCATTCAGGTAGCTTGTCGAAATATACCAATTACAGATTCTATCTTACAACCGTGACGGCTGTTACTTAGCATTCGGATAGAGGAGGGATGGATACATCTCCATTAGTTTTAGATATGTCAATAATGATACTAGTTTTTATAAAAATATACCCTACATCTTGCCGTTTTCCCGATGGTTTAATTATGCTCCGGGATAAAATTTTCACGTTTCAGATACGAGCCTCCCTTGGCAAAGGTCTATTCTTTATGCTATTAAAATTTCAAGTTGATGACGTAAGACTTAAACAAAAAATCTGGGGTCGGAAATCATCACAAATCGGACCTGTCGAGCGGGTGTGATGCGTCGCCTTAACATCTTTACATTGATTTTCGAACAATCAGACGCTTCGTGAATCATTGTCTTCGTAGGAAATCATTCAATTTGGGTTTCGGAGAAAGATGTAAGTCGCCGGAGAAAATACATAAAATAGTATGTTGGTGTTATGCTCGAGTTTTAAGCGTTATGCTTCGTATTACTTAGTGTCAATGTGGGCCCGGTGGTGGAGGTCATTTCCGTCGCTGTGTATAGCATTTTGAGTAGGTTGCTTCGGGAAACTGAGGAAGGGCCTAGAGGTACATACTTGGCGTCTACTCTTATCTTACCTCCTCTCACTAAATATGCCTTGTGATCAGTAGTATTACGCAACTTGTCTCGGATGGAATACTACACTTGATATGGGAAGATAGAAGTTTTTAATGGAATGTGCGAGGTATATGCTATCTGAGGAGAGAAATAATATTCCTGAAATGGCTGAAATAACAAATGCGAAACTGCTCTTATGAGACTTAACATTACTTATGAGCAGTTCTCGCAACATCAATGCTAATTGTTTTATATTGTGAACAAAAGCAATGTACATAAGAATACCGATGTTATTGATAGATATCGCTATGTATCACTTTATGGATCAATGCTGTCCTTAAGGAATGAAAATTTATTGGTTATTAATCTTTTGCTCTCCTGAAAAAAATCAATCTTCAGCACAGTTCGTGTATGGAACATTTCCATTTTGGCGCGCATTACGTTTTTCAACCTGCCTATATTCGTCCGCGTTAATCATTCGGGTCAATCAAGCTGTGCTATCGGAGGCTCGAAGGCGTTGTATTTCGGAATATCTATTTGGAAACAACCCAAGAATGGGTCGTTTCCTCAGGCCCCGATTTCAATGTCATCTATTTTATTTAATGAAAGGCATCTAAAAAAACCGTATTTACCAATTATTTCTTACGTAGCAAAACATTCTGAGAGATTTTCATTGTCAAAGTTCGCCCAAAAATTAGAATTCTTTCAAGAAATGAGAACGTTCACTGATTGGTTGACGTGATCGTAACGTCACGGCTCTGTTGCGGGAGAGAGCTGAGCGACTGAATTGCGGGGACGGACACCGTACAGCACAAGGTTTAGACAAACGTAATGCATTTGTGATCTATATTGGTGTATGATTTACATTGTATAATTCTTCCCGTTATATGGCTACATACAGCATTAATACGGCGAGATAATACACTTCGTATTTCCATGTTTATTTTCCTGTTATACCGGTTGTCAAAAATCTCTTCCATTTCTTCCAGTGTCTCTTTCAGCTCTTCCTCACTCTCCGCCAGGAGTGCGATATCGTCGGCGAACCTTACCATGTCAATCTTCTCGCCTTGTACTTTCACAGCTGCTCTGGTGCTCAATCTTTCTCTCATCTCATCTATTCCATCCTGTATGTATGCGTTGAAAATGGTAGGTGATAAAGAGCACCCCTGTCGCACCTCTTGTCGTATTCTTATCTCCTTGTGGTGTTCCCCGCATCTTACAACTGCATTTTCTTCTTTATGAAGATTCCACGCCACCCTCCTATCCTTGTACTTAATACCTTTTCCTCCTAACACCTGGAATAATTTACACCATTTAACCTTGTTGAAGGCCTTTTCAAGATCTAAAAAGGCGATATAGGTGTCTTTGCCTTTCCTAAGCCTTTTTTCTGTTATCACTCTCAGGGTTAGGTTAGCTTCACGCGTTCCCTTTCCTTTCCTGAATCTAAACTGGTCATCGGAGAGTACAGATTCTATCATGGCCTCCATCCTTCGTAGAATTATGTTGGTGAATATTTTGGCTGCATGAGTGACCAGACTAATGGTCCTGTGTTACGAAGGTACAGTAGAGGGAAAAAATCAGAGGGTTAGACCTAGACTGGACTATATGGGACAATTGATGGAGGAACTAGGTTGCAAATCGTACAGTGAAGTGAAAAGGTTGGCCTAGGATTGTAACCAGAGAAGAGGATTTCCATGTAACCATACAGCAGATACACGGCCCAAAAATGATTTTGTTTTTATTAGAGCTATCCCGGATATCCTTGCGCTGGAAGGCAAAATGCCCTCATAATTAAGCGTGGTGGCATCTTAGGTGATAGCAAATACCTATTTCAAAGATATCTCACGGAATTCATGTTATTCTCAAAATTCACGGAAAGAATGCACTCTAAGGGTCTTCCTCAATCCCTTCGACCCTTTCCTCCTCCTTGCAAATCCTCTCTGACCCTCTTCCAACCACACGCCCTTCCCTCCTCCCCCTCCCTTCCGGACTGTGAGTATATAAAGTGATGTTTGTGTTTAGAATCTTTACCTGAAGATGACGTTTAACGTCGAAACGTCGGGTCGTTTCAAGTAAAAACATGTGGAAACACAAAGTTATAAGTTACCATCATTATTAAGGATGAGTCGAATCCAAATGTCGATTCTCGACTCCACCGATTCTCAGGATTAGAATCGGCATCGAGAATCGATTGCCTAAAGTCGATTCCGATTCCATCGATTCCAGATAGATAAATATTCGAATCAAATTTCATTTATCACATCGTATGTGTCTCAGTAATTTTGGGTGTAGGCTATCAATTTGTACTTTTTATCTACCTCAATAAGCTGAGGATATACCTATCTGCTATTGTTTAATAAATATACTTTTTGAGCGACTTAATTGTCTTTGTTATTTTATTTCAGCCAATACTTGAATTTAAATAATGGTCGTACGCTACTGGTATATCGATATCCCACCTGTTATTAGGAATAAGAATCGATGGAATCGGAATCGGGAATCGATTTGAAAGAATCGAAATCGGAATCGAAAAGAAGTGGAATCGACTCATTCCTAATCATTATATTAACAAATCCCATTTAGATACGCCCGAAGTCAACTTCTCCCTAGTTAGACCCCAATTAGAATGCACTGCCAGTATTTGGGGTTTTCATGAGGTAGCCTCAAAAACAGAGTTTGAATGCGTGCGGAGAATTTCGGCAAGATACGTAGCAAGGCCATTATGATCAACTCGTGAGTGTTTCCAACGTATTGCAACAGCTGAGATGGGAATCGTATTGAGACCGCCGATTGAAATAAAGACAATCTTTTATGAAAATTGGAAACGGATTCTTTTTCCGGCGACCATAATGTTCATTTTACGCAGCTCTACATAATACGGTTAATCATATCATGAGGATAACATTAGTGGACTAGACTGCTCAACGGTCTGGTTTAAAATTCCATTTTTCCCGCGAACGATAAGAGACCATATCAGCTGCCAATGAGACTTTGGTCAGCTATTGTCAATCGGTAGTATAGATAGCAGGGTGTATTACTCCATAATGCTTCCGTCTTCGCCTGCATTCTAACACAGACATAATGTCATGTTACCGGTGTAAATTTAGTGTATCTGTCCATTTATTTTTATTATTAAAGCAATATACCGGTTAAATGTAGGTTTTTTATTGAAATCCATTGAAAATCTTCCCGATTTTCATGCGCGAAGTGCATTATCTCCCTCTGTTATTTTATTCTTCATCTCCGCTCATGTCCTCCCCTTCTTCATCTCATCCAGAAAGCATATTCTTTTTCTTCCCTTCCCCGTTTTGCCGACAACTTCGCCCTCTTTCACGGCTTTGAACAAACCGACGCCCGAATGTTGATTCCTCCAGCCACCATCCCGGCCTCCTCCTGATTTCATCCAATAGATTTCTTTCCTCAGCCACCATACTTAGCACTTCCTCGTTTGCCTTCCTTTCTCGTCCACCGCGGAACCTCCGTCCTCCTCATCATCCAAATCTCGAAAGCCTGTTGTTTATTTTCGGGGTCCTTCTCAGGGTCCACGTTTCGGCCTCATACACTACGTATCAAACTCTTCAGCAGGCCCTTAATTTATTTTCAAAAATGAAAAGGTCACGATACGTGGTAGTAGGTGAAAAGTTTATTTTTACGAGTAGTTTCTCTGACTCTTGACGTGAAATGTCACGTCTTGAAAAGTTTTTTGTTTTCTACTTACCAATTGTGGTAGTTTAAAATGCGTCGTTGTCGCATAGTACAGTATATGGTGGTGATATGTCGCCCACCCTTGAGATGGCGCGCAGGGTATCGTGTGGATGTTAACCTGAGTGAAAGAAAGAAAGAAAAACATTTATTGTTCAGGAAAAAAATCTGCAAGAACAAAAAATTATAGTGAATACAGTTTACAGGCGAAATAATTATTACAAAAAATTTATGATATCTATCACAGCACAAAATCTTATGTGTCATATAGTGGATCGAAATTGAAAAGTGGATTCAGTTCGCTTTTGAAAACGAAAACTTAGAAATCGAACCGAATATGTTATGGCTTATGGGTTCCTTATAGACGAATTTTCGTCGGCGCGATAATAATTCTCTTCTAGTGTAGACGGAAATCCATGTTGTTCCTTTTAGGATAATGCTCGCGTTGACCCTGAGGGTAAGAGCTTCGAAAGGCTATTTTTCTTTTTTTTAAGGGGAACGAGTTGGTGTAGTGGCTAGAGTACTCGGCTACCACATGGGCGGCCAGGGTTCAAATCCCTGCTGAGGAAAATGTTTCTCAGTGGAAACCCGATCCCTATGGTGAGTGTCTTTTGAAAGGCTCTTCAAGTACATTACTCCGTCTATCGGATGAGACGTTAAACCGTGGTTCCCTTGGCGCCTTTCGTTAAGAGCAGGCTGATGCCGACGCCGGGTTTCTATCCACCCTTCCTCCCTTACTAATCCCTTATGGCGCAAGTGACCTTAGCCGTTGGTCGCCTCCCCAAATATCCCATCAAATCTATTTTTTTAAATTATTAAGATTTGCAATTAACGGAATTGAATTGAATTCACTGAATTTTTTCACGCCAGTCGTTTGAAATGTGGAAGACAATTCGTTTGATAAAACTCTTATATTCTTGAGTTTTATATCCGAATTTATCTCATTGGAACACGGGAGTGGTTTGAGCCAACCGAAGCTGTCTGTTTGAGGTGTATTCCGGGTGACAGTCGGTCGCGACGCCACCACGGGCGATTTTTTTTTTGCTGGTAGTGGAAGTCTATCTTCTCGGTTGCAAAATCAGCACGTCTTAATTTAGTATTGCGTCCTAATAAAAGTGTCATTCGCTGCTAATTGGCGCCAGCTAGCGCCAGTGGCGCCAAGCAAGCCACCGAAAATGTTCCCCTCTCCCCTCTCACTCCACTCATCTCACTCCTTGTCATACTTGGAACTGTAGCTTCTGAATGCACTACCGCCTACCCCTCCCCTGCTAAAAAAATTCCTTTGAAGCTGATCTGTAGACCGTAAGAAATTCTATAGAAATTGACTCTTTTTCTTCAGAACTAGTTCCATTTCCAAGGATCTGTACGGAACATGATAGCCTGACTCTACAGAACACATGTTCTGTAGGGTTATTTTCTGCAGAGCAAAATAACTCCTTACAAGCTGCTCAATAGAACTTCAGCAATGTTACGGAAATATGTGAGTTTTCTGTTGGCCCAGTTCCTTTTCTAAGGACCATATGTGGAGAGTCGTAGGGAATTCCACAGAACGTCCTAAGGGATTCTGCAGAACGTCCTAAGGTATTCTGCAGAACATCGTCGGGAATTCCGTAAAATGGCGTTTCAATACTTTAAGGAATATCTACTGAACGTTTTAAGAAATTCTGTTGAAGTATTATAAGGAAACCATACGGAATTTTTGAGCGGGGTCATAATTTGGTATTAAGCATATTGATTATTGGATTCAAATGAAATTTCAGGGCATACTTATGCGCTCCTACTCATGACCCCCTATTTACACGCAAGACGAACGGGTAGTGCTAGAAATAAAGCATCCCAATGCTTCGATTCGCTGATGATATCGTGATTCTTGCGGAAAGTGACGAAGAGTTGACATACATCCTTTGAGTGTGCAATGTATTCTTAACAGCCTCAAAATAATCCTCAATCCTTCAGCATCAGAAAAAAGTCGTAGTGGATAACAAGAGGAGGAGATCAGGATGCAGGGATGATGTAGGACGGAGAATAACTAAAAATGCGAAAGACTTTGACTAATTAGGAAGAATAGTAACGTCTAATGGAAGGAGTACAAAAGCAGTACTGAGTGGAATACTTAGCAAAAGGATTTACTTAAATAGTAATAGCAAACTTTGGCAGAGAGACTTGGACAGTGGAATAAGCGGAGAGAAAGCAACTGGAGGACTTTTGATACGTGGTGTGATATCATGATATACATGATAAGCTGGACACAGCGAGTGACAAATCAAGGGGTGATGAGAAAAGTGAAGGAAGTGCGGAATCCTTTTGGGAAATAGCCATAAGAAGACGGAAAGGATGGTTAGGTCATCTACTGCAGCACGAGAGATTGATGTAGATAATTGAAGAAGGGATAATAGAGGCCTAAGTTTTATAGGTAGGTCAGATAGTAGTATTCGAAGGAGATAATGGAGGACTTGATATGTGGATGGTTTTGAAGCCTGTCTTACACGAGGCACTTAATTGCTCAATCTGATGTACGAACGAGCATTCCAAATTGCATAGTTTAAAGCGGGAAATTGCAGAAACGCATGCACGAATGCATGAAAGTGAGATGGTAAAATATATCCTGCTCTAATTCAATTATTATTGCTCACCAGATAGAGAAAAACATGCTGTTTAGTAAAATTGTGCAAATTCGCGCCCCGTGTAAAACGGGCTTAAGAAGTGTGGAAGATGGTACATCTACATGTACTTATTACCCTGTAAGGCACCACAAGGGTGTTTGGCAGGGGATAACTTATCACCAACATGAACTAGAGTGAAGAAATTAACTTTCACCAACATGCACTCTCTATGGGTATGCTACAAATGCTACAGAAACTGCTAAAATAATATATAATGTAACTGTGTAAACGTGACACAAGAGTCATGCAGGGAACATGATAATCATGGTTTTAGCTCTATTCGGCAGATTTAGAAACACGCATTAGGGGCATTTGAATCATTCAGCTGCACTACCTGTCCACTAACCTACTTCTAAGTCTCAAAGCAGCCATTATGTTCTCTGATCGATCGCGGGAAAAACGACGTTTTAAAACTTTCTGTTCTACAATCTATTTTCCTTATCTTATTCTCATGATCTTATCAACCGTAATATGTTGGAGTTCGTAAGATATTGATAACTTCGTCTGAAAATAAATGTTTTAAATTTACATAAGATTGAGTCTAATTTTCAATCGACGGTCTAAAAGCGATTCCCGTCCAAGTTGTAGCAAGAGGTCAGGAACACTAACGAGACTATCATAACGGCCTTTCACATATCTTGCTGATCTTCTCTGCACGCGTTCTGACTCTGTTTTTAAGCCTACCTCGTGAGGATCCCAAACACTGACAGTGTATTCTAATATGGGGCCTAACTAGGGAGAAGTTATTGGTGACTTCAGGCGAAACTTAATGGAATTTGTTGAGATAATGATGAAAAATTGTATCTTCATTGCATTTTTCGGTGGTGATCGCCTTGATCGTTTCAACAAGGTTTCCCATTTCGCTGTGGTCTTTGCTAATAACTCTGTCGCAAATTGAGAGATACGTTCTTAAGTGCCGAATACTTTTATTAAAATTTCCTATTTTTCGACAAAATGATGGGTATATCGAGGTTCATACGGTTATTGTTTCTAGATTTTACATAGAACGTTTCGCTTGAACAGATATAAGCTCGCCAAAATGAATGTTTGTGCCTTGATTATTGTATAAGTTTGCCGAAACCTTGGGCTTTGTCGTCAATATTATTGTCAATACTTCATTTCCTCGTGGTATCGCCTGACATATGTATATACAAACGTATTTTCTTCCGTTAGTCAGCGGCTTACAGTCACGAGATCGACGATAACATGTAATAAACGAAATATCTAAAACTAAAAATGTACCTTATTCACCCCTGTAACTGAACTTTGCAACATACATTATCGTTTTCTCATAGGGTTATTACCCTTATCAGTTTCTTTAACTGGTGGAAACACTAACTTGGCGATATTATTCCCCAAAACGACACGACAACTAAGGCTTGGCGATGTTGAAGTGATAACGTTATTGCACTGAAGACCAAGATAGTGTAACTAACTGTAATCGCAACTCGGAATCGTAGTTGAAGCACTGCCTGTAATACCAGCGAGTGCCCTGTATCTGAACCAACCTGAGTAAGAGTGTTATAAACTTATATGTATGCTGCGTAATGCAATCATGCGGTAATTTGTTTTTGTAAGTACTTCCGCAATTTAATATTTACTTTTTGTAACATATTTACATTGCGATGCTTTGCCCAAACAAAAAAATTTTGATTCATCCAAATAATGTGAACAGTTATATTATCAGGTAATGTGAATCATTATATCAAGTAATGTGAATAGTTATATTGTATCGAATGTATACCAGAATATTTTTCTCTTTGTTTCAGTGAGCTGTTATTCCATTCTCTGCGTTTCTGTGTCCTTGATATCATATTTTGTCGTTCATATTTCGTACAAGATTAATAGAGAGAGGATAGTGATATTATTCCTACATTCCCTGATTGGATTCAGCTTGTCTCATATCGATATCAATCATAAAATTAAAAAAAAACGCCATATTTCAGTTATTTTGGCTTGCTTTATTATCAATAGGCTGTTTGGGACATTTTCACCCGTGACATAATGAGGAAGAGGATTGATTTGATTATTAGAGCCAACCAACATCCGTCGCAATTTCATCGACAGACTCCATTGTTCCAAGTTCTGTTTCAGTGAACATAAGATTCGGTACATGCTTCTTTGGTAAGGGCATAAATGAGGAAAAAGTGTGGATTTTTTAAAAAATTTTATTTTCTTAAAACAAATTTTTATCAATTCATTGTTTTATCGTTGTAATTGTTTCAAAAGTAACATAAATAGACTCTCCAAAACGTAAATAAATCAATGAACACTAAAAACACTATTTTTTATGATTGGCATTTTTAAATGATAAGGCCACAGACGATTTCTATCACTTCATCAGTGTACTGATGTTAACTGTGATCAATCACTGATTGAGACTTTAAAAAAATCGAATTCCCTTATTCTGCATATGACTCTGTCTATGTGGATTCTGAGACTGGCAATTTTGTTAGTTTCAATAGCCTCTGCTGCTGAAGGCTTAGAAGTAAATGTCACAGATGGCGGTCTAACCCGGGTGCATTTTTTACTCTCGCGGGTTCTGATGGCGTGTTTGAACCCCCCTCTCTACACCCCTACTCAGTTGAATTTGGTGGTAACTTCTCCAAGAACACACTGTTTTCTAGAATTGCCAGGTCAGAGCTCCTGCACCCAAACCATTTTGAAATATAGGTGATGAAGCCATCGGGAGAGGCAGCGAAGGAAATATTTAAATTTATTGCACTTTCTGTACTCTGACCCAGTCATTGTTTGATGGAGAGAGTTATGTGGCTTTTCAGTTTCGATTTCCAAGCAATGTATGATACTTTGCACATTAGAAGAGGAAGATCGAAATGGAGTTGGAATCAGCATTTTGCTATGGATTTTGAGGGGGGCAAATAAATCAATTGTCTTAGGTGGTCAGCCAAACGACACACTGTTGTCCTGAATATACTGCTAGCTAATGTTTTGTAAATACCGAAGAATGTCCCAACCTCTCAAAGGAGTCATTCAGCGATATTCTCATGCGAGTTAGGGGAGCGTTTTTCTCAGGAAGGGGCTTGCTTCTCAATGCTCTTACTAATCTTAAGGGATACGTAGGTGGAACTTGGTGCCAAGTAATTTGGACTTCGTTAATACCTGATGACATAACTGTTTCTCCTCATTATTTGGTTCAAAATTAGAATCTGAAGAACTTACTTCAGACTCTGAGGGAGGATCATAACTTAATTAAAAACATCTTCGAGGCTACAATGTAACTCTCTTAGAGGGTGAACCAATTTAATTGGGAGAGGTACATTTGCTCGCCATCTGACCTTTCACTGGAGAGGTCAGAAAAATACACCTTTAAATTGAAACGTATTCCTTTGCTTCTATCAGGAGACTTAATCGACTCTTTTATTCCTTTTTTCGTTCCATTTCCACCACCAACTGTAATTATTGAAGTTGGGCTCTTTCTGGGAATATTAGGTACTACGTCTTCTAATGGATATACTTATGTCGTATTCATTGCCTCATCAAGTTGGTCGTTTTCCATCACTAAATCCACATAAGTAAACATAATTGAGAAAATTGAATAGCATTAGGATAATCACCCCACAAAACAGTTATTTCCTAAGGTTAGTAGTACTTAATTTTATTTGAAAGCCTCAGTTTTAAGTCGTTACGGAACAGCTAACATAATTGGCATTGCCGAGGATATTGGGAATAATCAATTTTTTATGGCGCTTATCAGTGGACTCCCATTTTGGTTCTGAGTCTTACATTTCCTCCCATTAATTTATACTGCATGAAATTTTCGAAGTTGCCTTCCATGTATAGTGAAACCAATATGTTTTTGCGCTGCGGCGTAAAGATACATGAGCCAAGGAGGAGGATGATATCCATCCCCTCAGTACCTAATAAAGTATGAAATTCCTATTTTTTCTCAGAATAAGGAAAAAATGACGTCGTATGATGTAATTCTGGCTAAAGTAAAAGATATTTCATTGCTCCAGCGGCATAAATTGGGCATCGAGTGTAATGTTATGCACTGGTTTACTTATTTAATATTATTGTACCTTGAAATGGTATTCACAGCAGTATATCGTGGATAGAGAAGACTCCGGAGGTTCACGCCTCGCACCCTTAAACCATTTTCGTCGAACGGCCGCAACTTTAGGAACGGAAATAAATACTTTTCCAGGCGTTCGTATTGACGGCGACGAACATTGTGGAACAGTACACCACGTATAGCTCGCCATCTTACTGCTTTCTGCGTCATCAGATATAAATCCATGCACAAAAAAATAATGCTGTTTCCTGATTGTAACAAGGAGGCAAATTGGCTTACAGCGATGGTGCAGCCTTGTGACGTCACTATGTAAACAACATGGCGAGTGGATGCTTCAGAGCAATTTAAAATTTAGCCATTCTTTAGTGTGTTTTTAGTATGCATAATGGTCAAAAACATTTAAAATTACTTTGCTACTATTTCTTTTTTATCATGAACTTTCGAATGCAACCATAAAAAAGTCTCGCACAATCCTATTCATTGAATATTAATCTTATCTAGGTACAAACATGCTGAAAAGCTTCTTATTGAATTTCCCTTACCAGCCATATTTGCATTATATCGACCGGGTTTTTTAAATTCCTTCTGAAACCTTTTTGAGTTACTTCATAAGAATTGAGACGGTTTATGAGAGTTTAGGAAATAACTTTTCTTAACTTTTACTCTGTACAAAGCTTCTTGAATAGGTTCTAAAATCATCGCAGCAGTGTTTCAAAATGTGCTGATTTAATGCACTCAATAGGGAGTTTAATAAGAGTTCCTTCATAACACTTGGGATTATTTCCGCTAAACTTCGAACATCTGTGTCGGAGAAATTCCCATCTAAAACATTTTTTTAAGTGCCTAAATAATACTCCACATTTCCTGCCAAATGCTTCATGATATGAACAAACTAATCCATCTCTACACAGCGTTTAACTTCATTTTCTTTCCAATTTAAAGTTATTTTCTTGCAGAATTCAGCAGCCTTTTTCACCGTCTTCCTTTTTTTCAAACTTCCTCATATATTGTCCACTGATCTCAGTGCCAGGTATGTGCCAATGACTTTATCAACCTGCTCTAGATATATCTTCATTGCCCCAGTCACTGCCTCGGTAATCCTCTTCTATACTGCCCTACTCCTTCTTATCTTTTTGTGTCAAATGTGGCATTTTATTGTAACTTATGATCCGTCTGCATCAGCCCCTGGATGGATGAGCGAGTTTTTAGCACTCTTCCCCTTTCATTGTCTCACCATAACATAATACGAAGTGTGTTCAAAAAGTAAGGTGACTTTTCAAATTTCGCGGGCAACATAAATTCGATTTTCGATTTTTTTGCTTTGTTTTGTTGGTACACATGTCTCAAACATTTGTTTACAGTTTCAACAGTATAGAATATTTAGTTTGTTATTGACAGATACGAATGTTAGACTTGTTTTGGTGTGCTCGGCGATTTTCTGCTATCAAAAAAAATGGATCAAAGAATTTGCATCAAATTTTGTGTAAAAAATGGAATTAAGTGCTCCAAAACTCTTGAAATGTTGACAGTGGCGTACGGTGAGTCTGCTCTGAGTAAAAAAAAAGTTTGTAAGTGGTACAAGCTCTTCCAAGATGGCCGAGAAGATGCCAATGACGAACCTCGCTCTGAAAAAAAGTCGTCGAATCACTATTAGAGAAGTTGCTGAGGATGTTGGCATATCGGTTGGTTCGTGCCATGCAATTTTTTTTGGAAGGTTTGGTCATGAGACGTGTGTCAGCGAAGTTCGTTCCGGAACTGCTTAATTTTGACCAGAAGAACCGTCGCATGAGCATTGCTCAGGAGCTGTTGAATGACGTCAATGATGATCTTGATTTGCTCAAAAGGATCATAACTGGTGACGAATCATGGGTATATGGTAATGACGTCGAAACCAAAGACCAATCGTCCCAATGTAAGTACCCAGGAGAACCAAAATCGAAAAAAGCACGCCAAGATCGATCAAATGTCAAGGTTTAGCTCACTTTTTTCTTCGATTACCGTGGCGTAGTGCATCAGGAGTTCTTACCACAAGGTCGTACAGTCAATAAGGAATATTACCTTGAAGTTATGCGCCATTTGCGAGAAGCAATACGAAAAAAACGTCCGGAATTGTGGAAAAACAATTCATGGCTTTTGCATCACGATAATGCACCTGCTCACTCATCGTTGCTTGTGAGAGATTTTTTGGCCAAAAACAACACCACAATCATGCCTAAGCCACCATATTCACCGGATTTGGCCCCCTGCGACTTTTTCCTGTTCCAAAAACTGAAGAGACCTATGAAAGGACGGAGATTTGCGACGGTTGAGGAGATAAAGACTGCATCTCTGGAAGAGCTCAAGGCTATACCAAAAAGTGCTTATCAGAATTGCATCGAGGATTAGAAAAAGCGTTGGCACAAGTGTATTATATCTGGGGGGATTACTTTGAAGGGGATAACTTGAATATTGAAGAATAAATAAATATTTTTTCATAAAAATATAAAGTCACCTTACTTTTTGAACCCACCTCGTATATCTGGAACCTAACTGCGCCTCCCAGTTTCTTCCAAGTGTGCTTGCATCTATGATGGTGCTAGAATTATACATTTATGACTTATAGGTTATTTCTTACGCAAAGATCTACAGCTTTCTCGACATTTCTTCTTCCTGGCTCATAATCGCCCACCTCCCACCCGTCACTTCCTCCACCCACTTCCGCGTTCTACTCCCCCATCACTGCCAACTGCTTGCTTTCAGGTATTCTATCAATTATTTCGTCCAGTTGTTAGTATACCACATCTACTTCATCCTCTCTATATTATGCGAGGTAATAGTATGAACCTGGGTTATGACTAAGTTCGTTGGGTCTGACTCTATCTCAACGGCTAAAATCCTCTCTCGCGTATTCTGTATAGACTACTTTTCTCCCTGTTCATTGCGAATTTCCACACGGTTTATTATCCTCAACCGGTTTCAACGCAATAGCGTCATTTTCAAGAGGTTACTGAACGACGAGGCCATTAGTCTCACACATTTATACCCTGAGCCAGGGGAGGGGGGGGAATTAGGAAAAGAGGTTGAGGAGGGAAGTAAGGTGAATATATTCAAGCTTACTGGGAGGAAGCAAGGTCAGTGTTTTTAAAACATAATTCAGTAGAAGGAGGAGGGGGAACTCTTACAGACAAACGAGGTGAGTTCATCGGAACAACTTCGTTTACCATCTTCTCCTTGTACAACCTGTGATATGCCCTTATTTCAAAGTTTTCCAAAAAATCTAATTTGGCACCTTTGTCCCCAAAATATCACACATTCACTTGTAAATTAGAAACATGATCATTATGAATTAAATGTTTTGAACGGTAATAAACCGTGTGGAAAAGTACAAAGTCTTTTCATTCCAAAAGTAGAGAGAGTCAAGTGGTAGTTCAAACGGGCGGTTCAGGACGTAGGCCCCAAGATCCTTCTCCTTTATCCAATTTTCCATGTCTGGTGTCGTGAGAGTAAATGGTGTAAAGAAACTTGTGCAGTGGGTGGAGAACAAGGGTATGACTGTTAACCCTAGAAAGTGCACGATTGCGGTAGTGTCTCAGAAACGCCGTCTTACGCGTTATCTTCTCCCCAGTACCGCGGAAGTTTGGATCTCGGGAGCTGCAATGTTGTTTGTGTCCTCCTTTCCGTACCTAAGAATTTTGATTTCCAGCCAACGTAGCTGGGACTGGTATTTCTCCCGGTTAATGTCCCGAGTTAACCGTGGGTTGCAGTAACTCAAGGGGATGCATTTCAGACCGCCGCCGCCGCCAACCAAGTTACTATGAGTCAACACCTTCCTACAGCCCCTCATCGATTGCTGCCTTCTACCCTACGGAGACTGTTCGGAAAATGACCTATACCGTCTGCAGATCGTCCAAAATATCTGCATTCTGTATGCTTTTCGTCATGGGCTGAGATATCTTGGCAGAGAGGGGTTCCTCAAGATTAACCCGTGGAGTTCAGCATGACGTGTTATCGCGTCACCGTTTCTTTACGCTCGCGCTGATGATATCACGTCAAGGGTACCGTCAGTGTCCCAGCTTTCACTAGGGAACTTCCTCTGGGCCCCTAGTGAAAGCTGGGGCACCCAAAGTACCCATGACGTGATATCACGTCATCAGCACAAGCGTAAGGACAACCTTGACATGATATCACGTCATGTCGCACTCAAAGGGTTAAGAGAGAGAAGACTGAGCTTCCATCTTCTCACAGGCCTCTCGGTGCGATGCAAGAAATCACCTGGATACCAAAATCCCAGATCGGTGACCATGGAGGTAGTGCATTTTTGAGGCACCCGCCAGGGGGAATCTTCTCTTCCGGTCCCATTGCATCGAATTTGGGATGGTGAGGTTCTTTTGTGGCAACTTATGCTTGGGCGTAAAATGTCTTGCTCCCCGATTTGAAACGGGCGTTGTTCCGACTGAAATTAAAAAAAAATACTTAATGTGTGCTGTGCTGGGTTACCTCGAAGATGTGGCTCCATCCGCATCAGAATGATATCCCTCCTATATCTTACCTATTCGTTTCCAATTCTCTCTGCTTATTAAATCCTCATCCTTCATCTCTTTAGCCAATGACTATCTATTCAATCATTATATTCTCTTAGTTATATCTTAAAGCTATTATAATATCTTTATGGATTTTTTCCTCAAGGTTTATCCTAGGCTTTTACAACTTTCCATTTAGCTTTTGGCTTTTTTTGCTCATGCGTTGTTTATCTTCTTAATGTCAGGCTTTTCAGAAGACTTTTCAGTGTTCTCTTTTTCGCAATCAAGTCCTATCAATGACAGTTTCTGAACAACCAACGGGGTGCTATTTTTAAATGGCGATACTTGAATATCGTTTATTTTGCTTTTAAACTGAAGGTTTATACTGCCGTAACTGATTATGTACTATGTAAACTCTTGCATGCCAGTTTCATCTACCCTGTATTATTTACTTTCCTCCCATGCGTTAACTATATATTCTCCATTTTTCATATTTCAGATATTCAGTTCACATGTATTCCCCCTCCTATATTTCGAGCCTATTATCACTACCCACCAATATCGTACTCCGCCTCATTTATCCCCTTTTTTGTATTTATAATATTTTATGGCTTATTTTCCAAAGCTGTCACTCTTTTTACTGTGATTTTAGCGTTTGGCTTTTATAACCACCCTTCGTCCATCTTTTTTATGGCCATTCGGTTTTTAAACCCCTTTTACAGCTTTTTATTTGTTTATTACCAATTTATTTTCCAGCCGTTTCGAGACCTTTTGGCGTACTGGTTTCAAATGACCCTTGTAAAAGTCTTTCATATGTGCATGCTTGTTAACAGTAGTGTTCATACAATTCGCATTCTTTATGAGCATTTCAAAGTTTTAAATACCAAATCCATCAACTCGATAATGACAATTTTTAGTCACATTGGCTCGAAGTTTTTAAGAATTTTTGCCGTCTTTTGTATTTTTATTTAATATCTATCCTTTGTCAGTGTTGTAACTTGTGGTTTATGTCTTTGGTCCAACGTTAAGCTCCGGTATCCAGCTACCTTTTATACTGGAGACGCAATAGCAGAGGCCAAACGTCCTGGACAACACCGTTGCGTGCTTCATTCTGTAGTTTCTTGTGTGCCATATCACGTGTAATAATATGTTTGACTGCAATTCTACGTTTAAAAATGTTCAAAATTTTGTATTGTCAATATATTGTCACAGTCTGTGGGCAGGAGTAAGATTAGGCGGATCCGCATCGTCGAACCCAGGATAAATTAACACAAGTCATACATACATACATACATACATACATACCCATCACGCCGTTCCCTTCCGGGGTAGGCACAGTCAAAATGTTTCACTCATTAATACATAATTGTACACCTAACTCTACTTCAATAATTTCCTCCATACTGACCTATGCTTGCAACCCTCTTTTGCCTCATTTACCCCCATACACTGTTTCATACACGCCCTCCTGTTTTTAAGGCTCCTAATATTCCTCCTCCTAAGAATTTCCTCAACCACATTCAACCACAACTTTCTCGGCCTACCTCTACCTCTCACACCATTCATTCTACTCTCATATATCTGTTTCGTTATTCGACTCTCATCCATTCTCTCAACATGGCCAAACCAACGAAGCACACTCCTTTCATACACGTCCATTACTGGAGCATTTAACCCACATTCATTCATGACCCACTCATTCCTAACCCTATGCATCCTACTTTTGCCGCAAACACTCCGCAGATAACTCATACCCACGGCGTTTAGTCTACTCTTATGTTTAACCTGACATACCCATGTTTCACTACCATATAGCAAAGTGGGAAGAAGTACACTTTTGTACACGGCAGTTTTCACTTCCCTAGACAAGCACTCATTCCTTGATATGCTCCACATGCTACATACAACTTTCCTTCCAGTATTCGCACGTCTGTTTATATCCTCATCTATTCTTCCATCTTTCGCATACATCTTACCTAAGTACACAAAGTCATCCACCTGTTCAATACCTTCACCATTCGCCCTCATCATACAGTTATTCTCCCCATTCACCTTATCAAAAACTACTACTTTAGTCTTGCTCGCATTTAATCTCAATTCCATCCTCTCCGTTGATTCATAAAACTTATCTAGGAGCTTCTGTAATCCCTGTTGATTGTCTGAGATCAAAACAGCATTATCCGCATATAGAAGAACTCGCACGTTTACATTTCCAATGTAAACACCGTCGTTTTCATGACATGCGTCTCTAACACATTTATCCATAAATACATTAAACAGCTATGGAGACATTACGCACCCTTGCTTTACACCCCGATTTATTACAAACCAAGCAATCAATCAATCAATCAATGTGACCCAGTGTGTCAGTACAACGCATATACCTCCTAGGAGTGGGTCGCGGGCTAAAGTATTTTGGCTCTCAAGGCAGTCCTTTCAGAAGGGATCCTAGCTTGAGCAGAATAGGGAAAGCGGGCCTAGGGTATTACTATGCTTTGGTTTCTCATGTGGCATACTGGTGAAAATGTGCCAAACACAAGTCAAGTCAAATAAATGTAACCCTAGATATAAATGAATTTAGTGGATTTAATTTGTTTGATTATTTCTCAGAAATGACCGAATTCTCTCCTTTCTCCTTCCAGGTGAGTGAAAAACATCGCTCAACCCCCATTCTCAGATTGCAATCGGAAAGTGGCCTTTTGTGTGCCTAAGCGTCGGTAAGTCTCGGAATTTCCCTCTCATGTTCGAATGAATCATTGTTACCTCGATGGCAAAGAGAGCGGGAGGATATGACCATTTCAATTCGTCAAGAGGTTCTAATGCGCGCTTCTCTTCTTAGTTCATCGCTTTAAATTTTTCTTTGGTTTCTATTCTATTTCTGCATACATACATACATACATACCAATCACGCCGTTCCCTTCCGGGGTAGGCAGAGTCACCAAGTTTCACTCATAAATACATAATGTACACCTACTTCTCTGCTTCAATAATTTCCTCCATACTGACCTATCCTTGCAAACCTCTTTTGCTTCATTTACCCCCATACACTGCTTCATACACGTCCTCCTGTTTTTAAGACTCCCAATATTCCTCCTACTAAGAATTTTCTCAACCACAACTTTCTTGGCCTACCTCTACCTCTCGCACCATTCATTTCACTCTTGTTTCACTACCATACAACAAAGTGGGGAGAAGCACACTTTGGTAAACGGCATCATAACTGTTATTCACAATTATATTCCCGCTATTGTGTTTTTTAAGTATGCGTTTGGCTGAAGGAGTTCGGGGAAAGGAAGGCAAACGAGGGGCTCCGAGGTGTTCGACTATGGAAAACAATACGTAGTAGATGCAAAATTGGTGCAAATGATGATGAAAACACAACGGGAGAATAGTCTTCGTAATTTATTTTGCTCCATTCTCTCTTTTTCGCCTTTTAAGCGATTCTTTTCGCCTATGAATATTTTACGTGGATTTTAATTGATTTTATAGTCCATGCACCCTCCTACATTTTCCAAGGGAAATTATCCCATTTCCATTCTTTCCTCACACCTAAGATCAACATAAATTTTAAATGTTAAAATTTGGTGCGTATCACGTCGATATTTTGCCTCTCTAGCAATAATGAGAATTGGAAATGATAATTGTCTTGTGTTGTTGGAGAACAACACTCAGTTTGCGTTTATCCTAATCGATGGGTTAAATTTTGGTAATCCCTCTATTCACAAGCATACAGTAGCTATGCGCAATACGAAACGGGCTGCAGATGTACTTTTGCAAATAACTTGCTTAGGACAGAGTATAATGTATATGGTGTCATGATCTCCTAAAAACAGAATGTGGCTCCCGAGTTACTGAAATCTAAACTGGACGCAATTAAGTGTTCATCTGCTAAGTCATTACCGCTCCCGCGGATTCCATCCTCCTACCCCCCCCCCTTTTCTCCACCCGCTACCCACTTCCCTTCTTTAATCATCTGCTGAGGCAAGTGGCCGTTCCCTAATCTTAACTTCCTTCCTAATCTCCTGCTGAGGCAAGTGACCTAGACTCGACAAGGCGAGGGAATGCAACCTAAAGGCCATGTAACACGGCACGATTTCCTTGCGATCCCGCCGAGCGCGATGTAGATCTCGACAACATCGACTATGTGTTGTTTGGTGTTTCATACCCCTCGAGGCTGTCTCGACTAGCGGTCGATGACCATGAGACGCATCAAGTGAAGTTGAGAGAGCCTCTACTTTCACGCGGTCATTGAGTGCAAGTCACCAATCACAAAGCCTCGATCCTTTCACGTGACCGTGCGCGGAAAACCTGGATGTATGGAAAACCTGAAAAGGCAATTATTCACAAAGATGGCGTCTAGTCCTCGCGTTGTGAAGTGGTCACAGGAAGAGGAAATTAAGTTACTAGACTTTTATAGAGGTAAGCGAAAAAGTAAGAATAATGATATTGCACATGCTTAAGCTAATGAAAAAGAAAATTACTTTGTACAAAGCCCTAACCTTAAATTCTTAACCCTATATGAAAAAAACTGGAAAATATTTCTATTAATTAAAGAAACTACGCTAGAAATTAATGAATGACTAAATTAAGACTATGAATCTAAAGTGTAAAATAAGAAAGCTATCATAAACAAAATCGCCAGCAAATTTCAACGTGGTCACACAATCGCCATCAACTGAGTACCTGTTTTTTTTCAACTGAAGAGCGAAAATGACGAAGAAATACCATTGGCTGAGGAAGTCGTGACGTGTTTTGGTCGGACACGACAAGAACCTCGTCGAGGCGACCCTGTCGAGGGGTGGTTGTACTGTGTTTCATGGGTCGCCGTCGATTTTAGAGTGAGGGTCGTAAGATCTCGCTCGGTGGGATCGCAAGGAAATCATGCCGTGTTACAAGGCCTTAAGGGATACTGGAGTAAGCTGCCACCCCACCCCTTCCACCCCTCTGCCCTCTCCCTCTACCTTCCCCAACTGGATGGCGGGAGCGGAGATGAAGCCAGCGGATTTGGACGGGATTGACGATGGAATAAAGAGGGTTCTCCCGAGTAACGCGAGAGTATGATTTTCATGCCCTAATCCCAGATCCCTCAACGAATCTTGATCCTTTCCGTATCCTGATCGCGCGTTACAACGCCCTAGTTCACTTACCACGTGATTCAATTTGTATGATATTTCTGGTCCCGCTTCATTTGCATATTGGTTCCGAATACTCATCCCCTTTTGAGTGAAGCGTAAAATCTGCTCACCGTGGACCGGTATTCTCTGCAACGGCGATGATTTAGACATGTCTCGTTACTGTAATGTAGAGAATTATTTTTGAAGCCATACTTGCGGAAAGTAAATGCTAGCGTGTTCCATCCAATCACTGTTACTTCTTCCTTAAGGCCAGTGTTTCCAACCTTTTTTCGATTTTATCATCCCTTTTCCACTGGTTACCAAAACTTGTTCCCCATGTCTCAGAAAAATGATTTTCCCTTGTTTATGAGGACCTTTCTCTTATCCTGCAGGTGTCTTCAGGTCGAAGATGTTCTCGGTGCATTTTTGCCAGATTATATCGCATAGCGCTCAAAAAAATACGTATCTCGCCCTCTTTCCGCCCACTCTGTGTCGCGTCTAAACTCCCTTGTATGATGTAGCGAGATTATAGCTCTCGCTGTCTGACTATAGCAACTGTTAGTCTCCCGGCAATTTGCCTATCTGCTCTCGATACCGTACAGTGTCAATTGGGGAAGGCATGGGGTCTTTGTGTCTTCGATCTCGTCAAAGAGTATTCAATAACCAGGCTGAGACCACGTATGCTCGGCGACAGATGAGAGGCGAAACTGCGTCCTATCTGTCGTTCTGTCATCCATCCTTTCCTGTCTACCGTAAGGTGGCGCTGTCCCAACAGTGTCAGCCAAAATAAACTATAAATTACACATTATTCATGTATTTGGAGTAAACAATAATGATTTCCCCGATAAAATGGGTAACCCATTGAAAAGCAAAATTTGGTTGCAAAACACGCGAATTACTCCACTAGTTGAGAATGGAGAGAATGGAATTGAGGGTAAATGTGTGCAAGACTAAAGTAGTAGTGTTTGATAAAGAGAATGGGGAGAATAACTGTGTGATAAACGCGAATGGTGAAGTAATTGAACAAGTGGATGATTTTGTGTACTTAGGTAAGATGTTTGCAAAAGATTGACGGATAGATGAGGAGATAAAGAGACGTGCGAATGCTGGAAGGAAAGTGGTAGGTAGGGTGTGGAGCATATCAAGGAATGAGTGTCTGTCTCAGGAAGCGCAAATCGCCGGTACAAAAGTGTTCTTCTCCCCACTTTGTTTTATGGTAGTGAAACAAGAGTGAAATGAATGGTGTGAGAGGTAGAGGTAGGCCGAGAAAGTTGTGGTTGAATGTGGTTGAGGAAATTCTTAGGAGGAGGAATATTAGGAGTCTTCAAAATAGGAGGGCGTGTATGAAGCAGTGTTTGGGGTTAAATGAGGAAAAAGAGGTTTGCAAGGATAGGTCAGTATGGAGGAAGTTATTGAAGTAAAGTTAGGTGTACAATTATGTATTAATGAGTGAAACTTAGTGACTCTGCCTACCCCGGTAAGGAAACGGCGTGATTGGTGTGTGATGTATGTGTACATTTTAACCTTCCACATTCGTTCATCCTTTGGAGAGGACTTCCGCATTTTGAGTTCAATTACGGCTGTAATTCGCTTTTAAATTAGAGAAAGGTAATCGGTCATATTTCTATATTTTAATTGTATTCAATTTCCCTGCGCTATTCGCTTCTGATAAACATGTGATTTAAAATCTTACGTATGCTTTCTTGTCCTAAGTGACGGTTTTCTGTTGTAATATGTGCAATTTCCACGTGGGCCCTTGTTAAAATCTCTACTTTAACGGCTGAATTACGGTAAAACTGGCATGAGAACCCTAAGTTTTCATCCCAGGTAGTGAAACGCCCTTCAAATATGGTATATTTAGGTTTTTCGGATTCTTGGAAAAAGCAACCCTGAGGCCAGAGACAACTTTATAACGACGCGACTGATGTCCCGGAATAGGAAAATACTTACATACACTAAACATTTGCACTAAAAACATCAAAAACAACACTAATGCGTCTAACGGTAGTTGAAATTACTGGGCAGTTGGAGCTGAGAGTTATGAAACTTTTCCAACCATATATCTTCGATCCAGTTTCTTTCACAGTTTCTCGCTAGATATCCCGTTTCCTGATTTCCTTGTTATTATGTATATACATACCAATTTCAATCAATCAATTAATTTCTGGTAAGTTTAGAAGAAATCTATCATATTTTCGTATCACAGCTGTGGGAGCAATTTGCCGTTAGCTTGTGATTAAATTTAGCATTCTTGTTGGGTTCAGTGATTTTTGTTGCCAAATTTATTATCTGATCAATTGACCACTTTTCAAATATTCTTGGTAATATATTACTGGTTATTACTATATTTATTACAATATTGGTTAATATAATAAAATTACGGATAATTAAAGAATAATTATTTTTCAGAATAACTTTAATATTTCAATAGCGCTTTACAAAAACATTAGTGATTTATGGTTGCAAAGAACGTATCACCGCGTAATTTTTTCATTAATTCTTTGAACAATTCCATGGGATATTTTTACTTACATTTTTTTCACTCTAACAGCTTGTCAGTATGAAGCAGACAAGCTAATTTGCTAAAATATCCCAAAGATATCATTAGTTTTTGTATAAACGAAGCTCAAACTTTATCCACATGTAATGTACGGTGTTCAATTGTGAAATTATGCAAAATTTACGTCGCTTTGAGCTTATAATTATCCCTATGCACTTTAATTTTCCTTGTGCCAGCTCTCTATAAGCATACGCGCACCCTTCTCACCGATCATAATCGGGGGAATATTCAAGCTTCCGGACACAATTCTGGGCATCACAGCTGCGTCAATGACGCGGAGAGAAGACACGCCTCTCACTCTCATTTTGTCGTCAACAACGGACCACGGATCGTATACTGGGCCCATCTTGGTCGTTCCGACCGGGTGGTGGACTGTGGTTGAAAGGTACCTCACCACGCAACCCCAGTAAGCGTCCGTTCCAAAGCGCTCATGGGAGCAACTGGGAAGAGGGTCCTTGACGGCGCATGCGCACAACCCTTTGCCCAGCGCTTTCGTGCCCGTGGTGAAATTAATGGCGAATTTAATGCCCTCCACAAGGGTGTCCACGTCTCGTTGGTCGGCGAGGTAGTTAGGATCTATGATGGGAGCGTCCTTCGGGTCCTTGCTGCGCAACTTAATCCTCCCAATGCTCTTCGGTCGAAGGAGTATCGGAGCCATTAACAGAACGTGAGAATCTTCGATGGCCCCGAAAATATTGTCCATTGACTCAAAGTTATATCCGATATAGTCCATTCCGAACTGCACCGCTTCGCAACGACCCTTTTTGGGAATCACCGTGAAAAGATACTGGACGTCCGGGCAGTCGCCCGCTGGATCTGAGTACTTGGTATTGACGAATCCGGTGGCACTTGCAGCTCCTATACCGGATAGTAATCCACTCCTCGATGTGAGGTATTGGAAAGCTGCCTCCTGGAGTTTTGGATTAGAATAACATGCTTTCTCGCCATCTTTCTTTAACCTTTTGACAATTTCGGTGAATGAGATTTTCCTACCCGAAGGGCACCATTTGGTTTGCTTGAATTCCGAATCGCATTCCTTTTCTTCGGGGTGATATATCTTGAAAGCTGGGCTGTTAACGTACAAGTGATCTTGGAGATTGAAACCTACTTTCAAATTGGAAATGACGGGAAGTCCCAGTTCTTCAAGGTGCTCCTTTGGGCCTACACCGGACAGCATCAGGAGATGTGCGGTATTAACAGTTCCAACCGACACCACAATCTCCTTCTTCGCCCTTACAATCTGTTTTTTCCCGCTTTTGGTGTACTCAACGCCCACGGCTCTCTTGTATTCATCAAATATTATCTTGGTTGCCAAAGCGTGTTTGAGAACGTGCAAATTCCGTCTGTTCTTCGCCGGAGAGAGAAATGCCTTAGCAGTGCTCACTCTTTGGCCATTCTTAATTGTTCCGTCGAGGAGAGTGAATCCCAGTTGACTCTCTCCGTTTATGTCGTCATTTTCCAATCCGAGTTCCCGTGCTGCCGCCATAATCGAAGAAACCTCCGGCTCGGGATATCCTCCGAAGCGGACGACATTCACTGGCCCGTCCGTTCCATGATAGGGGCTGCAAGATTTACTTGGTGTCTGCATGGATTCCGACTTCTTAAAGTACTCGAGAACCTCGTCATAGCTCCATCCCTCGTTGCCCTTAGCGGCCCAACCGTCATAGTCCTTTTTATTTCCCCTGACGTAACTCATTCCGTTAATAGTGCTAGATCCTCCGAGCGCTTTACCCCTCGGCCACCTGCATTGCCTTCCCGTCAATCCCAAACAGGCGTGCTTTTGCGGTACTGGACGGTAACGCCAATCCACGTCTGTATTCTGCATATCATAGTACAGGTACGGGACCTCCGATATCATCGGCGGGTCTCCTCCTGCTTCGATCAGTAACACATTCCATCTCGTCACCTCCGACAGCCTGCTGGCCACGACTGCCCCGGCTGAACCAGCGCCTAGGACAATGAAGTCATACTCTTTGTAGGGATGCCCTACGTCCGGAGGGTATATTGTGCTGTTGGCCAGAAGACACTGGGCGGTCACCAGTGTTTGAATAAGGTTGGTGAAGATAACGCTCGCGGCGTCTGCTTGGGGCGCCGCACAAGTTGTACTGATGTCCTGGATACTCATGGCTAATGCCCCGCTAGTTTAGCTGGGCTACTTGATGACGGCTGAAAAAAGAATATATAATAACAATTTAAAACCGGTGGTTTATTTATGTAAGTTTTACAAAGGTTCAGTCATTGATGCTTAGAAATATCTTGTAATCTAGTCCTCAGTGCAAGGTGATGGTTTTTTGTAACATAATCATGTCCAACTAATTTTCTCTGTGCAGTGATAAATTTGTTCTGCTTTCTAAGATTTTTACCTTATATTTGGATGATGCGCGCTGATATCATAAGCGTTTATTTACACTTTTCTCGAGGTCTCAATTAGACACTTTCCTGATTTGATTATGATATACTTGTATCACGAACCCATGTACAACCCCTTCACTACATCGACCGGTAATTGGACTCTTTATTTTTGTCACTCTTGGCTCATATTAATGCGTATTCCATTTTAATGGGATCACTATGTCTTTTTAGAGGGATTTCGTCTTAAGTCGTCTTTGAATTATCTCGCTCTATTTAATGTTTTTACTCTTTTGTCAGCTGCTCTCCGATTCCTTACAATCCAATTTATCTCAGGTGTTCGTTCTGATTTTCGCAAGCATATGATCTTTCATTTCCGTAAATATTCGCTGACAATAACCTAGTATTCAATCTCTTATATTTTTCATTCGATTCAATTACAAGTATTCGCTTACATGAATTAAGCATTCAATTACGCCCGGCGATCCCTTTTAGTAGACTCACTTTCCCCATGAAAACATTTCCCGCGTAGCTCTTCACATCCCTCCCTCGCAATGGTCTTCTTCATTCATAACCTTTTCTGAGGTCACACCCCCGCGTTCTCCCGAACCTCCTCCCCTCTTCCTATCCAAACCTGACCTTGGCATCATTTCTCCAACTCCCTACATGCTAAGACGTCCCTAATCGTCTTCCCTGATTTACGCTATTTCCCCCGCTACTCTTCATTTGACGATCAAGCGATTGTGGCAGAGACAGAAAGAGAGCTACAGAAAAGCATGGAAAACATATATATGGCTGGAGAAATGTATGGAATGAAAATTAATGTTAATAAAACATGGGTTATTATGATTGGGAAGGAAGAAGGCGATGTCAATATCATAGTGAAAGGTCAGAGACTAGAACCAGTAGAATCTTTCATATACCTTGGTAGCCTGATAAATATAGATGGAAACTCTACTCAGGAAATCAAGAGTAGAATATCCATGGGAAAGAAAGCCTTTGGAAAAACAAAAGCTCTAGGTATTAACTGCCAATAAAATACCTATTACCCTAAGGAAGAGATTTGCTAAATGCTTTGTATGGAGCGTGGTCCTCTATGGATCAGAAACTTGGACCTATAGTCCAGTCAATGACCAAATTCCCGTATAATTTTGCCAAACAGCACCGATTTACATGAAAATTTGGTTTTAGGTTCTACTTACCCTCTACTTCAAAGTTGACCCTGTGCCGGGGGTTGCTTTTACCCTGGGGGTGGATGCCACCCTTTCTCGTGGGTGGAAAATTATTTTTAGAAATAAGTCCGGAAATCGATAGATTGACTAATTTTAAGCAACTTTTGTTCTTTAAAATGTTTTCGTAAAGTCAATACTTTTCGAGTTATTTGTGATTCCAAGTCACCCAAAAAAACCATGTTTTCTGAAGGTTTTTCGCGAATAACTCAAAAACTAAGCATTTTATCGAAAAAATTATTCCCAGAAAAAGGTAGCTTATAATAAAACAAAAAGAATGGTGGATTTATGATTTTCATAGACCCAATACAAACGGAGTTATGGCTTATTAAAGGTTGGTTCTTATTCGTCAAACTCAAAGTTAGAAGTTTCAAAGTGACATGATTAAAAAAAATGCATTTTTCGGGGAAAACTTACAAAACTTTTTTTTAAGTGCTTAAAAAAACCTTTATTTTCGTTTTTTTATAAAAGTCTTTAGCATCAAAACTAAGCGAGTTATGACGAAAACAAAGTTAGTCTCTACTTTTTTCGGCTCAAAAAATGTGAAAATCACCCTTTAATTACCACCCTAATTGAAAATAATCAGTGCCACTTTACAATTCCCTTTATTTAGGTATTTACAATATGCTCAAGAAGTTTGAGCGGATTAGAGTTCTTAGTTTTGAAAAACATTAAGCTCAAAGTTAAAAGAACATTTTTGTAATTTTGCAAAAAATTGCCTTCTTTTTAAAATAACTTAATAACTATTAATGATACGCAAAATTTTGTAGAGTACAAAATTGTAGGTTTTTCTTTCCTGAAAATTTTCGTTTTTTTTTGTTTTTCTGTAGGATAAAAATTAAGTGAGATATAACCGTTTAAAGTTTGTATATGTTCGTCAATAGTCACTTTTTCAACCCCTTTCAGCTCTAACCCTTTCAAAAATAAGGGTTGAAAAAAATGTAATTAATAGCATCTTATAGGTCTTGAAAAAACCTACAAAATGGCGTATTGTAGGACTTTATAGCTCAAAAATTAAGCGAGTTATGGTCAAAAAACCAATCAAATATTTAGCATAAATCAGAACGCGTATATTAAGCATTGATGAATATACATTATAGGTATATTTTAAGCACAGCATACTTTCACCTATTCACTCATTTGAAAATATATATGTATTCGTTGACACGTTAACATATAAACATATATATATATATATATATACATGTTTATATATAATTGGTGCTTTAAATGAACACTTAAAAAGGGTTTATTTACAAACACAGTTATGGTTAGGAAATCAAAATATTAATCCACTAGATTGGGGTTGGGTTAATATTGAAGGAGTGTTAACTCCGAAAAAGAAGAAAAAATTTTTGTTTTTTCAATTTTTTTGTAAGGGGTGGTTTTCATAAGGGTTGAAACTTATACATAAATGATGAAACATTTAAACAGTAAAGAAACCTTAATTTAATATCACATTTGATTAAATTATTAAAAATTGCTCAATAAAATTTTTTAACAATATTTTTGAATGATTACTGTATTAGGGGCTGATTTTTAGGGGTTTTTAGGGGAAATTTTGAAAATCATCATTATTCATCCCTCAGAATGTCAATTGATATTTATTTAATTTATTGAAAAAAGATATCGATTGCAAGCTTGAATTCTATATTATTTCGAAATAGGGGTAGTTTTCACCCTTACAAATAGTAAGCAACCAACACCGCAGGGTCAACTTTATAATAGAGGGTAAGTATAACCTACATCCAAATTTTCATGCAAATCGGTGATATTTAATTCATTCCAAGTCGCTGAAGATGATTTATAAGGTATTTTTTTATATTACAAGTATTTCAGGGTGTGGCTTTTAGGGGGTGAAAAGTTTTAATAATCATAAATTATGTCTCTTAATGAAATTGAGGTTCATTCAACTTATTGTAAGATGATTTCAATCGATTACATGCTCGAATCTACAATTTTACAATTATTTTCGAATAGGGGTAGTTTTCACCCCTAAAAAATAAAAAGCAACCCTCGGCACAGGGTCAACTTTGAAGTAGAGGGTAAGTAGAACCTAAAACCAAATTATCATGCAAATCGGTGCTGTTTGGCAAAATTATACAGTTTTGCCGTTTTTTGCCTTCATTGACTGGACTACTATAGGAAAAAGGAAGTGAAGTATCTTGAAAGTTTGGAAATGTGGTTATGAAGAGAGAGGATAATGAGAGTGAGGTGGACGGACAAGGTGAGGAATGACCAAGGTTTGGAAAGGATTGACGAGAAAGGATCAATCATGAATGCAATAAGAAGAAGGAAGGCAAACTGGTTGGGGCATGTCATGAGGCATGACTGCCTGCTGAGTAAGATAATGGAAGGAAAAGTGAAAGGTAAACGCAAGAAAGGAAGAAGAAAAATTTATATGTTAACGGATTTGAGGGAGAACAGGAGTTACGAAGAGGAGAGAACGTGGGCGCAAAATAGAGAAGGTTGGAGGAGTTCAGCTGGGACCTGTCTTAGGACAGATCTACATTGATGATGGCTCTTCCCTTCTCCCGGACGGACTCTGCCCCACTACATATTTTCGTGTATATGTCAACTTTTTAAGACAATTGTTGAACACGGGGGAGATTAATTTGTTTATTGAACGTTGGAATGATTTTGTAAAACATTCCACAAGGCCCAATTTTCATATTCCACCTTCACGAAACAGGGCGTTACCTGATCAAGCTGTACGTACCTAAGTCAAATTCATACTACCTTGTGCTGTGTATAATAGGTACTGATATTAATTTGGACCTATAAACTGTAGCCTTTTCGTTGAAGATTATTCGGGATTTCCACCGGATCAGGTTCTCCATTTCTGCCGACGTTTCGATGGAAGATTCGTCCATCGAAATTCATCATCCATGTTAAATAACGCTTCACAAATATTGTCTAAATCGGCTGACTATTTTTTCATAATCTGTTTGTGCCTAACGAACGATCCTGAAAAAAATATGTAATAGCGTTTCATAAATGCGCTCGTCAATCGAAACGTCGGCAGAAATGGAGAACCTGACCCGGTGGAAATCCCGAATAATCTTCGACGGCATAGTTCGCCGGGAAAACCTTCGATCATTCTATAACCTCTTCCATACTAACTTCACAATATACGTTGTATATTAGGTTGATACGCTCTCTCTCTCTGTATTTCGGTTAATTTACACTTTTTTGAAGGATTAAAAAATAAAGTCGTCTTTAAATTATCTCGCTCTTTTCCATATATTTACCCTTTGATCGACTACACTCCAATTACTCTTTGTCCTTTTTGTTCTTTTGTCTATGTTTAATTGGGCCATTTCACCTCTATTTAACAACCAATGGTCTCTCAGGGTCGTAGATTTTGCTTAAACTTGGGGTATGGTTAGCTTGTGATCTCTAACAAGGTAATCCAAAACCTTTTTAGTGAATGCCACTTTTATGTGATGCGAGTCAAAACAAAAATTGCAAAAAAAATTGAATGTCGAAACAAAAAGTCACACTCGTGTCCCTTGGGTCTATATGACCCGATGATTTTGGTAGCCAAGTTTCCATTTTTTTTTTGGGAAATTTCATTTGGAGAAATGCGTTTTCTGCCAGTTGCTTATGGTAAGAAGGCATAATTTGTGACTGGAGATGGCCTGTGCTGGCCACACAACTTATCTGATGGCAGGCTGCGGTTGGAGGGACCACCCTTGGTGAGGGAGTGGTGAGATTAGCTAGACGGTGGTGGGATGGTGCCTATAGAGGATCGGCCAGCAATGAAGGCGTGAGGGTGGTCGCAGGTTTATTGTTAGAGATTGGCAACTTTACCCTCCATCTCTTTTAATCTCACAGGAATATTCTTATTTGAGTAATGCAAAGTTTTATTAGGGGCTAACTCCCCCTGAATTTCCCTTCTTACTTGACAAATGCCCCTGCTGACAATGGGTAGGATGTGAATGCCATCCGCAAAGAGGTGGCACTCTTATATCCTCGAGGGAAACTTGCTCGGAAAGAGTTTATGGGAACTCTAAGACAGTCGGAGAATGTCTGGCTTGGTATATTTTGTGTAGAAAAGTGTGTTTGAGCATTCATGCTGATTTACAGAGGATATAAGTACAGGAACCTATACCGACTGGCCTTAGTTATGTTTCATTGACTTTCGGTAACGTTGCGTTCCACTAGGAAGATACCAGTTTAGTTATCGCGGATATTGTATTTGTGTCTGTCATGGGATCTCGTGATTTATTCCTGAAGATGAACTGGTGGTGATACTAAACACATCTGACAGTGAGGAAGAATTATCAGAAGAAGAGAATCATACGAGTGATGATTATATTCATTTTACCTCAGAGTCAGACCATGATACTTCAAACAATGAGATTGGAATGGACAATGTTGAGTCAAACGACAGAAATATCAGTGGGAGAGCAGAACCATATCCCAAGTATGGAAGAGCATCATTTGCAACTATGAGCACATCAACACCAGGTCCAACGAGGTATTTAACATCCAAGGTGGACGATGTAGGATTTTCTTTTAAAATAATTTTGAACTATAACTTGAAGGAGATTTTGTTGATAATGTCAAAAATTAATGGTCGAAGTCATAATATTCGGGCATGACAAAGTTATGACGATCCTAATTTCGTTTCGAGTCATAATGACCCGAGGAGAACAGGAGGGTTAAATGTACCACCCTTATACATTGTCGTACAAAGTGCTGTATTAAAGGATATGGGGTATGCGTGGAGAACCTCGATTAAATGGTAGGCGTGTGAAGTTATTTAATAAAAGTTACGAAGGAATGTGAGAATTTAGCTAGCAATGACGTCGTATGTTAATAATATGATATTTCTACTCTTCAGTGAAGTGGTTTCCTTTCGTTTGGAGTTTCAGATTGTTTCATCTACATCTACATAGTATCATGCGAGCCGCCGCATGGGCGTGCGGCAGGGAGTGTTAGGTCACCAGCGGTGTAAAGATGTAAGTTTTTGGAGATGGAATGGTGATATGTATTATAGGAGTGTATTTAGTGGAGCTCCATTTTGATTGTGGTCGCTTATTGTTCGCGGAAAGAACGAGTTCTTGTACCTATCTGTTCGGCGGTGTATCTCTCGTATTTTATCGCATCTTTCAGACCTAGAGATGTAGGGAGGAGTCATGATAATATTCTGTGTGTCGCCCTGAAAAATATCAGTTTTGAATTTATCAAGCAAACTAAGCCTTGCGTGTAGCCTCCGAGTGTCTAGGGGTTCCCACCTTAATCCCTCTAAAAGTCGTGAGAAATTATATGTACGCTCGTAGCAGTTTTTAACGAAGCGCTCTGCTTTCCTTTGTATTTTTTTAATGTTTTCGGTTAAATCTATTTTACCAGGGTCCCAAATGCTCGCGGCGTATTCGAGGTGTGGCCTAACCAGAGCGAAGTATAGCATCTCTCTTTGAATTTTTCATCCGAGGACCTTCCTATTATTCGTTTAACAAAACCTAGTTTCTTAAATGCTGCGCCACATATGTTCTGTATGTGTAAACCCCACGATATATATGAAGTTAAGGTTGTTTCATGTTAACTTAGTTGTTTTTCTTCACTCAGCTTGCCGACGAATAAACTAATATGTACCGCTAACTGTGATACCAAACCAAAATACATGGGTATTTAATTTTAAGTCCCTTCAATTCATTTGAACGATTTTTATTTCCTATTGCCCTCTCTCAAAGTGAATGACACTACAATGTCGGCGATGCTTTTCCTATCAAGTAGAACTGTTGCTTTTAACGACATATCCTAATTTCATTCATTTTCATGTAATTTTTGGTTCCAGTCATGTGTATCAGGTTTTTGCTTTTGGATTGTGGTGTTTTCAAACGGTTTGTAGTCGATCGAATGATTTTTGGGCTATTCCTGCATTTAATTCCAATAATGAGTGGTTTTTTGATGTAATTATGTTGGAATCTACTATCGTTACCACCATAAATACAATGAACATGCGCTGTACCCTAGGGCCAGGTGTAAGTGCTCCAGCAAACATTCAATGTGATAGATCCGAATAGATGGTTATTGCAATAAGATTTAACTTTATCCCATCCAAATAATGGGTCACAATCGTATAAGTTGCTTCCTTTAGAAATGTGAGCCTATGGTAGAAAGCACTGAAATTACTTCCATTGAGATGCCAAAGTTCCTCACGATGTGTTCTCTACATGACGATTGCGGGTTTGACTTATCTTGCGTGAGGTTTGTCTAATTCGGATGTAAATGTTATCACCAGTGATGGGATTTTATCCATTAAGCTTATTTATATAAATTTATCTTCGCCATTACCTCAGCATTCCGTTCAATTTTATTACATTGTTTCAACAACTTTTAGCTCGAAACGACATTAAGTTATGTTGAAGAAAGAATTCTGTGTTTAGAAAATCGTAGGGAGCATATTAACCTGTACCTGAAGATTTCTATTTAGTCTCTGCGAATGATAATATTATTCACTCTAGCGACACTAGATTCGTCAGAGAAATTGAAGAGATATCATTATCGAGGTCTATCGCAGACAGAAATTGGCAGCTAGTTTTAAGGTAGTTTAGCGAAATAAAATTTTACATAGAAATAATGAATTTGGTCCAATTTTAAAGAAAAGTATATCACCCTTCCATTGACACCAAAAATTTAAACCCTTACCTTGTTAATTTCCGAGATATTTGCCAGATACTTCCAGCCCTTTCACATGGGAAACGGTACGTGTATGCACTCCAGAGAGACCTTATTATAATATGAGGCATTCCCTACACTTAGATCTCGTCAAAAAATCAAGTGTGTGGTTTGTGTGTTTTCTCAACTATTTTTGAAAATTAATCATATTTTCACCGCAGTAAATTCTTCGGGAGCACAAAAAACCTCCGGTTTTGATGTAGTTTCGAATTTACCGCGTGAAAAAAACGAGTCAAGTTAAAGATTTGTTTGGATATTTTCATTAGATTACTTACAATTTCTGTCATGAAAAACTATATTATTCCACCATTAATAATGCAATATTTAATTCGTTCGTCTCACAGTTAGTGAAATTAAAACGTACAATTCGAATATGGTCTATATTATGATTAGAGAACTATCTCGCTAGTACTTCCTTAAGCAGTGAGGTGTGTTGGTCAAGGCACTCGATACTATACAGGGGTCCTATTGCGCGGCTGGTCCATTACATAGCTATTTGAAATAGCCTATGAGGAGGAAGGAATTTCATTCTAAGTTAATGATGTTTTGTGTGGGGGAGAGCTATGTCTTGTCGTCTTGGAATACGACTCTTGGTTCCCGGAGCTAGTTGTAGATGATATGTTGTAGATGTTGGTGCACAGACTAAATACAGTCATCTACAGTGGAAAAATACAGTCTTACTCAGTCTTCTACTCGGTCCATTACAGGGTGTAACGACCTTGCGACCGTATATTCCCCTCTGCCGAACACTAGGTCGTAAGCGCCTCGTCCGCTTCGCTGGACAAGGACGAGGAACTTGCCGTTAATAGAAAGATCTTTCCCTCTTATCCTCGCCACGAATCTATCCCTATAATATACTTACCGTTGCCGTGATATTTCACCGATAATTACGCTAGCGTGCTTTATGGAAATTCAACCTAATCCTTAAGGCCTCTACTTGGATCATCCCCTGCTAAATTCTTTCCGCCGTCCAAATGTGAACCCGAGCCATTACCCTCGACCCAACCATCGTGTACAAATATTCGTTTAACTCTTCCCCATAAAATTATCCGACCGGTCAATCCTTGAACCTTGTCCGAAACTTACTCGTGTCGAATCTCTTGCCCTGAAATAATTGATTTTTATGATAATAATCACCAAGGCTATTATGAGGGATTTATAATTGCCGTTAGCGAAAAGCAAAGAAGTATCACTGATGGTTATCTTCAACAACTGAATGGTTCCTCCTCCTTCACCCCTCCTCATCTAGCTTCGAAGTTAGAATTCCATTTTTGTTTCCAATTACATAAATTCATTACATAAATTTGCTTATCGACGCCTGACAGCTGAAAGTTACCTCTTTAGCATAAAACATGGGCTGAGGCAACCGTCTTGAAAAAATATGCATATGCATTGCTAACAATTACATCGTAAAACACTTCTTGTAACAATTCATTTCAATTACACTTTGGAGGATAAAAGAATAGTGAAAGGATTACTATTAACAAAGTACAAATCGACCTACTGCATATGTAATAATTTTATTGCAACTCATCAATGTGTTCCGTGGTCAATATCTAATTCTAGGCTGACTGTACACGTTTCTTCCAGTCTCAAAATTTTATAAGTATTCATGACTTCTTCTTCAAATGAACTTAAATTCGCAATCAGAGGTCGCTGGCCTATTACCACTCATAGCATAGAGTAATTTCAATGCTTTGAATTAGAACAAGTATTGTAACGGAAGTGATCTCTGTTTGACTAAAATTGTGTTGGAATGTTCAACCTATCTCTTAGAATAATGTTTATAAGTTTTATTTTCCAGGATTTTTGTGATCGCCGTCCTCTCACCCCCTCATTTTATAATTCCGCAATTTTACATGCTCCCGAAACAGCGCCAAACCACAAATCCCGATATCCACGTTGTCTCCAAATCAGCTCGCCTATTAGAGGCATCTAACACAGTAAAAAGTAAATCTGGTTTTCAATGCGATCTGAATTTAAACGCAGTGTGGTATTACGGTAGTGGTCTACATTTACGCCGCAGCTCGCGTGAGAATCACACACCTACATTGATTTTCAAGTGCTCGACGCTGAAAATCAGCGCCCTTTGGTGAGGAAAGCAGGCAGCGCTGTCGGCATCTAGCGGTAAAAATGGGGAAATGACTCTGCCTGTCTGATTCAAGCCGTTTCCGGTTTCGCATTAGCGTGTTAGCGTGGTTCGCCATCAAAGTTTGTGTGCCCATACCCAACGCTCGCCATCGTCGCCAATTCGTGACACTACGTGAAAGTTTATCAGCTCCCTTATTTGTAATAAAAGTGTTGCTTATAACTTAAAGTGGCTAGTATGTTCAAGATGACGTTACGGTGCATCTGCAGACGATATCGGAGTGTGGTTTTAAGTGGGGGCTTCCACGTTGCCCATTATAAATTTTATGGTAAGTAAATAGAAAACATTTCGGGCGGTGAATTAATCGTGTGAGAATGTGAAAACCTTCGCTAAGTTTACCAGCAGAATAACACACATTAGTAAGAACCATTGTGTGCGAGAGCGAGAACAGGATGGCAGTGAATTTTTTGATAATGTTGTGGAGGGAATTGTGCCTAATGAAGGACCTGCTTATGTACGAGAGGGTTCAGTGGAACAGGAACAACAAGACAATTTGTGAACATGACAAGAGGCTGAAGCTCAATTTTTACTAGAACTCCGTGCGCGAAATGTTAATACTCCAATTGTAAAATGATTCATTGACAATTGTAAAAATCTTGTGAATGCTAATTTGAGAAAAAAATAACTATACATCTCTTGTATCTATGTGATTTTTTAGTTGCCAAATACTCTAATGCGCGCAGTTTCTAAAACTTTGGTCGCATAACCATAGGTAGTGAATGTTGATGAAAAATGATTACTGTTAGACCAAGGCTGCCTTAAATTCAACATGGGCCTACCTCACTGTCAGACCAGGGCTGTCTTAAATTCAACAAGGGTTTACCTCACCGTTACACTAGGGCTGTCTTAAATTCAGCATGGGTCTATCTTACAACCAGTACCACTTGGTTTGACTTTCAGCTCTGCATCTACCTTATTCTTAGACTAGGAAATGGCTGTGAAATCCAACTGACTTTGCCTTAAAAATGTTGCCTCTGAAAATCAGTTCTCTTTTCTGTCTTAAAATCAAATCGACTTTTTACTGTGTAGTTGATCAATACCCATAAGACCTAGTCACATTTGTATGGTCTGTTGTCGAAATTTCCAACCACCTCCTCAATATCCTCTCTGTCCCCCGACACTATTTAACCTTTTCATGGCTCCTGTCCATAGATATGACCTCAGTTTACCCCTTCATCCTTCAACGAGAGGACATAAATGGATCCCAGGGTTTAATAGATCCCAGCGCCCAAAACCACTCCTTTCTTTCATAAGCTCTTTATCTGCCTGGCCGAAATTCTATTGACGTCAATGCGTTCTCCTTCAATAATCACCTTTTTCTTACAAACGCAGGGCACTGACATGGCTACTCCCATGTAACCATTTGTTTCTAGCTGTTTATGTGCCATTCTCAAATTCCTTTCTAGTAGAAGAACAGATTCTCAAATCTGTCTTTTGGGCCCGCTAGATTGATGACATCTTTTTCCTGAGCCTCCTGTACGGAAGGCTTTATCTTCTTTCATTTCCACCCTAGTATCTTTATCCTCAGTTTTATTCACCTCTTTCATCTCCTACTCCATTTACATTTCTGGATATTAATATCCAAATTCGGGAAAGTTAACTCATAGCCTCGGTCCGCAACGAATCTTACTTATCGCGACCAATAATTCCCTTTTGACGGCTGTCATCCGTCACGTAACAATGGCCGCAGCCCTAATTCCCTTTCTATTCGCAGCCAGCGGATCTTTAACCGAAGCTTCTCTCTAGCAACCTTCATCTTTCCCTCAGAGAACGCCGGTAGCCCGAAAAACTACTTTGAGGTAAAATCCCACCGCCAACTGTTAAGCATATCTCTGGGACTCATCAACCTGACAGAATCAACCTTCTTTCAATATTTATCCTCTAATGACAAAAAATCAAAAATAAACTTAGCGTATCCCTACAGCATTGTATTGCTAACACAGTCACCTTGGAGGTCAACGCAATGGGGTGTCAGTGGTCGATTGAATTTCTATGGCAATAGCCAAAAGGTGTACAGGTTATTGACCTTCATAATCCTTGATTCCCCCTCACATGGTTCTACCCTGCTAAAACAATGTACTCTCGCCTCCCGCAACCCCTTTACCACTGAACTCCGGTGTTGATCATTACAGCTTTGCTATATATTTCTAGTGACCGTAGTGTACAGGTATTTACCATAATACATTGACCATGTTCGCAACTAATGGTTTTAGTTGTTCGAATACATGCTTTCGGTAATTTCCACTCACCAAGGTTTGCACAATTTGTCGTAAAGATGGAAACAAAATTATCAACTTATTTGGTTGTTTATCTCGACGACTGCTTAAGCCAATGAAAAGCAGATGACTGGTCAGCTGAAGGCTGTCTCATCCCCATGATGATGTGATGAAAATGATTTATGTCCCTCTTTAGGAGTCGGTCACTATTAACTTGAAAAACTTGTGAAATAAATTCCTTTACTATGTGAAACGGTCTGATTAGTTTCATTGTGCACGAACATGTATTATTGCATTAAATAATGATTTATTTACGGACGTAAGAGGGCGCAAGAGCGTGTTGCGTTATTTTCAACTTGAAGCGCGTTGCAAGGTTTACCATTGGTGTAGCAGTGGTAGTGAGTAGAAGTGGTCTAACATTGGTGAATATCGTCAGTGTATAAAACTTACTTGGGATCGAAATCCTCGCTGTTCAATATAGAGAATGGCGTGGGCTGTGCTGTCTCGTCCTCCGGGCTTCCGTCGTCTAAGCGTGGAGCCCACCGAAGACGTTGCGTCTCTCAGGCGGCGTGTGCTTTTCAACTCTTCTCTCAGCGGCCAAGGGGTAGGTCCCCTCCATTCCCTCCCCAAATCTCCCCTCGCCACATATCCGAACACTTTTTTAAAGTCGTTCATTCCCCTCCATTTTTCTTATCATTCATCTTAAATTGACTTTTCTTGGTTGAACTCCTAGGAACTCATTCGCCTATAGAAAATTATTAAATATAGTTTATATCGATTAAACAGGCTCAATTTGGAGGGACCACGTCGTGATTTAAAAATAATTTCTCTCTGAACACTTCCATAATAAATTATATTAATTTCGTCCCTGGTTTCTTCTTTGCAACGTCGTTTTCAAGGTTTGATTAAAATTCTTGATGTGACTCTATGAAGTCTAATTGATGAAAAAATATATTATTTTTTCTAAGCGTAATTATATTCAAATGGCATTATGTTCAAGTTTCTAGTTTCTTGTTCCGGTTCCCTCAGGTTACATCCTACATTCTACGCCCTCGTGTCATTTAAATCCCTTAAAAGGCCGCATTAATCCAGGCATGCAATTGCACAATTTGTTGGATAGAAATTGCGAGATCAAAGGCTCGGAATAAGAGTGGTGGCTATTTTTCCAACTTTTGTTATATTCCAACCTATTGTTTATGCATTTGCGCATGTATTCTTGTATGTTATCGCTTTACTCGAGGTAATTTTCGAAAGCCATGGAAACGTTCATAGAATTGTGCAATGATGAACCTCATTAACGTGCCTTTTGGCTTTTTCTCTCTGCCGTATCTTCTCTTTTCTGAAGGTGAGGCCAAATTCTTTCAATGGTTGATATGTCACGTATGACAAGTATAAACAGTTGACGTCCGCATTCCGTGATTAAATGATTTGTTGTACGTGTTTAACATTTAATGTATTAGAGAATACTTGAAAAGTGTGGAGATGATAATTTTGAAAGTGATACCTAAGTCGAATGTGGAAAAACATTATTTTCTAGTTCTTCTTCGTCATGCTTTGGCGTATAACGCTAATTGTGAGGTATGTTGTGTTGCAATGTCTACTGTTTCCAACACGTTCAAAGTGATGTGGCGTTGCCCTTTGATAGAGGAACATTATCGTGGTTTTTTGTAAGCTATTGGTGTCGAGTGAATGTAGTTTTTTGAGTGACTGAATCAGTAATGAAAAAGTTCTAAGTGCAATGGGAAGAAAATATGTTTAATGTACCTCTGAGTAGAAGAAACAAACTGTAGGTGTATGATTTACATCACGACAGCATTTTGAAAATAATAATCAACGGAGAAATGAATGGAATGAATGAACGTGGCAAGAAAAGAACTAATCTCGTGAACTATGATTGACGATAATCGGTGTTATAACTGTTGACCCATATTCGAATACTATAATATGTTTTGCAGAATAATGTTCAATCAAAATTTATTTCTATGATTGAATTTCATAATGATATTCGTTTTCAGCATTGTTTTAGCAATGTGACCGTTGAAGTTGTTAACCTGATCATCATTCCACGTTAAAGAATTCTTGCGACAAGAGTTGAATAAGGAAGCTGTCGATTTGAACTCCGCAATCAGGAGAATATAAGGGGTTTCTAAAATAACAACCCATGTAATTACCTCAATTTTTATTCAGTTTTATTTTCATTTGAATTTATTTCCTTTTGGGTACGTAATGATAGCTTTATCACAGAGATTTGCAATCCTATTAGTTGACTTTTATGCCGAAGGCAATTTTCGATGTTTGGAATACATTATAAATCATAATCATTATTTGTGGGCATGTAGCTAATAAAGTGGGTAAAGTAAAATAATACTAAATAAAGTTTTTCGATTGAATTTCCGTACATACAAGAGTGAAATGAATGGTACGAGTAGAGGTAGGCCGAGAAAGTTGTGGTTGAGGAAATTCTTAGAGGAGAAATGTTAGGTGTCTTAATAACAGGAGGGCGTGTATGAAGCAGTGTATGGTGGTAAATGAAGCAAAAGAGGTTTTCGAGGATAGGTCAAAATGGAGGAAATTATTGAAGCAGAGTTTGGTGTACAAATATGTATTTATGAGTGAAATTTAGTGATTCTGCCTACCCCGGAAGGGAACGGCGTGATTGGGATGTGTGTATGTATGTATGCTCTTATATTACCATTGACGCTCTTTCCTCCGCTATTGCTGTGACGGGGCCTTTGATATTTCCGCCAGTGATAGTCGGCATAATGGAAACGTCGGCAACTCTGAAACCTTTAACTAACAAGGGGAGTGTCAGATACTCGGGTCTCAGATTTTATTCAAACTTAGTAGTTGTACAGACTGCTTTATGTGGTTCATGAATCACCCCGCATATAGGGTTATATAACCAATAGTTTAAACAAAAAAGGCCTTTAAAAATTTCAAAATTCCCTTTAGACGGGCCACCCACATAACTGACAAGCTGGACGGGTGGCTGACGTGCTCGTCTCTGGTCTAGAGACACGGGTTCGATTCCAACACGGGGTATGTTTCTTCCGCTGTTTTTTTAGTTTTACTTTTACGGCATCCTAAAATGCACTCAAGATTTTTTTATTTTTACTCGAAATATTATTTTTGCGCGAGGCAAATTTTTCATTTGCATGCACGACATCAGTCGGCGGCTTAGTCTCTTTTTTCGGTCGAAGGTAGCCTTCTTATTATGTCACTTCCTTATCTTTTCACGACGTATTTTCATTATTCCTTCATGCACATGATTTCCATTTTCTATAATTATTTTATAATATTGTCTTCATATTTTTACTATTCAAGCATAATTCTTAATAATATTCAAATTGTTTGTAGCTTGTCAGTTATGTGGGTGGCCCGTCTAAAGGGAATTTTGAAATTTTTAAAGGCCTTTTTTCGTTTAAACTATTGGTTATATAACCCTATATGTGGAGTGATTCATGAACCACATACAGCAGTCTGTACAACTACTAACTTTGAATAAAATCTGAGACCCGGCTATCTAACACTCCTCTTGTAAGTGGACTCTTGGGGGCCAATTTTTTAACTTGGCTTACGTTCGAATGTTAAGGATCCGTTCACCTTCATCGAGCTCACTTCATTCGAGTGATGTCTTTCGAGCGATTTTATTTGGGCGATCATGCAGCAGACTATCAAACATTACGCTCTTGTCATATGTACAGCGTATTTTTCATTTATTTCTCTTGAACTCATGCACAAGGAGCCCAGCTTTACATAATGGCACCTGATTTGAAGCTTTCTGAATGCCCATTAAAACTTTTCAGAAGGATCAGAAAGATGCTGACTCGCTGACGATCGAGAAGAAACACCTTACGGCTGCACTTATTAGAAATGGCTATATGAAGGACATGGTCCTGAAAAGGGCCGCGAAGGAGGAGAAAAAACGAAACCAGCCCCCTGCCGATAATACCAGAGGAGAGGAGAGAGATGTTGAGCCGGAACGTAGAGCATACGCCAGGATCCCGTATATTGCGGGGATTTCGGAAAAGATTTCCAGAGCTCTGAAAAGACATGATGTGGTCACGAGATACGGTTGTGTGACCAAGATAGCAAACCTTCTACCTGGACCCAAAGACAAGATTCCGCATGATTTGTGTGAAGGAGTCTACAACGTCCCCTGCTCATGCGGAAAGGCATGCATTGGTGAGACCTGCCGTTCAATGATCGTACTAATGAAAGAACACCGGAGAGCGACTGAAAAGAAACAGTTCAGCCGCTCCGCCATCGCCGAACACGCATGGAGCGGACCAGGACACACTATTAGATTCGAAGACGCCAGGATTCTGACCAAGGAAAGCAGATACTTCCCGAGACAAATACGAGAGGCAATAGAAATAATGAAGGAACCGAACAATTTCAACAGAGAGGACGGATATCCACTACACAGCGCTTGGAAAAGGGTGATTCGCGCCTCAGCCAATCACAGAGCAGCACGAAGAAAAAACGCGGGAAAACGACGACATATAAGGACGGCCAACACGCTTCACTACACTTCGACCTGAAGACGCTGGCAGGACTGCCAGCGAAACTGTTGTCCCACAAACAACCTACGCGGAAGAAATCCCGGAAACATGGAGAGATCTACATTCCAGCTCCGCGGAAACCTGAGAACCAACATTATTCCGCTCATAAAGTTAAACAGAACTTTATTTTTACCTCGAGTTGAAAGCAGGCAAAATATGCTGCACCAGGGCGTTATTGTACCTTAAAATTCTTTAATGGAAAATGATAACACTAAATTGTTCAAACCGGCGAACACAATTCACGAAGTTCTCATCAACAACATTCGAAGAAGATAATGTATTATAAGGACATTTTCTCATTTCGTTCATGTCACATTATAATCGACTCCAAAAACAGCACATTCCCTTTTTTAATGAAGAATTTTGCTTTAAAAATAATAATGATAATTATCATCCTGAAAAAGAAAACAGAAATTTCTAAAGTCCATTCGCAAACCAGTGGATCTTAACTTATTGAAAAGAGTAAATCATGCTGTAGCGATAACACTACACCCTTGCTAATACTTTTCTTTGTGTAAGTACCGCTAATCCCCAACGGTTCACTAAAAATGTCAATTTCCACATCTAACGCTCGTTCGTGATCATTTAAATTATATTTTGGCATATTGTGACGTATAATTTCAGACATCAATCGATTGTGATATTCATCGATAGTTAGAACCTCTCCTCTAGCTAATATCAAGCATTCTCATTGTAATCTGTAATGATCTACCTGCATTACTCTGTCCAAGCGCATCTTCACAACAAATAAAAATTACTTTGCAAACCACCTTCTCAAGTCTATTGCTTGCAGCGTATATCATCACCTACCGTTAGATTTTTAGGGAATCGTTTTATCATTGCCAACATTTCAACAAGCTTACAACAATCCAGCAATAAAGTAATTTTGTTCAATTAATGGAACAATCTTTGCTAATATTAATAAGGAAAATAAATTCAACGAACTCTAGGTTGTGCAGGCACAATTTAATAATTTCTAAGTAATGAAACATCATACATCGCATTCATTGACATGCTAACGAGCTTTCAATTAGGCAAACATTACCAGACAGCCGATGAAAACATAGTTAATAGTGTCGCTAGCTTTGTGTCGTAAATTTTCCTTCCCATCTCCAAGTTCCTTTTTGTGGTCAGTAATCGCAGTCTCCCTCGCTATTTGCTGATTTCTAACAACATTTTAAACACACTGGCTAACCTAACACACGTTAAGTCCAAATGGCCCATTATTACACCCTTATGGCAGAAATATCACCAGTGATACTCGTGTAGTCTATTACAGAGCGTGTATAATAATTTATATCATTGAAAGTCACTTGAACTGCATTCAAAATTCGTTTCAGGATCTTCAGGATATCATTGTGAAAGCGACCTAAATATTTCAAACCAGAATGAAACAACACATAGGTATTAGTTAAAAAAAAAATCGTCACCCCTTCACTTGGACGCGAACGACCTCACAATTTACCCTCAAATAATTGAATAACCCTTGCCATGGACAAATATCCAAATGCTTATTGCTAATAAATTTGTGATCACTTGTCTAATACGTAGATGTGTTATTTACTGCGGCAAAAGCACATTCCGTACACAAAATTGCAATTTATTATTTCACAATGTAATACACAATTATCACACGATGAAATACAAATATGGCTCTTGATATGGAAAATTACTGAATTAATCATCAGAAACTCAACGATCTCTATCCTTTGCCAAGGACGCGAACTACCACACTTACTACTCAACAGCAATCCATAGTCACAAACTTCATTTCGTTTGACACAGATTCCAAAACTGAAACAAGGCATTAGCAGGAACAACGTCCGACACTTGCTTCGTATTTGTGACACTTAAAGCACAATACTTGTCACAGTACACTAGTATATACAAGAGATGAAACATAGACCTCATAAACCTTAAATTGTTAATACATATTCTCGAACACACGCATGCTGTTCTCGAAAATCAGTCATTTCGTTTAATCGAAGAGGTCGAATAACTATTCGCACGAAAACTGTCTCAGGGACTCGATACAGCAGACTCGAGCGACCTTGCTGGTTGCACCATATATTGAATGTTGAATGAGGTGTCTCATCAATATTGAAATCACTCTTATTACCGACCTCATGTGTGCCTTCCTTATTCTACCTGAGAATGTGTTGTTACGTTACGTTGTCATACTTGTTACGTTAAAACAATTCATTCATTGAAAGCGTTTGATTATCAATCGAACAAACTACTGCCATTTTGCCTCTTCTAATACTTGCTAGATTAGAGTGGATTAACGCATCTCTAATGCATTTTACAGTCGATATTGTTTTAATTCGTCAGCCCTAGAAATGAAAACAAATGCGAACAGTGCTCACCATGTGGTATGTAAATCAAGTTGTAGAACCTGACGCCGCTGTTACTTTCTAAGATATTCGAAGTTCTGACGTACTACAAATAACAACCAATATCACCGATGGATATCTAATCACCGTGATGAAAAATAAGAGGATTATTTAAACAACCGGTAGCGTCGTTGAAGGTTTAATGTATAAAAATAAAGATACATTATTCCTCAAAACCTTCCGTGAAACATGGGAACACACTTCTTTCGCTTAATTTGATTTTGTGAATATACGAAATTAAGGAAACCTAATACCTGATGGTTGATCAGGTCTTCCGCAATGGACTAACCTTGAAATGATGTCATAATGTAACGTCCATTAGTATTATTACAGTGAGTGTTTGGATGTATTTACTGAAAGTTAGACATTCGCTCGAGAAAGGAATATCCAAAGGAGAATGTGTGTAATAACTGAGCTATTAATAATGTTTTCAATGTATTGTTAACGTACTTTTTTAATATATATTACCGAGAATTTCTCTCGTGTCGTATCACAATATAAAACGTTAAATATTCCTTATCATTTCCCTGAATGTTTTTGTTCTGGTTCCCTACGGCTTTTCCTGAAAGCACCGTATTGGGGTAAATTGATGACCTTCGGGTCTTGACGCCAATGACTCGCGAACAATGCCGGTAGAGGGAAGAGTGAGCGGTATCGCTTCATTTTACTTAAGATAAATAAACACAAGTCAAGTCAAATTAATGTAACCCTAGATACTAATGGCTTTCGTTGATTTTGTTTGTTGGATATTTCTCAGAAATGACCGAATTCTTCTTTTTCTCCTTCCAGGTGAGTGGAAAACATTCAATCCACATGGACTCAACCCCCATTCTCTAATTTCAATCGGAGAGGTGGTCTGCGGCTGCTAGTCTGAATCGGGCGACGCTATTTCTGGCTCACGCCATTCCTCGCTCCAGAAGAGCGTCGGAAGCGATTCTGAATACGGTGCAGAAATTCAAGGCGTCGGTTCTGTGACGCTATTATCAATCCCGCCCCTTACGGTGTGAAAACCTTCCGGTACAGTAATTGGAAATTCAGGCAGCCAATGACGGGCGATGTTTGCGTTTTTCACAAACAGCTGAGACCTTCGCCATGGATGCCGTGAGTCTGGTGCATGAAAGAATGTTTTCAATAAATAATCCAACTAAATTTTATTCAATGCTATCTTCGGATACTATTGTTATACTTTATTTTGTTTTGTATACATCAGCTGATAGATAACTCCATGATCATTTTTGATTTTGTAAACGGGATTTCAGTTTAGGACAGGCTGGCGATGTTTGTAATGTCTACCTATATGAACGTATAACAGCTACCCCACCTGGGAAAACAATTTTAATTCCTATAATGATAGTTCACCTCAGCCTCGTAAAAAAGCATATTGTTTTCATGTATCTTTTAGGTTAATTTTTTAACATTTTAACTTCCACAATTTATTCCACGGAGCAGACGACGTTTGGATGCGTGAGAAGTGCATGATCAAGCAAAGTGATCCAGCACTATCTTCAAAGTATACTTTCATTTGAAGTTAGCATTGGATTTGTTACCTATAATAATCTAGTATTCATTTAAATTCATCAACTAATAGAAAACTCTCGGAGAACTGTGCGGTGAACGGAAATTGAGTTCAGAAAAATCTTGCGACGTTTGTTACATATTGACAAATAACGGATTACCGATCTGAGAGAAGGAATTTAACTCGTATAATTACAGTTCAACTCAAATTTATAACAAAGCATACTGTTTTTGTGTATCTGTTGGGTTGTTGATTCTATTTTCACCTCTTATCCGCCTGAGCAGACGATTGAAATTTATTATTGTTAATAGTCCGTGGATTTAAAAAGATGGTTAGACATCGCAATTAGCCTCTTGAAAATCTTGTTGGACCGCTGGGAAACGTGCAGATGGGAGTGAATGTATATATGGTGAGCAATATTTCGAGCCGACTTGTTTAGTTATTACAATGGAAATGGTAGATGCATCTCTTAACGGAGAGAGTGAGTACCCATCCTTTGCGAGTTGACCAGGTTCTTCTGTTTTACCTAAACTTGTTATCCCCGGCTGAGAGATGGGAAAAGTAATGCAATGCAAGAATAAAGGAATGAGACTCGGTCGAAAAAAATACGTCTACAATGAGAGGTACGGGAAAAGGCAATGGCAAGGATGGTTTCCAATTTCATGCTTAAACTCAGCTTGATTAAGTTTCAAATAAGTTCGCTCACTTTTACTTCCCGTCCAGCTTGGCACATTTGCCTACTTTTTATGAGAAGAATTTTTAGTGTGTACTTGAACATACGTATTGACAATTCAATACTGCTAATATTTTTATATTTTTAGGGACACTTTTAAATTCATATTTTGCAGACCCCTCGTTAGATAAGGTGTGATAAAGAATCAGGTGGCTGTTTCACTCAAGAATAGCTTGCCGCTTTAGAATTCGCCGAAGGTCGTCGCCAGAACAGCGTCGTTCACAGGCGTCACTCTCACGTTCAGAATCGCAAAAAGCGTCGTTGACGCTATTCTTCGGAGCAAAAGCGTCACAAAAGCTATTTCTGGCGAATAGCGTTAACTCTATATCTCGTTCAGAATGTGGGCGTCCAGCCTTGGTGTGTGGCTACGCGTCAGTAAGTCGCGGACTTACTGGTAACTTAGCAAGCGGCGGTCGCCGACTTAATAAGGGGCGGTGAACAAGGGACCGATCTAATTCGTCCAGACGTTCTAATTCACGCTTCTCTTCTATGTTTAGCGCTTTGAACTTTTGATTTGTTTCTATTGTATTGCTATACTGGGAATTGGACCGTGAATGGACATATCGTAAAATAATTAAAACACGTATTTCATGACAGTTATGCAAAATAATGAAATCAATCCTTTGTTAGATAAGCCACCTAATCTCTTGTGAAAATTGACGTCTTATTCCTTCACGAGAAACAAATTTTGTCGGTGAAGATAGCATTTTCCCGCTGAAAACAATTTTTTCGCTGAACATGGATAATCCACTCAGGAGGTTTTCTTAGAAATGAATCTTTTACCAAAAAAAAGCTAATCATAGTTTGATGTGGCTGTGGAAAATTGTTTTCTTCTGTGGATATGGCCTCATCTTCTATTTTGAATTAAAGGTGCGACGTGTGAAATTGAAACCCAGAATATTTGACATATTCAACCATCAATAATTTGTTCTCCTTTTCTGTGTTTGATGTAATACCTTTCTTCTTAAAGGGTCGCTTAATTGTGCAATCGCTCTATAGCAGCCATGTAGATTGGACGTGATATGTTTTTTGAGTCTCTTATCTCTTCTATTGTTAAAACCATCTATATGATTTGATGGGGATTAATTCCTTGAGAAAAATTTCCTTAAAAAATGTAACCGCCTGCTAAATGAAATGAGATATTAAGGTAATTGCATTGCGAGATCAGAATAAATTATTTTATGAATTAAAATTGGAGTGAATTGCGATTACAAAAGAGATATAACAAAAGGCTACTTTTTAACCTGTAGTAATCACTGGGAGTCCTTGGTCAAAATTTGTTTTTTTGTAACTTTATAGTCGAGGTCTTCCCTTTGTAAGTCTAAAATCCTTTTTAACTTTGAAAAATAGATTTTTCATATTACCATAATTAAAAAAATTGTAAAGAGTGATGGAAATGGACTATTGGAGACGCAGCTGCTGTATATCGAAAGTATACAAGGTCAGAAATCAAACGATCCGAGAAAAAATAGGTGCTACTATGAATATCATAGACACAATTGAAAATAGACGTCTCAGCTGCCGAAGATTAAGAAGAATTAAGATTAAGAAGAATGCCGAAGGAACAATGGCCATCCAGGATATGGCATCGGGAATCTAACCAAAGGAGACGAAGAGGAAGACCAAAACTCTCTTGGGAGGACGGAGTTAAACGAGCCATGGATGACAGACACATGTAGGAAACAGATTGGTTGTATAAAGGAAGGTGGAGGCTTGGATGCGAGAGACGCCGCATGGTGTGATCCCACTCACAAAATATAATATCTCAGAAATACGTAAGATTCCGGACGATTCTGCTGGTGCACAGTGAAAACGTATTTAATGGCATGAGGATTGATTCCAATGGGTTTTTACGTCTGCGGCTTTGTTGGGCGTTTTTTATACTGAAAAAGACATCAAAAACAACACTTATGCATATAACGTCAGTTGAAATATATGGGCAGTTAGAGATAAGGATTGTGAAGGAGATGTGGATATCTTTCGCTGTTTCTCGCAATAATTCCCACGTGTTTCTGTACATAATTAAATCATCAAATCAGTTTTTGGGCATTTTGTAAGAAATCAATTTTATTTTCATATCTCTGGCGTAGGAGCAATCTGACGCTAGCATATCATTCAATTTAGTATTTAGTATTGAATTCAATGATTTTAAGTGCCAATTTAGATATTTGATCATTCTTATACAAATGAAATATTCTTATCACATTACTGAAGTTAGTATATTATTTTTTTATACAATAAATGTTAATATTAAAAATAACTTTAATATTCCATATACTCTTTTAGATAGGAGACTACTTTAAGGTTTCAAATAATATATCTCCTCATTATTCTGGACAAATTCTTTGAATAATCTCCTTGGATTTATTTACTTACGGTTCACTTTCCATCTAAAATCTCATTAGTGCGAAGCTGTCATGGTAATTAGCCGAAATATCACATTGATATCGTTATTTTTTCTATGAACGAAGCTCAGTATTTCTTCACATGAAATGTTTAGTTTTTAGTCATGAAAACATGTGAAATTTATATCGCTTTGAGCTAAGAATTATTCGGATGCACTTTAATTTTCTTTATCCAGTGTTCCTTAATCATATCCGCACCTTTCTCACCGATAATTATAGTGAGAGCATTCGTGCTTCCGGACACAATTCTGGGCATCACAGACGCGTCTATAACGCGGAGAGAAGACACGCCCCTCACTCTGAGTTTGTCGTCCACGACTGACTCCGGATCGGATACTGGGCCCATCTTGGCCGTCCCGACCGGGTGGTAGTCCGAGGTGGCCACGTGCCTAACCACACAACCCCAGTTAGCGTCCGTTGCAAACCGCTCATGAGAACAACTGGGTAGAGGGTCCTTGACGGCGCATGCGCACAACCCTTTGCACAGCGCTTTCGTGCCAGTGGTGAAATTAATGGCGAATTTAATGCCCTCCACCAGGGTGTCCACGTCTCGTTGGTCGGCGAGGTAGTTGGGATCTATGATGGGAGCGTCCTTCGGGTCCTTGCTGCGCAACTTAATCCTCCCAATGCTCTTCGGTCGAAGGAGTATCGGAGTCATGAGCATCACGTGAGAATCCTCGATGCCCCCAAAGATATTATCCATAGATTCAAAGTTATAGCCGAGAGCCATGCCGATTTGCACCGCCGCGCTGAAACTTTTCTTCGGAATCACCGTGAAACGATACTGGACGTCTGGGTAGTCGCCCGCTGGATCTGCGAACTTGGTATTGACGAATCCGCTGACCACTGCAGCTTCTATTCCAGATAGTAATCCACTCCTCGATGAGAGGTATTGGAAAGCTGGCTCTATAAGTGTTGGGTCATGATTACGGGCTTTCTCGCCGTCTTCCTTTAACATTTCCACAACTTCTGAGAATGAGATTTTCCTGCCTGAAGGGCACCATTTGGTTGCGAATTCCAAAACGCATGCCTCTTCATCGGGATGATATATCTTGAAAGCTGGGTTGAAAGGGAACATGTGGTCTTGGAGATTGAAACCCACTTTCAAATCGGAAATGACGGGAATTCCCAGTTCTTCAAGGTCCTCCTTTGGGCCCACACCGGACAGCATCAGGAGTTGTGGTGTGTTAACAGTTCCACCTGACACCACAATCTCCTTCTTCGCCCTTACAATCTGTTTTTTCCCGCTTTTGGTGTACTCAATGCCCACGGCTCTCTTGTCATCATCAAATATTATCTTGGTTGCCAAAGCGCCTTTGAGAACGTGCAAATTCGGTCTGTTCTTCGCCGGAGAGAGAAAAGCCTTAGCAGTACTTACTCTTTGGCCGTTCTTAATCGTTCCGTCGAGGAGAGTGAATCCCAGTTGACTCTCTCCGTTTATGTCATCATTTTCCAATCCGAGTTCCCGGGCTGCCGCCATAATCGATGAGACTTCTCACTCGGGATAGCCTCCGAAGCGGACGACATTCATAGGCCCGTCCGTTCCATGATAGGGGCTGGAAGACTTACTCGATGTTTCCATTGATTCCGACTTCTTGAAGAAATTTAGCACCTCGTCATAGCTCCATCCTTCGTTGTCCTGAGCGGCCCAACCGTCATAGTCCTTTTTATTTCCCCTCACGTAAACCATACCGTTCATTACGCTGGTTCCTCCGAGCGCTTTACCCCTCGGCCACCTGCATTGCCTTCCCGTCAATCCCAAACAGGCGTGCTTTTGCGGTACAGGACGGTAACCCCAGTCTACCTCCGTATTCCACACATTGGACACCAAGAACGGGACCTCCGATGTCAACGGCGGGTCTCCTCCTGCTTCGATCAGTAACACCTTCCAACTCGGCACCTCCAACAGCCTGCTGGTCACGACTGCCCCGACTGAACCAGCGCCCACGACAATGAAGTCATACTCTTTGTTGGAATGCCCCGCATCCGGAGGGTATATTGTGCTGTAAGGAAAATAATGTCAGCGAGGGGGAGTACGTGGAAGGGAAGTTTACGCGCAAAAGAATAAAAGGAGGTTTTAGTTGATGTATAAAACCGTGAATTCAAATAATATAAAACAGAAAAACATTTTGTTAAATCTTGGCGACAGACCATAAATGTTTCATTTTGGCGATAACGATATATTAGGGATGAATCGATTCCACTTTTTTTCGATTCTAATTCTTTTCTATCGATTCCCGATTCCATCGATTCTTATTCCTAATAACAGGCGGGATATTGATTTACCAGTAGCGTACCACTGTTACTTAAATTTAAATATTGACTGAAATAAAATATCAAAGAAAATTAAATCGCCCAAAAAATATATTTATTAACAAAGAGCAAATATATCCTCAGCTTATTGAGGTAGATAAAAAGTACAAATTGATAGCCTACACCCAAAATTTCTGAGACAAATATGATGTAATAAATGAAATTTTATTTGAATATTCATCTATCTGGAATCCATGGAATCGCAATCGACTCTAGGCGATCGATTCTCGATGCCGATTCTAATCATGAGAATCGGTGGAATCGAGAATCGACATTTGGATTTGACTCATCCTTAGTTTATATCGATTTAACAGGCTGAATTAGGTGGGACCACGTCGTGATTTAAAAATTATATCTCTCTTAACACTTCCGTCATGAGTATTACTCATTTCGTCCCTGGTTTCGTCTTAGCAATGTCTTTTCAAGGTTTGATTAATATTCTTGATGTGACTCCTTGAAGTCGAATTAATGAAGAAGTGTCCTTGGATTTTAGAAAGAGTTTATATTAAAATGGAATTAAATTTTCGCTTCTACTTTCGGACGAGGACTCGTTCCGGTTCATACAGGGTGCAACTTACGCTCTGCGACCTCATGCACTTTATAGCCCCTTGAAGACCGCATTAATCCAGGCAAGCAATTGCACAATTTGATGAATAGAAATTGCGTGAACGCAGGCTCGGAATAAGAGTAGTGTCTATTTATCTAATCTTTCGTTTATGCATTTGCGCGTTGCCGCTTTGCTTATTGCAATTTTCGAAAGCTATGGGGACGTCCATTGAATTGTGCAATGAAGTACCTCTTTAACCTGCCTTTTAGCTTTTTTTCTCTGCCGTATCTTCTCTTTTCTGAGCGTGAGGCCAAATTCTTTCAACGGTGGATATGTCACGTATGACAAGTATAAACAGTCTTCGTTCGCATTCCATGGTTAAATTATATGTTGCACGTGTTGAACTCCAATATGTATTGAAGGATGCTTGAAAAGTGTTCAGGTGATAATTTTGAAAATGATACTTTCGTCGAATGTAGAAAAAATGATTTTCTTGTTCCTCTCCGTCATACTTTGGCGCTGAACGCGAATTATGAGGTATGTAGTTTTACAATGTCTACTGTTTCCAACACGTTCAAAGTGTGGTGGCGTTAATCTTCGATAGAGAAACAATATCATAGCTTGTTTATAAGCTCTTGGTGTTGAGGGAAAGTACGTTTTTGAGTGACTGAATGAGCAATGGATAAGTTATATGTGCTGTTGGAAAAACATATGTTAACTGAAACCTCTGAGTAGAAGAAACAAACTATGCAATGTATAGCTCTCGGATTTCCAACCGGGTGATGGCGGTTTTGGCACCAACGTTTCACCTGAGGACGATGGCAGACTACGCCTTCGAAACGTCAGTGCTAAAAACCACCATCACCCGGTTGGAAACCTGACAGCTATACATTTTAAGTATTCGCCGGGAAAGCCTTAAATCTTACAAACAAACTACACGTTTTCCAACACTACAGATTTTGGAAAACAATGATCAAAGGAGAAAGAATGAATGGAAAGATGACCGCGATAAAGCAAGAAAGTACTCAATTATAATTTGGTATTTCAACTTTTTATTACATCTTTTTTTATTTTGTTTACAAGATTTGACGTGCACACACAGCTCATGCTCTAGAAAACCTTATAGTGAACGCGTTATTAATATATTATCGTAATTACTTAAATTTATTAATGTATCGTCACCGTATGTGTGTGTACGGACAACATTTCTGAGCCCTGCGTCATCAGGAAGTAGGCTGAATTTCAAATACAAGATTTGACCCTGACAAACATGTGAAACTCTAAAAAACCTTTTAAAAAGTACCTATCGTACAGTCATTCGATTGAAATTCCTCATGATCTTCTATTACCCTTGACGCTCCTTTTTCCGCTATTGCTGTGACGGGGCCATTAATATTTCCACTGGTGATGGTGGGCATGATGGAGGCGTCGATTACTCTGAGACCTTTGACCGAGTGGACTCTGAGTCGCTGGTCGACGACCGAGTCCTTTGAATGACGTCCCATTCGGCAGGTGCCGGCGGGGTGGTAATCCGTGCTGGACAGCTTCCTCATTGCGCAGCGCCAGTAGCACTGCGTCATGACCGGCGAGTCGTCTATATCCTCTCTTTGGGTTCCTTTCCCCGCTGTCTCATCCTCCCCTAAACATTCTTTGAGGAGGACCCTGGGCTCAACTCTGACAGCTCGCTTTAACGACCGCGACTTCAAAATCCTCATCGCCTCATCTATTCCTCCGAGCATGGTATCCTCATCGTCAGGGTCCTGAAAGTAATTGGGAGTTATCTTTGGATGGTCGTGGGGATTGGCGGATACCAGACTCAGGCGTCCTCGGCTTTTTGGATGTATAACTGAAGGAGCTATAATGAGCATATCAGCTTCGTTAAGCAGGGAAAGATATTGCGTGCTAACCCCATCGTCGAATCCAAACGCTGATAGACTAATGGACAATGAGTCATTATCTCCTTTATTAAAAAGTATCGGCTGAATCTGGTTTTTGGGATAAGTCGAATCCTTATGGTGTCTCGAACTTACAAATCCGGTGAATTGTAGGTATCCAATCCCCGAAAATGTGCCTTTTTTCTCTACCAAATAATCTACCACGTCGCTTATTAGCTGTCGTGTGGGATCTACGTTATCACTGACTCCTCTGTTGACGCTGGCCACCACTCCGGGAAACAGAATGTGGTCTTGCAAGTGCCTTCCCACCGGTAGGTCCGCAATTACTGTGATTCCGAGCTCGCTGAGATGCTCCTTTGGTCCAACACCCGACAGCATTAGAATCTGTGGAGATCCTATCGCACCCGCGGAAAGGATGACTTCTTTCTTGGACATTGCGGTTTTGGTCATTCCGTTTCTCTCGAATTCAACTCCAATCGCTCGTCTGCGTTCGTCGAATATTATTTTTGTGACGAATGCATGTTTGGCGACGTGGAGGTTGGTTCGGTTTTTTATCGGAGCCAAGTAAGCCTTCGCTGCACTGTATCGTATCCCATTTTGGATCGTTCCGAAAGTATTGAAGTACCCGGGATACGAGATAATGTCGGCGCCCAAAGTTGCCCGCTTCCCTATTTCGATCGTGGACCACTTGAGGGGCTTCAGCAACGGAAGCTCGCCTTTTCTTGCCCCGCCACCGAACGGCTCCAAGTGGAGATGTCCCTCGTCTCCGTCCTTCTCCGATCCCTCGGCTTTCTCGAAGAAAGGGATGAGGTCTTTGTAAGACCAGTTTTTATTTCCCATGCTGACCCATCTCTCGTAATCATGCGGGTGACCGCGAAGGTAGGTCATTGTGTTTAGCACGCTGCTTCCGCCGAGAACTTTGCCCCTAGGCCAACTGCACTTTTTGTCCACCATCCCGAGGCAGTAATCTCCCTCCCCATCCGTGCGGTACTTCCAGTCGACTTCGGTGTTTTGTAGCGTCGTGGATAGTGCCGGAATTTCCGAGGTGTACGGAGGGTCACCGCCTGCTTCCAGGAGAAGAATTTTCCAATTGCAAATTGCTGAGAGTCTGTTGGCAACCACGGAGCCAGCGGACCCTGCGCCGACTATAATAAAGTCATATTCTGTGTCAGGATCGGCGTCATTTGGGTAAATACTCGGGTCCCCTATGTCGCACTGCAGGAGACTCAATGCCGAAATGCCTGCCACAAACAGTGACGCTGCCGCACCACTCGGGTTGGGGCACGTGCCATCGCCCTGTTCCATGAGGGAATGGATAATCTAAGGGATGCACCTGTAAAAAAAATGGAAGGTTGATGTTAAATATTGATAAAATAGTATTAATTTTAAGTGGTCCCTAAAAATACTTAGTGCCCTGCCAGTAACTGGCTAATAGTAGATGCCTACGTTGCTAATTCCTCTGTATTTTGTAGATGTTGATGTATCCCGCTGTGCTAATTAATCTGCATATTACCTTTTTCAATGAATAGTCTACCGCAAAGGTTAGGTTTAAGAGGGAGTCAGTAAACATCATCTCGATTTTTTTCTAATGGAGGGCCCGATTAACGTGTTATGTTTCATTCTTCTTCTCAAGATTTATCTCTCTAAGAAGAGTTGAGTGTTGCCGTTTTTCATCCCGTCCAGGAAACCTATCCTCTTTCTTCTCCTTTTCCGTGTTCTCAATGTCCTCCCCTCGATCACGGACTTGAGCAACCCTCCACCTCGCATTATCTCCTCCAATCCGCCTCCCTTGCCTCCTCCGTGTTCATTCTATTTCTCGCAACCTGGCTGCTAACCGACCTTACTCTCCTATTGTGAGCTTTATTCTATTGGTTTCACTTGACGAGTTTAGTCCCGTCCCCGATTAAGCTCCACGGAGGGGTTCGCAACTTCAAAAACTAGTGTACACCGTATTTCCACTTCAGCCATTTCTATCCATTCCTGTCCATTTCTATCCATTTATATCCATTTCTGTCCATTTCTGTCCATTTTTGTCCATGCCTAACCATTTCTGTCCATTTCTCTGTCGGCCCCGGTGGCGGCGGCGTAAAGACCTCGCCTTCTAACCTGAGGGTCGCGGGTTCGAGTCTCGCCTGGGTTGATTATCCACTGCCCAGGACATGGGTGTTTGTGTTCGTCAAATGATATATTAAAACACTAGTAATTGGGAAAACTTGTAAGTGTTTAAGACATTATTATTATTATTTCTATCCATTTCTTTCCATTTCTGTCCATTTCGTGACCATTTCTCTACAAGCATACACCATTTCTTAGCGTTGCATACCCCTCGAGCTCCACAAATCAGGGAGCAGTGGCTTATGCTGTTTCTCCGTGACATAGGTTTCAACCTCAGTTACGTCTCACGGACCGATATCTGCATCTACATAATACCCTACGAGCCGCCGCATTAGCGTGTGGCATGGGGTGTTAGGTCACCAGTCGTGTAAAGGTGTAAGATTTTTTGGAGATGAAATAGTGACATCTATTATAGGAGTGTATTTAGTGGAGTTCAATTTTTATTGTGATCGCTTATTGTTCGCGGAAGGAACGAGTTTTTATACCTATCTGTTCGGCAGTGTATCTCTCTTATTTTATCGCATCTGTAATACCTGGAGATGTTGTGAGGAGTCATGATAATATTCTCTACGTCGCTCTGAAAAATATCAGTTCTGAATTTCTCCAGTAACCTAAGCGTAGTGTGTAGCCTCCGAGTCTCTAAGGGCTCCCACCTTAATCCCTCTAAAAGTTGTGAGACACTATATGTACGCTCGTAGCAGATTTTAACGAAGCGCGCTGCTTTCCTTTGTATTTTATTATTTTTTTTGGCATAATCTATATGACCAGGGTCCCAAATGCTCGCGGCGTATTCGAGGTGTGGCCTAACCAGAGCGAAGTAACATGTCTCTTTGACTTTTTCATCCGAGGACCTTCTCATTATACGTTTAACGAAACCTAGTTTCTTTAATGCTGTGCCACATATGTTCCGTATGTGTAATCCTCACGACATATCAGAAGTTAAGGTAATTCCAAGATAATTATGTGACAAAGTGCGAAAAGTTTATTTCCGAAAACGGTTATACTCTACTGAATAAAGACCCGACGAACAGTTTCCAACTTTCCCTTAAGTTCGCATTAAATAACTGCGGCGCCGTTCTCCCCAGAGGGAAAAATGGCGCCTAGTGAAAATGAAACCCTCCTCCTAGAATGTGCGGCCTTCCCAAAACACATGAACCAGAAATTCCTATTCGTCCAGTGGTTTCCCATGTTATCGCACCTTTGCATCTATTGTCATTAATTCTCCTTCTTCATTATTCATTATTCTCCTGAGAAATTTTTTCTCATTTAAACCCACTTATGGAATTCAAGGCTCTGCGGACCTGGCCAACAAACTAGTAGATGCCAAACCCCCCCTCAATCGCGGAACTTGTTTCCTTTGACGTGCGTAATTTGTTTATGTCCGTTCAGGTCAAGGAATGCATCAGTGTAGCCACCTCCTGGCTTAGAAGAGCTAAGTGCAAAGAGGACATCATCAACGATTTCCACCAACTTCTCACCTTGTGCATAGAACAGAATTATTTCCTGTGTAATGGGAAATATTATAAACCAGAACACGGCCTCTGCATGCGGCCCTCGCTCTCTTCTAATCTCGCAGAAATTTTCATGGACTCTTTGTAAAATAACATATTAAATTTGAAGTAAAATGTGTAGATGAGAAGCTGTCATTACAACAATAAACTATTGCTTATAGGGAATCTCTTTCATGTCAGTTTAAGATAATTTTGCACCATCCTGAAAGTATGTTGAATAAGTAGTACCTGGTCATCCTAAAATAAATGAGTACTGTGATGATATTTAATGTTGAATGAGCTGTCTCATCAATATTGAAATCACTCTTATCACGGACCTTATGTGTGCCTTCCTTATTCTACCTGAGAATATGTTTTGCACACTGTATGCATATGCACCTGTATGGCTTAGTTGACTGGCATGGCTACTCGATGCCAATTTATACTCTTATGTACTTATCTGTCACAATGAAGAAGTAACTGAATTATACTTGTTACATTAAAACAATTCATTCATTGAAAGCGGTTGATTATCAATCGAACAAACTACTGCACTTTTGCCTCTTCTGATACTTTCTGGATTAGAGTGGATTGACGCATCTCTCATGCATTTCACAGTCAATATTTTTTTTTAAATTTCTTTAGACCTAGAAATAAAAATTTATAATTTTTAAACCAATAAATCGTCGTCAAATAACCGATGAGCTAGTATCATTTTTACACCATTCGATATTAAAATAGGTAAATTAACTAAGGTAAATAAGTTAAGAGGTAAATATTGCGTTAATTTTAATTAAAACATTTGTGTAGAAAATATAAAGTGTTAATCGCAGGCCACTTAACAAAATAGGTAATTATAAAGGAGAATTATTATAAAAAAGGGTATAAAATTCCTTGTAAAAACACACATTGCATGTCAAAAAGAAATTCATCTGTATTGGTAACGTACAATTATTGCAATTCATATGGTATAAGGTTAGCAAAATACTATGTACCACACACTTTTAATTGCATGCCTAAACACCTTGGTGATATTAAAGGGATGGCAGAAGGAAAGAAAGAGGTACATGCATGGTTGCTTGATGAAATTAAAAATTTTTGAATGGTTATGTTCAATATATTTGGCATGAATACCTGTGTATTCAAAAATGTGGAATGCATAAATCTATTAGCTATGTTTAATGTTCTCAAGTTGTAATATTATAAATTGTTGTAACTTGTTTTTTAAAAGTTTTTTTAATACATCATTTTGTTATTTGCCGCATTGTATGCATATGTGTGGATCCTTCTGACAAGCCATGTGCTTAGAGGGACCGTGTTTGTTTACATATAATAAATGGATACATTTTTTTTAAAATTTACCTTATAATTTATATTTAAATCGAGGTAGGTTAGTGACTAGATTAGTTATGCAGATAAGGTAAGGGATAAGGACTAGGTAGATAATGAAGATTTCTCCTTAATTTACGAATGTTATCCCTCGGCTTAGTCTTCGCTACCAAATCTGTTCTCATCTATATTATTCTCCGGATTGGTTGACTGTTCCTTCGGCTCTTAGTTCGTGCTCTCCTACCTTTAAACTTCGTCCAGCTTTCCTACTTCGGGAGAATCTCATTAGTTTTTTTTATGGTATATCTACACTCCAAGCGCTTACACACTTTATTTTGGTCGTCCGCCAGTCGGAGTCACTTTATAAGCCGCCCTACTGACAGCATTCCCATTTTAAGGTCTTCCAATTCTTCTCTGATCATTTCTTCAGGGTACACGTCCAAGGGAAATGTCATCAGACAGCAGACTCCGTAACCTCTCTCAGTCTCTTTAGTTTTTCTCTGCACTTTCTTATGATTCTGATAGTCGGATTCGTGTAGAGGTCTAGTGTTAGACCTAGACCTCTACACATGATGGTCGGCTAAGTAACCGTTATTGGAATCGTTATTTCCATTTGATCAAGAGATTATCACCCTGATGAGGATGTTGTTACCGGTAAGTTATCTTAAAAGAAATGTGGAAGATTACAATGAGATTTATTTTTTAACCAGAGGTCGGGTGATAATGCCGTGTATCCCTCCAGTTTTCTCCTAATTTTTGCAGTAATCGTATGTAGTCTATTCAGTTCCAAAATTGACTTGATTACCAAAAATATGACGGTTGTTGTTTGGGATATTGGTTGCAATATAGTGGTTAATTACGTGAATTAACCGGATGATCTCATCGGTCATCGCAGCCTCCCCTACCATTCTGGCTGCTGTGAAGAGTTAGCTGTCACGTGACGATGTTGAAGGCCAGCGCACACCTATCCTCTCGCCTCCGTCCGGCTTTCGTCCGCTTCCTACCGTTTTATCCGTGGGGTGCGCATACTACGCCGTCCGCCAAAACCGAACGACAATGGACTTGGGCCCGCAGTCTCCGGGAGGAGACGGACGGAAGCCTTCGCATACCATTCCTCCCGGCCTCCGTCCGCCTCCGACCGCATCCGCCAAATATTCTCTACCGAGAATTCCGGGCGGAGCGGACGGAGACGGACGGAAACCGGGAGGAATAGTTTGCGCCAACTCGTGGAATAATCCGTATTTCATTTACCCATATATTTTGGGCGGGAGTAAGACGACGGAGGCGGAAGTGCGCTGTCGTCGAGCCGCTTGAACGATCTACGAGTCTTTAACACGCTCGGGAGCCGCCACATGTCTTGCAACGCACGTCCGGAATCCCTCCAGTCTCCTTTAGTGTTATTTCATATTATTCAATTACAGCCATAGTAATCGTCATCGGGTTTCGGGGTTCGGGAAATCAACTGGGTACAAAATTTTGCTCGCTGCTGTGACAGTAGCCGAGCCAGAGGAGTCATTGTTTATGTTAAAAATACCATTGACTGTTACACAAAGTTAATTGATACTGTTACCGCAGATTGCGTACAGTTGAAAATTATACTGGAATATATTGAATTTCTATTAATTAGTATTTATAGAGACCTAAATTATTCAGTTGGACGATTCTTATCTGAATGTGAACCGATTATTCATAGTTTAAAAAGTAATATAGTTGTAGTTGGTGATCTAAATGTAAACATTACGATGTCCTCAAATGTCTGTGACCATTATGTAAATTTGATGTGCTCTTTGGGATTAACTTGCTGGGTCGATTTTCCAACCAGAGTAACGGCTCAAAATCGGCAACTTGCATCGACCATTTATTTACCAGGTTATACGTATAACTCCTACACATATGATCTACAAGTAGAGGTGCTCCATGAAGCAATAACGAATCACTCAATGATATCCTTCTCTCTTCGTAGTAAGGAGCTGATGGGCAATCAAAAAGTAACTGCAGGCAATCAAAGAGTAACCGGTACCCCCGGTAAAACTAAAACCAATTTTGATCGATTTAACAATAAAGTAGCCGAAGTAGATTGGAGCCCTGTCTTAAATGAAAGTGTTGCAACAAAGGCGTTTTCTATCTTTCATGAAATACTTTTACAGACACTAACCTTATCACAAGTTACAGTCGTCAGTTATAATTCTGGAAAAAAGCTTAAACCATGGATGACGAATAAATTGCTTAAGAGTATTGAACGAAAAAATTATCTGCTGAAGAAACATACACGTCACCCATCCAATGATAGTTTAACCAAACAATTTGTTAAATGTAAAAATGAATTAAGAAACGAACTTAGAGCAGCTTCTAACAATTGTTATTTCCAAAAATGTCAACAAGTCACTGGTAATCCTAAAGTTCAATGGAATATAATCAAAGAGCTATCTGGTCAGTCGCCTCCAAGTCCACAACCAACTTGTCTAGAAATTGATGGGACCATTATTAATGATCCGACCGTATTAGCTCGTGTATTTAATGACTTTTTTGTTACTTCACGAGGTAATAATAAATGTAATATCTTCAACGGTATTGATGATTTCATAACTGAATGTTGTGGATATTCGTGCGTTAATTCCATATATTTAGAACCGGTACTCCCTGAGGAGACAATCAAATTAGTGAAATCCTTTCCTCTCAATAAATCACCTGGTTTTGACCAATTCAATAGCAAACTATTGAAACAAGTCATTAATGATCTAACGCCCATTCTTGCACATGTTTATAATTAAGGCTCACAAATGGTGTTATTCCTGATGTTTTGAAAAATGCTGTAGTCATCAGGGACTTAATTATATTAAATTATTAATGAATAAAATACTTCAACTAAATCGTTTTATATTGGAAAAATGCTTATCTTTGGTGTGTAAAAATGTGACTGCTTCGTTATAGTTTTGTCTCGTGAAACATTTGTGTCGGATAAAGAACTGTTTGATTTCAATTAATTCTGAAACGAAAATTGATTCGTGTACGTGGTTGTTTTGTATACATAAGAGCTGAATTATTTCAGTACTCAGCTTGTTATCGCATCGGTCGGATTCTTAATGGACCATAGCCTCGCAACCACCTGGCAATTGAGCCATTCGGCTACGCCGAGGCTCTCAAATGCACGATCTCAGCTTTTCTCGCGGTTGGTTTCCCAACGCATCCGAATAAGCCGTTCGGCAGCCGTAGCAACTTTTGACCTGGTGTCTTATTCAGTACTTGGACAATAAGGACTTGACAGCGGTCTATCCTCGGGAATTTCGTTGATGTGACGTCAGACGAATCTCAACTTTCGAATGGCTTTGCTTGAAATTTTCGAAGGCATTGACGTTTATAAGTTTTTTCCTTCGGGGCTCGATAAGTCCAAAATCTTCCCTAACAACCCTCCTGAGCGTCGTTGGAAGTCAATTGGTATTTGCATATATATTTTCATCGCGCCGAAATCGTCGCTTAAGTTCAATTGCCCACTTTCGAAATTCACATTCGTCGGCACTAAAACCGTTATTTAGCAATGTTGCGCGTGACTCTATAAAGATGATGGTTTGCGAATATACATTGTGGAATGGTGACATACTTGGTTGAAAAAAAAACAGCTTTGCAAAATTTGGAATTTTAAAGTTTTGAACTCTTATGATGGTGTAAGAATATCTAAACCGGGCAGTCTTAAAGTGATAAAAGTGTGGGAAATTAAAAAGATATTATTCTTTAACTATGCGCGAATATCTATGCACGACGATTGAAATATCTGCGCAGTATTCCTCCTTAGTTGGTTTTAATTTTGGACCAAATAAAGTAAATAATTTTCCATGAAATGATAATTTGAGTGTTGAGGCAACCCCATAGAAAATAAATCCTCCTTCAGAGCAGAAAAGCGTTTTTTTATGGTTGAAAGGGAGCTTTCCAAAAGTATCCATCGACTTTTATACTAACTTTAACTTCAGTTTCTTTTTTAAGTGGGAAGCTTGCTCCTAGAATTATCGAACGATTAAAATTTTGTACCCAAGCAGTTCACATCTCTCGTGAATATGTGCATCTCAACGAGGTCTTTGAAATATAGCGTACTTGAATATAGCCATGGGATTAATGCAAGTAAATCTCACCTTGAGGTATTCTTTCCACCCTTTCAGTCCTCCTTCAGCTGCTCAGTGCTCTGATTGGTACTCTCCGTGGAAAGTGTTAACTCGTATACATTCGGAGTTAACGACTTCCCGAACTGACATTTTTTGAATCGGGGACTTATTTTTATATACTAGCTGATATGCTGATGGTCGCACTCCAATCCTTGCTATCTTAGTCTTGTCGTCCAGTTCTCGTTCCTACTTTGAATTTTCGTGGGCTCCTACCAAATTCCTAATTCATGTCACCTTGGCGATAGGGGCTGTGAATATTTTTCACTTATCCGCAATGGTGTTCCTCACTTCTTAAATTTGGTGTCAAAGTTGATATCGGTAGCTGTTTTTTAAGTGCTAATCAGCGACCCGAATAAAGAATGGCTTTTTGACGGTGTCTAATCAGTTTCCACGCCTGCTTTCTTCATTCGATTGGTTTTTCTGGGGTAAATGCAATGCACAGAAAATCGTGGAGCGCTGAAGTTTCTGAGGAACATTGATCGTCTCGATGAAGGGCCGCAATCCTACGAGATAATTGAGCATTTTTGCTGGAGAATATTATGCAGAGAATATTAGGGACCAAATCCTGGCTATCAATTAATTTGCACGAGTGGTAACGCAGCCGAAATCGTGTCTTTATCTCCAGGATTAAGCTCTGAACTAAATCCCACATGGGACGAGATAAACCGATGCTCATGCGACGCCGCAAAATTATTCCTTTTTCAGTTGATGTAATTGCTTCATCGCGCCGTAATAGCTAAATTTCAATTTCCCACTTTCCAACTTCTTATTCGTCGGCTATAAAACTATTGTTTAGCTATGTTCCGCGCGACTCTATGAAGATTATGTTTGGTGCATACAATTTATGGAATGGTGACATACTTGGTTAAAGAAGAGCAACTTTGCAAATTTTGGAATTTTATAGTTTTGAACTGTTATATTGGTGTAAGAATATCTAAACCGGGCAGTCTTAAAAGTGTGCACAATTACAAAGCTATTTTTCTTTAACTGAGTGCGAATATCCATGCACGACGATTGAAATATCTGCATAACGTTCCTCCTAGTATCAATAAACGGTCGTATGAAAATGAGCACGTGTTCGACTCTTTTCCTGGACATATGTTCCGGGAAATCTCGACATGCCGTAATAGGTTGGTGAGAAGACCCCGAGGTCGTGTTAGGCGATGACTACAAATGTCGTGTCGACTTCCTCGTTCTAATCCTCTAAGTTTATACTCGGCCCATCAGTAGTCGTGCTTCTGTTCCTCAAATGACACCTCACTCTGATATGCGTCTCAGTTCGACTGCGGCGTTGCGAAATGCTTGCTTACCTGTCGGTGATCGTCTCGGCTCAAAGGAAAGGACCGCTGCGGACTTGTTTTCTGGATGGGTGCTCGGCGCCTGAGTGAGGAGTCGCGAGCGCCCGGCGTGTAATTTATACGCGGGGGCGGTGGAGGTGGGTTGGGTGGGAAGCGCAGCCTGGAACGAGGCTCATCAGATTCGTGGCCAATCGACTCAAGGTTCCCGGCTCCGGGAACTGAGCACGCTGGCGCGAAATCTGATTCACCTGCGCACTCGACTGCTCCTCCTGATCGGAAATATTTGAATGCGTCGATAGAATTTGGGGCCCATTTCAGGAATGTGTTCAGTTGCATCGATCAACGGCAGTCGAAAGGCAAAGGCAATCGTCGGAACGGTATTCTGGTTGCCCAACAATGACCGCACGTAACTGTCTGACGGTGGAATTGCTTCGGGCGCGATGCAGTCTTGTAAACATTTACCTCCATTTCACCTTGGACGGATGGAATAGTTCTCTAGCGGTACCTACAAAAACTTGAGAATTCCTCTGCTCATATTTTCCCATAAAGGCCCTGAAACTTTTATTTCCGTTGATTAATTAGATGGACATCGTAAGGAGGCCTCCCGTTTCGTAAATAACCAGCTTATCTGTGTAAACATATATATATATATATATATATATTTTATCTTGTACATAGTCAATAGCGAACGTGGTATGGTCCTAGAGTTACTCAATCAAATACCAATTATAAAATCTAGGGATATTTGCCACAGCGTATTTTTAGCGCGTTATATTTTCCTTGGTATCAAAAATCGTTGAAAATATCACTCAAACAGCCATTTTAGTTTCTCAGATAAGAGCTAAGATCTTGGCATTAAGACGCGTCCCCTCCTCAGGAAGTGTTTAAGATCTCTGATAAATAATAAGTTTGTGATCTCATATGGCAAGTAACGGTTTTGTGTTTTAGTTTTTCAAGATGCTTTTTGTCGTCAGCTTTGATTTACCAACGCCTTTCTACAGATTGGGATATCATATTCCTCATCATTGGAGAAGCATAGAATGGACCCCTAATGGAGCGGAATCAACAGAGTCAACTATCGTCGCCTGGATTTGAGCTGAATCTTTTGCTTTATTTCCTTTTGTGGAACTTGTGAGGGAATTGGACGGAATGCTTCTTCCTTACGTACATACCAATCACGCCGCTCCTTACCAGGGTAGGCAGAGTCACTAAGTTTCACTCATAAATACATATTTGTACACCTAACTGTGCATCAATAATTTCCTCCATACTGACCTATCCTTGCATACGTCTTTTGCTTCATTTACCCCAATACACTGCTTCATACACGCTCTCCTGTTTTTAAGACTCCTAATATTCCTCCTCCTAAGAATTTCCTCAACCACATTCAACCACAACTTTCTCGGCCTACCTCTACCTCTCGCACCATTCATTTCACTCTTATTCACGGTTTCTCACGGTTCAGATAACACGGTTCACACGGTGTTATCTGAGGAGTGTTTGCGGCAAAGTTGAATGAATGGGGTCAGGAATGAGTGGGTAATTAATGAATGTGGGTTATTGATTATTTTAATTTATGGAAAAATGTCCATCTTGTGTACGTTATTTCAATCCAAATCGACGTATTCCTTGAGTGTAAATGTAGCCCTTGCCCATTATACGCCCGCACATGCCATTATCGCTCTTTATAGTGTTATTTTCCTAGGAAACAAACGAATTTCACACAATTGTGTGATCGCTAGCGTGCGACTTCGTTAAAGTTATTGTTCGGCCGGCTCCGACGTTCTCTGAGTTTGCTAAACTGTTTAAATCAATGGGCTGAGGTTTTTTTTTCGTTGAAGCTAACGAACGATATCCATGGCAAAGCATCCCACATATGAACCGATCACAGAAACTTTATTTTATATTTACTTCTTATTTCGTGAGAAAGTGATCTGTATGTTATGTTTTCTGTAAGCTCCACCATTACGATGAGTACCTTATTTTCAGATGGATGTTGAAGGTGCAATCGTCTTCGGGGTATGTCTTCTGGTTCTGAATAAACTCTTCGGTTAATCAGTTAATAACTCTCTGGCTTGAACCCAGACTTATAAATATCGTAATTTATGCCGATTTTTGTCTGTCTTCTGTTAGTAAATATCGCTGATTGGTGCTGGACATTTTAAATGTTTGATTTGTAATTATATTTTTTTAATTTGACCATTATATGTGTGCGATAAGAGTAATTAAATAGTGCAATTTATTATGTTTCAGTGTCGATGGATCATTCACTTTTATCGTTGTAAGGAATGAGGTTTGAAGAAAGGGAATTGAATCATACTGAGTTACTGCCAAACTGCAATTTATCATAGCAGGGTTGCCACGTGCTGGGAAAGGATATGGACGTTGGAAATGGGCCTGGACAATCTGGAATAACCATGGGGAACAAACTATTAGCCTAGAAATTTAATTTTCAGCGTCAAAATCTAATAGTTTTCAGTTAGGGAGGTGTACTATTATAGGCAATCTCTTGGTGTGTGGACAGGTTTTAAGTTATTTCTGGCAATCTTTGGGTTCTGCGAGTATTTTTTAAATTATTTTTTTGCTACAGTTTCACAGTGCTCTACTGCCAGCTTTGTCAGGCTTTTTATACAACAATGGTCTTTTTAAACAACAAAAAGACCGTTGTTGTTTAAAAAGCCCGACGAAGCCGGCAGCAGAGCACGGCGAAACTGCCGCAAAAAAATAATACGAAATATACTCGCAGAACCCAAAGATCACCAGATATACATCATGAGCTGCGAACATCTACAAAATAAGGTTTTTAGTTACTTACCCAAATGAGGCGAAGTCTCTTATGTCGCTCGAATGATGCTCGGTAAAGGCAAGGGACGAGAAACCCGTCTATTGCTTTGGCGATGAGTCCTACTGATAAAAGTTCTGTAATCAACCTTAACAGTTATTATTAAGTCATTAACAGTCATTATTAACAGTTATTAACATTATATGCCATCATCAAGGAAGCCCATTCCATTTGTTGAGATACTCTGTTCCTCGACAGTACAGATTCCGCGATAGAGTGATTGTGAGTTACCTACTGCTATTATTGCTCATTCTTTTTAAAGCACACCTACGAAAGAATGGATATATTTACCTGGAAAAGTGAAAATTTGTGCCTTGAAACCTGGAAAAAGTCCTATCCTGGAATTTCATTATCTCCGGTTTCTAGCAACCGTGATATACCACCTTGTGTCATCTCAGCGTATCTCATGTGAGAATGCACTGTATTCTAGAGCTAACTGCTGTGTTGATTCTGGGTTCACGTGATGACGCTTCGTTTCTTATGCAGCTGACTTCCTCCTTATCTCCCTCACGGAAGCTGTAGTGCATCCATTGTTTCTTTAAGGAAACACTCCGTGCTGTAGAAATTCCCGGTTAACACTCCTTTCTCATTTGATGATGAGGATTAAATATGACGAAGGCGTCCATTGCCAACCCATTGCCCTAGAAGGAGAAGCCTGCGCAAATTTTTTGCCGAACTCTGAACCCTTTGGAAGTGAAACCTTGTTAGAAACATTCGTAAAAATAACTCAAGTGAACTCGGTTTGAAATTAGGTATGGTTGGTCCGCGACAGATTACGTGGAAAATGTGAAAAAGCGTGAAGAAAATGTGAAAGATGGTAGGAGCGTGTTGGGAAGAGAGAGAGGTTTGGAGATGCAGAAATTGATTCTCCTCCTGCACTGTGCACCTTAAGTCCTACTTGTGGTGCACGTAGACGCTCGACTTTGTCGTAGCTGGAACACTGGCCAGTGAAGTGAGCCTTTGACGCTCCCTACTTCTAGGATTTGACGTTGGTTCGAGGTTGAAAGGAGTGCCCTGCGGGCATCACTAGCTGTGTAAGGCGATGTCTGGCTTGTAGATGGTGTTGGGCATTCCCCGGGGACTCATGACAAAAGCACTCGGCAAGATAATGAACCGACTGAAATTGAGGAGAACGCCATTTGAGAGGTTGGACTGCTCGTTGTATGATTTAGAACTTCCCTCGAGTTAGAAAAGACGTTGAGCAGAGTGGGAACCAGTATGAATATTTTGTTGAATATAGGAGTGGATTGAAGTGATAGATAACTCGTGCAAATCTTTTGTATGGCCTAGACGTTACATGACGGTGAGTGAGGGGGTGGTTATGGATCGCGGGGTAGGGCGAGGGTATTTGCCCTACTAGCCCTAGCTTTTCAACTTTCATCCCTTGGTAATGATAAGAGAGACATGGGAAGAACTAGATGTTAGAAAAAAGCGGTAACAGTGATAAACTCGCTTAGTTTTGTTGCCGACCGGGCGTGAGTTAGTATATCATCCAAGGGATTGTAGGTTTAGCAGTTGCATTAGAAAATAAGTCCCGGAAATTCGGAGGAAAAATCATTCTTAAGGATACGAAAGTAATGATATTTTCTCGAACAAAGAAGGTGAGTGTGCCATAAAAGTATAAAGACAAACTGGAGAAAGGAGAAACCATACGTTTTTCAAACCTCCATTCTAGTTACCATATAGTCTGAATCAGTGGCGTAACTATGAGGGGGGGGGATGAGGGGGATAGAAACCCCCCTCCCCCCCCAGAATCCTAAAAATAAAAAAATATTCGTATCACAGCAATCCTACTTGTTTGAAATACAGTTATTAAATGTTTATGTAAACTTGTAACTTTCTTTAACAAATATAAAATGTAACCATGTTTTTCTAACATACGTTCATGTTATAAAGCAAAATTTCGTGTATTAATACCCGGTGTGGTGTGCCATTCAATCTGATCCATCCCCCCCCCCCCCCCAAAGCCAAGTCCTAGTTACGCCACTGGTCTGGATACAATGCGGGGATTCAAGAATTCCCGGGACTCAAAACATACCTAATATTCAACGATCGAGTGCGATCAGAAGATTGTCTTTTTATTGATGAAATCTTCTCGAGTGTGCTACCGAGTTAGGCATTCCGTGACCGACGTTTCGATGAGCCACTCGCTCATCATCCTCTGGGCAAAAAACTGAGGACTGAGTAAAGAAACTTCAACCATGGAAAGTGTAATCGGGTGCCATACTCCGAGAAATTTCCATCTCTATCGTCAACCGGGAAAGTCAGCGGTCTTTCAAACTCTCTCTCTTTGCCTGAATTAGTTTCCCCGAGTACCATTTTTTATCTACTCCTGTAATTATACAGTTTGTATCGTGGGCGGTGTTCGTCCGTGCCTTTTTAAATTGTTATTAGGGGTTAAGTTAGAGCGAACAGACATCGTGAAAATATATTGTAACGGGCATGACCCTAGAGCCAGACAACGGAGACTAACAATGGAAAAAAATAAACAAACAGTCCAGAAGAGATGGTTAAACGAATATGTTGGGTAAAGTAAGTACGGTGAGAGGAAATTAAAGACATTTTAATTATGCACCCCACCCGTTTGTTACAATATTTTAAACCCCTTAATGAATTACTTAGAATTTTTGTGAAAAATTAGGGGGTAATTTCACTCAAGCTGTTTCGTTTAAAGTTCATTAGTATCACATGTAGCTCCAACAAGCTCCAACAAGCTCCAACGCCTATTAAATACATGCTTAAGGTTTATTTTCAACATAAATAAAGATGATCATATTTCCCCTTATTTTTCCCGTCTTGCATGGTTGAAGGCAAAACCCAAGAGAAAATACTTGCTTGGTACATTCCTGTATTGTCTTCTCAAAAATGAACAACCCAGTCATCTGAAGCAATTTTTTTCTGTTAGAAATAATAAATCAAATATGTCGACTAGAATGGCTCCTGATTTTCCTATCACCACTTAACATAGAACAACCACTTATCAAAAATCTTTTTCTGTTGTAGGAGCACGATTATGGAAGTGTTCCAAAGGATGTAAAGGATTCTGTCTCTTTGCCTGTATTCAAGCAAAGATTTTTTCGTTATATACAAGCCCTTGAAAGAGTGTAACTTCTGTTGTTTTTTTTTTCTTTTCTGTTCTCTTATTATTTTTATTACAAAATGTATCCGCCCATTCCTATACATTTTTGTTATTTTTGTGAAATATGAGCTCTATGTATTGTATTAACCCTGTATGTTCTTAATGGACAATCTTAAAGTCCAAGAACAATAAATCATATGTTGGATGTTACTTTAGTAACATTTCCCTCCGAGTACTCGGCAAGCCGAGGTTTCATTGCCGTCATAATGGCCGAGGACTCCAGAGGGGTTTGGCAGTGATCGCAGCCACATCCGACGCCCATCGCATTGGTGGCTACGCTGCGGTTCCCTACGGCGGGAAGTGCAACTGGTTTGGGAATCATATGAGGCACACCGAGGATCATTTGGAAGACAATTGATAATATGAAATTATATAAATTAGGGAAGACGAGGATATAACAATCATGAATACTGTAGAAATCAACTCTATAGCAAAGAGATGGTGAGATATCGGCGTGAGATCATAGTTCTTCACCTAGGAGCCACAGTGTATTTTTAGTAATTCCTTTTTTAAGTTTTCTGCCGGTTAAATTTAGGTTTCATCGCAATTTGCTGAAAATCCTCCTAATTTTCTACGCATTTGGGATCCTATCTACCTTTAGTGTTTATTTCTTCGTTTCAGATCAATATAGCCTTTTCCATCCCGTCCATGAGACTTGGTGTTGTCGACCTCGGTGGCGGTGGGGTAAAGTCCTCGCCTTCTAGCTCGAGGGTCGTGGGTTCGAATCCTGCATGGCTAGATAATTTACTTCCCAGGACATGGATGTTTTTGTTAGTCCAATTCGAGTCAATTGTAAGAGAGGACTGTTCAGTCCTAAATTCGCTCAATAAAGACAAATTAATATTATTATTATAACTGCCAAACCCCTCCGAGTCCTCGGCAAGCATCGGCTTTCATTGCCGTCATAATGGTCGAGGACTCGAGAGGGGTTTGGCAGTTATCGCAGCCACGTCTAACTCCCATCGGATTGGTGGCTACGCTGCGGTTGGGTCGTGCCTACGGAGTAGACGGAGGGACCCAAGTATGACGGCCTCCTATATGCGAGCTGCAAGTGACTCCGCCTGTGCCACGCAGGACGGAATGCACTTGATGCTCTCCAGCAGCGAGCCTTTAACTCCACCGAGCACACCTATGATGAGGACTACCAGTTTAACAGAGTGTCCTGGGTACATTTGCCGAAGATCAAAAAGCAGGTCTTGATATTTCGTCCGTTTCTCCGCCTCCTTCGCATCCATGTTCGTTTCAGCCGGGGCCGAAAACTCTATCACGAACACGGAGCGTGACAGGTGGGGATTATTATGTAGTTCTTTCCTGTTTTTCCACCTTTCCTCCCACTCATCCCAGCCGTCCTCCTCTCCCTCTTGTTTTCCCCTTCATTCTCCCTCCCTCCATTACTCCCCATCGTCCTCAGTCCCATCCCCTTTTCGTTCGATCTCTCTCCCGCGAGAAAGATGGTCGACTTGCCGTCGAAATATCGGAAACCGTCGTTTTTTTGTGTTTTACCTTTTTACCTAGGTTTTTATTCTATAAAATTAATCTGGTATTTTGTCTTTCGATTCAGGCAGAACGTTTCGATTTAGGCAGAAAGAAATGGACAGATTTAGGCGGAACCGGAAGGCCACCCTGAATTATACAAAATCCCGGATCTCCAATAGGAAGGAGTATATGAGATTTCCTGCAGTTGTGGCCGGACGCATGTGGGGTAAACGAAGCGGGCGATTTCGGTTCGTTTAAGTGAACATCAAAGGACTCTCAAAAACAAGCGCTGCACGCAGTCAGCCGTCGCAGAGCACGCCTTCTGCAACCCAGGACGTCGCATAACGATAGGTGACGCACGAGTCTAGGCCAAAGAAAAGTATTACGTCCCTCAACTCATCCGAGAGGCTATTGAAATAGAGAAAATGAAAGGTAACTTCAATAGAGACGACGGTCACAGACTCCACAACACTTGGAAAAGACTTTAAGTAAAATCGCGCCAAAATCGGGGTCCTCGACGCTGATTGGTCGCGACACCGGAAGGCCACCCTGAGCACGGTATCTATAGACGCCCAATTCCCGTAAACAGCTGCAGAAACCGATACCACGTCATCCTTAGAAACACCGACCATCACCGCGACCACCATCACCACCATCGCGACACCCGCTTATATCGCAAGGACCATAGAAGACACCGGGAATACCAACGCCTACATGATTCATTCAAATACACGAGGGAATACGGCGGCCTGCGTGAGGTTTTGCCGGTTTTCCTAACGACTTAGGGCGAATGCCAGGCCATACGCCATTCCGGTTCAAATGTCAAATATCAATCACATGTCAATCAATACTTGTATATATCTGTGTTTGTTTTGTTCTTATGTAAATATGCAACAGCAATTTCAACGATATTATAAACTGTAAATACCTATCAACCCTGAAGAGGAGAAATCCTAAAAATGGGCCCCTTTAATGTAATTTTTATGTTTTTTGGAAAGAAACATTTTAACCAACCACCAGCCGGCATTCAGAACCTGATCTGAAGATGTGGCCAGCATTGGCCGCGAAACGTCATCGTCTTGATAACGACACGCAGCGAAACCCGGAAACCATGGATATTCCTGCACTACAGCGCTGCGAAAGCCGCAAGCAGAAATATAAAATTAATCGTCGACAGGCTTACTTTTTGGAATTTTTCTATGGTTTGGAGTGAAATGACTTTGTACTTTTCCACACGGTGTATTATCCTCAACCGGTTTCAACGCAAATAGCGTCATTTTCAAGAGGTTCCTAAACGACGAGGCCATCAGTCTCACACACTTATACCCTGAGCCAGAGGAGGAGATTAGGAAAAGAGGTTGGGGAGGGAAGTAAGGTGAATATGTGCGAGCTTACTGGGAGGAAGCAAGGTTAGTGTTTTGAAAACATAATTCGGTAGAAGGAGGTGGGGGAACTCTTACAAACAAAAGGGGTGAGTTCATAGGAACAACTTCGTTTACCATCTTCTCCTTGTACAACCTGTGATATGCCCTAATTTAAACGTTTTCCATAAAATCTAATTTGACACCTTTGTCCCCAAAATGTAACACATTCAGATTAAAATTAGAATCATTATCATTACCAATTAAGTTTTTTGCCAACATATTTTTTTCAGTCTTTTGCCTGTTTTTTATTCTATTCTTTTTGCCTGTGTGTGTAATAAAAATAAGATATGCGGAAAGGGTGGCGGATAAAAAATAGGCAAAATATCTTTCTTGCTGAATAGATGGCGAATGACCGTCTCTCTGCTGCGTGAAAGATGGACAACTCGCCATCGATGTATGATAGGTCGTTTCTAAATAAATATGCGTATGCAGACAAACGACTCAAAAACAAAAGTTGCTTTAAAATCACGGGCACACGAAATTAAATCAGAGGGAAAGTGATACGAAATCTTTGGACGTCTCGGCGGTCATACCACCATCGTTCGCCATGTGAAACTAAATATGTAATGTTCTCTTACGTTGGGGACAAAGGAAGGGGTGGGGCGTGGAATGGAAGGGTAGAAAGTATATGGGATGGACAATGGTGTGGTGGCAGAGGTAGCTATTGGTCAGTGGTCAGCCAGATTTACTCCGGCCGGTTCAAACATTGTCATACCATTATCTTTAATTGTGGGTTTAATTGAGGGGAGGCTACTTAAGGTGTATCTTAGGGGAAAGAAGACGAGAGGACTTGCGGATGATCTAAGGAGAGGCAGGATAAATGATAACACCAACTATGTTTCAATCCACAGATTTACTTTTATTGGTACTAATGGTGTCAACGCTTCAGCGTCATCTTCAGGTACAAGTTTCTTAAACCTTGGTCACGGTAAGTTTTATATATATATATATATATATATATATATATATACATATATATATACATATACATATACACACACACACACACACATATATATATATATATATATATATATATATATATATATAAAACTTCGTCACAGGGTGACACTAAAAATATAACATATAAAAAGGAAACTCACGAGTTTAAAATTTTCGGTGAGTCGCCCGCACCGTCATCAGTGATAGAAGGTGCGGGCGACTCACCGAAAATTTTAAACTCGTGAGTTTCCTTTTTATTTGTTATATGTTTAGTGTCACCCTGTGACGAAGTTTTATATTGTTTGCCACGTTCGTGGAATCTTCGCAAGAACTTTATATATATACACGATGTTGATAGGGTGGAGGAGATAGATACACAAAAAAAGAGACGATCACACTTCATTGCTAGCTTTCGGAACTAGTCCGTCTTCAAGGCGTATCACGGAACAAATGTCGTAATGTCGTATGCGCTGGTGAGGATAGGGGTAGGAGGGGCGGTAGGTTAGGGGAAGGGGAAGGGGTTTTTCCCTGCGGTTGAGGACCGGTTCTTGAAAAGGGGAAATTTTTACCAGCATTCATGTGGACGAATGCATTACACCCCTTAATATTAGAATCAATAATCATCGGTGCACCTGTAAAGACCCATCTTCCACTTTCCCCGTCCCTACTCATGTGCGGAAACATCGCTTGTCTTTTGACAAGTGCTTTGAGGTGGCAATATTGCTCTCCCTTCCCCCGGACGCCCGTTAATTTAAGTGCGCCAGAAGGAGCAGGCATTAATCTGGTTGCTGAAATCGTACGCCGCGCCCGGATTAAATAAATTACATTGATTGCACGCTTCCCGTTCTTTTCCATTTACCCCCTGCCCTTCCCCCCCCGCCCTCACTTCGGAATTCCACGTCGACCCTTTCCGCTCTCTCCGGCCAAGACACGAGCTGGTAAAAATTTCCCCTTTTATAGGGGAAATTTTTACCAGCATATATATATATATATATATATATATATATATATATATATATATATATATATATATATATATATATAAGCTAGCAACAAGGCGTTGACGTTGGGGATGGATAGATAGGTATATCAGTGGACACTCACAGAAAGGCGATCCATGACGACACCGGTGTCCACTGCTCTCGGAAGCTTTCGGGTGAGAACCCTTCCTCAGCGGGAGCGTTGTGATTTTCTCCCGCTGAGGAAGGGTTCTCACCCGAAAGCTTCCGAGAGCAGTGGACACCGGCGTCGTCATGGATCGCCTTTCTGTGAGTGTCCACTGATATACCTATCTATCCATCCCCAACGTCAACGCCTTGTTGCTAACTTATATTTCTAAATTTATTTCCTTTTTCTGTAATATATATATATATATATATATATATATATATATATATATATTACATACATATTATATATATATATATATATATAATATAAAAATTCGTCACAGGGTGACACTAAACATAAAACATATAAAATGGAAACTCACGAGTTTAAAATTTTCGGTGGGTCGCCCGCACCTTCATCAGTGATAGAATCGAATATATATATATATATATATATATATATATATATATATATATATATATATATATATATATATATATATATATATATATATATATATATATATATATATGCTAGTTTATAATATGTAGTCAGCTAGTTTAATTTATTATAGTTATATATATATATATATATATATAAATTAAACTAGCTGACCCGTGCGAATATTTCGCACAGTATGCAGCTTCTTCCTGTTTCTTCCTTCTTTCTTCCTGTTCTTCTACCTGTCGAATATTTCGCACGGTATGCAGCTTCTTCCTGTTTGTTCCTTCTTTCTTCCTGTTCTTCTACCTGTTCCTTCTCAAGAAAAATTATATGTTATTTATGTTTGTGTTAAACATACATAAAGTAAACGTAAACGGTAAACGGTCACACTGATTGCGTGTGGAATGTAAACAATCTAACTAAACGATGTGTTAATAGATGGCGCCTCCTACAGTCTCTTAAGCACGTAACCATGACCAAAATATTAGTTGATTACATTGTCAACAGATGACACTATCTTTTTTTAACAAAAACTTAAATTTTAAACCATTGGTCCATTTTTCGTCAATAGCGGGGAACATACGCTTCATAATGATGTTTAAATCATTACTTTTGATGAAGAATTATGGGAGTTGTGGCGTTGCGACAAAAAACACCTTTGAGAAATAATATATACGATGGTTATTAGCACGATTTAACGACGGTGCGGACGGACGACGGCAGAAATGCTATCTGGAGGTAAGAGACGAAAAATGGCACCTAAAATGAAGACACTTACTTCTTAATCCCACCAGAAGAGAGTAAGGCTGATGGACTGCACAAAGAAATTTGTGACAATGACATTGGTAAGCTGCAGTATTTCACGTGGAATTAGAAGAGTAGGCGCATAGGAATAATTTCAACAAATGAATAATAGGAAACGAGATTGAAAAGCATTAAAATAATTGAATTCATACACTGCTACAGCGGAGTTGATTAGAGTGAAAGGGCTATAGATGGTGTATCCTTACTCATACGAAAGAAAATAAAAAAATAGAGGCACTCCGGGAGTGCCGACAGAAGTGAAAACTTGAAATAACGTGAGCATTTTTGAATGTAGGGAATAATTTCTAATGAAGTGTTTTATTAATCAGTAGAAAGTAGTTTCATGTATATAATAAATTAAATATTCATTTATTGCGCTATTGTACACAATTATTTTACATAAAAATTGTACACTTCAGAATAATCAACTTTCATCCATTATTTCAACAACTCTTTCATCATCACCGCCATCATCATCGGCAATATCTAAAACTGATACAATAGGCTTATGGTAACTAAAGTAAGAAACGAATAATTTTGATTCGAATTTGCTTAAATGTCTTGTAAATACTGCATCAATAGTAGTTTTATATTTCGTTGTGCCAAGATTGCGATCATTAGACATCGTTAAACCAAACTCACTATTTAAAAATTCAATCAATGGTAGATTTTTATCGTCTGCAAAGTTTATGTTGAAATCTCCACTCAGAATCATTGGCAAATCATCAAATCTTTTCCCAATTTTTTGTTCAAGCAATGCCGATGCATCATGAGAATAAATGAATAAATTTTCATAAAAGAAGTCTCGTATCGCCCTCAATGACTTATCCGGAGAAATATAAATGGCAACCATAATAATGAACTGATTATTCTCAGAGTGGCAACAACATATACACATATCGCCAATATCAGAAGCAGTAGTATTAAACATGCTGGTGAATTTCGCATGCACACCCATATAATTTGAGCAATAATGAACTGTGTTCATATTTTGATAAATAGCTACTCCTCCTGCTGGACGATTATTTCTTCTGAAACTTGCAACAAAGTTAAAATTTGGAATGTCAATTATTTCATCATTACCCATATGAGCTCGCGTCACTCATATGGGTATGGGTGACGGTGACGCGAGTCCAATGGTTTTTACCCATCCACAAGTACTGTGTATTTAGCGAGTATACTGTGTATATACAGAATATACAATTATACATATATTTAGCAGCAGTGACGGTGACGGTGACGCGAGTCCAATGGTTTTTACCCATCCACAAGTACTGTGTATATAGCGAGTATACTGTGTATATACAGAATATACAATTATACATATATTTAGCAGCAGTGACGGTGACGGTGACGCGAGTCCAATGGCTTTTACCCATCCACAAAAGTGTATATACAGAATATACAATTACACATATATTTAGTGCTCAACGCGACATAAGAAGTTTTCACTTCAAAAAATAAAATAACATAATGAGAATCAATTAACGAACATATATTAACGATGACCATAAAAAACAGAGGCCATCTAATAACCATAATAGGAGTGTATGCACCAAGTGAGGGAACTAACTTACAAAAAATGAAGAAGTACGAAAACAGCCTAAGAGAAATTTTAGAAAAAACTCCAGATAGACAGGAGATAATATTATCAGGAGACCTTTACAGTAGGGCGGGCGAACAGAAGAATAGCCCAATTGTGGATCCACGTATGCATAATGGAGAAGAAACCGTCAACGGAAACGGTGAAAAGCTAATAATTATATGTACGGATTAGAAGTTACAAATAATGAATACATATTTCGCTCACAAGAACATCCATAAATGTACGGTATGGGATTGAGTCGCAACCCCATTTCGCAAAGCACTTACTGGAGGAAGGTCATGGGAGTGATTTTAAACCAGAAATTTTACGCGTCGCGGAGAAAGGGAGGAGATTGGACAAATGGGAAGACACGGAGATAATAAGACATCGAAAAAATGGACTCATTTTGAATGACATTGTGTTTGATAATCCATATCCACAACTGGAATTTTCCCCTCTCTCTAACCAACTGAAATGATAACTCGATTGTGAAAAGCTAGAGAAAAGGGACTGACACGCAGTGACTCACGCTTCCCTGGTCATTTGGGAGAAGAGTATTAATATTTCTACGGTGGGGCCTTGGCCATACACGATGACCAAACCTCACTATCGACGCATCTCCATGCACTTGAGATAAGGATTTTAATTTTCGCCGTGTGCTTTTACCAACCAACAACCTCACACCTTTTTTAGAACACATCACCTTCCTATTCACCCCCGCCCCCCCATTCTTCCTCCTCCCCACCCTTCTTTCTCTTTTCAGCATACATATATATATATTTTTTTTTTTTTTTGTTCATCATTTTTTTGTTTTCTGTGTTTGTCGTCTGCCTTCCTCTGGCAAACTTTTATATATGTTCCAAGATGTTCATTTTAGGTTGTATTTCGATGTGACTTCTTATTTTCCCTCTTCTACGTCCCAATTTCGGCTTCTACGTTCCTGTTCAACATCATTCTCCCTTTCCTTTTACTTTTTAACTAGATCTCATTTTCGTCAGTGATAAATTATGGTCGGAGATAACATCAGCTACTTGCTAGTGGAGTGATAATTTTGCCCCCTCCTCATCTCATTGTCTCATCGGAATATATTCTTAATTGTGACGTGGTCTTTCTCTTGTGCATCTACTCCTATGTTGGCATTTGTTTATTCTCATTTATCTCCTCTGTTAAATTCACTTTACCCCTGTCTCGGTCATTTTTTGTAACTAATTCATGCTCTCATATATTCTCTGTCAAGATAATTCTACCCGATACCTCCTTCTATTTATTTAACATGTTTGTACTCGCCATTTACGTCTTATATCTCATTTTCCCAAATTTTTCCATTCTCTCACCAACTGTGTTCTGTGAATATGCCACAGCTGGAATCTCGCAACCTACCGTTAATTAAGTGTACAGCTATCCTTCCTGTCGTTTTTGCTTACCTTGCATCACACCCCCAACTACCCTAGCGCGATGACTTTTTCAATTTCCGTCTTTTCTGAATGTATAATTCCGGTGTCTCAACTTCTTTGTCATCTTAATTTTGGAACTAAAGTGCATCGGAACTGATCATCAAGAATAGGCCCTTCGGGTATGTCCTGTGCATGCTAAAACTCCTTAGAGATGTGGTGGATAGTAGTCGCGGGAGAAAACCATTGCATAGCAGAACCTAAACCCTTCACGTAGCATAGACCGAAATAATCTATAATATCTTGAGAACAGCATCGGTGGTAATTTCTTTATTTTATCACGAATCAGTCTTTTCTCTACTTCATGTTTTACGAAGAGTTAGTAGCCCTATCAATGTTAGCTGCTTGCTGAAATATGATTCCTTTAGGACTTAAAAATTATGCACTCACCTGATTTTCAAAATCTGTGCCACATAGATTATTTTTGATGCGGAAAACCATTTTTCATAAATTGATGAAGTTCTTGGGTTCATTTCTCCGTAATGGATGATCATAGCCTGAATTTTATTTACTTCTCATGTACTACGTATGCATGCATATTCTTACACGAAGATATGGCTTTTTAATCGGTGTCCTTGGTTTTTTATTCCCTAAATTTACAAAAAATGACGCATTTTCCGTTTCGCCTAAGTGCGTTTAAGAGTCCATTTTATAGTCATGAAGTCCATTTCAAAGTTCTCAAACATAAATTAAAGTCTTTGCACATCCAAGTGATGTATTTGATACTTCTGTGATAAGTAAGATAAGCCTGCTTGAGCTTGCAGAAAAATGGCGCAAAATGACGTTTATTGGGTCCTCACGGAGTATGTCCGCCGATGTCTCAGGGGCATCATTTTTTCTCAGATAATTCTATCGACGGATTTTGGGTCACAAAGGTTGGTGTATCACAGTTACACCTGATATTGTTGAAGTGTGAGATGATGCATGGACGGCCACTTATCGATTTAAAATGGAATGAGTCGCAAGAGGTATCACTTCACCTGTTCATATTACCGCAGTCCGGTTAATCACAGCTTATTGCTTGGATAATACACTAAATATAACAGTGACTGACTGCTGAGAGCCATTCAATAATCTAAATATTCATACAAACACTTACTCCTCGGCGCTACAGCCCTTGTAGGGCCTTGGCCTCTCCGACGATGTTAGCCCAGTCATCACGATTCCCGGCATGCGTTCTCCATCTTTTAATTCCCATCTTTCTCAGATCAGCCTCTACATCATCCAACCATCTTTTCGTCCGGGGTCTCAATCTTCTACCACCAGGATGACCACGAAATATCTTTTTCACCATCCTATCCTCAGGCATTCTCTCGACATGTCCTAACCATCTTAATCTACATACATACAAATGATATTACTTTTTAAATGGGTCATTCCACGTCAGATCAGCTGTGAGTTGACCCTTTGTGTCTGCGATTCGAACCAAAAATATCTGTGTGGGTTCCTTTTAGCATTATATGAAAAAGCGTGGAAGCGTTTTTGTAAAAAATATTTTTTGGCAGATCTAGAGACGATCAAAGTTTCGACCATTTTGCGCTTCGAACTTTTCTCTCTTTGTTATATCTCCTAAACGAAAATAGCTAGAGAAATGGTTGACGTCTCATTTTGTTCGCAAACGATTGTACAGTACCAATGTGTGATCAACTTGGTAAATAAACTTAATTTTGTTGAAATTGTTCTAATTGTAAATATTTAACTTTTAACAACAAAAATACAGCTTTTTTTTAATTTAATTTTTTTCTAGTACTTTCCGACTGTTAGTCTTTTGTCTTACCGCAGAAACAAGTTTTGTTGTGGGCAGTGCACAAACAACTGAGATATTTGACTTCAAAGATTGGACTACGCCCTCGTTCGCCACGACCGAAGGACCCGCTGTCGGCGTCAAAATGATGGGCCGCTGTATTTTGAGAATTTATGTGTTGGTTCGAGTAAATTCTAGTGCCATACTATATACACCACTTTAAAGAAAATTTTATTTTAAATTTCAGCAATAATTTTTACTATATGATATAACCAAAAATTGAGACATGTTAATGACACCGCACACTCTAAATTTAGCAGTTTTGTCAACTTCATGAAGTTTGTAACTCAGCCTAGGAAGAAATACGTATTCTAAAAAGCATTGACTTTCCAAAAGTTGCTAGAGTTAATAAGTCTACAAACAATGGCAAGCGCAAATTTTTCTAACGCATAATTTGTTGTGAATGAACTAAAATGTTTAAATATTATCTAGTCCTACAATTTTGCGCAGAATCAAAAAATTAAATCCAAGAAAAAACTTAAAATTTATTTGTAGTTTTTCTGTGATCTGTAATCTGTAAAAATTTATCTTGTGCATTTTTGTTGTCAAAATTTAAATATTTACAATTTGAACAATTTTAACTAAATTTAGTTTATTTACCATGTTGATCACACACTGTTGATGTACGATCTTTTGCAGACAAAATAAGACATCGACCGTTTCTCTATCTATTTTCGTTTAGGAGATATAGCAAAAAGAATGAAGGTCTAAGCGCAAAATGGTCGAAACTTTGATTATCTCAGGATCTGCCAAAAAAAGTTTTTTTCTAAAAACGCTTCCATGCTTTTTCATATAATGCTAGAAGGAACCCACACATAAATTTTGGTTCTAATCGCAGACACCAAGGGTCAACTTACTGCTGATCTGACGTGGAATGACCCAAATAACTATTATAGTTTATCGTTTTGCGTTCGAAAGAATTATTTCTATGATATCCTCGCTTGTTTGTGGCAATTTATTTTTATTGATATCCATTTCAAAATGAAATGAAAGGCAATGGTAACTTTCCACGCAGAATTTTTAATAATTACCGTCCTTGGTTTCAGCACCTAGTGCCATTATCAAGGTACATTTTTTTCAAAAAACTACACCATATATACCATATAGGCATGGAGGGGCAAGGGGTCAGAGAGAGAGAATGAGGACGGTTAGGTAGGGGGAGGGAAGTGAGACGAAGAAAAGCCGTTGATGGTGAAGGTAAGTTGGATTTCTTTGAGCAATACGAAATTGCTCATAGCACGGCTAAGTTATGTAATGATGTGGTTTTAAATGACAGGTCACCTCTTTTGAACCTTGTTCTTCCTTGTGTCCGACAACCCCATGATAATGCTGCCTGACCTTCACCATCAACGGCTTTTCTTCGTCTCCCATCCCTCCCCCTACCGAACCCTCCCCATTCTTTCTCTGACCCCCTGCCCCTCCATTCCTGGGTATATATGGTGGAGTTTTTTGAAAAATTGTACATACCTTGATAATGGCACTAGGCGCTGAAACCATGGTCGGTAATTATTAAAAATTCTGTGTGGAAAGTTACAATTGTCTTTCATGTTGAAATGGATATCAATATCAATTACTTCCACAAAGTTGAGTCTGATACACTTTTATGTATAATTTATTTTTAAATTTTGAGTGAACTTTAAATGGCAGACCAACTGTATAAATGAGCGACTCTTTTCGTTGTAAACAATTTTAGCGTGGTCTTGGAACTCATCCCTACTTTTCAACGGCCATCTCCATGTTTTTTTCACTGGTATGATTGTGTTTAGGACCTAAACTTTAGGTGGTATGAAATAATGTGCACACATTCGATTGGAGGTATTTGAAGTCTTATTTTACTTTATTGAATTTTAACAGAGAGTACCTTTACAAGTTTATGTATTGGTTTCACAATTCATTTTTAGGCAAGAAGAATGATTGAATTAGACTCAAAAGTTTTGAGCGGAAACTTGAAGACAATGCTATCCCTTGTTTTTGAAAAAATATTTTAATATATAGCTGCAACTCTTTCGTTATTTTCATTTCTTCTTGAGGCATAGGTTTGTGCTGTTGTGGAAGAGGCGGAGAGTATTTTTTAATGTCGAAATTGCTGATGTGAGCACCCTGAGCAAATAAGAGTGAGCTGGACATTTCCCGCTGGAGTGTGATCAATGATTCCGATTAATATAATGTGGTGGAAGTTGAAATTGGAAAAAATTAAATCGGCTATTAACTTGGAATAAGCCCCTCCAGCAATATTATTAACAGCTTTGAATGAAATCAGTGTTGAGGCTTTTCATGAATATTGTTTGAAATGAAATTTTTTGCAAGTCTGTCATTCATACCACATTTTTGTTTTCATTGAATGTCTTGGAAGGAGTCACTGTGATAAGATTTGCCTACAAGTACTGACTGGTTATTATCAAGGGATTCCTCGATGTGTCTTCCCGTTAGTCATCTCTATGATCTCTCATTATCATTCTGGCTGCTTTCTCGCCGATCATGACCCCGGGACCTGTTATGCCTCCGGTCGTTATGTAGGGCATGACGCATCCATCGACGATCCTCAGCCCCCTCACGTGGTGGACTCTGAGGTGGTGGTCCACGACCGAGTCCCTGTGACTGGGCCCCATGCGGCACGTTCCCACGGGGTGCTTCGCCGTCGTGGTCAGGATCTTCATCGCGCACCGCCAGTACCTCTTGGACATGACGGGAGAGTCATCCACTAGCCCATCCGGCGATGGCCTCGCTCGCACCTTTCCCCTTCCCAAGCATTCTCTCAGCAGTGCCCTGGGCTCAACTCTCAGCCTGTGCATTGCTTTGGTTTTGAGTAACCTCATGGCCTCGGCTATTCCCGACAGCATCGTTTCTTCGTCGTGTGGATTGCTGTACCAGTTCAATGTAATCTTAGGAGGGTCCATGGGATCTATGGATGCCAGTTGCACATGTCCCCTGCTTTTCGGATGCATTAGGATTGGAAACGCGAAGAGGACAGCAGATGTATTCGCAAGTCTCATAAACTCATTAATGACGTCGTCGTTGTAATTATTACCATCCAGCTCCATTTTGAGTAAATCAAGATCCCCTTTACTCAAATAAAAAAACTCAATCTGAATGTCTGGGTATGATGGATCCTTAGATTCCATTGATTCCACAAAGCCGATGAATTGCCTGTATCCAATGCCGGATAACGTTCCTTTTCTGTCAAGCAGAAACTCTGCTGCATCTCTAATTGAATTCGTTAATAGGTTCTCGGATTCCCTGCCCCTGTTAATCGTGGCACATACTCCGGGAAACACTTGGTGGTCTTGCAAATATTGTCCTACTGGCAAATCCGCCACCACGGGTATTTGAAGGTCTGTGAGGTGTTTTTTAGGCCCAACTCCTGAGAGCATTAAAATTTTAGGAGTGTTAAATGTACCTGCGGAGAGGATAATTTCCTTTTTGGCAATAGCAGTTTGGGGACCCCCGGATAAATCGTAGTCCACAGACACTGCTCGTCTTCTTGAGGAGAAATTGATTTTTTTCACGACCGAATTTCTAATGAGGTGAACGTTTGGCCGTTGTTTGAGTGGAGGTAGGTAAGCTTTGGCTCCAGAACACTTAAGTCCGTCCTGAAGTAGTCCGTAAGTGTTGAAGAAAGCACGGCGACTGACCTTCTGGGGATGAGCGAGAACTCGGTGTCCTCGTTCCAAGGCAGCGCGCCTAAGGTTCCTCAGCAGTGGCAGTTCGCCTCCTCGGAACGGCTCCAAGCTCAGATGTGCCTCCTCATCTTCTCCCGAGCTTGCTCTCGCCTCTTCTGAGCTTTCGTCGTCAGGCATACGGCCCTCGGCCATCTTGAAGAATGGGATTAAATGTTCGTAGTCCCATCCATCGTTCCCTTCCCTCTCCCATCTAGCGTAATCTTTTGGATGACCTCGTGTGTAAGGGTCGCAAGCCAATGTGCTGGTCCCTCCTAGGACTTTTCCCCGAGGGCAGTTACACTTGTTATCCTTCATTCCCAAGCAGTACTCTCCAGTTCCGTCAGATTGAAATTTCCAATCGATTTCGGTGTTTATCAGGTAGTCGGAAAACGCTGGGATTTCTGAGGTGTATGGAGGATCTCCACCCGCTTCCAACAAAAGAATATTCCACTCGCGGTTCCTCGAGAGTCTGTTTGCCAGTGCACATGCTGGAGCTCCGGCGCCAACGATGATGAAGTCATATTCCGTTGTGGGAGTGGCGTCCATCGGGTAGATACTGTTGTCCCCAATCTCGCATCTCAGCGACACGAGTGATACAATGGAGGTAAAGAAATAATCCGCGGCTATGCTCGAAGGCAGGCTGCATGTTGAACCAGACATGTTTCCCGTGGTCTCGGGTGTACTGCTCCTGTTGAAAAAGTAACGAACTTGGAATAAGAATTGAAATGCAGTCATGGAATTTTGTTTTTATAACCATTGTCACAATAAATAAATAAATATATATATATATATATATATATATATATATATATATATATATATATATATATATATATATATATATTTATTTATTGTGACGGTACGCGGCGAAGCCGACTGGGTGGTCGCGTTCGTACCCCACGTTGAGCGCCAATTATCTTAATGGTACGCGGTGAGGCCGACTCAAGTTTGACTCGTCGCTTCAAATGCGCCGTCCAGAACTTACGGCCGGGATCTAACCCCCCACTTCCCTCCCCGCGGCTATCCTGGCGAAGTGCCAAACATACAGAGGCGAGGGAGAAGTGACGCACTACAACGGACAGAGTGACCGGGGTGCCTCGCAAAACCGCGGCCGAGATACCAGCAGGTAGACAAATGAGAAGGTATCTCTAAAGGGGGGCCTTTCCGAAATCGCGATCGCGGCGATGGTTTCACAGGAGACAAAAAATAAAATTCAAGAGGGTCACGCGTTGGGAAGAGACGACTCAGAAATCCGATTAAACAACATGGTCATTTATTCACAACTAGTAAAATAGCCGTTGACACACAATATCCATGAAAATTACCCTCTTACTCACTAATGACGGATGAATGGTCTGATGAATCGTGAAACATCAATGAGTTAGCAAAGACAGCACGGAAGGACAACCTTCCTACAAAAAGGAGGAACACTGATCAATTACTTCTCTATGTACAAAATCTACATGCTCCACGTCTTACAAGTGAAATGAAGGCTCATTGCTATCGTTGGGAGATTTTTTATATGACCCGGAGCCTATGCTCCGCACAACAAGATTTAGTTGAATTCATTCTGAAACACAACGCCTTCACTTTTAGTGGGCGTTTCTTTCTTCAAGCCAAGGGAACGGCTATGGGCACAAGAATGGCCCCTTCCTATGCCAATCTCTTCATGGGAAAGCTCGAAAGTGATTTCCTCGCCACCCAGGAATTACAACCGGAGCTCTGGTTTAGATTCATTGATGATATTTTCATCATATGGACTCACGGCGAGGATACCCTGGCGAACTTCCTCAATTCTCTAAATCAGTTCTCATCCATTCGCTTCACATCGGCCACTTCTCCTTCTCAAATCACTTTTCTCGACGTCGACATTTCCGTCACAAATAATAACACCTTTGAGACTTCGGTCCATATCAAGCCCTCTAATAAACAACTGTATTTGCATTACAGCAGCTGCCATCCCAAACACACTAAGCACTCAATTCCTTATTCGCTGTCGATCCGTGGCCACCGGATTTGCAATTCCAAAGAAAAACTTCATGAATATCTTGATAAGCTTCACAATTCTTTATCCAATAGAAATCATCCCGAGCCACTTCTAAAAAAACGTATTTTACCCTCCTCTGCAAATTTCACCCCACGTAAAAAAGTCACCCCCCCTGGACGCCCTAAATCTTCACATCACATACTGTCCTGGCGTCCAAAAACTCAAGACCATCCTCAAAGACTTATTCCAAATTTTAGATACTAACAGATCGACAGCCAATCTCCTACCCAAATGCCCCACAGTATGCTTCAGACGTCCACCTAACCTAGCCAATCTTCTCCGCTCCAATTCTTCGCTAGAGGGTATATCGAATGACACTCCCCGTCCCACCACACAGAGATGCAACAAACCACGGTGCAAAACGTGCAACATGTTTCGCCCCCTTTCCTCGTTTCAGAGTCCCAACACAAAGACGCCGTTCGACATCAAAGCCTCCGGCTCTTGCGACTCCCACAACTTAGTTTATGTGTTACAATGCAAACTATGTCCCGGTTTTTATGTGGGCGAATGTATTACACCCCTTAATATTAGAATCAATAATCATCGGTGCACTTATAAAGACCCATCTTAAACTTTCCCCGTCCTTACTCATGTGCGAAAACATGGCTTGTCTTTTAACAAGTGTTTTGAGGTGGCAATATTGCTCTCCCTTCCCCCGGACGTTAATTGAAGTGCGCCAGAAGGAACAGGCCATAATCTGGTTGCTAAAATCGTACGCCGCGCCCGGATTAAACAAATTACATTAATTGCACGCTTCCCGTTTTTTTCCATTTACCCCGTGCCTTTCCCCCCCCCCCGCCCCCCCACCCTCACTTCGGAATTCCACTTCGACCCTGTCCGCTCTCTCCGGCCAAGACACGAGCTGGTAAAAATTTCCCTTTTTGAAGAACCGTTCCTCAACCGCCGGGAAGAACCCCTTCCCCTTCCCCCCTCCCCTAACCTACCGCCCCTCCTACCCCTATCCTCACCAGCGCACACGACATTTGTTTCGTGATACGCCTTGAAGACGGACTAGTTCCGAAAATAAGCTATGTAAGTGTGATCGTCTCTTTTTTTGTGTGTCTATCTCCTCCATCCTATCAACATCGTGTGTTCATCGCCGCATGGCACTCCAATCCATCAACGTATATATATATATATATATATATATATATATATATATATATATATATATATATATATATATATATATATATAGAAAGAAAAATATTATGGAATTCTCGAAGTAAATATCACGGTCCATGAGGTATGGATACCTGACAGTTCTAATACAAATCATATTATAGCTCATCCGGTAATTAACGACATTTCAAAATACTATAGTCAGTGAAATGAAAGGAACGTGGAACCACGGCAAATTCAACATAACTTTATTTGATGGCCTTTGTACGTTAGATATTCCTTTCATTACAGCATACTTAATAAAGGCTAACATGAAAACTTTATAATAGAACTTCGATCCGAATCGACGATATTAATATGCTAATTTTCGTGTTCAATTTTTCTCAGTTTCTAACAGTTTTGATGAGTCAGTCAGTCAGTTTTGCAGCTTTATATATATAAACGAGTAAATGGGTGCTTGCTGTTAGCAAGCAAGGGGGGTTTGTACATTATTTTACACTTTAAGTATCGAAAAATGAATGCATGATCCTTACAAAACCAATGAAAGCTCTCAATTCTGCGTGCTACATGCAGGGAAAGAAAAATATTATGGAATTCTCGAAATGAATTTCACGGTCTATGAGGTACCTGACAGTTCTAGTACAAATCATATTATATCTCATCCGGTAATTTCATTAATTAACGACATTTCAAAATATTATAGTCAGTGAAATGAAATGAACGTGGAACCACTGCAGGTTCAATATAACTTCATTTGATGGACTTTCTACGTTAGATATTCCTTTCAGTACAGCATACTTAATAAGGTCTAACATGAAAACTAAATAATAGAACTTCGATCCGAATCGACAATTTTAATATGCTAATTTTCATGTTCAATTTTTCTTTTTCAATCTTCTACATGAATTGCACATGCTTTAGAATGAAAACTAAAATATCATGAAGATTGGTTGGTTAAAGTTTGTCATCAAACCTACGGTAGAGGCCAGGAAAAAGTTGAAGAAATTATACCCAGTACTTAGCAGCGATGTATTAATGGCACCTGTCCATTTAATGATGCCTATATGGGTGCTTGAAATTTGCAAGCAGGGGGTGGGGGGGAGTGTTAGATGATGATACTCTTTAAATAAGGAAAAAAATTAAAGCTCTCAAGTCTGCATGCTACATGCAAGTAAAGAAAAATAGAATTCTCGAAAATGAAATACGCGCCCCATGAGGTATGGATACCAGACAGTTCTAGTACAAACTTATATTGTACGTCATCCGGTTATTAACGACTTTTCAAAATGCTATAATCAGTACACCGAAACGAACGTGAAACCACTGAAATATTATCATAACCTCATTTGACGGCATATAAGACGTTCTTCTACGTTAGATATTTCAGTTCAGTACATCATACTTAATAAGAGCTAACATGAAGAATTTTACTATACATATATTCGATCGGAATCGATATTTTTGTTATACTAATTTTCATGTTCAATTTTTTTTTCTCTTCCAATCTTCTGCATGGACTGCATATTTTTTTAATGAAAACGACAATATCATGAAACTTGGTTGATGGAAATGGGCCATCAAAGGTTTGGTAGAGGCCAGGAAAAATTTGAAGAAATTATACCCAGTATTTAGCAGTGCGAAAAATGGCATAGAGAAGAGTAAATTACATGCATTTAGGATACCTAACTCATATATGTAAAGCTATCGATTGCAATATCTCGAAGCCGAATCGACTTTTTTAACTTTTCCGATTTTACCCCAAATCAACACATAAATATAACTCTCCCCTGAAATTGGCCCGCCTACCTTGGTTCCAAACCTTGAATCGACACTCGGCCCGGCGACAATGGAATAAATCCATAGCAACGAAAGTGAAAAAATTTCTAAAATCCCAAATAAAAGTTTAAAAATATCAGTTTTACGGTAGGTAGGAATGAATCGATTGAAAGAATAAGATTCTTCAAACATTCAGCCACATATTTCTGAAAGAATCAGTCTTGTAGCTTAATTATTTCATATTTTAATGAACGAAAGAAAAAAGGTCTACACTGAAATTTTTCGTTTTTCCAATATGATCCAATGTAAAGCTATCGATTGCGATTAATCGAAGCCTAATCGACTTTTTTAACTTTTTCGATTTTTTCCCAACTCGACACTTGACTCCAACTCTATCCAGAAAATTTCACCCACCTAGCTCGTTTAGAAATGCCCAGGAATTTTGATGAGTCAGTCAGTCAGTCAGTCAGTCAGTTTTGTAGCTTTATATATATTAATTAACGAGTAAATGGGTGCTTGCTGTTAGCAAGCAAGGGGGGTTTCTGCATTATTTTACACTTTAAGTATCGAAAAATGAATGCATCATCCTTCCAAACCAATGAAAGCTCTCAAGTCTGCGTGCTACATGCAAGCAAAGAAATATATTATGGAATTCTCGAAATGAATTTCACGGTCCATGAGGTACCTGACAGTTCTAGTACAAATCATATTATCTCTCATCCGGTAATTAACGACATTTCAAAATACTATAGTCAGTGAAATGAAAGGAACGTGGAACCACTGCAAGTTCAACATGACTTTATTTGATGGCCTTTCTACGTTAGATATTCCTTTCAGTACAGCATACTTAATTAGGTCTAATATGAAAACTTTATAATAGAACTTCGATCCGAATCGACAATTTTAATATGCTAAATTTTATGTTAAATTTTTTTTTTATAATCTTCTACATGAATTGCACATGCTTTAGAATGAAAACTAAAATATCATGAAGCTTGGTTGGTTAAAGTTGGTCATCAAACCTACGGTAGAGGTTAGGAAAAAGTTGAAGAAATTATACCCAGTACTTAGCAGCGATGTATTAATAGCACCTGACCATTTAATGATGCCTATATGGGTGCTTGAAATTTGCAAGCAAGGGTGGGGGGAGTGCTAGACGATGATACTCTTTAAATAAGGAAAAAAAATGAAAGCTCTCAAGTCTGCGGGCTACATGCAAGCAAAGAAAAATATAATTCTCGAAAATGAAATACGCGCCTCATAAGGTATGAGGTAAACCAGACATTTCTAGTACAAACTTATATTGTATGTCATCCGGTAATTAGCGACTTTTCATAATACTATACTCAGTACACCGAAACGAATGTGGAACCATTGATAGATTATCATAACCTCATTTTACGGCTAATAAGACGTTCTTCTACGTTAGATATTTCATTTCAGTACATCATACTTAATAAGAGCTAACATGAAGAATTTTACTATATATATTCGATCGGAATCGAGATTTTTAATATACTAATTTTCATGTTCAATTTTTTTTCTCTTCCAATCTTCTACATGAACTGCTCAATTTTTTAATGAAAACTACAATATCATGAAGCTTGGTTGGTGGAAATTGGTCATCAAAGGTACGGTAGAGGCCAGGACAAATTTAAAGAAATTATACCCAGTATTTAGCAGTGCGAAAAATGGCAAAGGGAAGAGTAAATTTCATTCACTTAGGATTAGCTAACACATATATGTAAAGCTATCGATTGCAATATCTCGAAGCCGAATCGACTTTTTTAACTTTTCCGATTTTACCCAAAATCAACACGTAAATATAACCCTCCCCTGAAACTGGGTCGCCTAGCTTAGTTCCAAACCTGAATCGACACTCGGCTAGGCGACAATGGAATAAATCCATAGCAACGAAAGTGAAAAAAATTCTAAAATCCCAAATAAAAGTTTAAAAATATCAGTTTGACGGTAGGTAGGAAAAAATCGATTGAAAGAATAAGATTCTTAAAACATTCAGCCTCATACTTGTGAAAGAATCAGTCCTGTAAGTTAATTATTTCATATTTTAATGAACGAAAGAAAAATAGTCTACACTTAAATTTTTCGTTTTTCCATATAATCCCATGTGATGCTTTCGATTGCAATAAATCGAAGCCTAATCGACTTTTTGAACTTTTTCGATTTTTTCCCAACTCGACACATGACTCCAACTCTATCCTGAAAATTTCACCCACCTAGCTTGCTTAGAAATGCCCAGGAATTTTGATGAGTCAGTCAGTCAGTCAGTCAGTCAGTCAGTCAGTCAGTCAGTCAGTCAGTCAGTCAGTCAGTCAGTTTTGTAGCTTTATATATATTAATATATATATTAACGAGTAAATAGGTGCTTGCTGACAGCAAGCAAGGGGGGTTTTTACATTATGATACCTTTTAAGTAACGAAAAATGAATGCATCATCCTTACAAAACCAATGAAAGCTCTCAAGTTTGCGTGCTACATGCAGGAAAAGAAAAATATTATGGAATTCTCGAAATGAATTTCACGGTCTATGAGGTAAGGATACCTGACAGTTCTAGTACAAATCATATTATATCTTATCCGGTAATTAAGGACATTTCAAAATACTCTAGTCAGTGAAATGAAAGGAATGTGGAACCACTGCAAGTTCAACATAACTTTATTTGATGGCCTTTCTACGTTAGATATTCCTTTCAGTACAGTATAGGTACTTAATAAGGTCTAACATGAAAACATTATAATAGAACTTCGATCCGAATAGACAACTTTAATATGCTAATTTTCATGTTCAAATTTTCTTTTTCAATCTTCTACATGAATTGCACATGCTTTTGAATGGAAACTAAAATATCGCGAAGATTGGTTGGTTAAAGTTGGTCATCAAAGCTACGGTAGAGGCCCGGAAACAATTGAAGAAATTATACCCAGTACTTAGCAGCGATGTATTAATAGCACCTGTCCATTAAATGATGCCTATATGGGTGCTTGCAATTTGCAAGCAGGGTGGGGGGGAGTGTTAAATGATGATACTCTTTAAATGAGGAAAAAAATGAAAGCTCTCAAGTCTGCGTGCTACATGCAAGCAAAGAAAAATATAATTCTCGAAAATGCTTCTCGCGCCTCATGAGGTATGGATACCAGACAGTTCTAGTACAAACTTATATTGTATGTCATCCGGTTATTATCGACTTTTCAAAATACTATAGTCAGTATACCGAAACGAACGTGGAACCACTGAAAGATTATCCTAACCTCATTTGGTGGCATATAAGACGCTCTTCTACGTAAGAAATTTTAGTTCAGTACAGCATACTTAATTAGAGCTCACATGAAGAATTTGACTATATAAGTTTGATCGGAATCGAGATTTTTAATATACTAATTTTCGTAATCTATTTTTTTTCTCTTCCAATCTTCTAAATGAACTGCTCAATTTTTTAATGAAAACGACAATATCATGAAGCTTGCTTGGTGGAAAGTGGTCATCAAAGGTACGGTAGAGGCCAGGACAAATTTGAAGAAATTATACCTAGTATTTAGCAGTGCGAAAAATGGCAAAGGGAAGAGTAAATTTCATTCACTTAGGATACCTAACTCATATATGTAAAGCTATCGATTGCAATATCTCGAAGCCGAATCGACTTTCTTAACTTTTCCGATTTTACCCCAAATCAACACATAAATATAACCCTTCCCTGAAACTGGCCCGCCTAGCTTAGTTCCAAACCTGAATCGACACTCGGCTTGGCGACAATGGAATAAATCCATAGCAACGAAAGGGAAAAAATGTCTAAAATCCCAAATAAAAGTTTAAAAATATCAGTTTTACGGTAGGTAGGAAAGAGTCGATTGCAAGAATAAGATTCTTCAAACATTCAGCCTCATATTTGTGAAAGAATCAGTCTGTTAGCTAAATTATTTCATATTTTAATGAACGAAAGAAAAAAGGTCTACACTAAAATTTTTCGTTTTTCCCGTATAATCGCATGTAAAGCTATCGATTGCAATAAATCGAAGCCTAATCGACTTTTTTAACTTTTTCGATTTTTTCCCAACTCGACACATGACTCCAACTCTATCCTGAAAATTTCACCCACCTAGCTCGTTTAGAAATGCCCAGGAATTTTGATGAGTCAGTCAGTCAGTTTTGTAGCTTTATATATATAAATAAACGAGTAAATGGGTGCTTGCTGTTAGCAAGCAAGGGGGGTTTATACATTATTTTACACTTTAAGTATCGAAAAATGAATGCATCATCCTTCCAAACCAATGAAAGCTCTCAAGTATATGTGCTACATGCAGGCAAAGAAAAATATTATGGAATTCTCGAAATGAATTTCACGGTCCATGAGGTAAGGACACCTGACAGTTCTAGTACAAATCATATTATATCTCAACCGGTAATTAACGACATTTCAAATAACTATAGTCAGTGAAATGAAAGGAACGTGGAACCACTGCAAGTTCAACATGACTTTATTTGATGGCCTTTCTACGTTAGATATTCCTTTCAGTACAGCATACTTAATTAGGTCTAATATGAAAACTTTATAATAGAACTTCGATCCGAATCGACAATTTTAATATGCTAAATTTTATGTTAAATTTTTCTTTTTCAATCTTTTACATGAATTGCACATGCTTTAGAATGAAAACTAAAATATCATGAAGCTTGGTTGGTTAAAGTTGGTCATCAAACCTACGGTAGAGGTTAGGAAAAAGTTGAAGAAATTATACCCAGTACTTAGCAGCGATGTATTAATAGCACCTGACCATTTAATGATGCCTATATGGGTGCTTGAAATTTGCAAGCAAGGGTGGGGGGAGTGCTAGACGATGATACTCTTTAAATAAGGAAAAAAAATGAAAGCTCTCAAGTCTGCGGGCTACATGCAAGCAAAGAAAAATATAATTCTCGAAAATGAAATACGCGCCCCATGAGGTATGGATACCAGACAGTTCTAGTACAAACTTATATTGTATGTCATCCGGTAATTAGCGACTTTTCATAATACTATAATCAGTACACCGAAACGAACGTGGAACCATTGATAGATTATCATAACCTCATTTTACGGCTAATAAGACGTTCTTCTACGTTAGATATTTCATTTCAGTACATCATACTTAATAAGAGCTAACATGGAGAATTTTACTATATATATTCGATCGGAATCGAGATTTTTAATATACTAATTTTCATGTTCAATTTTTTTTCTCTTCCAATCTTCTACATGAACTGCTCAATTTTTTAATGAAAACTACAATATCATGAAGCTTGGTTGGTGGAAATTGGTCATCAAAGGTACGGTAGAGGCCAGGACAAATTTGAAGAAATTATACCCAGTATTTAGCAGTGCGAAAAATGGCAAAGGGAAGAGTAAATTTCATTCACTTAGGATACCTAACACATATATGTAAAGCTATCGATTGCAATATCTCGAAGCCGAATCGACTTTTTTAACTTTTCCGATTTTACCCAAAATCAACACGTAAATATAACTCTCCCCTGAAACTGGCCCGCCTAGCTTAGTTCCAAACCTGAATCGACACTCGGCTAGGCGACAATGGAATAAATCCATAGCAACGAAAGTGAAAAAATTCTAAAATCCCAAATAAAAGTTTAAAAATATCAGTTTGACGGTAGGTAGGAAAAAATCGATTGAAAGAATAAGATTCTTAAAACATTCAGCCTCATACTTGTGAAAGAATCAGTCCTGTAAGTTAATTATTTCATATTTTAATGAACGAAAGAAAAATAGTCTACACTTAAATTTTTCGTTTTTCCATATAATCCCATGTGAAGCTTTCGATTGCAATAAATCGAAGCCTAATCGACTTTTTGAACTTTTTCGATTTTTTCCCAACTCGACACATGACTCCAACTCTATCCTGAAAATTTCACCCACCTAGCTTGCTTAGAAATGCCCAGGAATTTTGATGAGTCAGTCAGTCAGTCAGTCAGTCAGTCAGTCAGTCAGTCAGTCAGTCAGTCAGTCAGTCAGTCAGTCAGTTTTGTAGCTTTATATATATTAATAAACGAGTAAATGGGTGCTTGCTGTTAGCAAGCATGGGGGGTTTTTACATTATTTTACACTTAAATTATCGAAAAATGAATGCATCATTCTCACTCAAAGCTCTCAAGTCTGCGGGCTACATGCAAGCAAAGAAAAATATAATTCCTGAAAATGAAATACGCGCCTCATGAGGTATGGATACCAGACAGTTCTAGTACAAACTTATATTGTATGTCATCCGGTTATTAGCGACTTTTCAAAATACTATAATCAGTACACCGAAACGAACGTGGAACCACTAAAAGATTATCATAACCTTATTTGACGGCATATAAGACGCTCTTCTACGTTAGATATTTCATTTCAGTACAGCATATTTAATGAGAGCTCACATGAAGAATTTTACTATATAAATTCGATCGGAATCGAGATTTTTAATATACTAATTTTCGTATTCAATTTTTCTCTTACAATCTTCTGCATGTACTGCATGTTTTTTTCATAAAAACTACAATATGATGAAGCTTGGTTGGTTGAAATTGGTCATCAAAGCTAATCGACTTTTTAAACTTTTTCGATTTTTTCCCAACTCGACACATGATTCCAACTCTATCTTGAAAATTTCACCCACCTAGCTTGCTTAGAAATACCCTAGAGGTTTTGATGAGTCAGTCAGTCAGTTTTGTAGCTTTATATATATAAACGAGTAAATGGGTGCTTGCTGTTAGCAAGCAAGGGGGGGTTATACATTATTTTACACTTTAAGTATCGAAAAATGAATGCATCATCCTCACAAAAGCAATGAAAGCTCTTAAGTATATGTGCTACATGTAGGCAAAGATAAATATTATGGGATTCTCGAAATGAATTTCACGGTCCATGAGGTACCAGACAGTTCTAGTACAAATCATATTATATCTCATCCGGTAATTAACGACATTTCAAAATACTATAGTCAGTGAAATGAAAGGAACGTGGAACCACTGCAAGTTTAACATAACTTTATTTGATGGCCTTTCTACGTTAGATATTCCTTTCAGTACAGCATACTTAATAAGGTCTAATATGAAAACTTTATAATAGAATTTTGATCCGAATCGAAAATTTTAATATGCTAAATTGTATGTTAAATTTTTCTTTTTCAATCTTCTACATGAATTGCACATTGAATTTTGAATTGCTTTAGAATGAAAACTAAAATATCATGAAGATTGATTGGTTAAAGTTGGTCATCAAACCTACGGTAGAGGGTAGGAAAAAGTTGAAGAAATTATACCCAGTACTTAGCAGCGATGTACTAATAGCACCTGTCCACTTAATGATGCCTATATGGGTGCTTGCAATTTTCAAGCAAGGGTGGGGGGAGTGCTAGACGATGATACTCTTTAAATAAGGAAAAAAATGAAAGCTCTCAAGTCTGCGGGCTTCATGCAAGCAAAGAAAAATATAATTCTCGAAAATGAAATACGCGCCTCATGAGGTATGGATACCAGACAGTTCTAGTACAAACTTATATTGTATGTCATCCGGTTATTAGCGACTTTTCAAAATACTATAATCAGTACACCGAAACGAACGTGGAACCATTGATAGATTATCATAACCTCACTTTACGGCATATAAGACGTTCTTCTACGTTAGATATTTGATTTCAGTACATCATATTTAATTAGAGCTCACATGAAGAATTTTACTATATATGTTCGATCGGAATCGAGATTTTGAATATACTAATTTTCATGTTCAATTTTTTTTTCTCTTCCAATCTTCTACATGGACTGCATATTTTTTTAATGAAAACGACAATATCATGAAGCTTGGTTGGTGGAAATTGGTCATCAAAGGTACGGTAGAGGCCAGGAAAAATTTGAAGAAATTATACCCAGTATTTAGCAGTGCGAAAAATGGCATAGAGGAGAGTAAATTACATGCATTTAGGATACCTAACTCATATATGTAAATCTATCGATTGCAATATCTCGAAGCCAAATCGACTTTTTTAACTTTTCCGATTTTACCCCAAATAAACACATAAATATAACCCTCCCCTGAAACTGCCCCGCCTAGCTTAGTTCCAAACCTGAGTCGACACTCGGCTAGGCGACAATGGAATAAATCCATAGCAACGAAAGTGAAAAAATTTCTAAAATCCCAAATAAAAGTTTAAAAATATCAGTTTTACGGTAGGTAGGAAAAAATCGATTGAAAGAATAAGATTCTTCAAACATTTAGCCTCATACTTGTTAAAGAATCAGTCCTGTAACTTAATTATTTCATATTTTAATGAACGAAAGAAAAAAGGTCTACACTAAAATTTTTCGTTTTTCCAATATGATCCCATGTAAAGTTATCGATTGCGATTAATCGAAGCCTAATCGACTTTTTTAACTTTTTCGATTTTTTCCCAACTCGATACATGATTCCAAATCCATCCTGAAAATTTCACCCACCTAGCTTGCTTAGAAATACCCTAGAGGTTTTGATGAGTCAGTCAGTCAGTCAGTCAGTCAGTCAGTCAGTTCTGTAGCTTTATATATATAAATAATATAAACGAGTAAATGGGTGCTTGCTGTTAGCAAGCAAGGTGGGTTTGTACATTATTTTACACTTTAAGTATCGAAAAATGAATGCATCATCCTCACAAAAGCAATGAATGCTCTCAAGTATATGTGCTATATGCAGGCAAAGAAAAATATTATGGAATTCTCGAAATGAATTTCACGGTCCATGCGGTACCTGACAGTTATAGTACAAATCATATTTTATCTTATCCGGTAATTAACGACATTTCAAAATACTATAGTCAGTGAAATGAAATGAACGTGGAACCACTGCGAACGAAAGAAAAAAGGTCTACACTAAAATTTTTCATTTTCCCCATATAATCCCATGTAAAGGTATCGATTGCAATAATTCGAAGCCTAATCGACTTTTTTAACTTTTTCGATTTTTTCCCAACTCGATACATGATTCCAACTCTATCCTGAAAATTTCACCCACCTAGTTTGCTTAGAAATACCCTTGAGGTTTTGATGAGTCAGTCAGTCAGTTCTGTAGCTTTATATATATAAAATAAAAAAGAAATATAAATATAAATGTGGACCCCAGAAGTCAAGGGGTCTAAGTGACATTGAAAATATGTCATATCCATTTAGGTTCTAGTAGTTCGTAGGTTTCCTAGTTGATTAGTCTTGAACAATGATGTGTTAGTGTGGAAAAACGAAAAATTCTATGTTGTAGTTACCGTCTTTGTGTTACTCGTATCTCCTAATCGACTTATTCATACAAATTGAAATTTTAACGACTCGTTCGTGCTTCAAAAACCTGATGAGACGAATTCCTTTAGTTACCTATTACCAAATTCAGTTGAGTCATTTCAAGTCCACAATTTGCAATACCAATGTCGTCTGTAAATCCATGTGGGATACTCGAAATACCATTGTCTTAACTCCTTTATTTCATAAACATTCATCCAGTTACATTCTGTCTCCTTCTAAGAAATGTAGTATTCTAAAAAATTCTTTCATCTTGATGTAAGCTACTTGACTGCCGCAATTGTTTCGTTATGGACCTTTGTTTTCCCTGAATATTCATATGAGACTCGGCTCAAAGACCATGACCATGACGGTCGTCAAGGGAATGGTTAACTAGAAACGCGTAGTTTTGAATGATTTAACGCTTTTATGTCAAAAGGGGGAATATCTTCAGTGGCCGTAATAATAGAGAAACTCTCGTCAGAAATTATCGTTGTGTTGGTTTAACGGGAAGAGCACGTTAGGGACCAACCACAACCTCTCAACCAGAATACCCTCTGTGGTGGTTTACGGCAAAGTTACTTCCTCGCCAGGGACAGAGCCATACACACACCATCCTGAATGGAATCCTTCAAGAGGCTCTAGGGACCCTGTTAAAGATGCCAGGATAACAACAAGCACACGTTCTGTGAATGTTTCCGGGAAAAAACTTTCCACGCCAGGGACAAACACAGAGCAATCACACACACAAGCACTTAGAATACACTCACTCACTCATTCAAAAGAGCCCAATGGGGCTGGGAGAATCTGACTCACCTAGAGCGCAGACAGGAACGGACGAGGGTATGCGTCGTACACGCGTGTTTCGGCCACAAAGTGGCCCTCTTCAGCGAACTGAAGGGAAAAAGTCACTTGCAACTAAAAGTTGTGACTTTTTTCCTTCAGCTTACGACTTAATGACGAATTTGCGGACAGGAAGACCGACTGAAGATCAGAGATACTTCGCTGTTCGTATTAATTAAAATTAATAATATCATTTACTCAGAAGTAAGATAGTATTTCATTGGAAATATATGTTTCAATGTATTTAAAGGTTTCACTAAATGTGCGGTCATTTGGCACGCTATGTATCAGCAACTGCGCAAGCTGGACCAAACCTCTGTAATGAACGGTTTTAATTCTGGACCAAATAAAGTAAATAATTTTCCATGAAAATTAATTTGAGTGTTGAGGCAACCCCATAAAAACAAATCCTCATTCAAAGCAGAAAAGCGTTTTTTTATGATTCAAAGGGAGCTTTCCAAATGTATTCATTGACTTCCATAATTACTTAAACTTCGATTTCTTCTTTTAACCTGGAGGCTTGCTCCTAGAATAACCTAACGATTAAAATTTTGCACTCACGCAGTGTACATATCTCGTTAATATGTGAATCTCAACGAGGAGATCTATGAAATATAACGTACTTGAACATAGCCATGGGATTAATGCAAGTAAATCTCACCTTCAGGGGTTCTTTCCACCCTTTCAGTCCTCCTTCAGCTGCTCAGTGCTCTAATTGGTACACTCCGCGGAAAGCGTTGACTCGAATATATTCGGAGTCAACGACTTCCCGAACTGACATTTTTTGAGTCGAGGACTCGTTTTTATATACTTGCTGATATGCTGATGGTCGCACTCCAATCCTCGCTATCTTAGTCTTGTCGTCCAGTTCTCGTTCCTACTTTGAATTTTCGTGGGCTCCTATCAAATTCCTAATTCCTATCACCTTTGCGATAGGGAATATGATTTTTTTCCAATTATTCGCAATGGGGTTCCTCACTTCTTAAATTTTGTGTTAGAGTTGATATCGGTAGCTGCTTTTTAAGTGCTAATTAGCGACCCAAATAAGGAAGGTCTTTTTTGACGGTGTCTATTCAGTCTCCACTCCTGCTTTCTTCATTCGATTGGTTTTTCCGGGGTAAATGCAATGCACAGAAAATCGTGGAGCGCTGAAGTTTCTGAGGAACATTGATCGTCGCGATGAAGGGCCGAAATCCTACGAGATAATTGAGCATTTTTGCTGGAGAATATTATGCAGAGAATATTAGGGACCAAATCCTGGCTATCAATTAATGTGCACGAGTGGTAACGCAGCCGAAATCGTGTCTTTATCTCCAGGATTAAGCTCTGAACTAAATCCCACATGGGACGATAAACCGATGCTCATGCGACGCCGCAAAATTATTCCTTTTTCAGTTGATGTAATTGCTTCATGGCATCCCTATAGCCCTCCCCCACCGACTGCGTCAACCTGCATTCACCGCGTTTCAAGTTAGTTGAGAACTTACTCCTTTTAAATTTCGTTGTAGTATTTTTTCATGTAAGTTAGTCAATCTAAAATGATATTTCAATTTTATCAAAGCAGGGAGGAAGCACGATAAATATAAGAAATGCACCTGACTGAAAATCCTAGGTTTTTTGCAAAAAGAAACGATTGTTGAAGAGGGAATTATTTACTCCCGATATATATTAGCATAGAATATTAACAATCTTTTCTCAATAGATTAAGGAAATGGAATCATTTCACAAGTGGCTTAAGTGAAAATGGCATGCGTGCGTTTTCTGAGATATGGTATTGACGCAAATATATTCGGAGAAAGTCGTCCAGACAAGTCCATGATGTTTGTGCTTGCTTTTGTAAATTATGACCTTCACATTAGTGATATCCGTTAGGAACTTGTCCGTTAAAAATTCCGGTGGACAGAGGTTTTCGATTATAACCCAGCTAGGTCTAAGGTCTAGGCCTAGGCCTGTCTAGGCCTGTGGTGTCCACAAGTGATGTGAATGAAGTGTATAGGAGATGGAAGAAAACTTCCTAATTTTCTTAGGGCATGGCGGAAAAATTATTTTGAGGCATTGCAAATAAGACACTTGCGCTGAGGAAACTTATGTAAGCGGTCGCGAAAGAACAACTAGAAAGGAGATTTTCTGAGGAAAGGAATTATCACCAGTGTTAGGTTACTTGGTTGAGATAATTAATGGGATTAAGTATTGAAATTTGTTAATAAGTTGAATACTTTGATAGATTTTATGAAGTTTCCGGGATTCTTGAGGAAGGTTTAAAGTGAATTTGTATCCCATTTTGGGAGGCCTGTGCAGAAATACAATGCTGAGGAGAGCAACAATAACAGAATAGGGAGCAGAGAACGGAGGTCCATCCACAATGTGAAAATGCTGAACTTCGATGATCGAAATCCCTTCGAGTTGATTGGTATTGGCAGTTGAAAAAGAGGACATGGGCTAGGAACTATAACAAATAAGAACTATCTGCCAATGGTCTATGTCAGCCCCAACAAATCTAAAATCCCTCGATTGCATCTCTCACGTCTTCCCAAAATAGTCAAGCACAGAGTCCCACATTTCCGTAATATGTCCTCAAACGCTGTGCTGTCCTCTCTTTCCATTTCTAACCTTGAAAACCACAGACTTAAAATGGATTTAAAACTCCTCCACAATACCCTTAACTCGACCATTGATTGCCCTGAACTGCTTTCTCTCTTCAACTTCAGGATACCAACTCAATCCACCCGCACCCATACTCTACTCCATCTGCCTATTCCAAGGATATCCCTCACCAAGCGCTCACCTTTATTTCGCCTCCCATCCCTTCTAAATTCACTCCCCCACACTATCGATCCTTTTTATTTAGCATGTAACCTTTTCACCACCCAAGCGATATCCCACCTGTCAACAAATTAAATATTTTCCCATTTCCATGTTGGGCTCTCGTTGCTTATTGTTATGCTGTTATTGTGTTTTTGTCGTCTTTCTTGTTTTTTTGTTATATGTTTACTATAAATTGGCGCTAATGCTGTATGTGAACAATCTTATTAAATAAAATAAATAAATAAATAAATTGTGGCTAGAAAAGAACCTAGCAAAACTAAAAAAATGTACGATACTAATATATAAATAGCCCGCCAAAAACAACACCTTGTTTTTGCTTCTCTCCAACACCTCTCCTTAAAAAAGTATATAAATTTCTTTATGCAATTAATACTTTTTAAATATTAATCTTGGTCTACTTAACCTGTAATGTAAATTATCATGTTTAAAGAACATAGTACATACATTTTATTCAATTGTTATTGACTCAGTTGATAAATGCCTAACATGGCTCTTAATAACTTGGTTACAGGACCTGGCAGTGGCTTTGAGAATATCTGCCGAGTTCTCACTTGATTTTACATACTGAAATTTTACTTCTCCACATTGCACTATCTTTCTGTTGTAGGGGTACTTGATATCAATATGTTTACTTCGATTGGAAATACCATTAGTCTCTGTGACACTCATTTCACCCGTATTGTCTGTATAATAGGGCGAGGTTTAGTTGATAGGTTTTCCTGTTATATCTCGGATAGAAAATCCTTGAGCCACACAATTTCAACGACATTTTCGTACATAGCTACGTATTCAGAATGACAAGAAGATATCGAAACAATCTTTTGTTTCTCACTGCACCTGTTCACTGCAGCATTTGCTAAGATGAACACATAACCTGAGACTGACTTCCTATCTATGGAGTCATTACCATAATCAGAGTCACAAAATATTTCAAAAGGTTTCCTTGTTTTTTCCAAGGTGAATTAATTAATTAAATTAAACTGCTTATTCGTAAATTATGTAATCAAAACTGCTTGCTAGCCTTCAAGTATCTCAAGATATGTATTAGCAATGTCTACCCTGGTCATGCGTGATACATATAACAACATGCCTACACATTTACAGTAAATTCTTTCACATACCTTCAGGTGGTACTCTCCATTAATCTTATGGTATCCAGTATCCAATGGGATCCTGGAATCATGAAATTCTATCATACTGGTAATTTTGAGTGACAGAAAATTGGATACACTCCAGGGATCCTTAACATTCAAACTACATGGCAACATATGTTTAAACTTATTTACTTGTTCCCTTCTCCCAACAATAATGAAATCATACACATACATTGTAACAATCAGTTGATCTAATACGTAAACATATGGGTCTTTGATACATTGGTTAAGCTTGGTGTTCGTTAAAATTTTATGGATATAGGAGTTCCAATTCTTACCTGATTGTTTAAGTGCATATAAACTTTTGTTTAACTGATAAACATTTTTTTTCTGGATCTGCAGCAGGAAAACCAGGGACTTGCTCCATAAAAATTACGCTATCTAAGTCACTTTTAAGATAGGCTCCTACTACGTCGCAATGGTCAATTTCCCAACCCCTTCAACAGCTATAGCAAAGAGAATCCTATAAGTTTTTCTATGAACAACAGGACTGTATGTCTCAAAGTAATCAACCCCCGGAACCTGGGTAAAACCTCTGGCTACAAGTCTCGCCTTGAGTCTAGTCCCTTGACTGGCTTCCTTCACAGTATTCTTCCTTCACTTGGATTTAATCACACTCGAATCCCTTGGGCGAGGAAGGTCTACCCATGTCTTTTGTTCTTGCATCGTACTGAGTTCCTCCAGCATCGCACCCTTCCATTGGTCAGAATAGGTTCCTGCCATGGCCTCCATGATGGTGCCACCACACTGCGTTGTCTTCTTACAGCAAGGTAGAATGTAGCCTGGGTGAGGCTTACGTATTCTCTCGGATCTTCTCACTGGATCCTCTCCTTGGACTGGTTGTGCCTGGGGTGACATCCCTCCTTGGATAGGCAGCTCCTCTCCTTGGACAGGAAGCTCCTCTCCTGGGACCCATGGCACCTATCCTTGAACCGCATCACCTGTGAACAGAGGGAAAAAGAATTCTTCCTCCCTAATACCTCCATGGTTGACTTCATTCATCATGGGAAACACATTCTCACGGAATGTCACATCTCTGCTGTTAAAAACCACTCGTCCCTTCATGTCCCAGAGTCTGTATTCCTGGACTCCCTCGCTGTATGCCAAGAGTACCCACCCCTCTTGCTCTTGGAGAAAACTGGCCTTGGCACAGCTACTTGGGTATCGAGGCCCAAACTTGACACCCAAATACTCGGATATCTCCAGGTCACTCTTCATGAGGTCTCTTGCCTTCCACACTTCCAAAGGTGTCTTGAATCCAAACGCCTTACTATGACACCTGTTTCTGATATAACAGGCTGTCTGTAATGCCTCAGCCCAAAAATATGATGGTAAACCTTACTCAAACAGCATACATCTGATAACTTTACAGAGAGTAAGATTCATTCTCTCTGCTAGGCCATTCTATTGTGCAGTGTAAACTACTGTTTTTCTGTGTGCTACTCCTCCAGCGGCTAAGAATTCTTGAAACATGTGAGCAGTATATTAATTTCCTCTCTCTGATTGCAGTTCTTTTATTCTTCTCCCTTGCATCACCTCCACCTTTTGTTTGAACTTCTTGGATTCCTTAAGGGCTTACATACATGCCAATCACGCGTTCCCTTCCGGAGTAGGCACAGTCACAAAGTTTCACTCACAAACACACATTTGTACACCTAACTGTGCTTCAATAATTTCCTCCATGCGGACCTATCCTTGCAAACCTCTTTTGCTTCATTTACCCCCATACACTGCTTCATACACGCCCTTCTGTTTTTAAGACTCATAATATTCCTCCTCCTAAGAATTTCTTCAACCAAATTGAACCACAACTTTCTCGGCCTACCTCTGCCTTTCCCATCATTCATTTCACTCTTATCATTTCATTGTTTTGTTATTGGACTCTCATCCATTCTCTCAACATGGCCAAACCAGCAAAGCACACTCCTTACGTAAATGTCCATCACTGGAGCATCTAACCCACATTCATTTATTACCCACTTATTCCTGACCCTATCATCCTACTTTTGCCGCAAATACTCCTCTGATAACTCATACCCACGGCGTTTAATCTAGAGTTATGACTATCCTGACATACCCATGTTTCACTACCATACAACAAAGTGGGGAGAAGTACACTTTTGTAGGGCTTCACTCTTCTTAGAAATTGCCGCAGCTTGCACTTATCGTGATGCTTCATCCACAAAAGTTATACTAAATCTTTTGAGCCTTAATGATGGAAGAGATATAGGTCCCATAATGTCTGAGTGAATTCGGTCCAACACATTTTTAGCTTTCTCACCTCCTCCCTCAGGAAACTTTTCTATTATTTTCTTTCCTACCACACATGGAACGCAGAAATCCTCTTCCTTCTTTTCTTATTATCTAACAAATCTTCTCGAAGAACTTCAATTTTTAGGATAGGGTAATGATGAACATGTCCAAGTCTACTGTGCCACAGTGACAAGGAAGCAACAGATGCATTTCCTCTTCCCGTCTTGAATTCTTCATTAATTTCCTGGATTGTTGAACCCCCCACTGTAATAACATGATACAGTCTCCCAACTCGGATAGGTTGGAAAGTCAACCTCTCACCATTATGTAATGTACGCACACCATCTTTAGACTTCACTTCCATACCTTTCTCTTCAGTTGGACCCAACGAGAGTAAATATCTTGCAATTCTGGTACATAAAATACTTGCGAGAATTCTACATCCTTCCCCCCCGCATACTTTAGACATTGGTAACGTAATCGTACCTTTACCCACGACCTTGACTCGCGTGCCGTCTCCAATTTCCACTTCTCTTGACACTTCTTTAAAGTCGTGGAATAAGTCTCGTCGGCTGGTCACGTGGTCAGATGCCCCTCCATCTAGAAGCCATACTCCATGGTTGCCCTGTGTGAGTGTGTGCCTCCTTGCACATAGAGCAACATGCTCCCTCTGCACCACTGACACCGAGGCCAACTTCTTTTCTTCTATCTTCTCTTCCGTCTTAAGACCGCTTTACACGGTACATTTCATCGTACAAACGAATTTACAAATTCACGGCATGAAGGAAATTGTACCGTGTAATGTGGTAAATTGTATGATTGTCTGAATGACTGAACGGGAAATTGAACCTGCTCTAATTCCATTCAGTTTCTTGTACGTTCTATGGTACATTAGTTTGTACAATAAAAAGTACCATGTAAAGCTGCCTTTATAATTTGGACAATCTCGAGCAAAATGGTTCTCCTTTCCACACGCACAGCACCAGATACGCCGACATTGTGAACGCTGTGGTTTGCCCCCAAACGTCTGTTCAGACACGTTTGCTCCTTCCCTGTGATATTTTGGATTGCTTGATGGTTTCTTATTGCTTGGATTGAGTGACCTTTACATCCCTTCTTGCTCACCTTCAGAGCGATGTGGGAACTTTCCAGCAGCTTCATCTTCTGTTCCTCTTCCTCCTCGAGTGGTGCTTGCTTCACATCCGACATTCTCAACTTTGCCGCTACAAGTGTCTTGATTGTAATTTCGTACTCCGATGGTGACCCGGTTAGACACAGAGCCGCCAAATGCTTATCTTCCAGTCCTAGTTTGTTCTTAGGTAACACTATTCACGTCAACGACTTTATTGATATATTCTTGCATTGACAAGTCACCTAAATTTTGCGGAAGCTCACATTTCTCGGAACTTAACCATCGCTCCATACTCAGTATTCTTCATACACACCTTCTCAAGCGCTTCCCATGCGTCCTTAGCTCGTCAGAATCAGTGATATCATTTATCAGCTCGTCACTTACTGATCTTGATATTAATGCCAGGGCAGTGAAGTTATTTTTGAAGCGCCGTCTTTCTTCCATCCTTTTGATCAAGTCGGGCATCAGCGGCATCCACGTTTCCAGTTATAGCTTCATAACCAGGGTGTTCAGCACTCTGGAAAACTGGGAAGACCGGGAGATCTCAGGGAATATTATTTTCACTGGAAATATCAGGGTAATCTCTGGGAAATATCGAGTTGACTCTGGAATTTTCTGTGATGTCAATATATAAAACAGCAACGGAAGCAATGTGCCTTTTTCGGCAAGTTGCTAAGTCAAATTTCCCTTGCGTTGTCGCATTTTGCATTCCTGTAATCACCGAAAGTAGGTACAATGTTTTCTATAGAGGTATATTGTGTTCTTATTGGTCATAGTCTGTAAAACTGTGGCGTAAAGAACGTGCCTTTATCGGCAAGTTGCGTAGTCAAATTTCCCTTGCGTTGTCGAATTTAGCAGAATACGGAAAATAGTCAATCCTTCAGTTTTTTAAATTGGTGATAATTTTATATCAATGCTATTCATATCAAAGTCTGGCTGTAATATAACCTTGTTCCTTGAGCACCAGCTTGACAATGTTTAAATGTAAGAAAGGGTGGTGATGTGATTTTCTCTCAAACTATTTTTAAGTTTTGTGTTTATTTTCCTCCAAATATGCAAGTCTAAAAATAATCCTTACGTTTTATCACCCAAAAAACATACCAAACATTTTCTTGTAATTAACGAGAAGAAAATCAGTATTTCCCCTGGAAAAATTAAAATTATGTCTATAAAACCTGGAAATCTCGGGGAATTATCAAAGGCCCAGCTGCTGGGCACCCTGATAACACTCCCGAACCAGCATCTCGTTCGCGATCCTTGTTCTCCAAGCATTATAATTACTCCGAGTAAGCTTGGGGGCGCTGAAGGCTTTATCTTAGCTAAACGTGCCTTCTGCCATTTTGCTACCTGTGATCTTGAACTTGAGTTGATGCCAAGAAAGAGCTGGCAGTTCCTAATTAGTATTTAAATTAATATCCTCTTTTTCAATTATCTACTGGGCCCATAACCTATTGGGGGTTGAAAAAGAGGACATGGTGTAGGGACTTTGAAAAATAAGAACTACCTGCCAACAGTCGCTAGACTTCCTTTATTTGACCGACTAGTTACAGAGAGAGTTCACACTCGACAACAAAAAAAAACCAACCGAGCAAAACAAAAAAGTACGATACTAATATAAAATTAGTCCGCAAAAAGCAACACTTTTTTTGCTTCTCTCCAACAATTGGCTTTTTGCGAAGGAGGTTGGCATTTGACTAAAAGCCTTTTGCGAAACTGAAGACTGGTGAATTTTGGGAATACCGTGACTCGCAACGATAATACTCCATCGGCGTAACGCGCCAATGCACGTTATTGCGAAACTCCTTTGAGAAAATATCATTCGATTTTTCGTTTTGAAATTTCATGCGATTTTTTCTTCCATGGAATTTCGCACAAGTGGGTGACGCCGTGAAAGTATTGCCGTGGCTCTTCCCAGTAGATTCCAAGTTCGTCAGCAGAGCGAGCACCTCATTGTCCTCGATGTTTGGCCTCAGCCTCGTGGACGGTGGCGCTTGGCTCACGATTTGAACTACTTCAGCGACATTATATGTCCGTATTATCCAGGGATCCGAGTTCGCGTCTCGGTTAATGTGAATGATTTTTCCTTGTAGTAATTACGCTCGAAGGAGAGGTGGGAGGGGATAGGGTTGGTATGGCGGATAGAGTACTGGCCAACCATACGGGCGGCCAGGGTTCAAATCCCTGCAGAGGTGGATGTTTTTCAGAGGAAACCCGATCCCTACTTGAGTGTCTTGTGGAGGGCACTTCAAGTACAGTACTCCGTCTGTCGGATGAGACGTTAAACCGTGGTCCCCTTGGCGCTTTTCGTTAAGAGCAGGCTGATGCTGACGCCGGGTTTCTATCCACCCTTCCTCCCTTACCTATCCCCTATGGCGCAAATGACCTTAGCCGTCGGTCGCATCCCCAAAAATCCAATTCAGGAGAGGTGGGAAGGCAGGTAGTGGAAAGGTTCTGTGGGTGACGAAGGAAGGGTGGAGGGAAACTCGGCGTCGTAACTGGCCTACTCTGCGTGAGACGCCAAGGGGACAACAATTTTAACCTCCTTTTTCAAGTGCTCCCCGCATGCCACTGTAATATAGATTGGGAGTCCAATAAAAATCTCCTCTGTTGCCGCCGAGATTCGAACCTGGGCGTTCAGTGAAGGAAGTCAGTACACTCCAGCACCCAATTCACCCTAATCACGTGACATTTCTTCGATTTTTCGTCACATTCCCTCCTTCTAAAATTATGTAGAGGAATATTTATTGCCTTGTAACCAGACATCCATGATAATTCTTTCACTCACATGGGTGTCTCGGGTGCCTTGGATACTAAAGATTACGGATGCCTGTACCACTCTTCCAGGATACCGATACGTGTTACGAGTTGATTATATTCGTTAGTCGCAGAAACTTTGATTCGTTGCGGGGAGAGGAGAGAGTAAATCGTTTCAAGAACTAGTATTTTTTTCGTATTGGAAAGGTCTAATCTTTGCTCCTCAGTGTGCGCTATCAATTTTTCATGAAGTTGAAATTCGAGCGGTCATAAACTGCTCGTGTTTTTGCGTCCTATATCTTATCTATATTGTTTCATCCGGTCTCTCATCCGCTCGAATCACCTGAATCAATTTACGCAGAGCTTTACTCGCGAGCCATTAAAGATTGGCGACGTTCTTTATGTAATATTTTTCTTATCATTTCCAAAATTGGTGTGACAATCCACGCATTCCTCGGAAGCACCACAAATTACCTCCGTGGCTGTTTTTTCCGGTGAGGTTTTTCGTATCAAAGTGATAAAGTGAAAATTCATATTTTGTCGACGTTTAACCTTAATATACTGGCAGAAATTGAATTATATTTGTGCCCCTTTTTATCCCTTGTTCATTTTTCTAAAGTGATGTATACGTAGTTTTATTCATGACTATAGTGGTTTATGCAGTCGTACTTTGAAGATGCTTATCTGCTATAGTTTTATTGAATAGATATTTTGAACTTAGATACATGTTTTATTCCTTACTCTTGAGCAATACGTCAAATCGATGTGAAGAAATGAGGTACGAGGATGCTCGCGGAGACTTTTGGTTTTCAAAATAAATGTTGATTGACAGGGAATAACAGTAATTAAAAGTTGAAAGGGGCGTTTGATGAGGCGCGTGGGGCTGTACGTCAGGGCCCTTGTGCGAGGGCAGGAGAAAGAGATAGGTACGTGTGGGGAAGGATGCTGACAGTCCGAAAGGAAGACAAACGAAAAGGTACCCAAACGGGAGAAAATAAAATTGCTCGAATCAGTCAAGAGGAAGTAAAGTCTAGCGGCTGCATTGTTATTTTTGGAAGAGCGGCTGCATTGATATCTAGGCTGCCGAAATTTGGAAAGTTGAACCCGAGGGATTCTGTCTTCTGTGGCCAGGTTAATGACGCGGCGGGCGGGATACCCCCTGATCCACTGGTTTGAATTCTGCTTCGGACGGTGGTTACTGTTTTCTACTCAGTCTTTGGTGTCAAATTAACCCATCTCTGTCACGAGTGCGTACATGTCCAAGCTTTATTATTTTGATTGTCTGGGCGTTTAAATTTTCTGTCGTCGCAATACCAACATATTAAGTCTCCTGTCTAGTCTGCTGGGACTTTTAGAGCGTCCTAAATTCGGTTTCCAGTTTTTCTTTTCAATACAACCGATCGTCCGGCAGATTAGCTCATATCCTTTATTTTCTTCCCGCTTACATATCAGGCTGAGTGTTTCCTGCGAGTGTTTCCGGCGAGTGGATATCTTTATGAGGGGGAGGAGAAAGGAAAACTCGGTCGATGGCACGGAGAGAGCCACAGATACCGTGTGCAGTGACGCACATTCCCCTGAAACGTGCAAGCGACTCAAAATTCAGGCTATAAATGTCGATCGACATTGGCATGTGTGACTGTGCAGCGTGGGCACCGACCAAGGGATGAGCAGCGGCGTGCAAACATTATCCATTGTGCGTTCCACATTTTAGTGGGCTGTACGGGCCTTTTGGAGAACACTGTGGGCTAATGGGCGCATCGTGATCTAACTTCACGGCCACATTACCAATCATTTCCGAAATCGCGTTGGGTTTTAACTAGCTTTTGAGAATATTTCTTAAGATTTTCAAATTTTAATTTAAAAAATATGTAACATTTGTTTGAGAACTAGCAAAAAAAAAACAATTTTACTTTCTCATTTACCGTTCCGAGGTTCCCACGTTTCCGTAGAGAAATTGAAAATACCCGAATACATCGTCGATTTGGCCTGCTCTTCTTCAGAGGCCGATTGTATGATCAGTTGAAGAACATATTATATTCCGGACTGGGGGGGTTATTTTGTAATTCCACCTCCGTGAGATTGACGTCATAATCGTGGAACATACGCCATTTTTCGTAGTTCAGCTCCAAAAATCCAGGGCGGCGAGACCATCTTCGGATCTTCTCGCGGTGATTTTTCGGGTCTTTTCCAAAAGTCAACGTCTCTTTCGCGTGACTCACCGACTCTTTCCGGTGACGCACTAGCTCCTTTGACTCTTGATATGTATCTTGTGACTCCAGATCCGTGTCTTTATCTCACCTTTTCGTTAATTCCATTACACCAAACTTTGGGCTCTTGAGAGCTGTCGCCACTTTCGCTCCACTTTGCTCGAGGAGAAAACCGTGGAAGCGCGGGAATTTGGTTCATATAAACATACGAACGGCTGCAATACGCACGTGAAATTCTTAAAGTCCCCGGATATATTTGCCACTGGTAGGTATTTTTTTGTTTGAAAATGTCATATTATTTATTTTTATGTATGCCTATGTATTCTGAGAGCATGGGAAAATGCGTTTGGGTATTAATATCATCATTTTAGTCGTGAGCTTAACAAGGACTATATGTGCTTGTTACCATTTCCCTTGGTAATTCACCGGACCCAGTGTAAAGGGTCTGTTTCCATTAAAACTATTGAATGATTCCTTACATTTCGTTTTGTTCCTTCAGTTGCGTGCGTGATGGTTCGCCGCGTTATGAAAAACAGTCCAAAAGAAGAAAATTCCTTAAGTTCAGGATTTATGACTACAAATTTGCATCTTTAAAAACACTACCATTGTGTCCGAAGTCATACAGACCCAGTAATGAACCACAGGAGGACATTATTTTGCAAGTAACGAAAGCCTTTGGGTAATTTGTGATGCTACCTGCCATCTGTCATCGTCTGTTCTAGGTAAGAGGTTTACGCAATACTTTGTCGACGCAATTGTTTCATTCCAAAGGCCAACGCCGAAAGCTAACAGTATTTGAGTGCATTCTGTTTGTGCGTCACTTTCAGTCATTTTGCTGTTGGAAAATGTCTCCTCACCGCCACAGCCGCACATGACCTTGCTGTTTATCTCATAGATAGTGTTAGCCGTTACATACAGTGTTAGTTTACATTCATCGTGGTTGCCTTCACTTATTTAAAGACTGTTGTGATTCCCGAAGTATATATTCACATCACCTTTTATGCTTTAGTCTTTTGGTTGCTGTCGTTGTCTCTGAAGAGGGTCAATATTAAAAAAAAATTAATAATTCACGCGAAGACGTCGAAACTGGTATTGAGGGAAATTAACCAATATTATTATCCGTAAAATTTACATTTTTCTATTTATTACCATTTATATTAATTGAGGCCTCTGAAACTTTCCACTTGACCGACTTTAACTTCTGCCTTTGGGTGAGGCTCTCACGTTCAAAATATAAGTGCTTTGTTCCTCAGCGTAATAGTTCACCCTTTTGTACGTAACTCGCTGGTATATTAGTTTATTCAAGTCATCGTCATAAAGTAGAGGTCAGCCACAGAGAAAACCACCAACCAAAAGGATAGACAGAAGTATTGCTATATTCGATTCCTCACACAATTCGAGAAGTCTCGAACGAAGGACGTTGAACAAGGCGTCTTAAACGTTTAATATCCATTCAAGACCATATGAGAGACGGCCATTCAATGACAATTGTTCAGGAATACTTGAAGCAACTTGAACGGTCTTTCACAGTGCCATATAAAGCTAGAATAAACTTATAAGCGATTTCCAAGAAAATCAACGACTATCTGAGAGTACTACAAAGCTTAGAGTCACTAGTCAAAGCTACTTGTTGGATATTATCGATTATATATCAATTTGCTTAAAACCACAACTATGAACTCCTCAAGGGTTGTTTACGAAATTTATATTCAGTTCGATTGCGAATTGGTCGTAAATATTCAGTTTTGGAGACGAAAAACGCATTAATGGAGTAAATGTAGGTAAAGTTGTATTCTCATTGAAACATTGAAGTGCTGCAGTCAAAATCTACAAGGAAAAATCGTCACAGAAGTGGGAACGGGGGTGGCGATGACAACCGGTTGCATCAAGCACATATACTTCGGTTCTATCCCGTACGAAGGATCTCGAATCCTACGCTTACAATCCCGATATAATGTTCGCCTTCAGAAAGATCTGAAACCAGATAGCTAAACAATTTTTTTTAATTTTATTTTGGATGAGACTCGCTGTAAATATCAATGCATACACTTTCCATAATGAGTTCAAGAAATAACAAGGCTAAAACGTTTAACAAAAAAATATGCCCACTAATTAATATGAACTGAGGGACAGTCATGCTTCAAATTCGAAGACAGAGACGCTAGCCGCTGGGCTATTGGGGAACTGAGTACTCGAATGAGGAAAATGTTGTTTTCCTGGCCTGATTTCCTGATTTTTTTCATGGCCTCTAATAGCTTCCAGTCGCCGGTTCCAAATATTTTTTGCAAAAATTAGGACTTTTTACTCCGTGTAAGGTTTTTATATGTACGCAAACACAGTCATTATAGTTATATATCGACTCATGCTTTATATTTTAGAAGGAAACTTATATATAAATCGTAAGTCATCGCAAATACTATGACGGTGTCCCTTTCTCGCATGGAGATATTGTTGCGACGAACGTCGCGGAAAATCGAATTGACACAGTGGGAAAGGAGTCAAAAATGACCACTACGGAATGATTTGCAACAGTCACACTATATTTAATATGCTAAATTACAATTATGATTACACGACAATGAGGCCCGCGGGCTAGCTGCCGAAACTTGACGAACGACGCCTGCTGACGAGGTACACACTTCGGTGGCCGGCAGAGGAGAGAGCCGCTCCGATGAAACGTCCGGTCGGTGCAGTCAAAAGGAGGGGAGGTAGCTCTGGATCAGTGGAGAAGGGGGAAGTAGGGGAACTGTTCGTCCAGCCATTGGTTGAGACGGCGGCGTAGAGGAGCACTATTGCCACAAAGTTCCGAAAAGAGGCCGCCAGATGCAAATTCACTATAAAAGTAGGGCACCTTGTTCTTGTCGCGCAATATCGCCGACAACGCGCAATATCGCCGACAGTGCGCAATATCGCCGACAGTGCGCACTTTGAAATCTCCCTACCGCACTTACAACATCTCGCGTCATGTCCGGCTCGCGACGGCGGCGAAATTATGGCCAAATTTGTGCCGAAAATTCGGCACATTGTGTTAATTAATTAATTACAATTAACAACAATTAATCCATCCTAAATATTCAGCACTGTAGCAAGAATTTATATAAATGAAGAGATCATTACAGTACGCCAATATACGCTAATGAAATTTATTCCAAAGTACGTTTGCATTCCTTCCTTCACTTGACATTATTTATCTTTAATATAGACTGTAATACATCTTACAGCTTACGCACATCTTTTATAATCTTGAGCACAACGGTATTTTTATGTTTAAAAGTGTGATAATTATATTAAACTGTTATTTTATGATTGAATAATAGCATAAAATACATGATGCTCCCGTTAATGTAGATGTAGATGTAAAACGGCAGATTAGATCTCGCCAATAAAATTAGAGAGATAGATTGTAGAACTGATAGGTATAAAATGTCATTTTTTCCGCGTACCATTCGGGACCCTAACAGCTACGATCATCGCCATGGATAGTGCGAATAGTGAGATTACCTAGATTGTAGATCTTTCTCTTTATATTCTCTACGTTCTTATTTATGCATGATGTAAATATTGATGTTCTTATTTATGTATGATATTTTGAATCTGTAGTAGTAGTCTTTGTATCCCTTGCATGTTGGAACGATTGACGATAGAATGTTCCTTGGTTAGTAGATTTTTAATTTGCGCGTTGCATGTGTGATGCGCTGGTTTCAATGTAGTTTCGGTGTTCTGCCGTATAATTCATGCATTCCTGGTGTGGAAGCACCCTCTACCACACACCCTTTGGGTGGCTTGCAGGGTATGACGTAGATGTAAATGATGTCGAAAAAATTCACGAGCCGTTCAATGTGATCCGTTCATTGGACTGAATGTGAGCCATTCAGTAAGCGAAACGGATCTCCCACCGAGGTGGAAGTACAAAATAACCCCCCTGGACGAGAACTTTAGTATTTACATACTGTCAGAGGGCTTCGCTTGTTAGCGATGAATATTGTTGGCACATAAATACAACAGTCGTCCTCTCCGACGGCGGCGTTGTTATGATCATCTCTGAATCCTCTTGGGCGATCGCCCGCGCATATTGGCGAGGACACCAATAGAACGTTTTCTTGTGCACTTCTAAAGAGCCCTCTATTCAAATGTCACCGTTTCCGACCGTTTCTAGGGAATGTCAGCCATCGAAACGGTTGTCGTTACAGCTAAATACGCGAATGAAGGCCAGGCACATTGTGGAGATCTTTTACCTTAACTTTCCCTCTCAATTTTGACTTATCTACATTGAAGTGAAGGCCGATTGTGGGGAATATTTTATTCCGCATTTCCGCAATTATCCATTATTACTTCACCGCCTCTACAGTCGGCTTCGTCCGAGCGAAGAGATGTATTTTTATCCCGCCTTATAGTGCCTGTTGTTGCATAAAAACAGTCTTATTGTATTGGTATTTACAAATTTAAAAATGAAAATAAAACATCTACATAATACCCCGCGAGCCGCCGCATGGGTGTGTGGCAAGGGGTGTTAGGTCACCAACCGTGTAAAGGTGTAATATTTTTGGAGATGAAATGGCGACATGAATTGTAGGAGTGTATTTAGTGGAGCTTAATTTTATTGTGGTCGCTTATTGTTCGCGGAAAGAACGAGTTTTTGTACCTATCTGTTCGGCAGAGTATATCTCTTATTTTATCGCATCTGTCAGACCTAGAGATGTAGTGAGGAGTCATGATAATATTCTCTATGTCGCTCTGAAAAACATCAATTTTGAATTTCTCAAGCAACGTAAGTCTAGCGTGCAGCCTCTTGAGTCTCTAGGGGTTCCCACCTAAATCCCTCTAAAAGTTGTGATACACAATAGGTGCACTCGTAGCAGTTTTTAACGAAGCGCCCTGCTTTCCTTTGTATTTTAGTAATTTTTTTGGTAAAATCTATTCGTCCAGGGTCCCAGTTCGTTTGCAGACAGTTCGCACGAACGTGTAGTCGTCATCAAGGCTCATACCTTTTTCGAGATGGCTTTATTTTAAGGCGCATTGAACCGTCTTTCATGCTCGCCAATCGGTCTCTCATCGGCCCGAGTTATTATTTCGTAGTTTTCCGCAACCATTCTCTCCATTGCAGTCTTGCACATTCTTACTGCCTCATTATTCCCGAGTGGAAAACTCAGTAGATCAAGAATTATACCTCGCTATGCAATCCTGCGATATTCGCCTAATTCATATTCTTCGTTTCCCGTGAAGTAAACTTGTAAAATCTTCGGCTTTTCATTTAGAAGTGGTGGTAACAATGACCAAATTTTATGATACCCATGTCCTTGGACTCCAAACACCGGATTAAGGCGACGCATCACACCCGCTCGACAGGTCGGATTTGTGATGATTTCCGACCCCAGATTTTTTGTTTAAGTCTTACGTCATCAACTTGAAATTTTTATAGTATAAAGAATAGACCTTTGCCAAGGGATGCTTGTTCCTGAAACATGAAAATTTTATCCCGGAGCATAATTAAACCATCGGGAAAACGGCAAGATGTAGGGTTATTTTTATAAAAACTACTATTATTATTGACATATCTAAAACTAATGGAGATGTATCAATCCCTCCTCTATCGGAATGCTAAGTAACAGCCGTCACGGTTGTAAGATATAATCTGTAATTGGTATATTTCGACAAGCCGCCTGAATGGTTTTCTGCCATGATGTGCTCGGACGGTGATGCAATTAGTTCAGTCTTCTTTCACAGATCTTATATAAGCGCTGCCTGTACTTACGCGCCGGAGACTTGGCTACAACTTACCGACGACTGTTGCCTTGTGCGAGAGTTATCCTGGAGTAGGAGACTCCTGTCGCTAAAACGCCTCGATCGGGTGCGAGTAACGCCATCTTGTGGATTTTCGACAGAACTTTTCCTTACCGAAGGGTATGATGCGTCCTCTTAAATCCTTCCTCTTCGGATATTGCTGTTGCTCTAAATGATGTCATTTGGAAGCATGCGTTGTGATGTCTAATTTTTTAAGCAGTCTCTTGATTTTCGTGTTTCACCCATCATACATTCTAACAATTCAGGCGGCGACAAATTTAGTGCTGGCAATCAAATTTTGCCATGTAAGCAGCGTATTCTTGGCTTTTCTCCTGTGAATTTATATATAAGTATATTTATATATAAGTACTGTCCTCCTTACATACTTTCCACCACACCTATTAAATGAATGAATGATTGCTCAATTTTCGCGAGGGATTATTTGTTACAACGAAGATCTTGCACGGGGACAACCACCTCGCAGTTTTGTGCAAGCGATTGCTATCTTTGTAGGAAACTGCGAATTCGCTGCTCCTTTCGTGCCAATTTTAGGTTGAAGCAGTGAGATAGCAATGTGCTGTTCGCCTGCGACTTCAAAGGTCTTTACGTTTTCATATCGAATCACATTTTTTTATTATGCAATTTAAATTTTTAAATCCTTTTTTCGAACGTAAATGAATAATCATTGCGAACTTTTCGCAACACGCCAAAACGTATAAGGACGTAAATTTCATGTTGGTAGTCGTCTGTTAACATGTAGGTGCTCCAAATTTTATCATTGGTACAGTTTTTCTCAAGTATTTTTTGCAGCATATATCGTTATTTAATCCGTGGATGAACTTGCAATGCGAAGGATAGTCAAGTCAGTTTTGTTTTAGATGACACCTAACCTTTTATTTAAAACATTTTCTTGTCCAAATCTCTTGAACAATTTCAGTGACGCTTAGACTCATCAGAAGAAAATACGGACTTCCCGTGGATTGCTTGCATAACAAGAAAATAACGATTCAAATCAGCAGGCGTTACGAGTGTTCCTCATTCCTTGGTTGGTCCACTAAAATGCAAAATACCTAGGACTATCCTGCTATGGACAATATTATCCCTGGGAGAGCATTTGTGTTGCTTGCTAGAACCTCGTGTAAAACTGTTTTATAAATTACCTATAACATTCATCAATTATAATACTTTTTTTTAATGCTATCCCCGCTAAGTCCATAGGACTTATCAGCAGGTGTCTACCATTTAAAAACTTAGTTCATTAGGAAATTGTGCTTTTTTTTTCTCGCTAAATCATTTTTGTTCTTCAATTAGCCAATTTTGAATTTGTTTACCTTAACCTCTCTAACTTTTGTTAGTTCACTTATATCATGTGGTCTCAGATTTTTGTTAGTTCACTTATATCATATGGTATTGAATTGAAAGAATTCTTTTGGCACTACAACCTTAAATGTACTACTATCGTACTTTGTATTATGCAGTGGTACCATATAATTTCTTTTTTGTCTAAATATTTCAATCTTTTCCGATGTGTGTGTTTTTTTATAGTTATTGCAAAAAAAGTTATCTAATATTATGCTATACCTGTATAATTCATTATCAAGGGTGTAATTTCGGTATTTTTCTCCCAAATTCCCTTGAAAATGGAAGTGTGTTAGCTCAGAGCGTAGAGCGCTCGTTTTTTCCACAGAACGCTGGGGTTCAAAATAGTTGGTACGTTAGACCAGTGACCTTTGATGCATCGAGGAGTACCAGAAGGAGTACTTACTGTATCTCCGAGGTGTAATCATTTATTATTTCCTCCGGAGCAGTTATTAATTTTCGATTTTAAATTGTAATATACAAGGGTACATAAATATTTAGGAAGCATCACATTCCTATTTTCCCTTCCCTATAACTTCGTGAGAAGTACCCGCCGTAAACAACTCGACAAAGAACAACAGACAGTTGAACAAAATAAGTCATGATGGCCGATTTATCACTGCTGTAAATATGCATTTAGAATCAGGCCTATCGATAATTTAAGGCTGAAGAACGTAGATAGTATGAAAATTCCCAGAAAAGTCCGTTTTTTTTCGAAAAAAAAAATTCGGAGTGTCAAGAAAATCCGAAAAAGTCTCCAAATGAAATAATAAAAATCCTTATTTAGCGTAATTGGTCAAGATTTGTCGATAGAAGTGCAACAGTCCCAATTATACAAAAAATTCGACTCTTTTTTACCCATTAAAATATGCTCCACCAAATAGGATACAATTCAATACTCAATACATTACTTTCAGAATCGCATTACATATTAGATTTGAGTGAATCCGTGATGCATCCATTCTAACATACATCAGCGTTGGAATTTAAAAAAATATTGTTGTAAAATTTTTCTATCTAGCATTTTATTTAGTCAACGATAGGTATAGTTTCGAAAATAAAAATAAATTACAAAGCAGAGCCTTATTTAGAAAACTGAGATTCTTTTCCTGTTATCACTCCCTATCATTCAATCACCAGTCAACATTATCTTTTACTGTAGAACTCTTTAAGCATTCTGTATTCTCATAATGTCTCAGGCCATTTCTTTCTATTGGTTGCGTGCGTCATGAATTCATTATCCATTTAGCTCTTTGCTCATTTAGACGTAATAGTTATAATAATAGTAAGTGTTTGGGTAAAAAGACGAGAGTAAGTAGGTAAGACTTCAGTAATCTGGTGTGTACCAATGAACAGAACGCTTGGATAAAATGATGTGCCGCTGTCTACTTCATAAAGTTAGTTCTTCCAGTCAGTAATCCAGTAAGACTTTCTTTTTACTCTCGTCTTTTTAGTTTCCCCCTTGTAAGTTTCATCTATTATAGTATATATACCTCAGAAACAAGTTTTGTCGTGGGCAGTGCATGAACAACGGAGATATTTAGCTTCAAAAACTGGACTACTTCCTCGTTCGCCACGAGGGTCGGCGTTAAAATGATGTGCCGCTGTACTTTGAGAATTTATGTCTTGGTTTGTGTAAATGCTAGTGCAATATTTTATGCACCAATTTTAAGATAATTTTGTTTTGATTTCATCAATATTTTTATTATATAATATAACAAAAAATGGAGACACGTCACTGTAATAATCGACACCGTGCTACCTAAACTTAGCAGTTTTGTCTACTTCATGAACTTTGTAACTCAACCAAGGACTAACTGCGAAATCTACAGCATTGACTTCTCACCAAATTCTCACAATTTTAAATATTTCGGTGGGTCGCCCGCACCTTCATCAGTGATAGTAATTAAAACAATAAATAGGTAATAAATTACACACCCTTTGGTCCTATATACAAGAAACATCGCTTGAGTAGCGTCATGTTTGGCTTAGGCAAGGAAATACGTTCCCTACGTAAGGTGTAGGGAGAAGGATTGTACAATAATAAACCAGTATTGCCACTTCTTAGGTAAAAATGACGTAAAAATTTATAAACAGATAAATGTCTTAAGGGGAGCAACCCAAGACAACATGATAGAGGAAAACTTCCTCTTATTCTTTGCTGGAATCGCTGTAGATGCAGAACGAAAACATTTTTTCTTCCCATTTTTGCATACATCATAATATCCAGAGCGATAGTCGTTACTCAGTGGAATAAGTTTCTCTCTCCGTAGCGTAGGTAAGTTGGACCGAAAGATATGGAGGTGAACATCGAGTTCTAAAAAAGTGTTCGATTTGTTGAATATTTATTATATCTATTATTTTTTCTATTTTTCAAATTTTATATAAAGTTAGACGCATGCGGAAATGCTCTAAATACCCTTGCAGCCCACAGACTCTCAATAAGGCTTCTAACGCGTGTTCTACAAGTTGCCCTCGTAAAAATCAAAAGACTTTGCCGAACTGTAATATTCAGGTTCGAATCAAAGTGAGGTCGAGCGATTTTTTCGTTTCAAATTCTTCACGTCAGAGTCTTATCCAAGAGGACAGCGTGACTGTGAACAGAGTTCGGTGTGGCCTTTCTCAGAGCATTATTTTTTTGTTCACCTACTGCTCAAAAGATTACTAAAATTAAATAGTATTACTTGCGGATAGGATTTTTGCTATTTATTTCCTTGGAAGGTAAAAAAAAAATAGCTGGCGTCGATCGAGTTTGCTGGCGGAAAGTGGAGGAGAAATCTGTCTTGGATTCATTGACTTCCGCGAGTCGCCGGTAGATGGCAGCTGGGTTAAGGACTTCGTACACCTCTCGCGCAGTTAATCTGTGCATATTTGTATGTCGTTTCATGTGAATTATCTGATGCCCAACGCTGTCATGGATCAGCGGAGGTCATTTAACACCTTCGAAATGGACACCTCTGTCTCAATTTATGTTCCAAGAATACACTAATATCGCTTTAATGGCTGGTGGTTATAATTTCAAAACTACCGCTCATATCTACACGCCGATGACTACGAACTCCAGGCCACTCATCCGCGTATCGGCGTGCTACAACACGTGAATGTTCCGTTCACGAACGTATTTTTGGATCCGTTAATCGGTACAAGGCTCTGGTTGTGTGCTACTCTGAGTTATTGTAACACTTGAAGAATTTACGTTTCTAAACGAAAAGTGTTATTTCCTTGTGTCGCTTTAAGTTTGACTGGTAGGACTCAAGTTGTCGCCATTATAGATTGAGATGGACTTCATATTAATATCGTTTAATGCGTTTGGGCGTTGTAGCTCTTGACATAACTTTTGAATAGCATTTAAAACATTTTGCTACATCAGAAAAAAGAGCGAACAACTTGATGAGGAAAAAAAGAAAAATAAAATGAAAAAAACCGGATAAATATATGATCGCTTCGCACTTGAAAGTTCGTAAGGACTTATTTAGATTCTGGCATTTTATGCTCATGCTTTGTGTATCTTCTTTATGTCAAACTGGTTTCAGAAGCCTTTAAAGTTTTTTTCGTATTCGCGATCAAGTCCTTTTAGTGATAGTTCCTGAACAACCTATGGGGTGCTATTTTCAAATTACCATGCTTTAATATCCATTATTGTGCTTTTAAACCGAAGGTTTATACTGCCTTAACTCATTATATACTATGTAAACTCTTGCATGCCAGTTTCATATACCCCCCCATTATTTAGAATAGAATAGAATTTATTTACTTTCATTTAAATGACAATAAATTAAGAAACATAATAAAATTTAACATAGAAATGAAAGCTCTAGATGGGCTCCAAGGTTGAAACCTTATTGATCTACATGCAATTTGTATAATGTTCCCTTCTATTATCTACTGTATTATGATGTAATTACAAATTTGTTTTACGAAATCAGAAAATTACATTAAATATAAACATAAAAACACATCCTTTAATCATTTTTTAATTTTCAAGTTGTACTTTGTTTGGTTATGAATAAAGAGTGAAGAACAAAAAATAAAAACAGCAACAATATTTGAATACATTCAACATTTTCATTAAACAAAAGAAAGTATCTGAAATATTTAAAAAAGTTTTATAATATTTACTTTCCTCCCATGCGTTAACTATATATTCTCCATTTTCAGATATTCATTTCACATGTATTCCCCCTCCTATATTTCGAGCCTATTGTCACTACCCATCAATATCGTACTCCGCCTCATTTATCCGCTTTTTTGTATTTATAATATTTTATGGCTTATTTTCCAAAACTGTCACTCTTTTTACTGTGATTTTAGCGTTTGGCTTTTATAACCACCCTTCGTCCATCTTTTTTATGGCCATTCGGTTTTTAAACCCCTTTTACAGCTTTTTATTTATTTATTACCAATTTATTTTCCAGATGTGTCGAGGCCTTTTTGCGTACTGGTGCCAAATTATCCTTGTAAAAGTCTTTCATATGTGCATGCTCTTTAACCGAAGCGTTCGTACAACTTCATTCTTTTTGAGCATTTTTACGTTTTTGATACCAAATCCATCAACAAAATAATGACAATTTCGAGTCAGTGACACGACTCTTGGAAGAAATTTTTGCCATTGTTCTTTCATGATTATTTGATTTGTACCCTTTGTCGGTTTTTTAACAGTTTGTTTATCTCTCTGGTCCTCCATAAAGTTCCGGTTGCTTACTAATACTGGAGACGCAATAGCAGAGGCCAGACGTCCTATCAAAACCACTGGGAAAACACCGAAGCGGGCTTCATTCTATAGTTTCCTACGTGCGATCCATCTTGTAAAAATATGTTTGACTGTCATTCTATGTTTAAAAATGTTTAAAATTCTGTATTGCCAATATTGCATTGTCACAGCCTCTTGGTCGGAGGAAGATTGGACGGATCCGCTTCGTCGAACCCAGGATTAATAAACATAAGTCAAGTCAAATAAATGTAACCCTAGATACTAATGGATTTTTGTGGATTTTATTTGCTTGATTATTCTCAGAAATGACCGAATTCTCTTCTTTCTCCTTCCAGGTGAGTGAAAAACATCGACTCAACCCCCATTCTCTGATTGCAATCTGAAGAGTCGCCTTTGTGTGTGTGGCTACGCGTCGGTAAGTCGCGGACTTTCCCTCTCATGTGCGTGAATCATTGTTACCTCGGTGGCAAAGAGAGTAGGAACAAGGGACCGTTCTAATTCGTCTAGAGGTTCTAATTCACACTTCTCTTCATTGTTAAACCCTTTGAATTTTTGCTAAGTTTCTATTGTATTGCTATACCGGGCTTTGGACCCTGAATGAACATTTCGTAAAATAATTAAGACAGGTAATCCATGACAGTTATGCAAAATAATTAGATCACGCCTTTCTAAATAGGCCACCTCGTCTCTTATTAAAATTAGCGTCTTATTCCTTCACGAGAGAAAAAATGTTGGCAGTGAAGATCACATTTTTCCGCTGAAATACAATTTTTTCGCTGAAATACAATTTTTTCGCTGAGCAAGGATATTCTCTTCAGGTGGCTTTCTTAGAGATGAATCTTTTACCAAAAAAAAGCTAATCATTGTTTGATGTGGCTGTGGAAAATTGTTTTCTTTTGTGGGAATGACCTCATCTTCTATTTTGAATTAAAGTTGCGACATGTGAAACTGAAACTCGGTTCACTTCACATGTTCATCCATCCTTAATTTGTGCTCCTTTTTTGTGTTTTATGTTATACCTTTCTTCTTAAAGGGCCACTTAAGTTTGCAAACGCTCTATAGCAGCCATGTTGGTTTGCGAAGGTATTTTTTCGAGTGTCCAATCTCCTTTATTGATTGAACGAACTGAATTATCCCATGGTAATTTTTTTCAATGGAATAGACTTTCCTTAAAAACCCTAACCGTCAGCTCAATTAGATAAAATATATAGTTAATTCAATCTTGAGGTCCGAATGAATGAATGAGGACAGGTGCAATAAATGCTCCTTTGCCCTTTGCTTTGTCATGCACCAAGCCATAAGACTCGCTAATAGGGGTATGACATTGCCTCGGAAAAGGGAAAAAGATAGGGTGACCCCTTGCTTGGTCGGGCAGTATGCCGACGGGAAGGCCCTAGGGACACGACAATATAACCAAAGATACTTTTCAGCATGGCGTAATCACTGCGAGTTCAAGGTCACAATGTAGTTTTTTTATTTAATCGTCGAAGTCTTCCCGATATCAATCTAAAAGCCTTTACTTTTAAAGGTGGAAATTTTTATTACCATGGATTTTAACGTACTTAATGTGTCTTAACTGTTATTTACTATCATGTTAGCGCGGTAATGTTTTTAATTTTTGTATGTTTCGATGAAATAATAACTTTGTATAATCCACACAAAACTTTAATGGTATGAGCCTGACCGGTATCAACACTTTCGTGACATTCTCAAGGGACAATACAATTCGTTTTTTGGCGAGCACGTATTTGTATTTTATGTCGGAAGAGGGGCAGAGGATTGAGGTTGAGGAAAGTATGACTAAGGATGAAGGTTAAGGGTGAAGCATCGGGCTGGTGGTGGACGTAACCAAATATTTTCTGGAAGTGGGGGAGAGGAGCTTGGTAGAGGGGAAAATGATGTAATGGTACCAAGTCATTTAACAAATCGGAACCAAATTGCTTAGCGTGCGTCATAATTTCAATGTTCTCAATAAAATCCAGCTTGGCACCTTTGTCAACAACATGTAAAACATTCACATTAAAATCACTCATGATTAAAATTTGCTAAATGATTGGCGAAAATAGATTTGTTGTCACAATTGATAAAATTATTAAAATGTTCTTTAGCTCTTGCACTGTCTGCGCTCGGAGGCTGTGCTCGCCAAAAAACGAATTGTATTGTCCCTTGAGAATGACACGTAAGTGTTGTAACCGGTCGGGCTCATACCATTGAAGTTTTGTGTGGATTATACAAAGTTCTCTTATTTCATCTCAATATGAACTCTGAATTCCCCAAAGTTAGCTCGAAAACCATTGAAGATATTTGCGTATGGCTGGAGGATTTCGACGAAAGGAGGGTGAAGGAGGTGTGCCGGGGTAATCGACTAAGGCCCAGTTTTTCAACCTCGGGGTAAACTTCCCGGTGGTCCATGGTACCACTAAATAAGGTGGCCCATTCCAAAAATGAGCACGGTCTGCACATCTACATAATTTGGATTTCATGCAGTGGCGCCAGTTTGAAATCTCCCGTCTAAACATAGGGAACGTTGTCTGTTTTTGTTGGGTGGAGAGCTATGTATACTAAATATTGTATACCAGGAGCTGTTTAACCTGTCCATCGCTGGATGTGGATGGTGCAGGATGTGACGCTAAAAAATTTGCACCACAAGAATCTCACCAATCGCCACGGGTCTTTAACAATCTCTGAAAACTGTAAGTAAGCTCGGATTTGCTACTAATGGAAAGTTAATGGACATGTTACACCATAGGAAAGGGATAATTCATATACAGTACCTTAGATTTGTAGCGACTGCACATTATATAATTGTTTGGTTACAACGCATATATCAAAATATTTATTGTACATGTAATGGACGCCTTGAATAATATGCTGGTATTACCAATTTCTGATTGATGCTATCAATAAAAGACAATGAAGTTAGGTGTAAACATATATTCAGTTACAGTAGATGAATCTGGAGGTAAAGAGAAAGGAGCTGGAACTGAAGAAGAGAATCGTCAAGTGTTTTTTTTTTGGAGTGTGTTTTTGCATGGTGGGGAAACGTGGACTATGACAGAAGAGGATAGAAAAAGGATAGAGTTTAGAAATGTGGATTTTTAGGAAAATGTTTAACGTCACGAGGTCTGATAGGGTTAAGAATGAAGAGGTGTTGGAGAGAATAAAAGAAGGAAGAGAGCTCTTAAAGACCATTGAAGATAGGAAGAAGTGCTGGATGGGACATGTACTGAGAAAGAAATGTTTGTCGCGAGATGTACTGGAAGGAATGGTGGATTGAAACCGCAAAAGAGGAAGAAAGAAAAGAAAGATGATTGATGACCTGGATGGATGTAGGGAGTTACAGAGAATTGAAGAGGAGAGTAGAGGACAGAGAGAGATGGAGGCACCAAGGACCTGCAAAAGCAGACGACTAATGATGATGAGATGAATCTACTGCTTAACTTTATTTTTCAGAACCGATGTCATGCATATGTTCTATAACATTCGTCATTACTAACACCTCATCTTGCTTGAAATGTGTGGAATTATTTTGTTCTCTGCATAGATAAGCATCCAGTGGTATTCATTAATTAATACTATTCAGAATATTAATCATTGGTTTAGTCTTTACAAGTTTACTGCATACTATCATTTTTGCTTCTTTAGCACTCAACTTTATTCTAGATTACGCATCGTTCTCTCGATCGATTTTTCTTTTCTATTCTTGAAGAATGGTATGGTCGACACTATGATGAAGGGTTTACCTTCGTTTGCTAATATCTCTGGTAGAATAGTTGTTCCACTTTCTTTAATAAATCGATCAAAAGATATTATTTAGTGTTTTTAAAAGAGCTGAAAATAATCTCCTTCATTTTTCGGGATCTACCGCGTATTTGTGTTGTGAGTGACAACAGTTTTCGCTGACACTACTGTCAGCGTCTTCAAGTCGAAGATGCCGGTTCATGAGTTTGGCCCTCATAATATAGGACCTATTTCCTGCAAATGTTTGGTGCTGCTCCCTCATTGGCCCTTTTCAGGATTCTCCTTCATGTATCGTCCAGGTGGTCCTCTGTCCCTGTTGAAGTTGTCCGTCCGTGCTATCTCGATTAGCCTAGGGTTTTAACTGCTCTCTCTCTCACTATTACCTTGGCCTCGTCAAATTTGATGTCATGTCCCGGGGTCCAGGCGTGCTCGGATACGGCTGACAGGTGAAATTGTCCAATTTTTGTTGCTCTCCGGTTTTCCTGCATTCGTACCTTTATGAGGGCCTAACTCATGAACCGGCATCTTCGACCTGAAGACGCTGACAGTAGTGTCAGCGAAACTGTTGTCACTCACAACAAAAATACGCGGTTGATCCCGAAAAATGAAGGAGATTAACGTAGAGCACCGCGAAAGCCTTCGTTCTCACAGAGCTGAAAATGTACTCCAAATTCTTAACATAGTGAGACTTGATTTGGGGAAATTTTTTAACTATCCCGTGTTGATAGTTCTTATAGTTTGCATAATGGCCTTGTCATTCGAGTGGTTTAACAGCTATGAAAATCTTCAAAAGTAAATGAGGTTATTAAAAATTGCAGGTTCAGAGAATATTAATCTTTATCGAACAGGGCACGAGGAAGATTGCTAATGAGTTGTTAAAAGTAGAATTCAGTATTTGGATGGAATATTAAGGAGTCTGTAAAATGTTTTGAATACTTCAGCTGAAAAATGAAGACGTGGCATGTGAGATCAAGGACAAATCTACGGGGAAAATTAGCGGTATACCGTAAGGAAAGCAGGAGGAAATTGATGTAAAGAATGATTTTTAATTGTTCACTAGTACCTATGAAATGAGTAAATACCTCAATGTTCGTAGATAGAAACAGCCCTGGGCCATTTATCAGATGATACCTTAGTCAATATTTCAACTTTGGTCAGCTTTGATACAATGTCAATTTTGTATTACTAATCTGCTGCGGAGCGATTACTTAAACCATGCATTTTCATGCTTGAACAGATAATAAAAATTTATATTTTTTTATTTAATGAACTGAGTATAGGTATAAAACCCATAATTATTAGTACTTTTACAAACTGGCATTTTATGAAGATGAAATTTGGTTGAATCATAGTACCTACTCACGTACTGTACAAAACTTCTTGGTAAAATCTACAATGATATGTTGATACTGACTGACAATGTACCTTATTGTTCAATTTGGATTAAATCTTTCATTATTTAAATAGGCATTGCTTTGAAAATGAAAGGATGGACTAACAGAAGATTCCCGATACCCGTAAATGCGCGCTTTAACGTCAGCTGCAAATAAAAACAACAAATATTACTCATTTATATTTTGTACGCAATTAACAGTCGTGTGAATCTTTGATCATTGAAGATTACTGAAGATTAATTTAATCTTAATCCTAGTTGACTTAGAAGAACTAATAAACGCATGAATATCTCCAACTATGTCACTATTGCTTCAGCTAAATATCTCCAGAGCGAAAATATCGTTTATGAGTATTCCAATACATGATGTTCAGTTGTTTCCAAACTTAGTTTTTTCTTTCTCCGGAATGCCTTATCCTTTTCACAGCGTATCTGGTTTTCGACAAGCGTTCTCAGAAAATGTCATTTTACAATGAAAGAACGAAAGTCAAATTCGAATTATTTTCTTCGTATTCTTCATGCATTCACTTGTTTCAATTATACCGCACCAGAGATCGCCACTGCCGCGTTCAAATTCGGGGACGTAGCATGTCTTTGGGCGTCTGTCACGGCCAAAAAAAAAATTTCTTCTGGGTCGTGGACTAAAGTCGATCATTGTGGCGAAGCACAGATATTTGCAGATCGACTTTTGTCGACTATCGCGGTGAAAGGGTTAAAAAACTTACCTCTCCTTCCCAAATCCTTAGGGAAATGAAAAAATACTTCACTTTTCCTCATCATTTACGATAGCTATTGCTCAACCAAAGACCGCGAATAAGTACTACATCGCTTGACTACGGAAGGGCGTACTGCTTTTGGAAGACTGCTTCCCTATAACGGTTCGCCAATGGAAAATGCAATCCTGTCAACGACACGTGTCCCGCGACATGCGCAATGACACACCTTATGCATGTACTGTCGGCGTCAAAATTATATGCCTCTGTACTTTGAAAATTTATATCTGGATCCGTGTAAATGCTAGTGTAATGCTATGTACACCTTTTAAAGCTAATTTCAATGAAATAAAAATATATTTATAATGCTGAACCAGTTACCTGAGTTTTTATCCATTGTTGCGACCTGGTGAAACTGGTGGACAATGACAGGAAAAGGTAACGGACGCTCTTGGCTATATAAGAAGTCATTAGCTGATATTCTGGTTTGCTGTTTTTAATTCGTATCTCCATCGCGTATTTTTACTTTTAATGGAAATGCATTCAATAAATTAAACGTGTGGCCTTTATCACTGTATCAACAACCATTGCCCCTAAAAATCTGCCCGCGACTAGGTGGTCATTTGCTTTCTGCGAACGGCGGCATGAAACTAGATTTAACGTACTTGACCGATACCATTCATTAAATATTAAGATAGAGCCGTTAAATATTGAGGTAAAACATGCTAGCTCTGGTGTATAGATTTATTCATATCTATGTGTACGATTTGAAAGAGTGGGTTTAGAGCAAAGTCTGCAGTGAGACGTGAATATAACGAGCCTTAGAGAATGGAGAAGTGGCATTTTGTTTTAGCGGATAATCTTCTTAAGCAAATCTGGTGTTCAACGAGTAACAGTTGTGCGAATATAAGTAATGTCTATATTGCTGCTTTGAAGCCAACCAAAGAAATCTCCGGCTAAATGATGTAATAGATACTTCAAACCTTTAGCAAACATTCCGTGGTCCAGCATGTGAGGAAAATGATGAGAGTGAAATCCTTAGGGAATCAATCATCTGGCTCTGCTGCATTAAAAAACCCATATGTTCGCTTGGGAGTGTGAATTTCAAACTGTTAGGAGTGTATACCGATATATTTCAATTGTTATTTATTATATTGCCTAATAAAGAAAGCGCTTAATTTCATCAATTAGCAAAGCTGAAGGTACATGCGGACGATTCTGCAAGTGCTCAGAGAGAACGTCGTTTCGTATTTAATGGTATGAGTTTTGATTCCAATGCTTTTTTGTATCTATGACTTTGTAAATGAACCCGTTTAGTCGTACGTGCTTTTAAAGCCGAGTTCAAATGACTCTATTTGAATATCACTTAACATGCTCATGCATGCTTCTATGATGTGCTATTGTATTACGAAAGTTATCAAATGCAACACTAATGCGTCTAACGGCAGTTGATATCACTGGGCAGTTAGAGTTAAGGATTAAGAAACTTGTCCAACCATTTATCCTCATACTAGTTTCATTCGCTGTTCCTGGTTGGTTTTATCATTTCCTGAATACTCATTTTTATGTATTTACTTAAATCGTCGGAATTATTTCTGGGAGTTTAGGTTTGAAATCTATCATATTTTCATGTAGCACCTGATGGAGAAATGTGACTTACTAATATATACCAGTAACCATATGATTGAATTAAGTATTGTTGATTTCTGTGATGTTAAGTGCCAAATTTAATACTTGATGCATCCCTCAATGTTAATATATATTAATTCCGGATGATATATTGTCTTATTAAGAACAATTTTAAAATTGCAATGACGACCATGGAAAAAAACAGAAATACGTAGTAATTGATAATTACGAAGAACATACCTCCTCATTATTTTAAAACAATATTTTTGAGCCATGTCCTGGAGTACATGTACTTACGGTTATCATTCACTTAAGCAGCTCGTCTGTGAGAAGTAGTTATGCTAAATGGCAAAATATCCCAAAAATATAGTTAGTATTTCTATAATCGAAGTTCATAATTTATTCAAATTGAATGTGCACTTTTAAGTTGTGAAAAAAGTGACATTAATATTGCTTTGAGTTTAGAATTATCGAGATGCACTTTCATATTCTTTGAACCAATACTCTATAATCATATCCGCACCTTTCTCACCGATCATTATAGTGGGAGCATTCGTGTTTCCGGACACAATAGTTGGCATCACAGACGCGTCTATGACGCGGAGAGAAGACACGCCCCTCACCCTCAGTTTGTCGTCCACGACCGACTCCGGATCGGATGATGGACCCATCTTGGCCGTCCCGACCGGGTGGTACTCCGAGGTGGCCACGTGTCTCACCACACAACCCCAGTAAGCGTCCGTTGCAAACCGCTCATGAGAACAACTGGGAAGAGGGTCCCTGACAGCACATGCGCACAACCCTTTGCTCAGCGCTTTCGTGCCCGTGGTGAAATTAATGGCGAATTTAATGCCCTCCACCAGGGTGTCCACGTCTCGTTGGTCGGCAAGGTAGTTGGGATCTATGATGGGAGCGTCCTTCGGATCCTTGCTGCGCAACTTAATCCTCCCAATGCTCTTCGGTCGAAGGATTGTCGAACCCATTATCAAAACGTTAGAATCTTCGATGCCCCCAAAAAGATTGTCCATGGTTTCAAAGTTATAGCCGAGATACATTCCGCTCTGCGCCGCTGCGGTGAAACCCTTTTTGGGAATCACCGTGAAAAGATACTGGACGTCTGGGTAGTGGCCCGCTGGATCTGCGAACTTGGTATTGACGAATCCGGCGACCACTCCAGCTCCTATACCGGATAGTATTCCACTCCTCGATGTCAGGTATTGGAAAGCTGGCTCAAGGGGCGTTGGATTGGAAGAACGTGCTTTCTCGCCGTCTTTCTTTAACCCTTTGACAACTTCGGCGAATGAAATTTTCCTGCCTGAAGGGCACCATTTGGGTCGCTTGAATTCCGAATCGCATTCCTTGTCTTCGGGGTGATATATCTTGAAAGCTGGGTTAAATGTGAACAAGTGGTCTTGGAGATTGAAACCCACTTTCAAATCGGAAATGACGGAAATTCCCAGTTCTTCAAGGTGCTCATTTGGGCCCACACCGGACAGCATCAGGAGTTGTGGTGTGTTAACAGTTCCACCCGATACCACAATCTCCTTCTTCGCCTTAACCATCAGTTTTTCTCCGTTTTTTATGTACTTTATGCCCACGGCTCTCTTGTCATCATCAAATATTATCTTGGTTGCCAAAGCGTGTTTGAGAACGTGCAAATTCGGTCTGTTCTTCGCCGGAGAGAGAAATGCCTTAGCAGTACTCACTCTTTGGCCGTTCTTAATCGTTCCGTCAAGGAGAGTGAATCCCAGTTGACTCTCTCCGTTCGCGTCGTCATTTTCCATTCCGAGTTCCCGTGCTGCCGCCATAATCGATGAGACTTCTGGCTCGGGATAGCCTCCGAAGCGGACGACATTCATAGGCCCATCTCTTCCATGATAGGGGCTGCAAGATTTACTTGGTGTCTGCATGGATTCCGACTTCTTAAAGTACTCGAGAACCTCGTCATAGCTCCATCCCTCGTTGCCTTGAGCGGCCCAACCATCGTAGTCCTTTTTATTTCCCCTAATATAAATCATGCCGTTAATTGTGCTAGATCCTCCGAGCACTTTCCCCCTCGGCCACCTGCATTGCCTTCCCGTCAATCCCAAGCAGGCCTGCTCTTGCGGTACTGGACGGTAACCCCAGTCCACCTCCGTGTTCTGCAAATTGAAAAACAAGGACGGGACCTCCGATGTCAACGGCGGGTCTCCTCCTGCTTCGACTAATAGCACGTTCCAGGCCGCCACCTCCGACAATCTGCTAGCCACGACAGAGCCCGCAGAACCAGCGCCCACGACAATGAAGTCATAATCCTCATTTGGATGCCCTACGTCCGGAGGGTATATTGTGCTGTCGGCCAGGAGACACTGGGCGGCCACCAGGGTTTGAATAAGGTTGGCGAAGATAGCGCTCGCGGCGTCTGTTTGGGGCGCCGGACAAGTTGTACTGATGTCCTGGATCCTCATGGCTAATGTGCCGCTGGCTGGCCTTGACTTCTTGGTGACCGCTGAAAAAGTAAATATGCGAACATTTTAAAACCGTGGACTTAGTCATGGTATCTGCCACAACCTCACAATCGGTGGAAAAGGTGGCATTCATTCATTCATTACGGTATCTTACCGACTGATTAGTATGTTTTTGAACAATACCTTCCCTAACGTCCCAATATCTCGTTCATCGTCCCAAATTCCCTCCTGTATCACTCTCGCCATTAGATTCCTCTGGAATGAGTTATGTCGACAACTATTTTTTTTCCAAGTTATTAGCGAGATTGAATTGAAACGATTGTGAAATGCGAGTCTGCGATCATCCTTACTTATTTGATAGTTTTACCAAGGATTAGTTACTACTACTTATTAATCGGCCATTTAGCTAGTCTTTAAGTGTTAAAAAAATGTCTGCCTTTTGCTGTTTAATAACATTATTGTGTATTAGTATTGATGAATGTCGCAGTAATTTACTGATTCTACTTTGCAAGATGTTTACCTTATGTATTAAGACGATGCGCGATGAAAGCACCGTGGTAAATGTACACTTTTATCTTGGTCTCAAGTAGACTATTTCGTGGTATGATATTAACGAGCGTGTATCACGAATTTTTTACAACTTCTAAACAACGGTCGACCGGCGAATGAACTAATTACTTTTTCACATTCAATTCTTCTCTGTACGTCTTCCATGTTGATAGGTTCGCTATTTCTTTTTAAGAGAGATTTTTTAAAAATCTCTAAAGTGTCTGACTCTATTCCATTTTTTTACACTTCGGTCAGCTGCTCTTCGATTCCTTACGATCAAATTTATGCCTGCTGCTCGTTCTGATATCCTCAATCACATCCCTTTCGTTTCCACAAGTATTCGCTTAACATGAATCAAGCATTCAATTACGCCCGGCGATTCCTTTTAGTAGACTCACTCTCCTCATGAAAACATTTCCCGCGTAGCTCTTCACATCCCTCCCTCGCAATGGTCTTCTTCATTCATGACATTTTCTGAGGTCACACCCCCGCGCCCTCCCGAACCTCCTCCCCTCTTCCTATCCAAACCTGTCCTTGGCCTCATTTCTCTTTATGCGAAGACGTCCCGGTCTTCCCTAACGCCTTGTTTCCATTACGCTGGTTAGGACAGAGGTTGGGTTACCTGCCCGCGTTCCAGGCAGGCAGTGGTCATGGTACTACTACTTTTAGTAGTACCATGTGGGCATTAGTACTACCATGGGCAGTGGTATACCCTCGGAGTAAATATATGAAGAGCTCTTATTGGCGCTGCGCAGTGGCCGTGAGATGAGGACAACATTGAAACCAGGTGACTTTGGGGAAAATGCGGGAAATTCGATGTTAATTCAGTTTATGATTTTTACAAATCGTCGATTTTGGAATCTGTTGGCCTGTAGAATGAGCATATATGCGTATTTCTTTTGTTTTGTTGCTTATCGGTACACCAAACGCTCTCAACTCCATTGTCCTCCAATATGTGTGTGTGGTACTATTCAAATACGATTTAACTTCTATGAATACTCCGCCGCCAATCCTATCGGGTCGATCACGTCTATAGATTTTAAATCTTGTCGGAAAAACTTCGCTATCGTTAATATCCTCTGCAAGCCAGCTCTCTGATTCCAATTACTATATCTGCGTTTTCAAATATATGCTCAACTTCGGCTCGTGTGTTCTTTACTCTACGGAAATTTACTATTACTAAATTTACATTGCATTTAACTTGATGAATGTCGGTTCGAGGGTTTCTGTAAGTCTGTGAGTTATCTTTTTGATATTCTCTGAAACCACTGAGAAGCGAGTTTTTCTTTGAAGTTATGCAGTTATCTTGAGAGCGCGAGTTGAAAATATTTTCGCTATGTAAGTAATATTTGTTTATTTGTGCTCCCGCTAAGTTTTATCGGCAATGAAGGCCTACGTTACACGGATTTATTCGGAGGCTGTTATCGGGTCTATACTTTTGAATCCCACTAAAGGTAATATGCAATATATCATATGGTACCTAATGTTTAAACTAATGTTCCTGCATAAGCCCTAGGGAATGCTGCCTACTTTCGGATTCCCATTAATAATTTATGGATGATACACTCGGATTTGATTTCTTTTTAACTGCAAAGTACCCTTTAGATTTCCCTACCTCTCCCCACACAAGCCAAGATTCCACTTCCATACAAACAAGCAACATCCTAAAGCTAATATAATTCCACAAGTACCACAATTGCTATTTGGTTCTGCCATCCATGTTTTAAGTTCATAAAATAGATTGCACATTAACAAAGCTTGCTTCTTCTCAATAATCACCAATGTAAGCCGAAAAGTAATATTAATTCGAGCAGATATCGTTTGCTTCGTTCAGTGCGAAGCAAAGATTTCACTATTTTAGATTCTCAATACAAGAATAGAGCATAACAAAGAATAGATTGTTATAAAAATATGATAGAATATGTGAAGAGGAGGATTACATGGGTTTTTGTAAGCGTAAGCAAGATAACGAACAAGAAAATGTATCAAAGGTTTCCCTGGGTTAATAGATAAACTTCATAACTCTTGCATTTCCCCAGATTTCATCACTTACCTCTTCACTACTTTGTTAATAGTACATTCACCGTTTATGGAACCTATGTATGTATTAATGCAATCCATAAAAATATTTATTTCGATCACAAAATATTGTTGTATCATATGAAAATTGGAAAATATCGGTGCATTTAGCAATTTATCTTCATAAAAGAAAATTTCCCGGAGGTCCCACTTGTGGGATACTGTTCTCACTTGTTGACTACTTGTGTTTCCATTACGATTTCTAACCCTGGTTACAGGGTTACTAGGGTCAGCCAACCACGGTTAGAAATCCAACCACATTTGGCGCTAACTGGCGTTTCCATTACCAATTTTTACTCGCGTCAACGCTTACCAGCGTAATAGAAACAAGGCATAATCATCTTTGAACTCATAGAGATGGCCACCGCGGCGCGCCGAGTTAAAATTTACGGTGCGCCACCTCGGTCAAAGCATCGGCGGCGGCGCCGAGGCATGACACACGACAACTCGCATTTCGGTGCACGAGTCTGCATCCATAGTCGCACCAGCGAGATTCTTACCCATGCAAGGCTGCCTGACTCCCTCTCTCCCGATGCCGGTTGCCAACTCCTAAGCTTCGATTTTTCTAGTGCCCTTTTTTTGCTAGTTTACTGTGAGACATTGATCATGTTCCAAACCACCGGTTTTCGTGGTTCGAACACGTGTGATCGGTGTTTTTCGTACGAAAATGATCGCTCATCATTTTGCAAATATGGTGAAAAATTATCAACAGAGAATGTTGCTACCCTTTTCAACTACTTCAGCTACTGTGGAAGCGGATGACTTGTCAGCTGAAGGCCTAAAACCTTCCCATTATATTGCGATGGTTTTCATGTCCGTCCGCAAGAGTCGGTATTAAACTTGAAAAACTTTTGAAATAACTTCCTGTACTATTTGAAACAGTGGAAATAGTTTTAATCAGCGCAAACTTGTATTATTCCATCGCAAAGCGACTTATGTACGGCCGTGAGAGGGCCCTTCAAACCGTCGAAATATTAATTGCGATCTACTCGCAGAGTCTTTTAACAGCAGATGGCGCGGACTTCTCCGCTGCAAGAATGTGCAGCGTAATTTTCAACTGAGCGCGTGGCAAGATTTACCAAGGACCATTATTGTAGCAGTTGTTGGGAGTAAAAGTTACGTAACATAGTGTGTTCAATATAGTCAGTTTATAGAACTTACTAGGGATCGAATGCCGTTCTGTTGATAGAGAGTGGCGTGGGCTGTGCTGTCTCCTCCTTCAGGCTTCTGTCTAAACGTATAGTGCGCCCAAGACGTTGTGTCTTTCTGGCGACGACGTGTGCTTTTAAACTCTTCTCTCAGCGGCGAAGGGGAAGGCCCTCCCCTATCCTCCCCATCTCCCGTCGCTGTATATCCTCATTTTTTCACAAAGTAATGCACTCCCTTACATTTTTCTCATCATTCGCGTTAAATTGACTTTTCTTGGTTGATCTCCTTGGTACTCATTCGCCTATATAAAATTATTAAACATAGTTTATATCGATTAAACAGGCTCAACTTGGTGGGACCACGTCGTGATTAAAAAATAATTTCCCTGTGAACTCTTCCACAGTATATTTTATTCATTTCGTCCCAGGTTTTGACTTAATAATTTCGTTTTCAAGGTTTGTTTAAAATGGTTTATATGACGCTGTGCGGCCAAAACCTGGGTCGGAATAAAGAAGATTGTCGTTAAATTTTACAAAGAGAAATTAAATTGAAATCGCCTTCAATTCAGGTTTTATGTTTCGGAAAAAGACTCGTTCCGTTTTTAACAGGTTGCATCTTACGCTCTACGCTCTCCTGCCATTTAAAGCCCCCAAGTCCGTGTTGCTCATAGCAATTAATTTCACAGATTGACGGATCGAAATTGCTAGAAAGCAGGCTCAGAATAAGAGTAGTGTCTATTTGTCCAACCTATCTATGAATTTGGGCATGCATTCTCGTATTTTATTGCTCATTACTATTCTTGCATTTTACTCGAGGCAGTTTTCAATGTCCATAGAGACATCCATTGAATTGTGCAATGAAGTACCTCGTTCACGTGCCTTTTGGCTTTTTTCTCTGCCGTATCTTCTCTTTTCTGAGGGTGAGGCCAAATTCTTTCAACGGTAGATATGTCACGTATGACAAGTATGAACAGTTGACGTCCGTATTCCAAGGTTAAATGATTTGTTGCACGCTTAGAACATAAATTGTGTTACAGAATGCTTGAAAAGTATTGAGATGATTATCTTGAAAGTGATAAGTTCATCGAATGTGGAAAAAGTGATTTTCTTGTACTTCTCCGCCATGAATTAGGTAGCGTTTTACGTGAATTTTGAGGCATGTGGGGTCACACTCAATGTCTTCCGTTTTCAACACTTTCTAAGTGTGGTGTCGTTACTCTTCGATGGAGGAACATTATCATGGCTTGTTCAAAAGCTGTTGGTGTCGAGTGAATGTTGAGTTTTTTAATGACCGAATCAGCAATGAAAAAGTCCTTAGTGCAATGGGAAGAAAATATGTTTGATGTACCTCTGAGTGGAAGAAACAAACTGTAGGTGTATGATTTGCAACACGACAGAATTTTGAAAATAATAATCAACGGAGAAATGAATGGAATGAATGACCGTGGCAAGAAAAGAACTAATCTCGTGAACTATGATTGACAATAATCGGTGTTATAACTGATTACAATTATTCGAATACTACAATAAGTTCTGCATTTAATGCTCAGTTGAAATTTATTTCTGTGATTGAATTTCACAATGATATTCTTGACATTATCGTAAAATTAAAACTTCTCGCTAACTTGCGTAAAATTTTTCTGATGGAAAAGATATGGAACATTGTTCATAAACACGCTTCAGTACTTGTACACGCAGCTATTTCTGGCTCATCAAATGCCACTTCTTCCGCAGAGGCAAAATATATTTCCTTTTCCTAAAATCTACGAGCAGTACTACTTCTTTTTTGCTGCTAAGCGAGCCCTGGTCTCCCCGATCGATCTGATTCCTGTCGTTCAAATCTGCGACCGTCTTACAATCCCTGGCAATTTTCCTCTCAGCGATTCCATCATTATTCAGACTGCTGAACAGCCTTCATTGAGTATTTTTGTATCTAAATCGGTGGATTTTTTTCTATTCTTTATAATTCAATTAATTTAGACCCGAATTCAGACGTATTGGAGCGTTGATCCACGAAATTCAAACTCTGTTTCAAGGTAGTTTGAGCAAAATATCATTTTACCTATGAATGAAAGAATTTTGTCTCATTTTAAAGAAAAATATATCACTTCCAATGACACCAAAAATTCAACCCCTTACCAAATTACTTCCCGAGATATTTGCCAGAAAATACCAGCCATTTTACATGGGAAATGGTGCGTATATGCACTCCACAGAGCCCTTATATTAAAAATGAGGCATTTCCTACACTTAGATCTAGTCAAAAAAAAACAGTGTGTAGTTTGTATGTTTTCTCAACTATTGTTGAAAATCAATCACATTATCACCGCAGAAAAGTCTTCGGGGTCACAATAAACCTACTGTTTTGATGGAGTTTAATACGTACCGCGTGAGAAAAATGAGCCAAGTTAAAGAGTTATATAGATATTTTCATTTGATTACTTTCAATTTCTGTCATGTAAAAGTATATTATTGAACCATTAATAATGCAAAATTTAATACGTGTGTCTCACAGCTGGTGAAAATAAAACGTATGTATCGATTATGGTCTCTATTATGATTAGGGAACTATCTCGCTCGCACTACCTAAGTTATGAGTGTGTCCGGCCATATGTCTTCGGGTTGTCTTTGGGCAGTTCTTTAGACATGATCTGGGTACACGTTTCTCCAACCGGCTGTATGTAAATTGTAGGGTCTTTGAAAGTGTCCAATAGGTTAGCGTCTTCTGCTTTGCACCGCTCACACCAAATATCGGCGCCCGCTGGACAGTCATCCCATGTTGGCGTTATGAATATATATTATGGATTGTTATCTCGTCGCCAAAAACTGTTGTCTAGAACCCGTAAACAAACAAATTTTTGGAAAGTTGTGCCGCCTAGTGATGAAAGACGGAGGTTCAACTGTAAATACAGTCGATAGTTTGGAAATAAACATGTTTTACTGGTTGTACCATGAATATACACGGGTTTTACGTACAATTAATCATAATACATTGGATAAAAAATGTAGTACTACACGCTGGACGTAATTATACACTTTTTTAATATCGTCCGGTCTACAGATATACCTATTTAATTCCCCTCCAAATTTTATTCACACAAATGCTCAATTAACTTCTTAGCACTTCGTGAATATCGCTATACGGAACTTTAATAATAATTTGAGGTGACTTCATGAGTATTCCCAATGGCCATCATTGCAGTGTAGGTAAAAAGGAATGCGCTTACCGCCGCCTTGAACAGATTCGTATTTTTCAATCCAAGTCTCCTATTTTGGGTCCTCGTAGACGCATACCCTGTTTTGCAGCCTGGTATGAAATAAGTTCTGTTTAAAAAAGGCATTCTAGATTCTTTCTTTAAGCTGAACGGGCTCCATTTACAATAACAACTGAAAAGACTCTAATGGAAGTGGCGCCAAGGACTGAGTGAACTAAAAGTGGAAATTTAGGCAACACGTAGCCTAGGCAACAATTCCAATCATCAAAATCCATAATATGTATTTATGGTCGGCGTATTGTTTGTTGAACATAATTGTTCCCATGTTGCCATCAACGCTTTCTCCATTGCTAAGATGAATCTCAATTGCTGCTGTTCGCCTATAGATAATACATAATTTTTCAATGAGATCATCTGTCGGCCGACACCGATTTTCTCTTTATTTTCTTATTAAGTAGTTTCGTGTCGATTCGTTTTTCTGAGTGTTCCACACAATCGCCTTTTCCATCATAATTATCTTTGCTATCGCTTCCTCGTCTGGTTTATCTTTTGAAATATTCGAAAATGCCTACAAATCGCCCTTCCCAATGCAATCTTCGTATTTCACACCAAATTTTTTGCAGACTTTTTGAGAAAACATTTTGATGACCGCATTCACTTGCAATATAAAGCAGTAACTCCATGTATATTCGGTGGACATCGACTATATTCATCATGATGAAGGAGGTTATAACCTATATGATCTTTAACTTAAAGCCTTCAAAATGGCGTAATGATCCGGAACCCGGTGAAATGAAGTCTGGAATCGCATAAAGTTTCCCATCTCATGATGAAGAATACTCACATTTTCCTTGCTGAAATCGTGAAAGCACTCACCCAAAATTCCTATTGGATATCTTATTCTATCACAATCGTTATCCATTATAACTTTGATTTGCGAAATCTCGGAAGAAGCAGTGTGGGGAATGGCGCTGGAATTATATTTCACAATTTTTTCCTGATTAAAGAATGCACTAACAAGAGTTTTCCCGTCTGTATTGGAAATTTAGACGAAACCATATTCAAATATTTTGCCATCGAATATAGAACTCGATTTGACACCTTAGTATTTAATATCATTAAATGAATGCGTGATAATGAAGTCATTATTTCGCGCTTAGAAGAAAATCGACGCATCTGTAATCAAATTTTTACGAAATGTATTCCATATGCCTTGGGGCTGTACGTTAAATGGCATTGACTTCCAATTTACCAAATTGGTATAATACGGTTGATTTTCACTTATATTTACAGAATATCTCATGTGAGAATGAGTAAAGTCTCACGAAAATCTTGCCTAAAGAATAATCACCTCAATCACCCTATGTCCCGCTCTAAGTTCTTCATTCCGGATCATTGAAATTCCGATCCAAAACCAGATTATATTCATGACCAAGCAGCTTCAAGCTTATCAATCAAGGCTTAGCGCTGTCGCTTGCTTTGCCGACGGATACGTACTTTTTGTCTGCTTCTGCATCACACGTGTTTTTTCAGCTGAAAGCCTCGGTCCGAACGGTCCCTTGGTTTCGTCTACGGACTCACCTTTGTCTCTGGAATTGTAGCCGTGGGAAACTCGTGGCATCGTGTCAAAATGTAATATGCTTCATACATGCATGCATACCTATTACGCCGTTCCCTTCCGGGGTAGACACAGTCACAGAGTTTCACTCACAAACACACATTTGTACGCCTAACTCTGCTTCAATAATTTCCTCCATACTGACGTATCCTTACAAACCTCTTTTGCCTCATTTACCCCCATACACTGCTTCATTTGCGCCCTCTTGTTTTTAGACTCCTAATATTCCTCCTCCTTAGAATTTCCTCAACCACATAAAACCACAACTTTCTCGGCCTACCTCTACCTCTCGCACCATTCATTTCTGTCTTCTATATCTGTTTCGTTATTCGACTCTCATCCATTATCTCAACATGGCCTAACCAGCGAAGCGCACTCCTTTCATATATGTCCATTACCGGTGCATCTAACCCACACTCATTTATTACCCACTCATTCCTGACCCTATCCATCCTACTTTTGCCGCAAACACTCGTCATATAGGTAACTCATATCCACGGCGTTTAGTCTACTCTTATGTCTATCATGACATACCCACGTTTCACTGCCATACAACAAAGTGGGGAGAAGTACACTTTTGTACACGGCGATTTCCGCTTCCTTAGACAGGCACTCATTCCTTGATATGCTCCACATGCTACCTACCACTTTCCTTCCCGCATTCGCACGTCTCTTTTTCTCCTCATCTATCCGTCCATCTTTCGCAAACGTCTTACTGCATTATTTTCTAATTATCATGAAGGAAGTTATTCGTGATATAATTCACGTCACAAATTGCCACTAATATTATTTACATGCCTCAGTTGCTTATAACTTCAAAATCACATGTTAGTGTCTTCTATGAAAAGTTTTTCACCACCTCGCAAGAAGAAGAAGATTTATGTGGTGGAAGAACTTGTAAAAAGATTTAATCAAGCAGCTCGTATGGTAGGAATAAGGTAGTGCCATGCAGTATTAGCAGAGGCTAATGGAATGTCATTGACCCAGAGAATGAAATTTTTCATTTATGGAGCAACCGTTTAACTTTATTAGCAAAACAGCAATACTGGGTCTTCAGACGTAAATTTTCCTGACAACATCTCCCCATACAAGGTAGTATAGCAAGCGTTTGAAGCCAAATTTAATATAAGTGACGCTATCTTCCATTGCCAAAATTTTAAATATGTGCCATTATTTTCAGCTATTATTACTATTCATTGGATATTTTGAACCCATGTGTGTTATAGGCTTTAAGTACTCCATTACACTTCAGTGATGAGTTGTTAGGAATATCATAGGGTTCTGAAATCAGTCCAAGAAAAATGTATCCGGAATGTATCCGAGATCAGAGCTTCCCTTATAATGAAGAGAAATTTGTAAACAAGAAGGTACTTAGTGGAAAAAAATACATAAAATAGCTCAGCTCTTTAGCATCGTCGTCTGGCAATTTTTTAACGCTTTCAATCCCTCATCTACACAAGACTGATGGCAAAGGGGGAAGGGGGTGGCGGAAAGGGGATAATGAATGATTAGGGTGATGGTGCAGATGGGGGTTGAAGGTCCGCTAAAGCGTTGAAACCCAGATTATATGTGTTATTTTAATTGTGGTATTGTAAAAGGTATCTATTCATAACTTCTCGAGAAATATACCGTTGTACAAATACGCTTTGGAGTTATCATTTAAAGATAACCAGACGGAACTACATTAATAGCTGACCGGGATACTATTTCTACGAAACCAGTCATCCCTTTCCTTATGCAGGGTGGCGATCGTCAGGGAAAACCAGTAAAACCTGGACTTGTCAGGGAATTTTGAATTTCTGGAAAAGTCAGGGAATTCTCGTAACAGTCAGGGAGAAACTGGAATAGGAATCCTCATTATTTCTCTACCATTACATTTATTCCGCCTTTGTCTTTCCCGCCCTTTATTTTACCAACTTAAACTGACGTGCGTCGCTGACGTGCATGGAATAAGCACCATCAGTTCGTAGAGTATCCATTTGTGTGTCTTGTTAGTTGTGAATCTTACAATTAGTTATTTAGTTGTAAATCAGACGTACAATGTATCCCTTTTGTATATCCTTTTTGAGATATTTGCCTAGTTGTGCTAAAATCATGATCACATTGTATTACGCTCATCACAAGGAATCCGAGGCTTTGTTGTCCGGAAAAATTTACTTCGCGTTTTTTTTTTAACTTCCGAAACTCAGGTCGATAGGTAACTGCTGGAGCACACTGGCTAATAGTTAATACATGCTTGCAGTTCTAAAAATAGGAGACGATGATTAGAAAGTTTAAAGCTGGCGTAGAATATTTAATTCAGCAGAAAAAAATATTCCAATAATTGGTGACCTTTTGGCGATCGGTCAGGGAAATTGGTAAATCAATCTGGGAAAAGTCAGGGAATGGTCAGGGAATTTGAAAATTGGATATCAGTAGCCACCCTGTCATGACATTTTTTCCCCTACGCTCCCTTTATCTGACATGTGTCTTAACGCTCCATGCCTAATGCCATCGCGGGATTTCGCTGAGTAGTCCGTGTAAGTAGTTTCGTCGTCAGCAAGTTGAATCAAATTGGATAAACCCGCAATAGCGGAACCCCTTCAATAGAGAGAGATCAGCGAAGACAAAAACATCGCAAAAATGCCAAAATTAAGCGCAGAAAGGCGACATTAATGCTATGTGAAGTACTGCGTTAGGATATGGTTATGTCTGACGTGCATGGACTAAGCACCATCAATTCATAGAGTATCCAGTTGTGTGTCTGATACAGGTCGACTCTTAATGATCACTCATTTCCTTAAGGAAGACACAGGCTACTCCGAGTCCTTCGTATCCTTTCAACTTTCAACTTAGTTCAAGGCGGTCGTGAGGGAGCCGTAAGTGATGATTGAGCTTGGTCCAGAAATCATTTTGCGTTGGACTAAGCTGAAAGGATACGAAGGACTCGGAGCAGCCTGTGTCTTCCTTAGGGAAATGAGTGATCATTAAGAGCCGACCTGTATCAGATCCATACCTCATTATGATAAGATTGGTGATCAAAGTTTAGAATTTACGCGTACAGTTACGTCACTGAAGTACATGGCGAATAAATTGATTCATTTTTATTCCCGTTCCGCCAATCCTTTTTTAGTGTCAATCCTCCTTCCGTGATGGAAGATGTGAGAAAAGTGAAAAATTGTAAGTATACTCGGCTTTATTCACGGAAAAAGACACTCAGTATACGTTACATGAGGTATTTTCAACTAAAGAGAAAGAGAACATAATTATTAAGTCATTAACCGGAGTAATATGTGATCAAAATGAAGACACTCCGATTGGTACGGGTGGTATCGTAAGGAATTTTACACAAGCGGCGAATGCCTATTCACAAGAATGTCACTTCATCCTCCTCATCACCGTAATTTTTGGACAATATTTTCAGCAAACCACCAGGGTGAAGCATGGCAATCTTCTCGTAATTTTCCTCCTCCTCCTCCACCCCCTGCCAGTCCTCTTTGATCATGTCCGACAGTTTCTCCGCTGTCATGATTATTGACGCCACTAGATTGCTGTTTGGAACTCTCGGGAAGATGGAAGCGTCGACCACCCTCAGGTTCTGCACGCCCCTCACCTTGAGTCTTGGGTTCAACACCGCTTCCGGGTCTTCGTCGTTTCCCATCTTAGCCGTGCCGGATTGGTGGTTCTCCGGGCCCGTGTACCTCGTCACGACGCAAATCCAGTACTCGTCCGTTCCGAAATCTTCACCCTCGCAACCCGCCACCTTATCTTCAATCAGCTGGAAGTCCCACGTCTTCAAGGCCTCTGCCTGTGTCAAGTTGATCATCATCTTAATCCCCTCGACAAGAACCAGGATGTCCTTCTCGACGCTGAAGTACTGCGGGTCCATCAGCGGGTAATCGAACGGGTTAGTTGAGCGGAGCTTGAGGTAACCCCTGCTCTCCGGGAGAACGTTGGTCGGCCGAGCGTTGATTTTCATCCTGCCGCAGTCCTTGACCTGCGTCTGACCATCCGAACACTCCATCTGTTGCCCCGTCTTGGAGCAATCGGCGGAGTACCCGTCGAAGAACACCTGTAGGTCCGGGAAGTCTTTCTCATCCTGGTACTTGGAGACCAGGTACCCTGTGTTCTGGGTCAGACCGGTGGACGACATGGGCCCGTCGCGGTTGTTCACGAAGCGATTGAGCACGTCTAGGTCGAGAGTGTTGTAGTCGGGTCGAGAGATGGTGAAGCCGACTCCTGCGGAGGCGTGGTTGTGGAGGTTCATGCCCACACCTGGAACGTCGGCGACCACCGGGAGGCCCAGTTCGGTCAGGTGATCCTTCGGGCCCACACCGGACAGCATGAGGATCTGCGGAGTGCTCAGCGCTCCAGCGGACAGGACAACTTCCTTGCGGGCGCGGACGAAGTTCTTGGTTCCCGCCGAGTCGACGTATTCAACGCCCGCGGCGCGGATGCCGTCGAAGATCACTCGTGTGACGTGCGCGTTGATGGCGACGCGGAGGTTGGGCCTGTTGTAGTTGGGGCGCAGGTACGCCCGGGGTGTGGAAGCCCTCAACCCGTCTTCCACCATCATCTGCGCGATCACGAACCCCGTTTGGTTCATCCCGTTGACGTCGCCGTTACTGTAGCCCATCTCCAGCGCTGCCTTGACGACGTCCTCCGATAGGACCGGATGGTCAGGGAAGGCCTGCACCGGGAGAGGACCGTCGAAACCGTGGTATCCCTCGTCCAGGTATTCTTGGTTTTTGTTGTTCTCGGATTTTATGAAGTACGGCAGGACGTCGTCGAAACTCCAACCCTCCACGTTCCATCGGTCGTAGATCTTCCTGTTTCCCCTGTTGTACATCATTCCCTGAGGGCGAAAAATGCAAGGGTTGAAACGTGCGTGCGAATCAGGGATCAAAATTTATATTAACCCAATAAATTTTGGTCGTGTGTTAATTAATTTTCCCCAGTTAATAATAACTTAAAGATGCTTCGCTGCAAATCGTTATGCAGTAGCAATAATGATGTCTCTTGCCGAGAAATCAGCTGTATGGTTTAAATAAGGTAATACATATGTGTGGAAATGGTCATACGTGTAATGGTAAAGAGATGGGCACTTTCGTTATACTATTACTAAATTTGTATGTATCAGGATGGTAGAAATATTAGCGGACTTACTGGCTTGGCGGCAGTTTTGTGTATTTATTAGAAGGCTTGGAAATAGTCTGATATCTCTTTTAACACTAGTGCTGCCAGTCTGAATGTATTAAAAATGCCAAGGAAAGAGGGCGTGTATCAGAGCTTCTGATTTAAATATTTGAAATGAAACGGTTTGAAGCCTAAACGCTTATTATTAAAATCATGAGGTCAATAACCATAATTCTCCATTTTTTTCCAAGACTATATAATCGGACTTCACAGATCGTGAATGTCGGATGTTTAAAATGTGTAATCTTTGGGCGTAAGAAGTGGAGCGCGGTGTTAAAGAACTAAAGTTGCTTTTATTCATTCTCTGGTGAATCGCTTTTTGACGAAGAAGTGTTGCAATACACTAATGCTAGTCGGGGAAGTAACTAATACTCATCGAAATAAAGTTTGCTGACTGGCATGTTCCGCAAAAATGTCCTGACAACCCAAAATATTAACCGTTGTCCTAATTGACCAAACCCTCTAATTTTGGTGTTAATTTCGATCAATGATGGCTTATTTTGCACTCGATTTTTTTAAAGCGCACTATATTTCTCCCAATTAGGTTAGGAGTATTTCTGCTGAGTCATTGAAACGATGGAATTGGTGAAGTTGTGAATGAGGTTTTGCTTATCAGCGTAAGTCCCTCCGTATCCAAACGGATTGGTGTTCTTACTTCACTACATATTTCTCCGAATTTTTTTTCATCTTTGCTTGTGAAACAGGTGAGATATCTACTATGATGTCGCTATGTACATCAATCAATTGTTATAGCTCACAGTGAGTGCAAAAAAATCGCTGAGCATAATAAGTTTGAATCCCAGGAGAGGCATCATGGCGGAGAAATCTTTATAAAGCTAGTATGCTAAAAAAAAGTTACACCGTATCTACCACCTTGGTCATCCTCCTTTTGTTTGTATTTGGAAATGTTGAGACGAGTAGCTTTATTGGTGGTTCCGTTGAGAATAATGATTGAATCGTTCTGGTAGATATTGCGATGCATCTTAACGAAACGCTTCTACTGTCATGTTTGAAATTACTCTTCGGGTTTTTTGTCTCATTCCTGCGCACCAAACTTAAGAATAGCTTCTTTTAGTCTGGTACAATTTCCTTAAAGACACTTCAACCCTGTGTTTCTCCCTTTCCGTCTTCATCGTCTCCTGCAGCCACTGCTAATCTTTACCGGTTGGCGCGTTGGTCGCGTGTGACATTATGAATGAAGAAATAGTACGTGCAATTTAACCACAAAAATAAAATTTGCCTCCGATTCGGGTTTCAATGTCAAGACATCATTTTCATGTCACAGTTGGTGTTAAGAGTGCACAATATATTCATAATCTGGGAGAGAAGGGGGAGGGAAGTGGGAGGGGAGTGGCAGGGGGTGAGAGAGAAGGAAGGAGAAAGGGGAGAGGTGAATTTTTATGCATGTGCCATCGTTGGGGTTTAAGGGGAACCTTCAAATTTTTAAGGTCCTTTTATCAAATTAAAAGTGGAAAATATTTTTTTTAATTCCCCTTATTTCTTAATGCAAAGATTATTTTTGCACTATTATTGCAAATATTTTTTTATAGGTAGATAATATATTTAGTTTGGCTAGTAATGCCAACTCATGTTTTTGAAGGAATAAGAATTGATATCGCTAGTAGAAAAGCAGACATTTTTTCTCTGTAGTTTTGATTATAAAATTGACCAAATACTACGCTAATAAGGAGAATTAATCCTGATTTTTAAGAAAATGTAAGTCAGATAATAGCGGAGTGGAAATTGTGATTTAGCTGGACCTATATAATGATACATTTCTCCATAATACATTTTCTACGCTGAGATGATGTCACATTTTATATGATTAACGAGGAGACTTCAAGGAGGAAAGATCACTTAAGAAGTCCATAAGGAAGAGCTAAGCTGATTTTATCGATTATAGAATAAGAGAAGAAAACTTTTTTGAAAATTTAGGTGTAATTATGGGTACAGTAGCAAGAGAATAACGAGGACGCTCTGCAGCTTGAAAGACAAAATGCTCTATGATGGAAAGATAGGCGGCAGTGGAAAATGCTGCAAAAATAGCTAGATGGTGACGGGAAACAAGAAGATGCATGTCCCTTCCATATTGCGATAGTCCAGGGGCTTTGTGAAAATTTACTTCGGGCCGCTTTGAAGAAAACGAATTTTTGCATGGGGAAGATGAGGCATACTTAGCACGTGCCTAATCAGCCTAAGCCTAGCGTGCAGCCTCTGAGTCTTTAGAGGCTCCCACCTTTATCCCTCAAACAGTTGTGTAACACTATATGTCGTTCGTAGCAGTTTTTAACGAAGCGCGCTGCTTTCCTTTGTATTTTGTTAATTATTTTGGTTATATCTATTTGACCAGGGTCCCAAATGCTCGCGGTGTATTCGGGGTGTGGCCTAACCAGAGCGAAGTAGCATCTCTCCTTGACTTTTTTATCCGAGGACTGTCCTATTATACGCTTAACAAAACCGAGTTTCTTTAGTGCTGTGCCACATATGTTTTGTATGTGTTCCCCACGATATATCTGAAGTTAAGGGAATTCCAAGATATTTTACTGTATCTGAAGATTTTACGTTTACTCCACCCACAGTATAGGTATGGCATTTGCGTGACGACTTTCGCAGGAAGTAAACTGTGGTGCATTTACTAATATTTAGTTCTAAATCCCACTCCTGGCACCACGAATGAACGTTGTTAAGGTCAGAGGACAGAACTTCAAAGTCCGCGTTTTCGCTTATTTCACGGTAGATTACTGTATCGTCTGCAAATAATCTTAAGTAACTGCTAATTCGAGAACTTTTGTCATTAATATAAGTAATGAATAATTTGCGTTCTATGAATGCGTTCTGTCGGAGTTCTTCTCAACTGGGTCTCATCGGTCTCAGCCGGCGCCGCTCTTGCAGCAACCGCCGAATGACGAACCGTCGCCAAATTACTGTATTCGGCCAAGAGGAGTTCGCCTTTGCATCCAGACACGCGGGCAGTACCGAGCGTCAAGCAAAAGAGTGAGAAACTCCGAACTCCAGTGTTGTTCACCGGACGGCATCAGTATGCTAACCATGGGCAGCTAATGTATTGTAGCAATTCCCTGTGTTGCGTAACAGAAGCAGAGGTCTTGCAGAAGTTCTCATGCGTAGACGGCGCTCCGGGCAACCTCTAGAGGAACGTCTGTCTCCTTCGATAATAATAATAATGTTGTCTTTATTGAGCGATATTAGGGCTATCAAGCCCCCTCTTACGTATATTAACTCATTTTACGTAACACAAACAACCATGTCCTGGATGGAGAAAATTCCACCCAGGTGGGACTCGAACCCGCGACGCTGGGTTAGCAGGTAAGGACTATACCCTGTCGCCACCGGGGCCGACATGAGCGCAAGTGCAAGTATGCGACACTTCGCGGGAAGAGGCGAACATCTTGCCGAGCCCCAATTCACGAGCTTCCCACCTTCACGAAAAGGAGTTCGCCGGATGCCTCGTGCATGCGAGCCGGTCTTTTAAGCCCGTATTCCACGGGGCACGTAATTACGCTATCTAATGTATGTACGAACGTGCATTTCAAATATCGTCGTGTAAAGCGATGTATTGCTAGAACGATTGCACGAATGCATGAACGTTAGAGGACAAAATATCCCGTGCTCTAATTCAATGATTATTGCACCCCAAATTGAGAACAACATGCAGCTTTAAGGTAGGCCGAGCGAGATAGTTCCCTAGTCATAATAGAGACCATATTCGAAGGATACGTTTTGATTTCACCAGCTGTAGGGACATATCAGTTAAATGTTGCATTATTAATGGTGCAATAATATAGTTTTATATGACAGAAATTGTAAGTAATTAAATGGAAATATCTTAATAAGTCTTTAACTTGACTCATTTCTTTCGCGCGGTGCGTTTGAAACCCCTTCAAAACGGAAGGTTTTTTGCGATACCCAAGAAACTACTGCGGTGACAATATGATTAATTTAAAAAAATAGTTCAGAAGACAACCAACTACACGCTGTTAGTTTTTTTACGACTTCTAAACGTTAGAAATACCTCATTTTGTAAATAATGTCTCTCAGGAGTGCACACACGTCCCATGTAAAAGGGCTGGTATTTTTTGGCAAATATCTCGGAAAGTAATGTGCTGAGGGGTTGAACTTTTGGTGTCATTGGAAAGGTGAGATATTTTTCTTTAAAATGAGACCAAATTCATTGATTTCTAAGTAAAATGATTTTTCGCTCGAACTACCTTAAATCGTCCAGTTTCGTGTGCCGTGTAATGCGAGCATCAATAAGGATTCACCCGTAGGATTCTTACGTTCATGGCTCCCGTGCCGGCCACCATCCTGCCTCTCGGCCACTTGCACACGCCTCCCGTGGAGAGGCAGGCCCTTTCCTGCGGCTCCGTCGTGTACTTCCAGTCCAGTTCGGTCCCCACGGCGGACACGGCGTAAGCTGGGACGTGGGTGGCCGTGGGTTCTTCCGGGCCCGCCTCCAGCAAAAGCACGCTCCACGGCTGGGCCCCGTCGTCCCGGGGCTCGGAGAGGCGCGAGGCTACCACGGGCCCCGCCACACCAGCACCAACCACCACGAAGTCGTACTCGGGGAGCGGCGGGAATTGCGCGCTGTCCCTGCCCAGGCGGCGGCACGAGTCGGCGATGTCGCAACGCGAAAGGATGAGCGTCTCAACGATGCTCATGAAGAGGGCGAACCCGGCACTGCAGCTTCCCGGGATGATGCCGGTCGCGTCGACGAAGGTACAACCGCAACAGGCCGACGCCATGGTCATAGCGGGTCAGTCCGATCGAATGCTGTGTGTGAAAAATATAAGGCGTTTATCGTATTGCAGGGGAGATGGATGGAGGACGATTTGAAAGGAGAGGGAATGTTGAAGAGGGTAATGGAGGGAATAAAACTGGGGAAGCGTGGAAGAGCAAGGAATAAGACGTGAATTGTGGACGAAATAAGATGGGGAAGACGAATCTGATATCGGATCATTTATGGGAGGGATCTTTAAAGAGGAATGCTATGCCAGACATTAGGATTTTAGTATTATACTCTCGAAAAACCTAACAATCAGCTTGTAAAATACTAAAAAAATCGTATTTAATGAATTTGTCGATGGGTTTGTGGACAACTCATGCCTCATTTTGTCCCATTCCTGTGTCTTTTTTGTTAAAGGCTTCACCAGACACTTTGTTTTCGGCAATTACCTAGCCCATGAATATACGCAATGGATTCAAATGTTTGGAATCGTTTCCTAGGCTACGTGTTGCCTAAATTTCCACATTTCGTTCTCCCAGTCCTTGGCGCTACGTAGAAAAAAGTCTTCTCAGTCGACTCTTAAATGGCCGTTGTTAAATGTTCTTTACGTGAGACTGTGGTGAATGAATATTCAATAGCGATCGAAGAGATATGAACTACTTGATGCTGTGCTAAGTCACAAAGTGCTAAGAAGTTACTTGTGCATTTGCGTTATTAAATGTGGAGAGGAAATAAATATATCCGTAGACCGGACAATATTTAAGAAGTGTATAATTACGTCCCGCGTGCAGTACTACATTTTTTTCCACTACATTATGATTACTGGTAAGTAAAACCGGTAAAACGTGATTATTTACGATCTGTAGACTGTATTTACATTTTAACTGCCGTCTTTCATCTCTTGACGGCGCCACAATCGACAAAGTTGTTTGTTTACGGAATTCTAGGCAACAGTTTTTGGCGACGAGTCAGCAATCCATATGTGTATTCATGACCCAGCCACTACCCACCGATTCACGCGTAGCAAAGGTACTCGTCAGGGCGTTCGCCGAGTACTCGCCAAATGGCGAGCACCTTGGAACAGATACGCACGCTTCCCAGCGTTTCCCAGAGTCACTCGTTTCCATGTCCGCTCGGCGAAGATTCGCTTTTTTTGATGAGCCACGGAGGGCCAACACGGTGCGGAAATGTCAAACACTAAAAATCGGCACTCGGCAAGTGGCAAGCAACCCTTCCACACTGCTCGGCATTCGGCAGTTTGTCGGTTCTCGCCGTTTGTGTGAACCCGTCTTCGTCTTCGTTTCTGGAAATGACCCCTTTCTTCTCTCCACTTTTGCTCTCCTCATAAGCCAGTCAGATCTCATGCCTCCCCGTTATGTTGTCCGTAATTACCACCCTCTTCTCTCCTCTTTCTTCAATTTTCGCTAATATTTCTCCATCTTGTCTTCGTTGATTCTCTTTTTATGTATAATTTGGCTATAACCTATTTTTTTGTAACTTGAGCGAGCGCGATTGTTACAATCAATAGTTGGCGAGTTCACTTTAAGGAAATTATTCATCTTAAAAAATAAAAACACTTAGTTTTTTCCACCAAAGTATTAAAAACACAAATCGACCTGTTAAGGCCTTTTCAGGCCATTATCAAGGTTACAGAGTAAAATTCAAAGAGACCACATTTTATATAAGTGATCTCAGGGAGAGGGAGGTGGCTGAAAGATAAAGAAACCGGTTGATTTGTGCTTTTAATACATTGGTGGAAAAAACTAGGTGTTATTATTTTTTAAGAGCGCGATTGTGGTGCGTGTTGTTTGCTCTTTCGCGGATTATGTCATTGAGACAATTGATGTGGTGGAAGCGATTATTTTTAAGTGTAGATTAGCAAGAAATTTTAGATCATAATGTGGCGACATCAAGTGATGAAATGTGAAAAGATGCATCGTACTGATTGTCATCGCCAATGATTTATAGTTCGTCATTATTACGATTAAATACGGGCAGATTTTCTTCTATACTTGCGATTGCATATTTCCAATTATTTTAACTGTTGCTGTGAAATATCTAGGCATCAAGCCGAGTTCAGTATTCGAAAACAGCGAAAATCTATGTCATTTAGTCTAAATTTTGTATTCCGTGCAAACAACTCCAGTCAAAACTTTCTTTCAGGTAGTTTGAGCGAAATATCATTTTACCTAGAAATCAATGAATTTGGTCCCATTCAAAAGAAAAATATATCACCCTTTTATTGACACCAAAAATTTAACCCCTTACCACATTACTGTCCGAGATATTTGCCTGAAAACACCAGCCCTTTTACATGGGAAATGGTACGTGTAATCACTCCAGAGAGACCTTATACTAAAAATGAAGGATTTCCTACACTTAGAACTCGTCTAAAAATCAACAGCGTGTAGTTTGTGTGTTTTATCAACTATTTTTGAAAATAAATCATATTGTCACCGCAGTAGATTCCTCAGGATCACAATAAACCCTCCGTTTTGTTGGAGTTTCAAAAGCACCGCGCGAAAATACGAGTCAAGTTAAAGACTTATTTAGATATTTTTATCTGATTACTTTCAATTTCTGTCATATGAAACTATATTATTACACCATTAATAATGCAATATTTAATTCGTGTGTCCTACAGCTGGTGAAATGAAAACGTATAATTTGAATGTGGTCTCTATAATGACTAGGGAACTATGTCGCTTGTACTACCTTAATTAAGAACAAAAATGCAGAATATCCTGTTCTATATCATTTTCATAACTAAGGGGATGTAATCAGATGCACTGAAGTGGAATGTAGTCCTAATATTTATTCGCCTGTCTTGAAAGAATATTAAGTTGTGCACTCAATGAACGACGCTTCATCCCACCAGTTGTGCATTGTGTGTGAAGGGGTGCAATTTTGGAACCAGTCCTGGGGCACAACGTACTTTTATGATTAATGAATACACCGAAGCGTTTTATTGTGCTTGTGAGGGCAATCATTTGTCAGCAGACATGAACACAGAAAACTAGTGACTTCTATGAAAATTAGGCTAGTGGTTAGATGTTCCCCAATGTAAGAGGAGGGGGACCTCGGTAGCTTAAGTGGCCAAAGTAACGTGCGGGAAGTCGAAGGATTCGGGTTCGATTCCCAGTCAAGGCGTACAATTTTTCCTCTTTTGAATTTCGAATTTTGTGCACTTGCGGGCGACTCCGTTAAGGTGATAATATCACGGATAGTCCCGGTATCCTCATAATTTGAGTGATGTTGTGGTATCTTTAGCAAGGAGACATGTTTTTCTTTAAATTGAGGACACATTCATCGAAATGATATTTCGCTCAAACTACCTCAAGGAATTAGTCTCAGCTCCATTTGCTTAGAGTTTTGACCTCATGATCTCATGTGCTTGCAATCCTGCCTGTCACTCCTCAAGTTTCCATCGATGAGTGTCTTCTCGCCTGCATTTCCAAAGCCGATAAAAAAATGGCGCTGTGCTCGATGTAAGCAATAAAAAATAATGTGTTTTGGATCTCGAAGGAGAAGGCGAAAGGATATTTTTTATTTGTTCCCCTTTAAGAAATAAATGTGTAAAAGTTGAAGGATTTATCTATTAAAACAATCGTATCTCGTATTTTAAGCGATCATTTGTGTTAAACAAGGTATCATCATCATTTATGTGACTGGAATATCATCTTAGCCACGTATCTGTTTGACGATGTTATGTATACTATTTACGTTCCTTTGAATTTTGAAAGTCTTGGACTATCCATGTAACCGTTACTGAGCTTCGTTCTCTATAGTCTCATTTTCCAATTTATTAAGCGCCGAAACGTTCTCAACATATCAAGGAAGCCGATGTAAATTTCATTGTCATTTGTTAAATGGTTGAATGAGTGCTCCTAATATTTTATTACTCATTGTCATCAAGCTGGTGTGGGCTATTATGGTAGCAAACAAATATTTCACCATCCTGTTTAATGGTTAACGTTTCTGGTATCGTTGCGTCACGTTACGTAAATGTTCTTACACTCACAACTCGATAGTCCTTTTAGACGGTTTACATCCAGGGTCTTTTCCAGATTGAGAACTTCGAAAATTCGATGGTGTGTGACGCCGAATGCTTGTATGCACAATTCACAACTTTTGAATTCCACGAAGGAAATGGTTCCAGGCTTGACTTTGTGGAAGTAATTCATAGTAAATTAAATAAAACTTTGTATACTCCACTATAGGTTTAATAACACGACCCGGGTTTCCACACTTCCTGTCATCTTCAGGCGATCTTCCACACTTCCTGTCCTTTCCGCACTTTCCACACTTCGTGTCATCTTCAAGAGAAGATGACACGAAGTGTGGAAAGTGTAGAAACCCGGGTCGTGTTATTAAACCTAGAGTGGAGTACACAAAGTTTTATTAAATTTACTATTTAGAATTCCACTTTCGAGATTTTGCTAGGTCATAGCGTTCAAATTCCCCTATTATTTTATTGATACCATTGAGACATTTTGAGACCATTGGGATCTATTTTGCACTGTGAGGACTATCGTCTGGATCAGTGGTTCCCAAAGTGGGCGCTACCGACCCCCCTGGGGGTGGTTCCCCAACCTATGGGGGCGAAAAGAGTCATAGGGTTAAGGTGGGGCGGTGGAGGCAGGGTTTTGGCCAATGGTATCATATATATTCATGCATTGAGATGAGAAAACTATCCATAAATTAGACATAAAATAGAAATTAACGCACTAAATGGTATTTAAAGGTCACTTTTATGACATCCTGTATTTGCCTATGTTGTCTATGATTTTAAAGCTTACATTTGGGGGGAGTTGGTCCCAGGTTTTTGTAGGGCGATTGCTCGAAAAGTTTGGGGAACACTGCCCTGCTAAAAAATTCTGTATAGTTTCCTTATGAATTCGTCCACTGGATTACTTAAAAAGTTCTGTAGATATTCCTTAAAGTATTGAAACGCCATTTTACGGAATTCCCTACGACGTTCTGCGGAATACCTTAGGATGTTCTGCAGAATAACTTAGGACGTTCTGCGGAATTCCTTACCACGTTCTACAGAAGCCCTTTGACGCTCTTCAGAACTCCTTACAAGCTCAAGGAAACCTCACATATTTCCGTACAGTTGCTGTAGTTCCACGAAACAGCTTGTAAGGAGTTATTTTGCTCTGCAGATAATAACTCTACGGAACATATGTTGTACAGAGTCAGGCTCTCATGTTCCGTACAGATCCTAAGATAAGGAACTAGTTCCGAAGAAAAAAATTCGATTTCTGTATAATTCCTTACGTTCTACAGAACAGCTTCTAAGGATTTTTTTAGCAGGGTGGTCTAGATCTATCGGCTCACCTTTTAATGATGATGATGAATCCCTGGTATCGTCTTCACCGTGGGAGTACCCCTTCTTGATCTATGCGACTCCTCAAGACGCCGTTGCTGGTAGCTGTCCTTCCTCGTCGGAGGCCGCTCTACTTCGAACGCGACCAAGTCTACCCTTATAAGCGATGGCGGTGTCCTCCATTGAACTCGAGGATCTCCCCCCCCCTCCCTCACCCTCCCCGCCCACCACGTGCCTAAGGAAGGGAGCCGGAAAGGGGGGGCGCGGAGGGGAACGAACTGGGATCTTCGAGTGGCACCCCACCCCGCCCCGCTCCCTTCTCGCCTCTCCACCAATCACCACTCGATAATCAACGCGGGGTCGTTGGGGATCTCCGCGGCGTTCCAACTTTCCGCAACAAGATCTCTCTCTCTCTCCCTCGAGGAGTTGTGTAAGCCGTTTCCAGTTGGGGGTGGTCCGAGAATATACGGAGTCTCCATCACGATCTCCCTTATCAGGCGTACGTGCGTTTTGATCGGTCCCTGTTATCTCTCAGGAGACGTGGTTAACTGAGTTGGTCGCCTTTGTTGGTCGGCGGTTGAATGAGTAAGAATGAATGCACACCGGTGGCCATCGTCGAAGTGGACTGGACTTCGAGTGGAGTTAGCCGTTGTAGGAGGGGTTGCGGAGGATGGAATGGGGAGGACGAGGGAGGAAGTTCGTCGCCGTCTTAGAGGCGAACCCGCGGCGGCTCTTGTCTCGAAAGGTGCCGCTCGACGAGTCACTCGAACCCCAATTAGTCTTCGTCATTCTTGTGCGATGAGCGTGAGTCGTTCTCCTTACTCGCGCGAAAACGTCAAGACGGTTTACAGCCGTCCGCCGGAATTTGTATGGTCACTCGGTGCGTCGAAATATAATTCCTATCCTAATTACCGAGACGATTCTGCGACACTGAATACTTCGACGCCAATTGCAGGGCGCTGAAAAGGTCCCTGCTAAAAAATTCCTCATAAGCTGTTCTGTAGAACGTAAAGAATTCTACAGAAATTTACTCTTTTTCTTCAGAACTAATTCCTTTTCTATGGATCTGTACGGAACATGAGAGCCTGACTTTACAGAACGTAAGTTCTGTAGAGTTATTTTCTGCAAAATAACTCCTTACAGGCTGTTCTATAGAACTTCAGCAACTCTACAGAAATATGTGAGGTTTCCTTGAGCTTGTAAGGAGTTCTACAGAGCGCCAAAGGGCTTCTGTAGAACGTCTTGAGGAATTTCGCAGAACGCCCTAAGATATTCTGCAGAACATCCTAAGCTGTTTTGTAGAACGTCGTAGAGAATTCCGTAAAATGGCGTTTCAATACTTTAATAAATATCTACAGAACTTTTTAAGAAAATCTGTGGAAGTATTCATAAGGAAATTGTACAGAGTTTTTAAGCTGGGGGGGAAATCGTTAAATTTTGAATATCTTACAAAAATGAAGGGAGTCTCTAGTAGCCGTAAACAGTTGGCAAACATTATTATAATTGCTATTTTTCTCAGGAATTATAGGTCCAGTCATTGTTGAACTATGGCATTCCTCTTCAACCTCACGCTTTGTATTTTTTCAAAGTATTCTATTGGTAAAGGTTAGGATTTGTTGCAATTCAGAGGAACTCTTTCAGTTTTTTCTTCACTTTCAGGTCCCTGACTGTCTGTCCCTGACTCTTTCCTCCCTTTCCCACGCCAGCCCAACATCCTTCCCTCTACCATTGTCTGGAGCAACACACTGGCCTTAATATTTCATTCATCCACCCACGCTGCATATCCCTGATTTCATTCAAGAATTCCCTTACCTCTCGCTCCATAGCAAGGACACCTTCGTCCTTCTTTGCCGTGCACTGAACCTTCTCCATCCTTCTCCGCACCCACATCTGGAACGCCTGCAGCCCATTCATTTACTCCTCTATGAGGGTCTTTGTTTCTGCACCATGCATCTCTACATACCTTTTCAAGCACGATACTTCTCCAATGGAAGGGATAAAGGAACCAATGAAGAGGGTTAAATGGAATAAATGAATTTTCTCTCGCGCTACAAGCGACTGCAACACGCGTCGATTATTCTCGGGTCTTGTTAAATTAATTTCTGCTAATAACATCTGGGATATGTGCAGGTTTTTTTCCTCTGACGCTCCTCGGGTTCTTTTTACCTTGCTAATTCAACAAAGTAGAATTGATGAATCTGCAACAATTACTTGCCTTTTGATATCATGCTGTACTTTTGGGGTGGATTCCCCGCTATGACTGAATAAAAATACTAATCGTCGACTAATTCAGGAATGCCATAATTCATTATTGATTGGATACACTTCTCCAGAAACAAATGATAATTGAAGATATGAATTTGAAATGTTAAGTATGTGAAATTTGACTCCAGTGGAAATGAAGTTGATGCCATTCTATGCATGATAACTTGCGCAGACGTCACTTCCTAGGGTAATCAAGTACTTTGTGATTTTTCTCACTTTCAAAATACAATTACTGCATATAATTTAATATTAACGAAGACAACATCTAAGAGTAGTTTTCATTACACATTTGATATTTGTCGTGTTATCTTTAGTGAAAAATCAAATATAGCTTTTGGCGAAAATGTCAAACAATTCCAGGTATTAAAGTGGTCCTTTTCTTTCAGAATCGATGTTTTAAGTTTCATTAGCGTTGATCAGAGCTGGAGAGACTCTCACCCTTCGATGTTCGATAGTCGAGCAAGTTGTTATACAGCTTCGATTACTGCTGCATCGTATATGAAACTATGGCCTTCATTTTTACGTAACTCGGACAAGTGGAGAAGAGGATAACGATGAAATTGCCCGGGAACCATCCAGAGAGGAGGTGGAAGTAATGATCATGAAAATGAAGAACAGGCGCTCTCCGGGAGAAGACAGTATAGTAGCGTAACTATTGAAACATGGAGGTCCAACCCTGGTTACAAATATGCATGAGCTAATATGCGATAGTGACAAACGAGATAATGCCCGAGAAATAGAAGACGGGAAGAACTGCTCCATTTTTTTAAAAAGGGGTCCAACGGAAACTACTGAGGCATGACGCTACTGAATGCAGCCTACGGCTCTGACTGGGGTGCTGAATAACAGACTTAACTTCCCTTGCGGAAAGAGTACTGGGGGGATACCAGCGAGGGTTTCGTCCTAATGAGAGCACGATGACCAAGTATGAAAAAAGAATCTGCCAGAAAAGGCCTCAAAATTAAAGTAAGAGAAACCCAATACCTGGTGTAAATTTGTCCAGGACCGAGTCAAGGCCAGAAACTGGGTGTATTATGCCAGTTTAAAAATATGCAGAAGTAGAATAACTAGTAGAACCCTGACATTTAAATTATACTCCTCGTTAGTAACATCATTGGTAACATATGGCTCTGAAACTTGGACAATGACTCTGGTAGACGAGAGAATGCTTAACACCTTCGAGATGCGTATCCCCCGTAGAATATCAGTGCAGTGTACAAGCAAGGGGACTGGGGGAAATGGTACAATGAGGAAATAGAGCGGATGATCAAAAGAAAAAAATACAGTGAGGTATATAAAGTGCCAGTGAGTCTGCTGGTTGGGGCACATGTGTCTGTGGCTTGGTAGATTGACGTGAGTTATAAGTTTGGAATTTTCTTTTGATGCACAGAACTCGAACGCGTGACTCAAGGCAATCGTTTGTGATGTCATCACTCCACTTGCAGGCAATCCTATGCCCAACAGCGTGTTTTTATGCGTTTTTTACTCGTGAAGTTTTCTCTTTCCTATACACTAAAAAGTTTCTATTATTTGCTTGTACAAATCGCTGTGAAAACGTCATTCGTTTCATTATCGGTGTATGAGATGCCTTGGCAGTGCTTCAAACGAGGAATATTTCTGTATTTCACTTTAGACGTGGAAAAAATGCCTCACGAGCTCAGATGATTTAGGATACTTTCAAAATAGCGTGAAACACTGTTGGAGCATAAGCATTGTGGAAAATATGGTCCAAAATGTCTGGCGTTTTGAGGAAATTTTATCGCAGAGAAGGTTTTTTTAATGTTTGACTTTAAGATATGAGGTTTTCTTACATAATTACCCAAAGATGTTTATACGATCTGATACGGAATGAGCAACTTCCTAGATTTTTTTCAGTACCTAGCGCACTCTAAGATCCATGTAAACATTTGACTTCCACTGCTTTATCTGTAAGTGAGATGCCACGTCAATTTCATTGCTAGTTGGTCGCAGGCAGCCGAGGACGAACTCTAGTGCTCTCCAATTTCTATGAGGAAAACAAGTGTCTCAATGGCCCTTCCGTTGGAACGTTTATTTAATGCCGTAGAAATGGCTTATTTTTCCTCTTTAACCGTTTTAATTATCTTTGTTGCTCCATGTCATAATTTGGGGGCATCTCATTGTATGGAAAATCGATTTTTAATGGCGTCTGCCCGCCAAAATATTCGTTTTAATGAGAAGATGCACTTGGCGGTCGGTGTCTGAGGTCATTTACCCTCTGCGGCATTTCCTCTTCTTGGCAGCATCGCATGCAACTCAAGGAGGTGAACTGGAGATGAGGAGGCGTCGAACGTTGCCAAGAAATTGCGCTCTTGCCTCAGGCATTGCCTTGTGAGACATAATAACCTGGATATGAGGACTCTAATTCTTGTGGGTTTTGGAGATATAGTAATATTTGCATTTAAGTCGGGACGAATGCTGTAAGAAAATATGGAAGAAAAACTTGTGGCATCTCAAGAATTATGAACTTAAGGCCTTGAACCCCATGTTAGCAAAATGTTTGTCAAGTCAGTTGTATGATTACGCGTGCATCTCTACTACAGCTGCCTTTAAGTATTTCTTTGTTATGAAAATTGGGATCCATGCAAATGGAATCGTCCTCTGTATGTGTTAGCCCTTTGAGTGCGGCATGACGTGTTATAACGTCATGGTTGTCTTTACGCTGGTTCTGATGGCTTAATATTACGTCCTGGGTACCGTGAGTGTTCCAGCTTTCGCTAAGGGGCCTAGTGAAAGTTCCCTTTAAATTTTTAAATCGCTCACGGTATCCATGACGTGATATCACGTCACGCCGCACTCAAAGGGTCTTATGTCAAAATCTGGCATTTTGCTAGATGGTTACATTTTCTTCTTTCATTGAATTTTGAGTTTTTGTGCGGCGTTGGTCTTATTCCATACATTTTTGATATTCCTTTGAACTCTCACTCCATGCTGGGAGTTTCGTAGTATTTTTTAGGTTCTGCGTGCTCTGCATCTGATCCTGAATAAAAATGTATGGATCAGCTCTGGATTTTTAGTGAAGGTTGTTGAGATTTTTGAGCCATTTGACCGCTGACAAAGAGATTTGTGTGAAAATCCTAAAGATAATATTCATTTATAACTTTCTATTTCAATTTAATCCAGGTAAAGTAGTCAACCATTCAATTATTCCTTTGGGGATAAGGAGAATGCATTTAAATTTCTATATTTGGCAAACGACCCCAGTTTTACTTTTTCCTAAACTGTTCACGCGTGAGGGGAACATGTGTGTCATGGCTTGGAAGCTGTATGGTTGGTCTCTAAGAATGGCGCACAGCACGAAACTTCTTATGCCTTGGTAACTGATGCCATTTGCTTAAAGACTTATTGCGTCTTTCAACCACTATCCACTCAAGTACACTTGCATTTTACGCTATCAACATTCACGTGTAACAAAAACTTCCCATGTTACGTAATTGTCACAGGTTTTGTAACACGTCACACAGTATGTGTATTCCACTACGTTTTGCAGATCCACGTTTTCGTCCCAATCTTACGTCTCATTGCTCATCCATCCGTCTCACTGACCTTTCCCCGGTCGGTTGACGTCCTTATATACTCCCATGTCTTGCGCTTCCCCGTCGCCCACCACACTTACTCTGTCTTCTGTTGCCCGGGGACCTTTGACCCGAGTTTATTTCCGCACTTCAGTCCATTTAGTGTCCCAGCATCGCTGGCGTTGCTGCTTCAACTTCCATTTTTTCTCCCACCTCAGGCGATCGAATGTGTCGTCTTCTCTCTCTTTTTCCAGAGTGAAATCCTATTAATTTATTAAAATTGAAAGCCGCATTTCTTAAGGTAGTGCGAGTGAGATAGTTCCCTAATCATAATAGAGACCATATTCGATATAAAGGTTTTAAATTATTCGATATAAACGTTTTAACCCCAGCTGTGAGACACATGAATTATATATTGCATTATTAATGGTGCAATACTATAGTTTTACTCGACAGAAATCGTGAGTAATCAAATGAAAATACCTAAATAAGTCTTTAACTTGACTCCTTTTTTTTACACGCGGTACGTTTGAAACTGCATCAAAACGGAAGGTTTATTGTGACCCCGAAGAATTTACTGCGGTGGCAATGTGATAAATTTTCAAAAATAGTTGAGAAAACACACAAACTACACACTGTTAATTTTTGACGAGACTAAGTGTATTGCATTATTAATATTTATTAATAATTATTAATATAGTTTTATAAGACAGAAATGGTAAGTAGTTAAACGAAAATATCTAAATAAGTCTTTAATCTGACTCATTTTTTTCGCGCGGTGCGTTTGAAACTCCATCAAAACGGAAGGTTTTTTGTGATACCCAAGAACCTACTGCGGTGACAAAATGATTAATTTTCAAATATCTATAGTTGAGGAAAGACACAAACTTCACGCTGTTAGTTTTTTTTACGACATCTAAGTGTTAGAAATGCCTCATTTTTAATAAAAGGTTTCTCTGGAGTGCATACACGTACCATTTCCCATATAAAAGGGCTGGTATTTTCGGGCAAATATCTCGGAAAGTAATGTGGTAAGGGGTTGAATTTTTGGTGTCAATGGAAGGATGATATATTTTTCTTAAAAATGGGACCATATTCATTGATTTCTAGGTAAAATGATATTTCGCTTAAACTACCGTAAGCGGGATTCGCTTGACATTTTGACTCGTACCTGCGAAATATAATATGGAAATATCATTCTATTAAGAAAAGGATCTGATGCCATTAGTGTAAAAAAATGGTAGAAATATTTTGCTGAAATTTTTGTAACTAATTAGAAAATAGAATTTGGTGCAAGGATATTGGGAGGTAAATATTGATGTTGAAAGAGAAGTTGGGTACCAGAAGGATATACGGAGGTCGTGGCTAAGGAAATAAGTTAAGTGGCGTCTGGTTACAGAGCACGGTTTTATAAGGGGTATCAATCTATATTTGGATGAAATGGGATGAGAAAGGTCGAATCCGTTTGATGTGTAGGTGTTTAGGTGGTTGGAAAAGATGCATGAGGGAGGGAAAAGAAAACGAACTTGTTAGCCCTTGAAATGTATGGAGGAGGAGTGGAAGATGCTGGAGACCATTGAGACGAGGTAGAGTAAGCGAATGGGTCGGCGGATGTATCAGGTAATAAAAGGTCATTTCACCAGTTTTGATGTCTCGAGGTTAGATCATGTGGAAATAAAACTATCTCTCTTTGCCTACGTTTCGGCGTATAATGTACACCACCATCAGGGCTATATAAGAGAATACAATAACCATGTACAACAACATTACATCAAAATAAAAGGGGGATCATTTCATTGGGAAGCAAATGGCGAATGCCATGGGTAAAGGGAATCAAAGGGTCGGTATACAGTTTAAATGAGTGAGAAGAAGATGGAAAAGGAAGCGCGCTGATGAGATCTGGAGAACCGACTACTGAACGTTCGGCGCGAGAGCCGGACGCCTCCGCGGCGGGAGGCCAGCGATACGCCTTTCTTATTTTTTTTTCTTTCTTAAATGTAATGCTACCCCTACCAAATTTTTTGAACTTGTAGAGAAGGATTATATCTACCACATATAAAAAATGAGGAAAATCGAAGGCATAGCTACATCGTCAAAAATCGATTTGAAAATTTAAATTTGTTATAAACTTTATTTAATTATTTCAATTGTATAAAATAATCCGATAATTATATTTTCTAATACAAGACCTTTAAAATGAGTTATTGCATGAATTTTTATCTTCCTTATTTCCGGAGATATGCCGTCAAATGCGACGATGTTTTTGTAGAATTCTAGTTTTACAACATTGCAATATTTCGTAAACCGTTGCATGTATTACAAAATGGCTTTGGGGTTTTCGTTTTGTAATCAAATGAAGACGATTTTCCAAATTTGGTCGAAATCGGTTACCCCAAGGGCAATCACCTGGTCGAAATTGGATGGAATGAACCCAATACATTCATGTATTACTTAACAACTTTATATAAAATGTTTTTATAAACTTACTATGTAATAGGCGATCCAGGGTTTTTATAGTTTACAAGATATGCATAAACAGATTTAAGTATTGGTGTATTTTAGAAACTAGTACACTTTATTACAAACACTTGAATACAGTAAACATGTATAAAAACAATTGACAAACTTCCACTCTTATAAAGTGACCTCTATTCATACAAATGAGAAACATGACAATAACATATTTTTATAAAAAAACAATGGAGCATATAATTAAATACCCAGGAAAATCTCAAATTGAAAATATATAAAAATGAGGACTATGGATATCGCCGAAACGTAGGCAAGGAGATCTAGTTTTATTTTCACATGACCTAGCCTCGAAACGTCAAAACTGGTTTAATCTAGGAGGTCGATATAAAAATGCTGTTAAAAGGTCAATTTTTGGGGGAGTCATAGGTTGGAAGTTTCTTCTTAAACGAGTAAGGGGTGGAAAAAGAATGGATTCTCTTGACGAGTTTACATTTAAGTAATATATATATATAGTATACCATTTAAAGTTAGGTTAAACCCTCCTGGCTTTCACTCTTGATCTACCTTTCTTATTTCTTTCTTCATCTCCGCACACGACCTACCCATCTTCATCTCGTCGATGAAACTCATTCTCTTTCCTCCCCGCTTGCCCAGCATGCTTCTCGCTGTCACTGTCTTGTGTCACCCATCATCGCCTCTCATCAACCCCCCCTGACACCCACACCGACTCCTGATCTCATCCCAATGCTTCCTTTCCTCACCCACTACATCAACCACTTTCTCGTTTGTTTTCCTTTCCATCTACCTCCACAACCTTCTCCACAACGACGTTACGAAAGCCTGCAGCCTATTTTCGCCCTCCCTTCTCCGGCATCTGGTGAAACTGGTGATGATCTAGGGAAAGAAACGCTGTAATCTCATCATCATCACCATCGGCGCTACAGCCCATATGTCGGGCCCTGGCCTTCTTCGCAACTTCCTTCCATTCTTCTTTGTCCTCCGCTACTTTTCTCCACCTCCGGACCCCCCAGCTTCCTCAAATCCTTTTCTACATCCTCCACCCATCTTTTCCTGGGTCTTCCTCTACTTCTTCTTCCCTCTGGTTTTCCTTCTAAAACTTTTTCAAAATCAAATCCTTAACCTTAATTCGTGATCCATTAACCTGCTGGGTTGGCAATCTAAAATTTTCCATCCTTGTCCGAGGCAGTTGATTAGAATTCGTAACAATTACTTTTTCCGAGATGAGGTTGTTAGCCTCATGCTCAACCCCCAACCTGGAGGACCGGGTATTTGTTCTTTAAGTTCCTTTTTCTAGATGAGTTGCTTCCATAACAGCTAGAGAGTCTCATCTACACTTCTTTGGTCCTTAGTCTGGTCTTTCACCTTCGACCTTACCGGCATGGGTGGCCCTGCCAGGAGTAAACTCCCGCCGGCATCGCTCTCAGGATCACTAAGACTCGCAAGCCCTCCCTCCACGACGAGGTGTGAACCATGGGAAGGGTAATCTCATCATGGTCACTTGAATTTCACGCGTTCCCCTCATTTATTTAACCATCCTTGGTATTGGATCACCTGTCACCTTCTGAGTGGATTATTTAGTGATGGAAATGATTAATTGTATGAAACTTATAAATCGGATATAAAAATATTCTAGTAATGGTCCGCTAAATAGATTTATTCTTTACGACCCGGGTTTCGTCACATAATGACATCTTCAGGTAAAATATATTATTCCACGTGCGTATATCTCTTGGGACAGTCATAGGTTGGAGGTTTCTTCCTAAACGAGGAAGGGGTGGAAATTGATTATACGCATGTTGAATAATATTTGTTACCTGAAGATGTCATTATGTGACAAAACCCGGGTCGTAAAGAATAAATCTATTTAATGGACCATTACTAGAATATTTCGATATCCGATATGGAGAGCTTCTACAAAGTCAAGCCTGAATTTATTAGTTTTAAACTTATAAATGCTATTTAGTTTGCATTGGACGTCAGACTTTCGTCTTTCTTGTCCCAATTAACTACAGCCAAATTTTTAAATTCCTAAAAATTGTTCTTGATGGGAAAATTTGTCAATTTCGCAATGGCGTGAGACGTGAGTGCTTCTCCTATTCGAATGTACCTGTGTTCCCTATGTTGACTGCCCTATAACTGTCAGAGCGCTTGGATGGATACGTTTTCCTAAGACTGTGCGGCAGACCATCAGTGCTGGCGTCGCTTAATGAGGCTCTGTTCATGAGTGGTAGAATAATGGAATAATGAACCTCTCCTTTTCCCCTCCGTGCCGATATGATGCTTGTTTCCGTCAATGGAAAGTTACTTTTTATTTACTTCGTGGTTCTGTCGTAGACTTGTGTTTGTGTGTGTCTGCCCTGAAAGTTTGACTTTGCAGCTACATTTTGGTGATGAAATATGTCAGTTTGATTGAGGGCTTATTTAATACCGCGTCATTCGGTGCTTGAATTTTACCTTTGATGCAATAATGTTTTGGCTTTGATTCCATTTTCTGTTCTAGAAACCCCATATTCATTTTTAGATTCTTTGATCTGCTACCAAACGATTGATCTGGTGACACCCTCATCGACTCCGGAATACAAAAATGGACAAGCATTTTTTCCATGCCGTCATGTATTAAAATTTATTCGACTTCATTAATGTTACCCCGTGATATGTTATGCTTCTATTTGTTGAATATCCACGTCGTTACTAAATTTTGCTTTCGGCATGTCTGCTTGTATAACTCTTGAGTGTGCTGATTGGAGTACCTTGGTCCGTTGTTGTCATTTACAAAAGCTTACATTTTGTGGACAGAATTGTAAATATTTTGAATATCTGTCTCTGCATGTACTGCTATGTTCTTTGTCGCTTTTAACTGTTGACTAAAAACATCATTTTCATTTTCAGGTGAGCCCCCAATGTGGAAATGAGTGCATACGAAACGACTCGCCTACAAGTCTATGAGTGCATACCCAGCGGTTAGTGTTTCTCACCGTTGTAATCCTCGTTTAGTTGTACAAGGCTTTACTAGAGTGAATTCGTTTTAATACTATTACTTGAATTTTCGACCTATATTCACTTTAAAATCTATACTTATCTCTCTCGTGATCTTGGTTGACGATGTACTGATAACTTTCGTGTGATAAAATTTTATTTTCTTTTATTTCATTTTTTATTTTAAGTTTCACGTCGCAGTTCATCTCAGCTGTCGCTTTTGACTTCAAATTTTGTCTCAAACTTTGAAATTTAAAGTGAGGAAATTTGATCGGAAAGAGGTTGAGTCCGTAAAGAGTCGTTACTGTGCAGATGTGACCTATTTCGGCTCATCAATAAATGTTGGTTCTTCGTGTTGCAGCGTTCCCCACTGCTTACTGTGTACTCTTCAGCGCGTGCATATGCTCCGATGCCTCCAGTTCCGATTAAATGGCAATCTGCCAGCATTATTTCCTCAGTTGCGACGTCGTCGCTGGCCGAAATCCTCCAGTAGCTACATGCTTTAGAATTCTTTGCTCAGAATTGTTCAAACATCTCTATTTTAGGTCACTGTTTATGATTAAATTATGCTGTCTTTTCATTAAGTGACGTTCTTACAGCATTATATAAGAAAAAGTAATGCTTTTGAGTCTAGCCAGTCATTTCTACAACGAAAAACTCCGGGCATCCTTGTATCAACTAAGTAGTCATGATAAGATATGACGACGACGACGACATTGCTGTCCTGGCTGAAAGTCAAGAAGGCCTCGAGACCACTCAAAATAAAATGGAGGCTGTCATGAAAGAAGAATACAACATGAAAAAAAATAAATCAAAAACGAAAGTAATGGTATGTGATAAAGAAGAAGTAATTAAAATGCAAATAAATATCGGAAGAGAAAAACTTGAACAAGTGAACAACTTCAACTATCTATGGAGTAAGATCACTCGAGATGGAAGAAATATGGTAGACGTAAGAAGCAGGATCGCGCAGCCAAAAGTGGCTTTCCATAAAAAGAGTAAAATTTGAACATCCAAAAGTAACAGCATTGAAATTAGGAAAAGGTTTCTCAAAGCTTACATATGGAGTGTGGCATTATATGGCTGTGAAACGTGGACTCTGAAGTAGGAGGATAAGGAGAGACTAAGCTCATTCAAACTATGGTGTTATAGATGGATGCTTAAAATTAAGTGGACAGATAGAATATCAAAAGAAGAAATACTAAATGAAATGAAAGAGGAAATAAGCTTATGGCAATCGATCATTGACAGAAGAGTCCAACTTAAAGGGCATATAATGAGACATGGGGGTATCCTATTGACAATCCTAGAGGGACATATTAACGGAAAAAGGCCCATAGGAAGACCACGGCTCCAGTTTATAGACCAGATAATGAAGGGTGTCGGATGTAAGAGCTACGAGAAAATGAAAAGGAAGGCGGAGAGACGTGAGGAATGGAGAGTGCCAACCAGTCAAGCTGCTGCCAACCAATCTTCGGATTGACTACCAGAGGAGGGAGGAAGTAGTCATTTCAGATAGAGGGACGGTGTGAGCACTAAATCTTGAGACCAACAATATTGTTCTCGTTTCGAATGGATCATAATGTTTGTCGTAAAGCGTGCTGCCAAGTGTGCTTTTTCGTCTTTGTGTGTTTCCTGCCTCCCCCTGGTTCGACCCCCGCAGTCAAACGATAAATGCTCGTCCCATGTGCATTGTCATTTCTCTCCCTGAAAAATCATAAATGCGTGGAGGGTTTCATTCGCTTTATAATCTTATCGGAGCAGGATGCATATCGTCCGCGTGGATCTCGCACATCTTACGAGCGACGGTCGGTCCCTGTTATCCGTACGACTGATGTGATTGAACTCAACTGCCATTCGTCATCGGCTTGTCCACGTGGCCGTTTGCGACATTGGGGAATTATCGTGTATTTTGAGGTTAGCTGTTTCTATTTTTCAGATTGCTGTCAATCTGTCGGAGTATGATCGTAGTGGATAACCGTATCTATATCGCGTTTCTTGCTTCGTTTAAATGAACGTCGAATTCTATGACCTTGAGTCTTAATTTTTCCGGTTTTTTCCGCTTTTGGACTAATGCAGATTTTAATCGAGGATCATCATGATATTGCCAATATTTTAAATAATATTTTTTGAGACTCTCGCAGGGGAAGACTCGAGACAATAAAGGCAAAAATTCTTTTGTCTGAGGTGTCAGTGTCGCGGCAAAATTTATTTTTCAGTGTCAACCAGGACCTGTTTCTCCGAAAAAATGCTACCTCTGCGACTATAATTCTAGCTGTACAGACAGAAAATCAATTAGTATAAGAAACTGCTAGATGTCTAGCTGCCGGAACAGAAATTTCTGGTGGAGCCAAATGTCTTCCTAAATAGTTCTCTGGGAAAACATCAATTCCGTATTGCTCTATAACCAAATGGCGTGGCAAACCATTTTCATAGTAATCATACTGCTTGGTCATACTGCCATGAAGTTACATGCACTGTCGTTAATGTTTATACCTTGTAGCTGACCTTTCATCTGCTATTATGTGTGGGTAGAAATAACTTTTATTAAGGTAACATAGTTTTTCTGTACTCCATTAAGGGCTCAAGTTCATGCCCGGAAATATTAAATGACTGTAGTTTAGTGGTGTATTTCAAATTAATTTCAAGACTCCAGAGGCCGGTCACACCATCGTATCTCCTGAATCTGTAACTTTCTTTTGAGGATGAGAAAGATATTTTGATTTAATGCGTTCTTTATCTGCCTACTAAAGTACTCAATTAATAAAAAGAACTTCCATGGTCAAGTCAACATTTAACTAAACTGCCCTGATATTTATGAGGCCTTACATATGATACTTAGAACTAAGCAGTTGAAACACGTAGTACTTTAATTAAAAGAAACTAATAGCAAAAGTAGGGATTGCGACATCAGAGTATGGAAATACTGCACCCAAAAGAGATCTAACCGCTATTATTAATAATTATCAGTGAAAGCTAATTTTCCTGATTTGGATCTGACCTCTTTTTGACTTCTTTTGTTAATTATCAGCAATAGTCATTAGCATTAAGCTGATTCCTAGGTGGATGATGGGTATATAAATGAACATTTCATTTATGAAATCATGAATGCTTCTCTCTTGCTCAGAATATCATGTGTGTTCCATACATTTTACCTTCCAAAACATGCACACCAACTGGGTGATAGTCAAGGGGCTTGTCCAATGAAGTGCTTTGATATTTGTCGCCCTTACATATTGTAAAAGACTGTAAATGGTCTTTAAAGGCATTCTGCCTCCAGCACAAACTAAGGAAACATCGTCTGTACCATTCATCAAAATATTCTTAATCCAACCGAAAACAGTAAGGTTACTATTTTAACCATTTACAAGGCATACATCCGGTGTGTTCAGAGTACTAGTAAACAAAATTGACTTCAGCCTGACACAATTATCATAAAAGAATCCTTTAAACAAGCCATGAAATCGGCAAAATACTGAATCCTTTTTTTCCTCTTCGTACCAATTTCCGCATTAATTCTCAAACCTTCATTCAAAAGAAATGCATTACCTGATTTTAGTTTTTGATGATACATCAGTGTTTTTGGAAGGTTTTGTCTGGACTTCGTGACACTAGCACTGGCTTTGAACTCCTGATGCTTTGTCCCAAAACACGTCATAGATTAACGAAGAGTCCTACTTCAAATATAACTTTAGCGTAATGTTGTGGTAAGCTTTAGGCTTTAGAGGCAAAGTGAAAAGGGTCAGATGTCGCTGATGGTGTTCTCTTATCGGTTGCTTTAACGCAAGACAAAGATATGTAGTGACCTAAGTAGTGAGTAACATATCAATTGCCTTTCTGAGAGTCAAATACGGTTCTCATGCATCATCCTCCTTTTATTTTTAATCTCCTTTCATTAGAAAGCGAACAAAAGGGCTCATTTCACTTTCTGACATTGTAGTCGTTTCTTACTTAATGCTTTGCCTTTATTGCCTTGAGAAAATTATGAGTTCTCAGAAACCCCGAAGGAAATGTCTTAATACTTAAGAATTCAGCGTTTTCAATCACAAATACCTAGATTCATGTATGATTAATTAAATTTGGCAGATATCATGTAGGTAGAGTCCCTCTAGCTTATAATGCCAAAATAATTTCATGATGTCAAACAAAAATAATATAGCCTAATATCATAAGGACAGTAACTTTTAATTCGGAAAACATTCAAGTACATAGATAGACGTATACGCGGAAAAGTATTACGTAGCAAAAATGGAAATACAGGGATGGAAAGACTTGTAAATTAAAATTATTTCAGTGAAGTAGGCTGAGGACACCTGAGTTACCTCGTTATTTTCCCTTTATCAGCTGAGACTATGGTGTCGGAAGTTTTCCGTTATCGACGGTCTCCTATAACTAGATAGAAATAAAGCTAATGTTCTTAAAAGCTAGTGGATTACTTTTAAGTACATGTTTCTTCCTCAATTTCCTCAAGCTGTCATTTGGTCGAAGGAGACCAAGTCTTGTTTCAGTTCTCTCCCGTTTCACTTTCGCCAGTGCATCCCGTCAGAGTTCCATGGAAAATTACCTCTCTCATTAATGCTGTCTCGTCCTCTCTCTGGGCGAGAGTCATATGTAATTCCGTCAAAATTGACTAGAAAAGACTCTTCGCCTTCCTATGCCCATGGTCAACCTCATTACTACCCTGCGGGACTTACTTCGTTTGCTCAGTCGAAACTACCAATCTTCTCACCCTTTGGCCGTTAGAGGAAGTCACACTCCGGTAATGGCATAATCCCGGAATGTCACTAATGAGATATTTGTTCATGGAAACCTTCCTCAGTTATTTGTCTAATTTACCCCCAAAGATTACGCATGGAGCCGAGAGGTAAACATCATTCAAAGGAATTGACACGATACCTATACGTATTCAGGTATTCAATTCAGCTCAACCACAATATGTTTGTCATAAGTTCATCCTTATAGACCATCCTTCCATCCTGCCCTTACATGCTGTTAATCGTGTATTTCTGGCTTATTACGAGCCTTCTCATAGTCCTAAATGCCTTTAAGGTAGTTTGAGCGAAATATCATTTTACTTAGAAACCAATGAATTTGGTCTCATTTTAAAGAAAAATATCTCACCATTCTAATGGCACCAAATATTCAACCCTTTACCTTATTATTTTCGGAGATATTTGCCAAAAAATACCAGCCCTTTTACATGGGAAATGGTACGTGTATGCACTACAGATAGACATAATTTACAAAATGAGTAATTTCTAACACTTACATGTCGTAAAAAACTAACAGCGCGTAGTTAGTATATTTTCTCTACCAAATTTGAAAATGAATCATATTGTCATCGCAGTACATTCTTCAGGATCACAAAAAACCTTCCGTTTTGAAGGAGTTTTAAACGCACCTCGCGAATAAAATGAGTCAAGTTAGAGACATATTTAGATATTTTCATTTAATTACTGACCAATTCTGTCCTATAAATCTATATTATTGCACCATTAATAATACAATATTTAATTGATGTGCCCTACAGCTGGTGGAATTAAAACGTATGATTCGAATATGGTCTCTATTATGACTAGGGAACTATCTCGCTCGGACTACCTTAAATTGGTCGCATTAAGAGGGAGTAGCACTCTGGGAGCGCTCAGACTCATTCCGGGGAGTGAAATCGCTCCGTTGCGGCTCAGTGGGGCATTTTTCGGGGCGGTCTTTTGGTTCGCTTCCTACTCTGAGCTATTTGCGCACTGCGAGAATACGGGTGCCTCAGAAAGTCCGCCATGCATCAGCGACGGAATGTGTACATTTTCCTGTTCAGGTTTCTTTCGTGTTGCATAAGTTAGTGAAGAGTAGCGGCAACCGCTGTAAAACTTTAAATTAAATTAGCAATAGATTTAATAGTATTTAATCAATGTTGATCATATTTCTTCTTTTGTTGTGATCATAGTCATTTGTAATTTCATAGCAAGTCTATCTACCATAATTTTGATTTTCAATGTTTCGAGTTCTAAAACTCAATAAAATTGTTGTCTGCGCTTTTTCTTCATTTTGGGTATCTCGTTTGGTAATCTTTCATCGTAATTAGACACAATCTGGATTAGTCCACAACTTTGACTTTAGGGTTTTCTGACATTAGGATCTGCTCAGTTCATAGTCAGTGACGGATCAATGCACGTTCTTATTTGGATCGTTCAACTGGTGCGCTCCCTCGTAAAAAATAAAGAAAGCATTTGCACTAGCCAGCCAATTAATGAGGGACATATCGTGGCAATCTCAAACGAAGTACTTTTAAGTTCGAAGCTGACGGAGATGGTTATTTACTAATGAAAAACTTACCTCGAAAAAGTTAAGCAATGAATAAACAGCTGTCTCTTGGTCTGTAATAATATTCTAGGCGAAATTGTTTTTTGAAATCGTGTACTTTGCATCTGACTTTTAGTAACTTAAGGTAGTTTGAGCGAAATATCATTTTGCTTAGAAATCAATGAATTTGGTCTCATTTTTAAGAAAAATATTTCACCCTTCTAATGACACAAAAAATTTAACCCCTTACCACATTACTTTCCGAGATATTTGCCAAAAAAGACCAGCCATTTTACATGGGAAGCGGTACGTGTATGCACTCCAGAGAGACATTATTTACAAAATGAGGAATTTATAACACTTAAGATGTCGTAAAAAAAACTAACAACGTGTAGTTTGTATGTTTTCTCAACCATATTTGAAAACTAATCAAATTGTCACCGCAGTAGATTCTTGGGTATCACAAAAAACCTTCCGTTTTGAAGGAGTTTCAAACGCACCGCGCGAAAAAAATGAGTCATGTTAGAGACACATTTAGATATTTTTATTTAATTACTGACAAATTCTGTCCTATAAATCTGTATAATTGCAGCGTTAATGATGCAATATTTCACTGATATGTCCCTACAGCTGGTGAAATTAAAACGTATATTTCAAATATGGTCTCTATTATGACTAGGGAACTATCTTGCTCGGACTACCTTAAGGGTGACACTCCATTACAATAATTTTTTAGGATTCGGTGACCAGCCTTGATATTGACTGTACGGAGTCACCCGCACCTTAATCTTATCCTTAGTCAAATGAACTATAAATACTCAGTGGTCTCAAATAGTTGCATTTGTATGGGTTTTGCTGGAATTTTGGTGTCAACATGTTCAAAATACATTAATCATCATGAAAGAGTTCAAAAAAAGATTGAGTGTTATTTTATTGTACCTTTATAAAACGTACAACAAAACGCTGGGCCGATGAGTTGAAATAAAACTTTCAAAAATGAAGTTGAGTGAATAGACGTTTAAATGGATTATTGGTCGAATTTTCACGACCACCAGGCTCGTTTGATAATGTCTGCAGCCTTCTCGGCTATCATGATGGTGGGGGCGTTCGTGTTCCCGCTGACCACTGTCGGCATCACGGAGGCGTCCACCACCCGCAGGCCCTGCACCCCGCGGACCCTCAGCCTGTCGTCCACCACTGCCCCCGGGTCGCTCGCCGGGCCCATCTTGGCCGTCCCGACCACGTGACACACGGAGATGGTGCGTCTCCTCAGGGCGCACTCCCAATAACTGTCGCTGAAGCCCGGTATCGTCTCGCAGCCTCTGACCTTTCTGTTCGAGAGCTTCACTCCCATCTGTGCCAGCCGGCGACTCCTCGATATCCTGATGGCCTGCCTGACGCCGGCCAGAACAGTCTCAACGTCCCACCTGTCCGACAAGTACCGGGTGTCGATGAGAGGCGGCTCTCTGGGGTCCAGACTGGCCAACCTGATGGTTCCCCTGCTCCTCGGTCTCAGCACCACCGGTATCATGTTGAACTCCCCGTCGACGTCCTTGTATTCGCACGTGACGTTCTCACCGCTTCGGCCGCAGAGCCTGTCGGAGAAGAACATCTGCACGTCCGGGTAGTTCCGGTTTTGTGTTCGGGCAGCCACGAAAGCCACAGTCTGAGACAGTCCGGTGCTGGTCAGTGGCCCCCTTCGTCCCAGTAGGAAGGAGGCGCTCATCTCCAGGCCGCTCATCGGCTCCGTTTCGGTCGTGGTCGTGAAGGGCACTTCCACCCCGACGTGGTCTTGGAGGTTGTCGCCGACGCGGAGGTTCTTCAAGACCGGAATCCCCATTTGGATGAGATGCTCGGCCGGTCCTATCCCGGACAGCATGAGCAACTGGGGAGTTGCGATCGTTCCGGCCGAGAGCAAGACTTCCTTGCTGACGAAAACTTCCCGTGAGTTACCGCGAGCGTCCGAGTACCTTACCCCTGTGGCCCTGTTCCCGTCAAAGAGTACTTTCGTCGCGAGGGAGAAGCGGAGGACGTGGAGATTCGTGCGACCCCTGGCGGGCTGGAGGAAGGCCCTGGCCACGCTGAAGCGAGTTCCGTTGCTGGTGGTGGCCTGGGTCAAGAAGAACCCCTGCTGCGATCTCCCGTTCGGGTCGGAGTTTGTGCTGTAGCCCATCTCTCTCCCTGAATCCACGATGGCCTCCGATAGACGGGAGTGGTTACGAAATCTCTCCACCTGAGAAGTTAAAAAAAGTCGCGGTTATTTGACTAGTCTGGAAGTGTTATCCCATTTTTAACATTCATGGGACAAGTCTATGTCGAATGATCGGTTATGATTACTGGGCATTCTTTTTTTAGACGGGGAATAGTTCGGGTCAGAAATAAAGATAAATTTTTGTTTTGTACGAATTTTCATGCCTTTCAGGTTTCAAAATCGTTGGATGAGGATCTCAATTTGTGGAGTATTTCCTTCGTTGAAATAAGGACACTAATTTCTGTTTTCCGCTGATGCATTATATTTCACACAACCGGTTTCGGTTGTTATGCCATCATACACTATACAATCAGGTGTATAGTATACAATCAATTCAAGAGATTTTATGCTGTGTTCCTGATGATTTCATAACAGTCAAAACAGGTAGTATTCAATTATAATTAAAACTCAGCGGAAAACTCCAAGTTGTGTTCTTATTTCAACGTCTTAGGTTGTATACTCCTTTTGCTTTTTGCTACTGCTATAGACCACAAATTACCTATTTCGCATCCTGAATTTGACATTAGGATTTTCTTATATCCATTCGAAGGGACTTAGGTGTAATATTTGTAATAAAAACAAATGTTTTACATTTGGCTGTATGTAGTGGAACTTGGTCTTTTTGGCAAAAGTGTAAGAATAAATTTATGTTGAAGGATTTTATGTTTTCCCGGCAGTTGATGTTGATGAAGTCTTCACGAACTTTCGTTTTAAGCGTAAGTTGATAACACTTGAAATATTATTTATCCACACAAACTTATTACATTAAAATATATATATAAATATATATATATTCCGACCAGTGTTTCAACGAGTCACCGTAATTGTCAATTGTACTGCTGTGGACCGCACCGTAATTTTCGCCCCTGAAAGTGACGGTGACCCGTTGAAACCTTGGTTGTTATAAGTTAATTCCTGTCAATAAAACTACATTCAGTTTTATTGCTTCTATTGCTCGGAAAGATTTCCACAAAGAGAAGCCTGCAACCTTTTGTTTAGTTGGCATGTTGAAACTCTTTGAGCCCTGACTACGATGGCAGAGTCACCCTTTAATAAGTGGGCAGCCGCCGTTTCCCTGGTCTGGTGGAGATCGTCAGGAGACTTCGTCAATTAATTGCTTACACATGAGATTCCGCTAATTCTGAATATGCTGGCGACATTGTGTACAAATGAAACATCTTTAAGAAATCAATAATTGTCTAACTCCTCTTGTAAAATATTCATTACGGCCTTGGTTTCACTTAACACATCATCATTACCTGGTGATGCTGCAGTGAGCAAAACCTAGGTCGAACGAGAAGAAAAAAACTCTGCTATTCCCCGTAAAAATTTTTATGTAGATCACAAAGTTTTTTCCCTCTCCTTGTGCGATGAAAAGATTCCACCCAGTTAAGCCTGAAACTGTCTCCTTCAAAATCTGGGTGATAATAATCATTTTACTGGTGGAACATTCCTATTTTTTTATTTCTCAGTCATGAGATGATGGTATGACTAAGAATTAGTAAACATGTTTGAAAAATCAAAGGGGAATGAAATTCGAGTGTGTTTCTGATAGGGACCGGGGTATGGGTGTAACGTGAAGACGTCTCTGCGCTTGTAGGCTATGATACGCGTCCTTGAAGGTCCGTACTTGCTCCGAACGTTAGATTTGCTCAAATCGTAGTGGTATACTAGATCGATCGATACCACATTCATATCATTCGTGTTATTAATCACTAAATTACTGAGTCAGAATAGTGCAAATGTTACATCGCCGCTTCCGTCGTAGTTTCTCAATTGTGATACTTATTTTACGTGCGTATTCTCGTCAATACATTGAGCAGTAGTGGAGTAAATTCCTAGTAGAATTTGAAGAAAGTTGAGGCGTACGACAGATACGTATCTTTCTAGAATGTTACCAACTTTTTTGAGGGAAAGTTCGTGGATGATACATTGCTTGGAATGCATTCTGCTGAACAACTACTTAAATCTCTGAAATAATTATGATGGTTGTCACGGATAAAAGAAAATAGTCATCCGAATGAATCGTTGGATTGCCTTTCCCCCTCTATTTGTACATTTGTGCGATGTGCGAATAGACTTGAGTTCTTCAAAATTAACGTGGGAAGGTTACGGTTTCCGATTAAAGAAATAGCCATAAAATTCCTGAATGTCCAGGCAAGAGGAAAACATGGCTAATTGGCATAAGTTTTACCCAAGAAAGAGAAAAAAACTTCACATGAAGTTTTAAATTAGGCTCCCAGCCTACACCTTGTCGTTTCACTATATAAGAATGAAGACAACTTTTACTAGAACCACTAATTGCTATTATGAAACGACCCGGGTTTCGATGTGCATTCACATCATCTTCAGGTAAATGAAAGCCAAAGTATAGGCCGTATATACCAGGTTAGGAGGGGTGGGGGGAGGAGAACGCAATACAGGAGGGGGGATGGTCGTGGAAGGGGGGGCTAGGAGGACGAAGGGGAGGGGATTAAAGCTTTGAGGATGGGGGAATAGGCAGGGAGCATACATTCATTAACAAGGAATTTATCACAGTCAACTTGGTTTTTTGGAGATTTTTTTAAAACCCAAGTTGACTGTGATAAATTCCTTGTTAATGAATGTATGCTCCCTGCCTATTCCCCCATCCTCAAAGTTTTAATCCCCTCCCCTTCGTTCTCCTAGCCCCCCTCCTTCCACCCCTCCCACGACCATCATCCCCTCCTGTATTGCGTTCTCCTCCCCCCCCTCCTAACCTGGTATATACGGCCTACACTTTCGCTTTCATTTACCTGAAGACAATGTGAATGCACATCGAAACCCGGGTCGTTTCATAATAGAAATTAGTGGTTTTAGTAAAAGTTGTCCTCATTCTTATTTAATGATGGAGTATCACCAAGTGATACTGACGAAAGTGAGTGATCTTGTTGTTTCACCCTCGGGTCCTTGTATTTACCTTCTATCGCCGCGATATTACCTATTGAAGTGTGTGCTAGATAAATTAGCATACTCTGTCTGCTTAAAACAGTAAATACTAAATAACTTCAAACTTAATATATAATAAATTCTCAGGCTTCACTTGGTAGAACAGCAGTGCGATGATTTGTAAATAAATTCACTTTGAAATATTCCACAATGGTTTTTATTATTCCGACCTAGGCTTCGACTCAAGTCGTTATCGACTTAACTCAAGTCGAAACGTAGGTCGGAATAATATAACCGCTGTGGAATATTACAAAGTGAATTTATTTACAAATCAACTACAAACTTGATGAATATATTTTTATTGTAAATATTTATCCTATCAAAACGCTCAGAGACCACCCATCACAAAGATTATCGAAGTATATTTTCAATGTGTACAACAAACGCATTTGCCGCCATGCTCTTTATAATTCAATGTTCCACTCCGCAACGAATAATCGAAAATGATTAAGAGTAAACCCAAAGTGAAGGTAAGTCTTATTATCATTTTCTTATCTTCCCCCTACCTTACGCATGGGAGCTTGTGCTGGCTTCTCTGCTTCGCTACAAAGTAGTCTTCGTTATGTTTGACCGGTAGCTTCACTTTGTAGGATACTATAGTGTAAGATGGATTCTCACTCCCTCTCACCGTCAGAGGTCCGTTGAATCCGTGGTAGTCCGTGTCCACGGCGCCCGGCTCCCGGTTGCCCTCCGACTTGAGGAAGTAGGGCAGCACTTCGTCGTAGGACCAACCGCGGTTGCCCGCCGCAGCCCACGCGTCGTAGTCCCTCCGGTTGCCCCGCATGTACTTCATCCTGTTGATGATGCTAGAGCCCCCGAGAGCCTTGCCCCTAGGGATGGGGCAACGGCGCCCCTCGTACCCCAGGCAAGTCCTCGACTGAGGAATCGAGCGGTACGCCCAGTCCACGTCCGTGTCCCACAGGGTCTCCACCAGGCCCGGGACTCTGGCTTGGGCCGGCTCGTCACCACCTGCCTCCAGCAACAGGACCTATCGACGGAAACCTTTGTAAGTGTCTTCCAGAGATCGATTTCGTTCCTGGGAGTGCTTGGCGTGGCTGGGGAGGAAGGGAGCCTCACGAGGAGATTGAAAGGAGGCAAATTGGGGGGCTGGAAGAGGTATAATGGGGGGTCTTTGAATTGCAGAAGGCTATCACTGAGGGATTAAAGTTGGAGGGCACAAACTAGAACAAGTGGAACAGTTTAATTACTTAGGTAGCACGCTAGAGGATAATTGGCATAGTAGTAAAGACATACGGAAGAGAATAGCGCTAGCTAAGGAGGCGTTTAGTAATAGAAGAGAGTTGATGACGTGGACACTGGGTAAGGATGTGAAGAAGAGGCTGGTGAAGAGCTTGATATGGAGCGTAGCGTTGTATGGGGCAGAAACGTGGACCCTGAGAAAGGAGGACGAGAATAGGCTGCAGGCATTTGAGATGTGGGTGTGGAGAAGGATGGAGAAGGTTAGATGGACGGAATGGAAGACTAACGAGGAAGTGGTTGAGATGGTGGGCGAAGAAAGGAAGCTTCTGAATGAAATTCGGGATAGGCAGGGTAGATGGCTGAAGGATGTAATAAGAGGCGATGGGTTGCTGAAGAGTGTGATAGAGGGAAGGATGTTGGGCAAGCGGGGAAGGGAAGGAAGAGAATAGGTTTTATGGACGGGATGAAGAAGGGTCAGGCGAATGTGAAGATGAAGAATAAAACATTATACATTAATAGAGCCCTTCATTTGTTTAAATTTAGAGGACTTGTACCGATTTCCTTGTAAACCTACCGCTACCGGTAGAAGTCCCGAAATACATATACTTGAGCTACGCTTTAAAATTGAAGGGCCCGATTTTAGGCTGCAGCCAATATTTTTTCTCCAATTTCATCGGTTAATTTGCAAATTGTGGGCATTATATACCTCAAATTGTTAAATCTATCTTAATTCTCTGGTTTTGTTTAATCAATAGATCTGATGTCACTTTTTCACGTTCCGCATTTTAACGGTTTTTGTCGGAAAGATGTCTACATGTCCTCCAACAATGCATCTTGGATTTTTGTAATTATCATTATTAATTAATTATTATTAATTAATTAATGGTGTCCTGTCCTGTCCGAATTAATGGTGTCCTGTGCGTAATTTGTTACGTAAATAATAATTAATTAATATTGACTCAATAAATAATTATTTACGTAACGAATTATCATGGGACTCATTTCTGAGAAATGATAAATGTCCGTAATTTGGGAATTTGTTAAACTCTTAGCCGCGCACAGTGTTGCTTTTCGTCCCTATAATTGACACATAGTCTGTTGATATTGTTTGGCATTGCAATTCCACCTGAATGAGCTTGATTGCTGGCATGAGTTTAAAATATTTACCTGTTCAAAAAGACGTATCTTTTGTACTTTCTTCTCAAGAGTAAACTTCTTCCAAGAGCAAAGAAAAGAAAATATTTAATGACTCGTCTCAAGAATCGTTCAAATTGATGAATACTGCAAATGAGACTGGGCGGTATTTCTTTTTTCATCGAATTTTAAAAGTTTTCTTCTTATTCAGAGATAAGTTTATGTTATCTAAATACTGCTCGCGACTGTGTTAGCTTTCATATTAGATAACCGATATTTGATATAAAACTTATTTCACCCGGAAAATATTTTCATCAATTCATTAATCAGCCAGAGGGTTTATTCTGGTAGCGCTGACGATTGGTAATATTTCTCTCCGGCGTCTCGCCGCATTGAGTTTTGCTTTAACGCGAAATTCAAGGTTAGCGACTCCGGCGTAAAAAAATGACGTAAGGTGGTGCCTCGATGATGCTAACCGAGACGTAAATGCATTTTAAAATAATAAGCGTGTGCCTATTTCTGCCATTTCCTTCATACTTACAACATTTATCTGCGCAGTAATTAGTTTCAAAAATCTGCTATTGTTTCCAGTTGATGTATTGACGTGTCCTAAATTTTACGTAGAAAATTCACACCTTGAATTTAGGAAATTTTTCTCTTGATTGCTCTGAATAATTATTGAGCTCATGTAAGAAAAGTTGTTGTAAATAATCTAATGATTCAATTATCACTGCTAATTTTGAATGAAGTGCATTTACTCTAGCGACTCCTGTTCGTAGTATAATATGAATTTGGCTTACTGTAAAGTGGTTTCTTCGTTATAAGTCAAAGCGGTCCTCTTTGGTCATTTAATTGGGAGTCTGAAATAGCTCCACATGTAAAGAACTTCAAATTAACTGCTTTTTGCGATGCGTAAGACGGTTATATTCTGTGGTTTCAGGCTTGATGGATTGGAATCGGAACATAACTAAGAATGAAAAAATAGGCAACCTCCACTGTGATAAAATTCATTCCGGCCGGTTTCCCTTTTTACAGAATTACCTGAAAATGTTGTAAAAAGCGAAACCTGTCGGAATAAATGTTATCACAGCGGAAGTTGCCTATTTTTTCATACTTAGCGTAAGACGGTGTTTCTCGTCATTCATCTGTTGCTGAATGTTTTCCTCGTCGGCTAATTCTCCAAGTGCAAATGCGAATGATAAAGAGAGTCGCGTGCAAAAGTTTACGGATTCACAATCTTGAGTGTGAAAGCTCAAAATGACGTGTTCCAGAAATTATCTCATTTATCGAGATCATCGCGCTCAATATTTCAGAAAATCGTCTCTTCTTCCTGTTGCGCGATGAGCTTTGCACTCCACGTGTCTCTGCGGAGGGGGCGAGGGAGGAAGGAGATATCGGGAGGCTTCTTTACCGCCCGACCCAACCCCTCGGTCTATAGATTCTCAACCGGTCTATTCCCGGTACAATCTAAGCCTCGGTTTATTTGTCTTTCATCATCTGATAAGAGCCACATATTTCTCTCAGTGTAGTTAGTCAGTCCTTTTTTTATGGTCGCGTTGTTTATACGTATCGATGCTCGCCGAAATACGTATTAATATTCGTCGTATCTGGAAACATACATCATTGCGTTCGATACGAAGTCCGTTGCCGTTGGAAGAGTACAAACAATGTGTAAGTAATTGTCACCATGAGGGACGGTCGGTAGGAGTTATATATTAGGAGATAGGAGTTATATAGTAGGAGATAGTCCGGATTATTTAAGAAAAATAAATGGAAATATTTATCTCTTGAACCGTTGTGACTTTATCGTGAATCACTTTCGCAGGTAATCCACGCAAGTGCTGAATACACGATGAAATAAATGAGTCATTCTTGTCCGGGTGAATGATATTTTTATATTTTGAATGTCCCTCGCTTTGAAAACACTCATTCACAGTGACTATATACATGACTCTCATAGTTACGCCTAGGGTATTTTCTGTCGCTCTGAGGATTTCCTGTAAATTGGTGTTGTACAGATGTCGAAGAGGTGTAGTCAAATTTATGTAATGCTGGACATATGCAATATGACTGTAGACGGCAATACTGAGTTTCTTTGGCCATTCTGAGCAATTACCATTGACTGTAACGAGATGTTCTAAGAAAACGATCAAATGCATACTGTAGAAGAGATTAAAACAACGTATTCTGTGTTAAAGAGATAAAAACTCGACCACCGACATATCAGTCATATCAGAACCTCTTTCACCGTAATCGGAATACTCTTTAAACTTCAATCGGCAGGGATTCCATAGTTATCAATATGTTCTGTTGGCTTCGTCATGTGGTCCGTTAAAGAGGGCACAATTTCCCGTGGAATGTACGAACTCCGTTTTTATTAAATTCTTCATGGTAAAAATAGCGATTAAATTTGACAGAAATTCTGAAATATTGTCGGCAGTCTGCTCTACCCTGATATCCTGGATTACCCTGGAGTATAGATAATACTTTCCGATGCTGTAGCAACTGTAGCAACTGTAGCAACAGCTGTAGTGATTGAAATTACACTTTTATTCTTCCCTGTGGAAGGCTCGTCGATCGTTCGATCCAATACATCAACGCCATATTTTCGAGTGATGCAATCCAAAAGATTTTTAGGAAATGTTACATAATCATATTTCCTTCAAATTCACCATCGAGCACTTTTTCCATTCTCCTTTCGTTTAATTTTCTTTAAAAACATTGGCGTAACAACGGCGGGTTGAGGGCAGTGCCGCCAGCAAATCTAAAATTTTACCGAGACCGCCAAAATCGACCTTTTACCTTACGACCCCACTCAAAGACCCTTCTCTTCTGTTGAAAGCTGAAAATTGAAACGGAAAACCTCAATTTAGATTTTGAAGAGTACCCTACTTTCAAAGCTTTTAAAGCGTTTTAGGTTTTGTTGCTTGAAACTTTTTTTTACGAATTACAGCCCCTCCCTCAGATTCTAAATGTTATAGGTCCATATTTACTCAGTCTGACCGGAAATATAAGAATAAATAACTAGTTTTTTTAATGTTCCATAACATAATTGTAAGGTAATTTTTTACGACAGAAATGTAGCGCTTTCAGTCAAAACGTTGTGTGGATCTCTCCATTCAAAGTGTTGAGGTTAGCGCAGATTGGAACTCAATAGTGAACTTAAGCGCTCTCGAACGACGTAGATTGGAACCATGTACGCCGGCGAAATGTTTTTTCAAACTGCCGTCAGGTAGCACTCTGTCGGTGAAAGAACAGCCTCGGCCGACTGTTTTGTGTTGAGTATTTTAATTTGCTCAAAATAAGTATTACAAGGCTTAATTTAATTATTTCAAGGCAAGATTTAATCACAGAGTGATTAATCAATCACTTTATTATGTCCAATTTAATCCTGATTATAAACAAACTTGACTGCAATCATGGATGCCATTATCGACGTTCTGTTGATGTTTATCCCGCATCCGCTTGGCTCCAGATCCGTTTTGAAATGCGCATGTCTAGTGCGCAGTGTCAGACGGATGGAGGGCGAGTGAACTGTGATGTCGCGAAGTGATTGGCGTTCCAGAGCGAACGGTATGTTCTCAAAGTGTAATATCGTATATTCTTTTTGGAGTCGATCTTTAAAGAAGCCCTCCAGGATTTCTCCGTCATTCCTTATACCCCGCACCTATATTTCTTGCATCCCTTTCCCCGCTCACCTTCCACGCGGGGTTCTCGCTGAGTCTGTTGGCGAGGACGCAGCCAGCCGATCCTCCGCCCACTATCACGAAGTCGTAGCTCCTGCGAGGGTTCGCCTCGTCCCTCGGGTTCTCTTCGGGGTCCACGACGGAGCACTGCGCCCGCAGCAACACCTGCACGAGCCCGGCGAAGAGCAGGGAGCCCCCGGGGCAAGAGGCCTCGCCCCCGAACCTCTGGCCTGAACCTCCAAGCCATGCGCCGCCGCCGATGCCGGGAATTCCGATATCCATGGCTGATAGGATGTGCCGCCGTCTATCTACCTTTGAAAGGAAAGGGCGTTCGCGAAGTCTGGAAGTTTTTCCGGGAGATAATTGAAGTCGGTCAAGTTCTTTAGAGCTAACCGAGCTCATCTGAATAGCGTAAACATTGAAAACAGCATGATTTTCTGAAAGGCTGTTAATCTTTACCAAACATAAACTTCCGTACAAGCGGAGAAATTACGAGATATGGGCAAATTTTTCTAGTAAAATATTTATCAGGAACAAGATTTTGCTTATTACAGAATCATAAGGTCTTATTAAATGAGCAGCACTGGAGTCGTGATTAGTATTTCAGTGGAATTAGCACATTTCATGTGATTTCTCGGTGATGTTTCGTTCCTGCATGATATCGCCCGAATATTTTGAATTTGACCGTGCAAGCTACTGAATGTTCATAAAATGCACGAAGCATTTTTGAACTTTGAAATGGTGAGTACTCCGTTTGAAGGAAGAGAAGACTTAGTCCAATCCTAAGCTTTATTTTCTTTTACCGACCCAGGTTTTCGTATATTATGCCATTTTAAAGATACATATTTTTTTATGGTGGTCCACTCCTACATATATTGCTAAGGAATATACCCCCCTTATCCCACAACCAGTGAGCGTATTTCCCGTTAATTGACCCCCACCCTCTTCTCCGTAAAAATGTATATAAGAGCGGACCATTCTTAAAATATTTACCTTAAAAATGGCATAATATGCCGAAACCTGGGTCGGTAAGAGAAAATGAAGTGTGAAATCAGACTAAGTTACCTTTTTCATTATGAATTTCGAATATTTTATCAACAGAAAAGAGAAAAACCGACCGCGAGTTGCTGGGAATCCTTCTTTTCATGAGGCATTGCTCCGAATGTTGAAGCAAGTTCATACTCTTAATCTTTTGCGTAAGTGAAAGCTAAAAAAAGAGATGATGTTGGTGACGGCTCGCGCTTTATTACGCCGCAGCGTAATTGGTTTCGTCAAAGAGTTGTAACGATTACATTTTGTACATGTTACATTTTGAATTTACTATTAAAAATTTTAAAGGCTTTGGCTGGATTTTATCGGTTTGATTTTCTTGGTAACGGTTGTTTATTTATATGTGGCAGAGAGTTTGATTGTCGTGCTGGTCCAGAGTAGACATGTTTTGTACCGAGGAGAAATTTTGAGGATTTATAAAGATATTGTTTGATCTTTAATTTAGTTGTTTTTCTTATGTTATTCATCCTTAGTGTCCTGTGGACATTGTAGGTGATTTTTCTAAAATCACCTGGCGCCCTGAAAGATAAAAAAGCCAAAACCCTTGCTCAAAATCTATATAACTCCAAATGTCTCTCGGTGCCTCGATGGTAGAGCAAGTTACTTTGGCTTTTTTATCTTTCAGGGCGCCAGGTGATTTTAGAAAAATCACCTCCAAAGTTCACAGGACACTAAGGATGATAAAAGTAAGAAAAAAACTAAATTAAAGATCAAACAATATCTTTATAAATCCTCAAAATTTCTTCTCGGTACAAAAACATGTCTACTCTGGACCAGCACGACATTCAAACTCTCTGCCACATATAAATAAACAACCGTTACCAAGAAAATCAAGCCGATAAAATCCAGCCATAGCCCTTACAATTTTTAAAAATAAATTCGAAATGTAACACATACAAAATGTAATCGTTACAGAGTGTATCGAGTATTTTCCCGGTTTGTGTCTAGTTGTGTGCACTGGGTTTCTAACGGCTAAACAATTCGCAAACACTAGTAGTCTCACAACTCACCGTGCTCCTCCTCCTGATGAACGGTCCCTCGTACTCTCCGCTCCGTCTCCTGTCAACCGTCGACCGGACCACAATGACGACCTTTCGAGAGAATCCAAGGATGTATTTATAAATGACGGCGGGTCTCGAGTGCGTAACTGCTTCAGATGGTAATCGTCGATTAAGGGGCGCGGCGTGGACATAAAGGAGATTTCGGACGGAGGGATTGCCTCTTCCCATTCACTGTCGACTGGTCTGCCTTTCCTGAGCCTTACTAATTACATCAATACTAATCACCTTATTCCTCTGCACCCATTAAAGTGTCTCTTCCTTAATGTGCTTTTCCTCCAACACTCAGACGAGCTCCTGACGAATTTTGTACTCCGTTTGAAGGATCAAGTGTTGTAGAGTTATATTTAAACTTTCACTCTCGCTGGATCATGAAAGAAGAGAAATATTTTCTGTGCCGATTTGCACGTTTACTAGCTCCATTAACTGTCGAAGATATTCCAAATGCTATGCGTAATTATGCTGTAAGTGGAACCTTGGCCGACGTCATGGTGAGGAAATGGCGAAGAAACGACTATTGAGCCCCACGTCAGGTACCGTTCACTCTCGTTGTCATTAGGTCGTTAGCCCTTTCTCATTGTGACCAAATCTACCTAATTGAAAGCCGAAAAGTCAATCATTGGTTCGATGCTGAGTGATACAGTGAAATAAATGCCTTAAATTATGCGCGGGTAGAATTTAACGGGTGGGTTAATGTCATTTCCAGGCGTCATTGCGTGATTTTTTTTAAAATCAAGACCGTTATCGTCACATAAAATGATTTTGTCGGCCCCGGTGGAGGCGGAATAAAGTCCTCGCCTGCTAACCCGAGGGTCACAGGTTCGAGTCCCGCCTGGGTAGAATATTATCTGCTCAAGACATGGGTGTTCGTCTGATGTTACAGTTATTCCCCTGATATAAATTGGCCGTAGGTGCTGTATTCGGGGCAGTTAAGATAAATAAATAAAAATAAAGTTACTTGCACTATTTCCCACGGTAATTTAATTAAGTGTACTGAATCAAGTTTATTAATTAATTAAGTTTTTGCGATAAAACTACAAAAAATAAGAAATGAAAATATAAGAAAAATGATGCAGGTAGGAGAAAACATCATACAGGAAATAGAGAAAAGACGGCTAAAATGGTATGGACATGTAAAAAGAATGGAGGAGAAACGTTGGCCAAGAAAGATATTAAATTGGCAACCACCCGGAAGGAGGAAGAGAGGAAGACCACCAGAAGACTGGACAAAGCAAGTCACCCAAGATATGAAAAGGAGACAATTAGAGAATGAAGACTGGAGAGACAAGGAGGCTTGGAGAAGAGGATGCGAGAGAGGCCTACGGCTGTATAGAACTCGCTTGTATATATATATATACATTTTTGCGATACTTTGTGGACAAAATAGAGCTCTCCTAGTTTTGGAGACGGAGAATGGGAAGAAGTTAATTGAGAGTAAAGAAGCCTTTTCTCAACAATTCAAGGACCGCTCTGATGTTTCCAAGATCCGTATCGACACGTGGTGTCAGTCTCATCTGATTCTCGTTTTCCGAACTATAGGTCTCGTCGAGTCTCATCTCGTTCGCCTCCGTCTCATCTCGTGTTCAAAAGAAAACACTAGAATACTTTTTTGAAGTGAGAATGGTTAGTTTTAGTTAGTTTGTTAGTTCTCATGGAGATAGGGCCTTAAATTGGAAAAAAATCATAAACTCACGACCTCGAGATGAACAGAGGTATTGGAACGTAAGGTTCATCTGGTATATTCCACATATTTGGAAATTGGTTGGCTGCTTGGTAGCTTTTGGAAAGTCCTTATCTTAGAATTCAAAATTCGGGCTTACCATCTTCCTTCCTTTCCTTAAGATATCTCGCTATCAGATCTACATCAACATAATACCCCGCGAGCCGCCGCATGGGCGTGTGGCAGGGGGTGTTAGGTCACCAGCCGTCAAAAGGTGTAAGTTTTCTGGAGATGAAATGGTGACATGTATTATAGGAGTGCATTTAGGGGAGCTCAATTTTTATCGTGGTCGCTTATCGTTCGCGGAAAGAACGAGTTCTTGTACCTACCTATCTGTTCGGCAGTGTATCTCTCTAATTTTATCGCATCTGTCAGCCCTAGAGATGTATTGAGGAGTCATGATAATATTCTGTGTCGCTCTGAAAAATATAAGTTCTGAATATCTCAAGCAACCGAAGCCTAGCGTGTAGCCTCCGAGTCTCTAGGGGCTCCCACCTTAATAATTCCCTGTTATATTCTTCATATCGTCTTCCTCTTTATATTTTGTTCAGATTTCCCACCTTCTTCATTCCTATTCCACGCTTCCCAATAGTCTCTTCTCTGTTATCCTCTTCAACATTTCCTGTCTTTTCTTAACGTCCTCCACCCATCTCTTCATCCTCCTCCGAACGTCCGCCAATGGCTTCCTCTACCCTCCAACCGCATTCAATACCTCCTCGTTCGCCTTTCTCGACACCCAGCTAAACCTCTCCATCAAAAAGAAAAAAAACTTTTAATCTCAGATCTCAGTAATTATTTTACACTTGAAATTAACTGAAGCAGAAAATTAGAAGGGCCGACATTAAGAGCGATCACCGTATTACTGGTATCCACGTCTTGTGAGTCTTCGGGGGATCCTGTTGGACAGGTCTCGTGGATTGGAGTGATGTAAGTGGCGTCAGGCTAATGAATCTCTTCTTCACGCGGTCAGCAAACAAAAACAGTCCCATAGCTGGCTTTTAAATTTCGTTGAAACACGTTACAGGTGTCCCTATATAGTGTTTTTGAATGGTTGTCGATTGTCAGCAACATAAGTAAGTGATTTAATCATCACGATAACCAGTATGAGCTATTAAATTTATGAGAATATTTTTAAAAGAATAAATATAATACCTCTCAGTATATTGTTCACGGTTGAATATCATTTGCTCCCCTTGATGCGACGAGACCAAGGTTTGTGGAATGTGCGTGTATTCTACCAATTTTGTGACTAGGCTCACTATTGGTTTAAATAAATTTAAAATTGGTTTTAGAATATCAGTTGACAATCATGGTCATTTGCATCATATAAAATACCATTTATATCTTCGGTGTTAAACATTATTTCTTCCTATTTAAATACTCGCCCACCGTAGATTAAAAGCTGAATAACAAATTAGCGTTTTGAAAAACAGTTCAAAACAAACTTTTGTCCAAGAAAATAGTCCATAACTCTTGTCAATTCTGCCACCAAATTATACTTGTCAAAAAACTCCTCAAGGATTTTCCCTATGCCTCTTCGTACACCGATGTAGTGTCCTCCAAGGTTAATTGCAGCTTATTGTTAGACATTCGTAGATTTTCTTAAGACTGATTCAGGAACCACAGTGATATTACGTAGAGGTCGTCTTTCCTCACAATAAATAGCAATAAGAGCGTTGGGACTGTGTGTGTTCTATTTTCCGCTTTGTCAATATTCTTATCAATTCTTCTCGTCAAAAGCGTCTCTCGGATGAATATATAACCGATCCGTCGAGGTCTTTCGGTGTGCCGGAGTTTATTTCTAGATGTCATCGTTCTCTGATAAAACTGTTCTCAGAACGACATTTTCTTACATATCACTGAATGGATAAACAAAGTAATTTAGGCATCAATAACCTCACGGAACGGTTCGGTTATTAGCACATGCGAGAAGAAAAGAACTTCTGCAAAAATTGTCACTTCAATCGAAAGACCAGCGCAGCGTGAGGTTCAAGTGATTAATCCTTGCCCGGAATCCTTTTCTGTGTTCCTTCTCACGTAAGTTAATTCCCCCGGAGGCTCTGCCGTGATTCCACTTTCAATGCTACTTACCTACCTATCATTACGTGAAAACTATGTGAAAACAAATGTACATATCATTAGATTTTGTAACCCTGGTTATGGTGCGCCGATTCGGGTGTGTTCCGTTTATCTGAATCGTGAATCGATTGTGAAGGAAATTAAGTTATCTGAAAAGCACCGAACGGGTGTAATAAGCAATGGATAAATTTTGCTTGCAATCCCTGGCTACTGAACTTGCAATTAGTGGAGAATGCATGGCATAAATAACGTTAATTGTTTCACTTATCCGTATGAGTTATTGAATTTGCAATGGCTTTAATATTTACAGAACTTCAATATTCAGTGGAGAATGCTTGGCAGAAGTAAAGTTATTTGTTTCACTAATCCGTATAATTTAATAAATTTGCAATGGCTTCAATATTTAATTTAAGAAAAAAACTTCTATGAATTTCAATAAACGTAATAGGTTGTCTTCAATGATCTTGTGTTTTCTTAAAGAATTTCATTCTATTAATTTCTTAATTATTTATGTAAGTTTGCTTCGGGCTAGATTTCCACAGTTTTACAACTTTCTCCTTTTCTGCCGTTAATGATTTGAAAGTGGCAAAGAGGGAAGGGGAGAACAGCTGATTTAGGCTGTAAGATGTAGGAAGGAGGATAGTGCGGACAACCCGGCAATGGTAAGTCGATCTTCTAAAAGGTTTCTCTCTTTGAATAGAATATCAGTGCGGAAAATACGGTATGATTATTAATCATTGACAATTTATTGTGATGAGATTTTTTTTCAAGTAAAGCGAGGCTGACCATCAGTGTAGGAAAGCACAAACGGGAGCAGATTAATCAATTCTATTACTTGGGTGGTACATTGGATGGAAATGGACATAGTGGTATGGACATCGGAGGGAAAATTGCCTTCGCAAAGGAGGCGTCCAGCTAATAGAGGCAGCTGATGGGGGAGACCTTGTATGCAAATCTACAGAAAAGGTTGGTGGAGAGTTCGTTGAGGAGTGTAGTTAAAATGAAAAGCAGTACTAATCGCTGCCAAGCAAAAGGATTGTGACAAGGGGAACTCTAGTGATGACAATTCTTCTTAAAAGAAGAGGCTTCGCGTAATGCTGATGGGAATTGATTGGGATGGGAACAAAAGGTTTCGTCAATTATGTTCCGAAATAATGCGTAGCTCACACCAGACGCATATATGTGCATGTGGTTCAGTTATAGTTTTCATGACAGTGAAGCGCACAGCTAAAGGCACATTGGTGATAACTCACCCCGAGATGTCTTGAAGGGACACACGCTTAGTACAGACACGCACTTTTACCGTACGTGAATGGACATTTAAATGAACCGCACTACTGGCGAGTGAGTGGCAACCACGCGGCTCTTTTCCCCTCACTCCACCGCAGCAGAGCTACCGGTACGCTGTGCGAAACATGCCGGTAAATAACAGACAAAATTGGCTCTGCCAATGGTACTGACTCTGCATGATCTAAGTACGCGTATTACTCACACTATAGAGCACACAACAGTCTCAATCAATTTTTAATTGAGCCATTAGTTTCGAAGTTGGCAGAGGTTTGCGTTGTCTACAATAACTTGTTTAATTTTAGAGGAATAAAAAATTTGTTTTATGCAAACAGTTAGCAATAGATTTGTCTTTCTTATATTAAAACTGCAAGTTTTTGAAACGAAAATTACGGGTATCCCAAGCGCTGGAAGTTGGACAACTGGATTTTTGGCGCAAAAAACGGGTACTTTTTTGAGAAAAATTAAATACAGGAAATACTAACGGGCAAATGATTTTTTAAAGTATATCATCCAACGTAGAAATGAACAAGCTCTCTTTTGAATTTTCCTCATTGAAATCGCTTTCCTCGTTTGGACGATAGAGCATCTCAAACTCAGGTATCTTGCCTTTTTTTACAGACAGTAATGCTCTTAATTTTAACCATGCAGTTCCACAATATCTCGCCAGAAACTGTTGACTTCATTCTAGGAGTGTAGTGTTGTATGTCGCAGAAACGCGGACCGTGTGAAGAGATGGAAATAATCGGGGATGGTTTAGTTGGAGAGCTGTGAGTGTGGAGGAGAGTGGGGGGCGAGTGCTGATGGGAGAACGAGGAAGTGCTTGAAATGGCGAGTGAAGAGAGGGAGCCTCCGGAGGAGATTTAGGAGGATGAGTGGGTGATTAAAACGGGTAATGAGGGGCGAAGGTCGTGGAAGGTAGGATGGTGACGGCCGTGATATAGGGGAGAATGTGGTCACCGGGGAAGAGGAAGGCAAGGGATACGCTTCATTCACGGGATGCCCAGGGCAGGAGCGTTAATTAGATGAAGAAAGAAATTCTATCAGAAGAAAGGGGCCACTACGTACCTTCATCAAATCTGCAGGATTTGGCTCTCTTCCTTCTGTACTTACCTTAAGGTAGTCCGAGCGAAAAATCATTTTACTTAGAAATCAATGAATTTGGTCTCATTTTGAAGAAAAATATCTCACCTATCCAATGACACCAAAAATTCAACCCCTTACCACATTCCTTTGGGAGATATTTGCCAAAAAATATCTTACCTTTTACTTGGGAAATGGTACGTGTATTCATTCCAGAGAGACATTATTTACAAAATGAGGTATTTCTAACACTTAGATATTGTAAAAAAACTAACATTGTGTAGTTTGTATCTTTTCTCATCTATATTTGAAAATAATCATATCGTCACCGCAGTAGGTTCTTGGGTATCACATAAAACCTTCCGTTTTGAAGGAGTTCCAAACGCACCGCGCAAAAAAATGAGTCAAGTTAAAGACTTATTCAGATATTTTCATTTAATTACTTACAATTTCTGTCATGTAAAACTATATAATTGCACCATTAATAATGCAATATTTAATTGATGTGTCCAACAGCTGGTGAAATTGAAAAGTATAATCCGAATGTGGTCTCTATTATGACTAGGGAACTATCTCGCTCGGACTACCTTAACGGGTAGATTTATTAATAATTATTTTTTTCGCGGGAATATTCGCCAAAGGGGACAGAGTAAGAAAGCATCTAAATATTGGTGTACGCACAGAGTAATATCCGTATCGCGTTAGTTATATAGCATTTGTTTTTACTTATAAATTATTTTCTTCTCTCTGTAGACACGAAAGACATTTGATCTTTTTCATAAAATACCCACGTTTTTTTGCGGTACCATGCTGTCCTATGGTAAATTTTGGATGCTTTATGAGGCCGTACTTATCCTGAATTTTCGAAGACTAGTTGAGGTTATCTTTTCCCCGTCTGAACCAGCCTTACGCGGCGGATGACCTCCAATCAATATCCCAATGTAATGGATTCTTGTGGCTCCTCCTGGTGTTGGAGAACCGTTCTTAAGGAGTGCCCTTTTCAGCTCTTATTACCTGCGTCCTTTCATGTACACATGGAATAGGAGGCGAATCAAGTTGATTTTTTGTGCGCATTAACGAAGGATTGACATTTGAATTCTGATGAGGGAGACGTCCAGGCGTTGTAAGCGGTAAAGGTGTTATTAAATAAAGGTATGTAGAAATCGCACGAGTAAAAAGAAGTCACATCTGCTTCTGCAGTTGATTCTGATATTCTTCCATTAATTACCGCAGCGTAAAAATCTCTCAGAGTGCGTTTATTACTAATTATCGTTTTCATTTTCAACTAAGTCTTTCTTTATCTTTAATATCTATATTTTTACCCTCCAAAGGTGTTGCAGTGAGCTCTGAGAAGTTATTCGGTCACTAGTTTTGAATTTAGAGCTCTTCTTATTCACATATACGCTCAATGCCAATGCTTTTTCTCCTCATATTATACAATTCACCATTAATTTAAAACAGGTTTGACGCCTTTTATTCTTTTCATTGTTCACAGTTAGAGTGCATACCTTAGGATATTGTTTTTTATCATTGAAAGTTTTTGTAATACCTTAACATTATTTTAAATTGGAAATGCATTTTCCACTAGCGCTATAAATCCTCAGTTCAATTATCAATGTCGGCATCGAAGAATGCAGCAATAATTTTGATAATCATTAACCGGAATACAGTGATATTATGAAGAAATCATACTTTTAACTCCTGATATTTCGTGGGGAACACACATACAAAGCATATGCGGCACAACATCAAAGAAACTAGGTTTTGTTAAGTGTATAATAGGGAGGCACACGGATGAAAAAGTCAAAGAGAGATGCTACTTCGCTCTGGTTATGCCACACCTCGAATACGCCGCGAGCATTTGGGATCCTGGTCATAAAGATTTTGCCAAAAAAATTAATAAAATACAATGGAAAGCAACAAGCTTCGTTAAAAACTACTACGAGCGAACATATAGTGTTTCAAAACTATTAGAGGGATTAAGGTGGGAGCCCCTAGAGACTCGTAGGCTGCACGCTAGGCTTAGGCTGCTTGAGAAATTCAGAGCGACACGGAGAATATTATCATGACTCCCAACTACATCTCTAGGTCTGACAGATGCGATAAATCAGATGGATACACTGCCGAAGAGATAGGTACAAAAACTTGTTCTTTCCGCGAGCAATAAGCGACCACAATAAAAATTTAGCTCCACTAAACACACTTGTATAATACCTGTCACCATTTCACCTCCAAAAAACTTACATCTTTACACGGCTGGTGACCTAACACCCCTGGCCACACGCCCATACGGCGGCTCGCAGGGTATTATGTAGATGTAAATGTACTTTTGTACAAAATAATTTTCAAGTGTGGCTGAATCTTTGCCTTAGAATTCTTCCATAAGTTGTCAGTACTATTGAGCACTCTCCGTACACGCTGCACCCGTTAGTTTTCTCTAGCTTCATAAACCTCTATCCCAATGTGTACTTTAAAAAATTTTTGCATTTGTTTTATTGGAGGATATTCAAGTCTTTGGACTCTTTAGTAAAGGTCATCCAATACAGATGAGGTGTATATCCAACACTTTATTGTACCTTACCTTTAATTTTATTGAGTAATAAGTGTTCCGTTGCAATATATTCTCTTAGTCATGAAAATATTGTAAGTTCATTGAAATTTTGAGTGGATAATTAAATTTTAACCCACTTGCAGGGAAAGAATTTTCTTAGTCCTAGAAATTAATTGAGGTACACTGGAATGATTAGTGAAAAATCCACTTTAAAGCAAATGACTGTCGTTGAGATTATAATCCGTTCGTTAGCGTGTCTTCTTTGATCATATCTGCTACTTTCTCGGCCACCATTATCACCGGAGCGTTCGTGTTTGCCGTCGGTATCGTGGGCATGATCGAAGTGTCGGATACCCTCAGCCCCCTCACTCCGTATACTCGCAACCTGTTGTCCACGACCGCCTCTGGATCCGTCGGGGGACCCATCTTGGCGGTGCCGGAGAAGTGCCAGATGGTCGACGACGTCTGCCTCGCCGCGCACTTCCAGTACTCGTGGGAGGGATACTCCAAGTGTGCGCAGGGTGGGAATTTGTTGGGGTTCAATCTGCACCCGTGGGCCCTCATGACCGCCGTCTGGCACAGCATGACCCCGAATTTGGCTCCGTCGGCGATCGTCTCCAGGTCTCTCTCGTCGGAGAAGTAGTTGGGCCGGACCTCCGCTTGAACCCTAGGGTCAGAACTCCTCAGCTCCACCGTGCCCCTAGAGTACGGCCTCATCAGGGTAGGGATTATCCCGTAAGCCTGCTGGTTGATTATCGGGGTGAAAACGGCATTGTAGAATTCATCGGAAATGCCTTCCAAAGCCTTCAAGAGAGATCCGCCGTCATTGTTCTCCGTGATGGATTTAGAGTATAGGCCTATGTCCGGCCAGTCCAAGCTGGCATTCGAGTATCTGCTGTGAAGGAATGCGTAGATCTCGGCGGCTCCTAGACTCATTAGTGGACCCGTATTTCTGACGGCGAAATCGAGGAATGTCTGAATTGGATTGAGCTGCAGTAGCACCGTTGTGAGTGGATCATCTACCAAGAAGAGGATTCCTCCGATACCGACGTGATCCTGAAGGTTCCTGCCCACCGGCAGGTCGGAGATCACGTCTATCCCCTTCTCGCGAAGGTGCTCGGCCGGTCCGATGCCGGACAGCATCAGTATTTGCGGAGTCTTGAGAGCACCCGCGGTCACGACCACTTCCCTGCTCACTCTCACTCGACGTCGGATTCCTCTTTTGTCGAACTCCACTCCCGTGACTCTCTTCGTGGTCTTGTCGATGGCGATGCGCCGAACGTTGGAATCGAGGCTTATGTGGAGGTTAGGTCTGTTTCTCACTGGACGCAGGAATGCCTTCGCCGTGCTGCAACGGAAACCCCTCCTCATCGTGCATTGAGATCGCACCAGACCGGTTTGCGAGTCGCCATTGACGTCTATTTCCGTGGGGATGCCCAGCTCCTCGGCCGCTTTCACCAGTCTGTCGCTTATCGGAGCGTAGTACCTCGGAACCTCGACAGTAAGTGGACCTTCGGTGCCGTGATAGGGAGAATTTCTGTACTGGTCTATCGTCATTCCTTCCGATTTCTTGAAGTACGGAAGGACCTCCTCGTAGGACCAACCTTCGTTTCCTTGGGCTGCCCAAGAATCGTAGTCCCTGCGATTTCCTCTGACGTAAACCATTCCGTTGAGGACGCTGTTACCGCCTAGAAGCTTACCCTGAGGGAAAAAGCAACGTCCGCCCGTCATGGCTCGGCAGTATCCGGGGTCGGGTTCGGCCAATATTTGCCAGTCCCTCTCCGTTCGTAAGTTGCCGCCACCCAATGCAGGAACATCCGAGAACACTGTCTCTTCGGGACCCGCTTCCAGCAAAAGAACCTTCCAGTTAGGGATCTCTGAGAGTCTGGACGCTACTACAGCACCGGAGGAGCCGCCACCTATGACGATGAAGTCGTAGCTCTCCAGTAAGCGAGGCCCTATATCCTTCGGTCGATTTGGCCTGTCCACTATATCTGGGCGAAATATGTAGATTGACGCATCCAAGAGTGACACCGCCAGCATCGCTACTTGTGATATTGTCATAAAGCTCAAGTTGAAAGGGTTTCTTCTCCTCATGCCCAGAAAAGCCTCCATTTTGAGTCTACCTGCAATAAAAAAGGAATAACATGCTGATTGCCATGTGTGAGCGATAGACCATGCCATTATGCTTTTGCAAAATGAGGAATGTCTTCTCCGATTGGGAAAGGAGTTAAGAATTGATAGGAGAAAGAAGCATCAGTATTTCTGCAACAATTGTTTTTTAAGTGCCTCCAAAACGAAGTTAACTTTATCTCAATCGTTTGTTACTATTTCAGTAATCATTTAAACTAGATATCCCGTCAGTTATAACAATCGGCTCCAATTGAGTAGTTTTTAACTCTCTGCAGCTTTTTTTTACCAAGTATCTGATAACATTTCTATAATTTATGTAATCGACATGGCCTGCCGATGTTGATAATGGCTGTGAAGAGTATCAACGTTTACCAAGGTTTGCTCCTGTGAAGTATGTACTTTCAGAAATCTGTAAAGCTTTGCGAATTTTTTTCGTCATGATACAGTCGCTGAGGTTCATCAGTGTGAAGTATTTGTGAAGGAGTAATATTGTCTCTAATTAAAATATTGTGAAAAATATCAGGATTGTAATTTTGCAGCACAACTGAGGAGCAAATTGGAACCCAGTTATTTTGAAAACGGAAAATATAACTTCGTTGCTGGAGAGTGCATTTGCTCATGCCATGAGCTTCGCTTATGTAGTTCCGCAATATTATTCGGAAGTGGACCGCAGTCAGTCAAGCATTTTGTAATTTATCAAATCCTACTTATTACAAGATTTTCGGAAATAGTAAAGAAAACGCTTACTTTCGATTTATTGATGGTTATTTGTGGTTTGAATGAGGCGGATTTAAATTTGCAAGTGACCCGTATGAAATATTTATACTGCATACAAACACACACACGTCAGTGTCTCGGTTATTGCTCAACTTACTTTAAGTGATGGTTTCGATGAGGAAGTATTAGGCAGCGGAGTAGACTACCTTCAGTTTCAACTATCAGTTTGCATGCTTGTCATCCCGAGGTGCTTCCCTGTAAATAAAGTAAATGTTAACACTTATTATACCGAATATAATCAGGGACCATATAATAAACTGATTTACTCAAAAGAAACAGGTAACGCTTGACCGGGCGTGTTCAAAAGCGTGTGTATTCAATTAATATTATTCGCAGCATTATAATTCAACTAGGCAATAAAGTCGTAAAATACGCCATTCAATCAATCATCAGAGCACTGAATTAATGGATGGAAAATACATATGCATGATGTAATTAGAATGGATAATGATAAGGATGTATTATACTGATTTGTCCCGTGGATGGATGTCCTTCGCTGATTGCAGAGTTTTTTTATTTCGTTCATACCGGAAAAGAAAAATCGATGGACGAGTTCTTTGCACGAAGAGCGTAAGACAGTTCTAATCATGGCTGTTAGAAATGGTCGAAATTCCAAGTATTTTCTTGATCAAGCTCATGCACAATGTCATGTTGAAGAGCGCTATTGATCAAAGAACTTAATTTTCTGTTGAACATGTAAAACCAAAACGTTGGTGGACTCTACCGTATACTTGATATGTATCATTTAAATTACGCAGTGAACTTTTAGACGGCGAGGTCGGGGTAGCGTTTTACTTCCCCCGATGATTTTTCCAATACTTTTTGATTCAATGGGCAAATATGATAACTGAGACAAATGTAGTGTATACAGACTTGTTTGTGATGAATGCGGTATTCAGTACTCCGGCCAAATTCGTCGAGGTATCAAATAAAGACTGCAAGAACCCAGGCAATGTTATATTCAGAACTATGGCAAATCATGTTTTGCCAAGTGTCTGTGTATTTTCAATCATTTTTAAAATGTTTGATGCAAATGTCCTGAATTTAAACGCCCCTTGTCTAAATCGTCGCATTATAATTATTTTGACACATACTTAGGTCATATGAAAGATGTCATTTCCAGCGAACACAAATAATGGGTGGAGCATCCATGTAATTGTACATGAAGCGATGTCATTCACATGAAGCGTAGTCATTGACATGAAGCGATGTCATTTTGAGTGAGATTTTGTAGTTCCCCCCTCGCACCTTTCATCTTACTTTTATCATCATTCACAAAGCTGCGGACAGTACAACCAATTTCAAAGTCAGTTCTAATAACTATCCTCTTCAAAATTTAACGGTACTCAGCTTGAAAAATAAGTATTTTTGGTATTTAACCCGCAGTTTGCTATGACCGGGTCTTCAAGAACAATTGATCTGCCGTCTTGAATTAAATTGACGACATGTTTATTCCGCTCTTTGATTGCGGCCCTTTAAGTCCCCGGAGAATTTACCTCTAAGGCTTGTCGCCCAGTCAATTCTGGATAGTGGTGGTAACCGCTACGGAGCTCTATAATTTTAAAAATATAAGTTATCTGCGATATGGAAAAGTGTAGTTTATTACAACTATAAAATAGCGATCTTAGTTCAGTATTTTTGTATCGGTCGTTTTTCAAGCAAAAGAGGTGATTTGAAGCGGCTTTTCAGGTTTATTTTGCGCGTTAGAGGCCCAACGAGTCCTGTGACTTATCACCTGAACTTGATGGGTTCTGACTCTGACCATTGTCCTCTACTGTGGTATCTCTTAACCTATCAACCTATGCTACAAGTCGATGAGTATGTGAGAATTTCTGGACTTGGTGTCTGATAAAAACCCACATTTTTATCCATTGGCTTTTTTTTCATCGCTTTAGCATTACCTGAAGAACTTTCATACTCAATTTTGCCAATCAGGTTGATTTTTCAGGGATTATATTTATAGACAAAGGTTGAATTCGGCATTTTCTTAAGCTCGCCTTCAAACAAAGCCATTCCAGTGGTTGAGGTGCGGTAGGAAAGTTGACTACATAACATCCGACAATACTCGTGGGAGAACGGACCATTTTTTAAACCTTATTATAAGAAACATTAGTCTTATATTTTTTATTTGAACGAAAATGTGTGACATCAGTAAATAGTTTCCCAGTGATTCCATTACTTCCTACTTTAATTTGGCACTTCCATCAATGTTAGTCAACCGGTTTTTAATGGCGACGGTATAGGTGACCTCGAAACAAGACGATCAGCTGGTGATTATAACACATTCAGGGTCCGGGGCTAGTTCCTGTCTATTGATCCCCTTGTGTTTTTTAACGACGTTCTGTTTTAACAGAATTTTTGCCGATTGCACCTCTCTTGTTTCTCCAACACCGAAACGTTGATTTAGAAATGGACAGTACGATGCAAATCCTGAGCACATATTTTTTTTTAATAATTGAATAAGGCGTCATCTCTTTACTCAAAGCCCACAGTTATTCAAATTGAAATGAGTGAAAGGGCATAAATATCCAGTTTCTTCGAGTTTCGTCCGCATTCGCCAAATTTGTACAGTCGTGGACGGCTTTTCCAGTTTTCTAACTGGATCATAGAAACTCCGATCTTGCTCTGAAGTGAGTTCCTTTCCCCCTTGTTCATCTCGCCGGGATGTTTAATTTTCCTCCCCCAAAATCTTCAGAGTGACGCGAGAACTTTCTTATTTCCCTTCGCACATTTCTTTTCACTCTTCTCACGTCCCGATACTCACGACAGTTCTGTAATTCAGCGAGTGCATTGAAGTAACCTCGCCCTTAGACTCCCCAAGACTTTAATCCCCTCCTAATTTCCCCATGGCTCGGCGATTCTTAGGTTTGTAACATCGCAAAATTATGCAATATGAGCGAAGGTGAGAATAATTATGGTGTTTGGAACATCTGTCTTTAAGACAGAAGATTATCCGTTGTATCGGAATTATCTATGCCCTCGCTAATATTTTTAAAAATGTTCATTTCTGTTGTACTTCTCATATTTAGTGTCGCAAATCTCATCACATCGGCAACAATCATCCTTCATAAATAGGTCGCTTATTTTTGCCTGGGTCGATGTGGCTCATAATAAATCGTGAATATATATTATGGATTGTTGACTCGTCGCCAAAAACTGTTGCCTTGAATTCCATAAACAAACAACTTTTTTGATAGAGTCGCCGTCTAGTGATGAAAGACGGCAGTTCAAATGTAAATACAGTCTACAGATCGTAAATAATCACGTATTACCAGTTTTACTTCCCAGTAATCATAATGCAGAGGATAAAAAATGTAGTACTACACGCGGGACGTAATTACACTCTTTTTCAATACTGTCCGGGCTACAGATATATTTAATTCCTCTCCAAATTTAATTACACAAATGCACAATTTACTTCTTAGCACTTCGTGAATATCGTTCTACGGCAATTTAATAATAATACGAGGTACAAAAAAGTGGAATGAATTAGAAGACGGATATAAGTACTGTAAGGACCCGACCAGGATAACAAACTTATCAAAACCAAGATCCGACAATATCATCTATGGATGAGAAATTGCGCCTACGACTATCATTTTAATAACAAGTAAAGGAGAGATTGTTGAACCTACTCCAAGGCCACCCAAGAATAGTAGGTTACACATTAGCATCCACATAAATCTATCTATATCATACCTTCTGTTTCCTAAGGCTCTCAACAGGTAATAAACAAAAAAAAATGTAGCTGTAAATTAACAGTAAAAGATCCACTCAGCAGAGAAAAGACTCACGATGGAAGTTTCATATGCCTCTTACACACTTCCTGTAGTATATATTTTCTCTCTAGCATTTACAAAGTAACTGTTAGGTCTCAAAAATAGCCAGCTATTATTCGCAGCATCAAGTAGCTCATATCTCTTCAACCGTTATCGAATATTCACCGCAGTCTCACGTTAATAACAATTAACAACGGCTATTTACTATTCGACTGAGGAGACTTTTTTCTAAGTGGCGCCAAGGACTGATTGAACTCAATGTGGAAATTGAGGCAACACATTACCTAGGCAACGATTCCAAACATTTAAATCCATATTATATATTCGTGGAATAAAAATTCAGCTATAATTACTTGCTACCTATGGAGACCCCGTGTGGTCGTGTGGGAGTGAGTGATGGACACCAGCCGTGTAAACGTGTAGTGGAGAAGGTGAAAATAGTAGGTAGGTATATTTTTGGATACTTGGCGTCGATATGCTGTATAATCGCAGCCAGTCCACCTTCATCTCCCTCTCTCATTCCCCCGCTTGCTGTCCTCTCTTCCCATTCCCCCTCTCCTCGCTTCCTTTCAATCCGGATTCGACACCCTCCCCCATCACTCTCTTATGCCCTCTCCTCCCCTTTGATTCCTCCCACCCTCTCCCGGATCAATCTCCTCCTATTTCCACCCCCCCCCACCCCCAATTGCTGACCTACAACCGCGTCCCCTCCAACGCCTTCGTGGTCTACGGATTTGGTCGGATCAAACTAGCTCATTGTTGCGAACGAATTGCCGTAAACCTGCAGATCATCCTGGTAAACGACACCTCTTTGGCGTTGTTGCTGGCAGTAACCTGTTGCCTCAGGAAGGATGAAAAATATGACTCATTTACGTTCCGTTTGATTCCTGTCAACTCGAATCGATTCTCCAATATTTGAAAAATAAATCATTCGGTGAGAACTTAGAAACGTTGAATATATACGCTAACACGTATGTATATATACCTCGAATTCCCGCGATTTTAATGTATTTTTGATGCAGATTTATACTCAAGCGATTCGTGAATGGTAGCCGCCCTGAGAATTCATCATCAAAATATTTTAAGGCCGTGCCCTGTTGAATACGCAATGTCGTTCACGGGAAATGTCGACCTTGTGGGTTTCGCAAAAGTTAAAACTGGAAGAGTGGAATCGATTTTCTAATGAAACCGAACTTGGCGTCGTCATATATCTATCAGCTCCCTTGGTGGGCGTTTAGCGGGCACAGCTTTTGAGAGGTCATCTCGATTATGGCCGGGCTTACATTTGGGCCGTGGAGCGCTAAGGGTCTTTGTAAACAACTAGGGCTTCAGTGAAATCGTATACATTTCACTGAAGTATATATCGTGAAATAAATACACTATCTTAATAGAGCAATTTAAGCACTTGTCAAGAAAATCTTGTTGGCACTCTGTTACTTGCATACTCTCTGCTAACATACTGGCATTATAATGTTGACCTATGGTACTGATAAAAATCTATGTTGTTTTCATGCGATAGTATGCACTTAAGTTTATTTTAACTCTCGTTGAAGCTTTTTTACTCACCCAAAAATATCTTTTTTTTCAAACTTACTGCAGTTATCCTCCGTACTTCCATTACCTGATTTCGGCCCGTTGCCAATCCTCCTCTTCCATAAATCCCGTATACACTGTCATCTTGCCTTAAATTTTCATCTGAAGAGAGGTCTGTTCTTGGCTAAGTCCATAATGAAATAATGCTAATTACAAATGAACGCAAATGAATTTAATTTTTTTTCATTTGAAACGATGTGTATCGCATATCTAAGTGTGTTATTTGACGGACGGATGGACACTGTAATATAATCTGACAAAGACCAACTTCATTGCCTTCGCACGTGCCTAAAAACGAAACTGTTGTTGCGTACCACTTAGAAGTATTCAAGAACTCCACTGGCAAGTCAACAGTTATTGCAAAATCTTTCGAAACTGCTGTATCGGTATCAAAACCATCCGAACAGAAAGAATGCGAACAAGTTTTCATCTGGTATATTTTTTAAGCGAGCCACGTGCCGTACCGGTCTCCCTTTCACAGAGATACGTCATGATATCAAGTTTCTAGCGATTTTTTAGCGAGGGAACGAACCCTCAAGGACAGCATTTTTTACACTAACGCTGTAGTACTCCTTGCGGAACCAGTGAGGTCTTATGGTCATCAATATAAAAAATAACATCATGAGGGAAAATGTGTGCAGAAGAATCAATTTGAACCTCAAAGATCTCTCTATCAAATGTAAATCTTGTGTCAAAACGAATAATTTATAAGCAGTCAAATTTGTTCCACATTTGTTAGAATATCATTGCACTGCTCTATCATCATTTTAGCTGAGGAACTGTTGATCTTCATCATTAGTCGTCTGCTTTCGCAGGTCCTTGGTGCCTCCATCTCTCTCCGTCCTCTGCTCTACTCTTCATTTCTCTGTAACTCCCTCCATCCTTCAGGTCATCTGTCATCTTTCTTTTCTTTCTTCCTCTTTTGCGGTTTCCATCCACCATTCCTTCAAGTACATCTCGTAACAAACGTTTCCTTCTCAGTACATGTCCTATCCAGCTCTTCTTCCTATCTTCAATGGTCTTTAAGGGCTTTCTTCCTTCTTTTATTCTCTCCAACACCTCTTCATTCCTAATCCTATAGGACCACTTGATGTTAAGCACTTTCCTCCAAATCCACATTTCTAAACTCTCCATCCTTTTTTTTGATCTTAGGCTCGGAATATTTATTTTCGCGTCCATTTTGCGCCATTTGAATGTCGTAATTGAGTTGGAATCGTTTCAATGTCGAGTGAGACACTCGATGGGGCGGAAAAGTAGTTCGTGAGGGACAGACGTGTATTATTATGTATTTTAACTGCGATGGCCTTCCCGACAGAACTTGGGGGGAAATTACTCCGAAAGATCTTTTAAACCTGAGGTACACTTCCAGCTTCACGATTTCCTTATTCAGCCCTGCATTAATACCCTCCCCCCACCCACCCATCCACCCCTCCCTAAAGCACATTCTCTTATTTCGCCCGCTTTCCCAACGTCCTCTCTTTCAACCTTCAGCATTCTCTCCGCCCTTCATTCCCCATTCCGACCACCAACTCCTCTCGTCTTCATTGGTGTATCGTTTAATTTTTTCTTTGACAGTGTCCCAATAATTGAACTATAGATTTTTCAATGTGCTATACTTTACATCTATTTTTAAAATTATACTAATAAATACTTATTAGCGTTTTTAATTATATAATTTAAAGCATTTTTATAATTACATAGCACCAAAGGTTTTTATGCAGTTACCGCAAGAGTTATACTGTTGTAACAACCAAGTGTTGTTTACAAAGAAACTATGAAATTGGTTATTTTTACAAAAAGATGTTGAAATATTATTCAAAACTATAGCTTAAGCCTCTTCAATAAGGTTTGTATTGACCATGTTCAATGATTCCATATAGTTTATGTAGAGTTGCTCCAAATGCATTGTATTCTATTAATTGCCATCGACTGAGATATATACTACTATAGATAAATCGTAACATCTGTGTGATGAGATGATATTTTCATATTGTGTGAGGGCGCTACTTGTATGTTTAGTTGAATATCCCTTTGTGTATTTTATTTTGTTATATTTTCATGTAACTGCCGAAAAACGCCACATCCAAGGAATGGCAACCCCATCTCAGGAACTTTACATCAGGGGTGCCTAATTTCACTCTTCTGTTTAATTTATTATTTTTGTATTTCTTGTTGGAGTGGAATAAATATTTATCTTTATTATTAATTGTGAAAATGGTTTAGGTTAAAAAAATGACTTGGTCTGAAACTCATGGAGTCTCAATGCCACCTTAAAAGTATAGACATTTATGTGTCTATTTATCGGTCATCCTGATTTCCTCTTGTTGTTGTCCGCACCCACCCGTCTCGTCTTCCGTCCTCTCGTCCAACACTCTTTCTTCGCTCTCCTTCATACATACTTTTCAACCAAATGAGGAAACAACTGCTTCCAATCGTGGTCTTTACTGGCGCAACTGAATGTTCATCGTATTACCGTTTCCTCAACTTCGATGAGCTACATTCAGGTTTTGCTATGTCTCATGTGGTTTGGTCCAATACGTTATCCGGTTAGCTCTAGTGTGCGCGTTATCCCTTGCAAAAAGAGACGTGGGAGCTGGGCCGCGGTTGGAAATAGATATAAGTCCGCTCTTCCGTGCAAATGTTTAGGAAATACTCGCCCGTCATGACCCACCTTCATAAATGCGGGCGTTTTCATTCCGGCTGTTACGCGCCATTGACGTGTACGGAAGGTATAGCAATGCGTTGGCTTATATGCCCTTCTTTTTTCTTGACTTTTTCATTTCACTTGTATATAAATTATCGTGAATGAGACAGAAATCTCCGTTCTCTCATTCTCTATTCACACAGCTGACCACCGTTCCGTTACCTGGGCGTTTTGCAATGAAACGATGGAATCTGAACACTATTAAATCCCAATTGCCCGTGTATTGAGATCCACTAAATTGCGTAGTTGTACTGGTTCTTTAAATAAAGGTCCTTTCGCCTTTTAAAAGATTATGTTTCCATAATAAATATTTAGACTGCCTGCATGAACCATCGTGTATTGCGTGTTCCTTTACCTTTTAGGAGGTGATCGTTAAAAGTCCCGTATATACATTACAAAGATGCATTATTCTTCAAAAATCATCCATCATTCTCCTGTTGAATTTGTATTGAATAATGAGGCAGAATTGTGTGGGTTGGATATGTAAACATGCTAAAAACCCTCATAGATCGTGCAAAAAGGATTTGTAGAAATATTAGACTAAAAAATAAGTTTGTTCATTCCCACACTTCATTTGTAAATCTGTGATTTCTCCCGTGAAAACACTTAGCATATTTAAGGTATTAAAATTATTCTATGCCATGTGTAGTATTAGGCCAACTACCTCTGATTGCGCCTCTAGGTTTAATTTCAGAAGAGGTAATGTACCCTTAATTGAGCCAACTTAAAAGATTTTGGGCGTTCATTTGTATACATGGGGCCAAATATGTATAATTTATCGATCGAGGAGATAAAAATGTAAACAGCTGGCCAGAAATTGAATATTGACCATGGAGCAAATTGAAAAGTTATTAAACAAAATGTTGCAATGGCAGCAAGTGTAGTTAAAATGCTACTAAAAATTTCATCCTTTCGCTCATATTTGTAGTTCCATAATGAGCATCTTGAGAAATGAAATTGTCATGAATTATGAAAAGAAATGTAAATCAATGTTATGATTTGGAAATGCGTGTATTTATTAGGCCGGTTGCCTCGGAGCAGATTTCTTTCCCCAGGGACAACATAAACCCTTCATACCTTAAGTTAGTCCGAGCGAGATAATTCCCTAGTCATAATGGAGACCATATTCGAATTATACGTTTTAATTTCACCAGCTGTAGAACATATCAATAATATATTGAATTATTAATAGTGCAATAATATATTTATATATTAATAACATTAAAAATTTCTTACTCTCTTTAATTATCTTGTGTTGTTCTGTTTTATTTCACTGGCGCATCTTTTGCGGGTGACCATCCGCGGATACTTGCGCTGTAATGCATGCATTGCACTTCTCTCAGATTTGATAATTTTCGCCATTTTCAGTCAAAATGGAGAAGTGTTGTGCTGTTGTGCATTTACACCTAACTCTTAGTCAAATCAAAGACGTTACCTTCAGTAAATATTTGACTCTACTTTTCATATTTCAGTGATTTCTTCTTGATTGTACAAGTGCTTACAATAAGATTGTATAAGTGCTTTCTACATAATCCAAATTACATCAATTACCTAGGAGAAGCCATTTAATACAGTTACAATATTGATATGTTCTACAGTTACAGAGGAGTCATTTAATACAGTTATTTCAAATCGGGTGAGCAATGGTTGGTACAAAGTTTCTATTTTGTCTTTCTTCGCGCGTTGTATTGCATAAGTGGAGGTTAAGTGGCAAGCACAAGATTTGTTTCAATTGGTGCGTACGGAAATGAAAAGTTTGAGAATTAAGTAGTGCAATGCCCCATAAAAATCCTAGTTTAAGGAATGGCATCGTTTAGACTGCCATGAAACAACTTTCGTTTTGAAAGAAGTTTAGAAAGGTGAAGGGAACGCATATTATTAGGAGAATGACGCTAGCAGTCGCTTAAGAGGATAGTTGACGGACGTTGTCGGGAGATAGATTTAATAACTTTCTATGGTCTGTGATTTGATTCAATTTCACGAGTCAGTGGCTGAATTATTGGGGTTCTAGTTTTCGGTTATTCACTAATTCTAGTGTAATTGTGGAACATTTTTTTAAGATCTATCTCGTGACTTTCATTCATACCATTTGCGCTATTTAGGTGAATTTAACTGTAATCAAACACTTGCTACATTGCGTATTTGCACGGTTTTGGGGAAGGGGTGTGTTTAGTGGAGTACTCAGTTTCCATTTCGAGGCCCATATTTCGAATTGTGGTAGTCTTAATGATTTTTCAGTGAAAAGACGCTTCTCTCCGCCATTATTTTTGTTAAGTAAAAGTTATCATTAAATATGTCTATTGAAACATACCACCAATTTAACAAAGGTACTGTTTTATCAGTGCGTCTCCTTTTTAATCCCTCTGTTCGTCGATCTCCATGAACTCGAGAAAGTTGAGGTGGAAGAAAAATAAACCTGATATTTTGTTGGGCAAGATTGCCAGCAAGCCAAGAATCAAGGTCTGAACATGGACCGGCGGGGGCTAAACAAGCAAGATGTTGGACGTAAAAGAAAGTGGAAGATCACATTCTCTCCTTTTGTGACCCACTTCGGGAACTTGGACGCAGGAATTGAGTAACAATGATGTGTGCACTCCCGTGCACTCGCGAAAGTATCGGAATGTCCCTGATTCTTAAATGCGGGAATGAGTTCGGGTGGGCCTCATCTTTTCCTCTCTTGGTTTTCGTCTGCAAATTGAGGAATTGATTGAAAACACAGTTGTTACACCATCACGCTGTCAGCGTTTTTGTTGACTGATGTGAGTTGATGGGGATCTATAATTTAGACTTTTCATAATCGTCATATAATATTAATGATCTATATTGTGCGCTAATGTCTACTTCTTGGTTCAACGATTCTAAAAAATGATATTTGGCGATGATGTCTTATGTGGAAAAGGTAGATTTAAATTTTACTATGTGGGATCGTCGTGTACAAATTCTGCCTCTTTTCAGCATTTTTTAATTACCAATTAGCTTTTGTAAGGTAAAATCTTGTATTATGTCGGGTACGATAATATTATACAGTGAAATTGTATGCTGTTATCATGCAAATTGTGTCTTTCTTTTATCAAGTGATCATATTTCCTCCCTGATTTCACATGCAAACACAAAATATCTAAGCACAATCTATACATTTCACGGAAATGACAAAATACGTCCTCCACGAGAGAGGTTTAAGGCTTGTACCCGGAGTAGATACTTGCTGGTTTGAGCCGTTCCCCTGCATTGTTGTGATAAATATCTGAGCTAGTTCTTCGACCCTCCCCTTCTGGTGTTTGTAATGAAAACAACACAATATAATTGTTGGGATTGTCTGCAGTAAGATTTGGCTTGCTGTTTAAAAATTTCGTAATCGCACATGTGCTTAAGTCAACCGATAGACTATACATTTGGAAACCTTAACACCCAGGAGGTGAAAATTAGTGACGAACTGCATTCATTAAATAAATTTTATTAATATTTTCCGATATGACGGGGTGATGTTTAAAAGCAATGAAAAAATATGAACAAAATGAATATCGAGTCGCGATGGAAAACATACGTTCTATTTATGATTTTCGGACTCTATGCCTCTATAATTTAAAACTGTATGCCTTTTAGGTTGAATTTTGATGAGCGAGATGAATTGCGAGAGATGATGCGAAATATTTTATATCTAGGGAACGAAAAAAGCTATTTATGTGTGAAGTCCTATCATCGAATGCCCACATTGCCGAATCTAATATTGCCATAGAGCGCGTGTGTTTTTTATCTCTCCCGAAAAAAATTAACGTCATAGGTGTGGGTGTTTGCCTAAATCAAATTCCTTGAAACAACTTGAGTTACTGAATGAGCTCGGCATAAGGCATGAATAGGGTTTTGTGTTTTCTGCTGTTATGCCACCCTTATAATGGAGTGCAGACGCATTATCCCGTGCAGAATAATTTATTTTTCAGAGGCAAACCTGTGAGATTTGCATGTATTAGTATCGAAAAATGTATTACTCCCCGAAATCATTATTCCTCCCAGTAGTCATTATTCTCAAAAAGAACATGCCTTTCTCTCCTTCGTATCATTGCGTAAGAATTGAGGTTTTGCGAAGCTTTTTTGATGACGCTTTGTGTCTGCTGAATTGTGTATTTTTTTGGTTTGCGCTTTCGGAAACCATTTTAGCATTCTTTGTATTGCCAAAGGTTTAGGTTCTGTAAAATTTTTTTCTTCAATATTGGTCCTTCACAAAAAAAAACGCCATTCGGGAATGAATATAGTCAGTGCGTAACGGTGAAAGTTATGAGGGCCTGTAAGCAAATCTTTTCTGAGGGCCGCTTTACACGGTACATTTTATTGTACAAACGAATGTATCATAGAATGTACAAGTAACTGAATGGAATTAGAAAATGTTCTATTTCCCGTTAAGTCCTTGAGACAATCATACAATTTATCGCTTTACACGGTACAATTTCCTCCATGGAGGAATTCGTACATTTGTTTGTACAATGAAATGTAGCGTGTAAAGCGGCCTTGAGGAACGATGCCTGGTCTTTGGTAAACGTTTGCGTTTGGGTTTGTATTGCTATTTTCTAATGGTCCGGTGTTTATATTTTACCTCGTTACTTCTCAGGACTTACTGCCTACAAGGCTATCCCGCCGTGAATATATTTCTCAGATTAAAGGGCTAATGGAGAGAATGTGTTAGACCTTAGGGTGATAGGTCCGTGTATTTGGGTACAGAAGTACTAGGAAAGGGAGTTAGGGGTAACTTGGCTTCAGCAAGGGACCTTGGGCTTCAGGAGTACCAGATATCGGAATGAGGAAGACACTGTGGAAAATGACGATAGTGTATACATTTGTACGAGAGGACATCCTAAAGGATTTGCCCAACTTTTCCCTTAAGGTAGTTTGAGCGAAATATCATTTTACCTAGAAATCAATGAATTTGGTCTCATTTTTAAGACAAATATTTCACCCTTGTAATGACACCAAAAATTCAACCCCTTACCACATTACTTTCCGAGATATTTTCCAGAAAAATACCATCCCTTTTACATGGGAAATGGTACGTGTATTCACTCCAGAGAGACGTAATATTAAAAATGAGGCATTCCCAACACTTAGGTCTCGTCAAAAAATCAACAGTGTGTAGTTTGTGTGTCTTCTCAACCATTTTTGAAAATTAATCATATTGTCACCGCAGTAAATTCATCGGGATCACAATAAACCTTCCATTTTGATGGAGTTTCAAACGTACCGCGTGAAAAAAATGAGTCAAGTTAAAGTCTTATTTAGATATTTTCATTTAATTACTTACAATTTCTGTCATATAAAACTATTTTATTGCACCATTAATAATGCAATATTTAATTCATGTGTCCTACAGTTGGTGAAATTAAAACGTATATATCGAATACGGTCTCTATTATGATTAGGGAACTATCTCGCTCGCACTACCTTAAATATGGGGGATACTTTTTTTAATTTAAAGTATGTGAGACTATGTAGATAAACCAGAGGAGCAGAAGACTGCTTGCCTTGTTAGAGAAAAATAACTTCAATTACCCTCTTCAAACATAGGTTTCCGTGGCTTTGATGCAAGACTTTGATTTTCGTTATTCACTGCGTTGGATGTTTCTGCTTACGTCAGTTTCCAAAGAAGCTCCTTGGAACTGCAGCGAAACTTTTGACCAGAAATAATGAACGTGGCAAATGCCGTATAAATGCTGGGAGCTTGTTACCGCCATCTTTTTCATAGCTTCGGGAATCATCGCGTGGATCGAATGGCGATCGATGTGATTGACCCTTATTCATTGCTCTCCATGATTTCAAAAATTGATTATGTCCGAAGCCATGTGTGTAGCATCAGTGTAAATGTATTACCGAATGAACGTCAGTGTAATCAAAATTGATGAATTTATCTCAAGACAATGGTAATTTCTCTACTACAGGAATACGAAATAAACATCGAAGATGAAATTTCGTCCCTGTCCGACATGTTATCAGCGTTCGTCTGGTATTCAAGATGTTTGAATGAATTGTTTTCCGAAATAATCTTAAATTGAATCCTTATCCATCTTGAAATACATTAAAGAATCAAATGTATTCGTGAATCTAAACATATTATTGAATCCAAATATGTTCTTGAACACAAGATGCCATTTATTAGCTTCGATCCATCACTCTGGTCATTTTTATTTGTTCATTAATCATCTTCTTCTAAATGCGTCCGGGTTGACTTGAATCGCCCTTTCCGGCGATAAGGTAGAAAGATCCCACTCGTTACCCCATGCGGTGGATTTTGTGGTGCGTGGTGATGTACATTTGCTCTCTCGAGTGCAGGAAGCGTCGCAGTGTGTGGTCATAGTCCGTGCGGAAATATAAAAGACCAGTTATTGTGATATAAGCGTAGAGATTATGTGAATCCTCTGGTCTTCCCGCATGGAAGACTCCACGGCCTTGGGACCCTAGCACTCGGAACAGACGCCAAATCCTGCCTCCATGTTAAGGTTTTGCGGAAGTATGGTGTTGCCGAAACTGGAACAGTTGATCATCTTCTGTCTGTACATGCTCAGCTATGAAGCGCACTTTGGCCATCGAGTGCTATTCTTGTCTTTTATGTCGTTATATGTCTCCCGCCGAAGAAACTGTTTAGTTTTATCAGTTGATGTCTTGTTAATTTCTTTGAATCCTTCATCAACAGTACAAAAAGCATTATCACCTACTCGTCTGTTTACTCAGTAACCATAAAACAAACATGTGCCACATGGCAACCAATACCAATAACTTCATGAAACAAACATTTGCCACATGGCAACCAACACCAATAACTTCTATATCTAACATCTCCATTTTATGTAGTGTGAGGTGATGAGACTTCCACAATACTGGCTGCTGGACCAAAAAATTTATCTTAGCATTTCCCATTATGTTCGTCCTTAATTTTTAGTGGAATTAATTATGCCAGGCGAGATTTGTTGGAGCAGTATGTCAAAGAAAATGATTAAATAGTACCTTTGCGTTGTCTGTTGAAACTTTTTCACAGTAAGAGGCGTAACAACGCATCTGTGTCCCCAATGTCGAGTACGTATGATCATGAGGGGAGTACCTGCCTAAAGATACGCGGAGGTAGTGTTTATTTTGTTTATGTATAGCATTGCTATTTGTGGCTAACATAGCGCATTATTCTCTCTTCCAATTTATTCTTCAGTTTTTAAAATCAACGTGGATCCTGATTGCGGCATTGCTAACATTAATTAATGAAAATTTGCGTCACAGAAAACATTATTTTCCGTTGATTTTAGACCAATATCTTTTAATTTATCCTTCTCAGGATAGAATTTAGCTTTCGAATCGGCGTCATTCAATCCATACATGGAAATGGTAATCCATTCATGGAAATGCCAAGAAAAATATTTCAGTCCAGCAACCAGTACTGTGCAAGTATCATGACCTCACACTACCTCAATTCTACGGCGTTGCAAGCCCCATCTTTTTATGCCGTTAACAGCTTTCCATCTGCCAATATGGACCCGAGTTTCCGTAGACTTTACGATTATATCGATTACGTATCGAACTTTCCCATTTAATTGCGGCGCGCCTGTGTTGACGTCCGCCGTCGCAGCATCGACAACTTTCGCTTTCCACACTGCGGCAGACCTCGCTACGCACTCCCTCTTCGAAAAAAAAACTTCTTACTGCGTATTTAATAAACATATGCGTGAAAAAAAACACTGGGATTCACTCGCGGCGAAATTGAAAATCCACCCATATTCTTCTTCTTCTTTAATTACACAAATGTACTGTTTTTACGATCGCCGCGGTAGAGAAAATTGTGACTCGTGAGAAATAATACTTTTATTTCAGATGGTGCTATCGCTGAGTTTGTATGGAATGATGAATATATTTTTAAAATTTCCAGAACCAATCTTTCGAGCAATTTTTTAAAAATTAGGAATGTGGCTCATTACAGTCGTAAATCATTCTCCGAGGAGACTTGTGATTAATGAATACATAAATTCTACACAAACTTTTTGGAGGGAATAGGTTGTCAAGCTGCGAACTACCTCTTTTTATTCCTCTTACAAGTAGTACGTGATTATATTAGTGTACCTGGGAAAGATATCGGCTCGGACGGACATTAATGCGCTGGTATGTGCGCCTTTCTTTCCTTAGGACTACAATATAGAGGAAGGCGATTAGCTGTACCTACGCCGAATGGAATCGCGCCATTAATTTTCGCTATTTCGTTTCAAAACTCAGCGAACTTTCCTTATCCCTTAGTTAAATTTCGAGTGCATGTCTTCCTCCTCTCTCTCTCTTGCACTTTTTTTTTGATGTCCCGTCTATCCTCGCTGTTAAACGCTGAGTTTCCGCCGAAATTACGTGAATATTGAAAATTTTCAAATCTCGACCACTACCGCTACAGTATTCGAGCCGCACTCCAATCCCCGCGAATTATGTAATGCGTCCTCCACACTGCGAAGTCTCAGATGCGCGTGTTGGCGGGTACTCACCTCTGCCATTCGAGACTCACGGCCGTGTTCCCGTGCGTGCGGCGTGCTCCAAATTGCGCGGACAGCGGTTCAGCGTGGACTGAGATCAGGCCTAGGTTTGCATGCGCCCATCCGATCGCGGTGGGCGTGCGAGAGCCCTCGTGCTCGGTGCACAACTGATTTGGATGATGCCGTGGTGCTCTCCGCCGACGAGGTGCTAGGACTTGGATTTCTCATTCGGTCGACACGCACTCTGCTCCATCGCGTGCCTCCAACCCCCCCCCCCCCCCTCACTCCCCACCTCGCCCTCCTTTCGATTCCCCCCCTCTCCTCCACCTCCTCCTCCTCCTACTCTTCCTCCCCACCACCCACCTCTGTTACCCTGCACGCTCACGACCTGGCGAATCCGCGACTCCCAACTCTCTCGCTGCGAAGGGAGAGAGTCTTCCGTCCTTGGAGGACGCTTCCTCCGTCTTGTGTCCAGTCGACTCTCTCTCTCCGTCTCTAGACATTCGCCCCCCTTGTGTCCGTCTTGCTCCCTTCCTTCCGTCTCCCGGAGAAAGTGCCGCACTCCCGCGAATGCAACGCCTCAAAGGAGACCGACCCCCCCATTAACTACTTGATGAGCCAAAATATTGTCGAAGTAATATTAGTGAAGGCCATGGCCAAAAACCTTTTCACTGACGTCTGCGTGCTTTCATTTTACGGCTCTGCGTTGACACTTAAGGTAGCCCGAGCGAAATATCATTTTACTTAGAAATCATTGAATTTGGTCTCATTTTAAAGAAAAATATCTTACCCTTCTAAGGACACCAAAAATTCCACCCCTTTCCACATTACTTTCCGAGATATTTGCCCGAAATATACCAGCCCGTTTACATGGGAAATGGTACGTGTATGCACTCCAGAGAGACCTTATATTAAAAATGGGGCATTTCTAACACTTAGATGTCGTAAAAAAACTAACAGCGTGAAGTTTGTGTGTTTTCTCAACTATAGATATTTGAATATTAATCATTTTGTCTCCGCAATAGGTCCTTGGGTATCACAAAAAACCTTCCGTTTTGAAGGAGTTTCAAACGCACCGCGCGAAAAAAAATGAATCAGATTAAAGACTTATTTAGATATTTTCGTTTAACTACTTACCATTTCTGTCTTATAAAACTATATTACTAATTATCAATAAATACTAATAAGGCAATATTTAATTGATGTGTCCTAGATTTGGTGAAATTAAAACGTATAATTCGAATATCGTCTCTATTATGACTAGGGAAATATCTCGCTCGGACCACCTTAAGATCCTCTGGTATGAGCATTGATATTTTGCGTGGTGTTGTAAATTTTCATTTGCCGCTTTCTACGTTAATATTTCGGCCGCGGAAGGAACGTAAATTTGTCGAAAAATCATGCGATCGGCATGAGGCGAACGACGTTTTTTCTTAATAATCTTTGCATTTGCAAATGGAAATCCTTCATCCCTGTTGAGGACCATCATATTGTTGCATAACACAGTCAAAGTGAGCATCCTCACAGTGAACCCATGCAGTGACTTTTCCAGTGCCATCAGTGGCGGTGTTCTCCGGAGGCGGGTACTGGACGGGATGGCGAAGATCTCTACCAGGCTGGCGTCGCACTAGCCAGTGCTAAGTGGTTGTTTTCGGCCGTTGCTTACAGCATCGTTGAACATAACTCCCAGACGGCTTCTTGAGCTTTATCTACATGTAAATCATCATTTCGATAATTTTGTTTTCTATTAGTTTATGGATTTAATAATATTTTAAGGAAACTTTTGGAATTGTTTCTGCCGTTTAGATTTTTAAAAAGATCCCATTTTTTAGCGTTACGGCGACCTACGGAACTTTGGCGTCCAATGAGTGCAAAGCAAACCGTTCGACGAACTTTCATGAAAATGTGAGTCATAGTTACTTGTGTATGACTTGTAGTTAGTCATATGTACTTTTTGGTTTGCCGTTTAATTCATGAGCTTACTTTTTCTCCGCAACTGGCGTCATTGCGCCATTAGACTAAAACCGTTATCTTCCTCTATTAATTCTTAGTGCAGGTCAGAGATCATCGTTCTGTTGAAGTCGGCACCTTTTTTCGTAAGCATGAGATCGGTTAAGAAAATCGGTTTTGAAAGTAGTGGCTGTTTTAAAGGAGAATAGGAAATGTGATACAACTTCTTTCACCGAAAGCGAAAAAAAAAGAAAAAAGACAAAGGAAAGCAGCGCGATTCGTTAAAAACTGCTACGAGCGTACATATAGTGTCTCACAAATTTTAGAGGGATTAAGGTGGGAGCCCCTAGACACTCGGAGGCTACACGCTAGGCTTAGTTTGCTTGATAAATTCAAAACTGATATTTTTCAGAGCGACTTAGAGAATATTAAAATGACTCTTCACTACATCTCTAGATCTGACAGATGCGATAAAATAAGAGAGATACACTGCCGAACAGATAGGTGCAAGGACTCGTTCTTTCCGCGAAAAATAAGCGACCACGATAAAAATTGAGCTCCATTAAATACAGTCCTATAATACATATCACCATTTCATCTCCAAAATCTTATACCTTCTCACGGCTGGTGACCTAACACCCCCTCCCACACGCCCATGCGGCGGCTCGCGGGGTATTACGTAGATGTAGATTAAAGCGGCTAGTTTCTCGAGAGCGTTCTCCGAGCGCTGCGCGTGTTGAGACGGCGATAACGCCGCGAAGTTTTAGAGTGGATAGCCGCGCATTTTTTCAGAAAATTTATAGTCCGATAAAAAAATGAGTAGAAGGTATGTGGTAAGCAGCGGTGTCCGAAAGTGACGTGCTTGCGAGCACTTCCTTGTGGAATATTCAGCGCGCGAAGGATTTGCACGCCCAAAGTGCAGCGAGCGCGAAATTGCTCAGCAATTAAGGTGGGCGAACTGCCGAGGCATTTTATCGCCAAATGATGCAGACGAATATATAAGAGTAGGCGGGAGTGTCTGTGACTGAGGGGAAAGGGCGCTGAATTTCTCAGAATATGGAAGATTGAATTATAAACGAGATAAGCGAGGTAGACTTCACGTTAAATGCTCCTAACCGGCAAAAAAAAATCCTTGGATTCGGAGAGTTGATGTTTCATGTCATGCTCCCTTTCTGAACTCAAGTCACTGCAGATGGTCTGAATGTTTTATTCGAGTTACACGAAAATAATTTGGTATTGACTGGCCGTAGTTTCACAATTGACGAGTCTAAGCTTGCCTCTTGGAAACGATCCAAAATAATGCAAGGATATCATTTTGGATTTCACCTAAATTGCCCTCCGTTTGGATGTTGAAGTTATAGGAGGGAATTTTAATCAGTTCGGTCACTCTATTATGGCGGTATTCACATGTTTTTCAGTGAAAATTTAGCTCCCAAATTTTTATGTACCCCTAATCTCTGGAGAGCCAGAATGTTGCGGTACAATAAAAAAATCGGGTCGCGTAAAAATAAGTCAGCGACACAGCTGCATTCTCAAAATATTTTCGCCTGGATTAAATAGAAGGTGCTGAACTAATTCGAATGCATTTACTATCGAACTGCGTGAATATGTTCCTATTTATTTGTTAGGTTAATTGTGAGCATGGCCTTTTCATTCGATTCATTTTCCTACCACCGATTTTTAAGGCATAGTCAATGTCCTTGCTAAGAAGTCGTCATATTATCGGCCGTTGAAGTCAATATTTTTTATTAATGAAAGGCATAACCTCATGAGTGAATTTCAAATTAAAAATTTCAAACATCGTATTAGTTTTAATGTTGTGCCTGAAAATTCTTTTTATTGTCTTAATAAGTCAAATAATGCTCTCTATCAGTGTACATTATTGAGGTCAGTTTTTTCGGGTTTTCCCGTGTTGATTCATATCGACGGACAACAGTTTCGCTAACGTTACAGACAGCGATACGGCTAGCTAGCTAGAGGTCCAGGTTCAGGACCTGACGACACCAGCTGTAACGTTAGCGAAACTGTTGTCCGTTAATATGAATCAACGCGGGAAAAACCCGAAAAAACTGACCTCAACAAATCACCGCGGAAGTTTCCGTACCAGTGTACATTATTTATTATCTATTTTTTCGCAAAAATGGAACATCCTTGGCTGCTTTGAATTAACAGTATAAGTATCCCATTATTAAGTATTGAATTTCAGACATGTCACTTTAGAAGTTCTACGGTCTGCTATAGGGTCCAGTTTAAATTATTTTTTTAGCATTAGAAATATTTTAGTAACTCTTTTTGCCGGATTATTTCCGCAGAAACGTATCTGAAGGATATTGGAGATGAAATTTTCAATGTTCCCTTTTCAATTAGTACTCCCATTCGTCGTATCTCGAATGTATTTTTATATTCGGTGTCATCACGAAGCGGCGCGAAGACGATTCTTACCGCCTGGCATGCTTGAGCAACCATATGCGCGAGTCATTGCTTTCCAATGAGTGCTTGTGACTGGAGAATTAATACGTGAACAACAATGGTGGGAACATCCGGACACGGTCTCCTTTCAGCTGCCTCGGCGATTTTCCCTCCGTGACGTTCTCCTGTCCTCGAAATTTCTTTGTCATTTTCTAGCCAGCCATTTTCTTTCACAAGCACTTCATTCTCAAAAATTTTGGAATGTGAACGGGGACTCAAGGAAAGACACTGCCACACCTAAATTGTGAATGAAGGACATGACGAACAAAAAAACACTGTTTTCGAACGCCCTTAAGCCCTACGTTTTTTTGGTATTCATTGTGTTTATTTTACAGTTCATGGTGTAAAAATGAATAAAATCCCATGGTTAAATTTTTTTCTAAATCAAACATAAGCTTCCTTTCTCCATGTCAACTTGGTGACCTTATCAAGAGTCTCATGATGTATTTTTTTTACTCTTCCTTCTAAAGATGACGATGGTATTTTGCCTAGTGCATTCCTTACAACTCCATCCTCCTTGGAAAGAGGAATAGTCTACATTTTACCAGCTTTGTATATCCTTGTGTAGCAATTACTCTGATTTCTTTATCCTTGTCATTTGTCCCTTTTTATATTACCAGACATATTAGCATTGCCAGGAAATTATTTTCATCAGCAGCGAAAAAGGGTGGTTCTTAATAAATAGTTAGAAAATCAACAAATGATCGCCTTTTCAAAAACTGGCGAATTTTCTAGGAATTAGTGAGGGATTCGATGATATTATTGAATTGTAAATGAAAGTAACTATGTTATTCCACATAAATTGCCAAGTTACTTTCATTTACAATATGGAGCAAAAATTCCACGAAGTCACGCCTGTGACAACTGAGAGAGCGTTGAACTTGGCCTCTATGTGTTCGGTGAAGCTGTTTGGGTATAATTTGACATAAGTGATACGTAATGAATTCCATGGCTTAAAAATAAAGTTGATGCCTCATTGTTATCATATTTCTGTTTACGCATATTCCAACATAAATCAATTAGTACCGAAGTAAGATTCATTCGAGATTTTTCGACTTAAGGTAGTTTGAGCGAAATATCATTTTACCTAGAAGTCAATGAATTTGGTCTCATCCTAAAGAAAAATATATCACCCTTCCATTGGCATCAAAATTTCAACCCCTTACCACATTACTTTCCGAGATATTTGCCAGAAAATAGGAGCCCTTTTACATGGGAAATGGTACGTGTATGCACTCCAGAGAGACCTTATATTAAAAATGAGGCATTCCCTACACTTAGAGCTCGTCAAAAAATCAACAGTGTTTAGTTTGTGTTTTCTCAACTATTTTTGAAAATTAATCATATTGCCGCCGCAGTAAATTCTTCGGGATCACAATAAACCTTCTGTTTTGATGGAGTTTCAAACGTACCGCATGAGAAAAATGAGCCAAGTTAAAGACTTATTTAGATATTTTCATTTAGTTACTTACAATATCTTACATATAACACCATATTATTGCACCATTAATAATGCAATATTTAATTGATGTGTCCTACAGCTGGTGTAATCAAAACGTATAATTCGAATCTGGTCTCTATTATGACTAGGGAAATATCTCGCTCGGACTACCTTAAGGAAAACTCTCATCTAAAAATTCACTAAAATATGGTATTTATAGCCATTGATTCTGGTAGAATTATATTTTTTGGACACACATGTACTATTTAGCTCTAAAACGTTCATCTATGATAAAATAGGCTATACTCTCATTAACAAGTATACGTTGACTTCACGGTAGTTCTGCATCGGTGCCTCCTACCGACGAGACGTAATATCATCGGCAGTGGCCGTTCTTTTCGTTGTGAGTAATGTCTCCCTCGAAGAACTGGCGTTCGATCTTAGGCATAAGAAGGAGCTAAAATTAATAAAATTAATCTTTGACGGGCTTACTTTTTGGAACTTTTTTCCATGGTTTGGAATGAAATAACTGTACTTTTCCACTCGGTTTTTGGAAAAATCCATATGCAAATTGTACAAAAAATGGGACAGAGAGTCACGGATTCCAAATCACCTCTTCAACTCTTGTCGAACCCAGATCCTCTTGTCACCTTTTACTGCCACAGCAGCAGGCAAAGGAGGAAGGTCTCGTAGAGAGGTGTCTGTAACTCGTAACCACGCCCAGTCTGAGACAGGAATTGTTAAAATGTACACAGTTCAGACTGGCCCCTCGATATTTGATAGATAGTGTAAGAAATTCCCGCGTCTTTTTTGCCATACTAGCATTACGAATAAATGCTTGCGGCTATAACATATCATTCGAGTTCTGGTGACGGTTATTTTGAGGATATTTTAGCGCGGAGAGTATCTCAATTAGGCACAGGACGACATGATTCCCGATCTCTGTGATGCTGATAATCGACTATAAACTTCTCTTAGAATTGTGGTCAAGTAAAACCGTGTGGAAAAGTACATAGTTTTTTCATTCTAAACCATAATAAGGAGCTGGTTTGAGTTAACTCTGGTTTCCCTGAAGCCCACGTGAGATTGTTGTAGTATAAGATTGATCACTAAGGCTCTTCAGAAAACTCAATAAACTATTGTATGAATATTCACACCAATTCTGAAGACAGAATTTCATCCTGAAAACTGGTTTGCTTACATTCTTCCTTGATTTCTTAAATTACTTGGTGAATATTAGGCTATAGTTTGAGTCCAGTGTTTCTTCAGTAACTTTCTTCAAATGAAGCGTATTTTTTTAAATAGAACGTTTTTCATTGCCGTATCATTCCCCTTAACCGTTTCGTAATGACGGTTTAAAGCTCATCTGTCCTGGCTTCGACTGCCTTCTCTCTTTAGCGTGCATTACTTACCGTGGAGCTGGTGTTCTTGAAGAAGGTGAGAAACCTGTACTGCGTCTCAAATTTAACTTTCTTTTCCTTCTATGTTGGTATCCCTCCCGGCATATGTGGATCAGAATCAGAATTCTCTATGAAGCGTGCGGCTATAACATTCCATCCGAGTTCTGATGACGGTTAATTTTAGGATATTTTAGCATGGAGAGTGTCTCAATTAGGCACAGGACTTCCATGATTCCCGATCTCTATGATGCTGATAAGTGACTATAAACTCCTCTTTGAATTGTGGTTTAGTAATTTCGTCCTACTATCTCAGGTTGGTGGGTTTGCGATAATGAGCTGTTGGAGTATACTGGTCAAAAAATACAAATCAATGTGACTTTCAAGGTATTGGCTGGTTGCAAAAGAAAAATTAAAAGTGCGTAATTGTTGCTAAGATAACAAGACTCGTTAGATGCGAAGATTTTAAAACAATTGACATTGCGGTGTATTAATCGGAAACTGTGTCTAGATTAATCTACCAAACAATGGAACAGAATATGAGAGAATTTTGTATATAAAGATTATGTTGATTTCAGAAAAAGTATAGGAAAGATGGAAGCTCATGTGATCCTGAATAATAGTATAGTATGAGGGTGAAAGAGACGAGCTCATGAATTTGCTCAGTTGACTAAAAAAAATTAACGATTGCGGACTCATTAATGAAGACTTGCTTACGGAGGAATTAAGCATTTGGATTAATGGAAAATGGAATAGATTGCTAATTCAAACAAGTCAGAGCTGTAGCAGCTGGTGAAGATTGCGATGAATTAAAGTATTCTCTGGTAGCGATTTCTTAGCGCCCATGGAATATTTCGGAGCTGTGATCCACTTTTGCTGCCACTGGCGGCTATCGTGTAGTTGGGCTTCGCTGTAGTGCAGTAAAAAAGTCATAACCAAGTGTTACCCGTGATATTGTTTGTCTCCATTATTGTTGAAGATGAAATGCAGGACTCAGGGTTGAGCCCATGCTGACGGTGAATGGAATATAGGTTTTTATGATGGAAAATTAATGTAAGGATTGCCCATAAATCCACAACTATCTTGGTAGCTAGCCAAATGATGTCGTCGATCCTATTGAAGTTTTTTGATAATGTTTTTTTATATTATATTTATATAACTCAAACTGTTTTTTCCGATACTTTTATTCTCATTGTGAAACTTTCATGGCATGGGGCAATTATAATAATTCTTGATACGACATCATGGCAGTGACAAGTTAGAAAATTCAACCAATTTTCAGGTGTATTAACTGCGTAGTTGCTTCTTGAAAGATTCAAATATCCGGTTCCTTTGCGTGAAATTGGCGAAATTATTCATTTCTTGCCATTAGGGTGAAAGAATAATTTCGATGCTAAACTCCGTCACTTATGAATCCAAAAAGTCGATGAATTCGGTCAGACTTACTCACCGTAACCAGACGTATATACTAACCTAACGTATTTCATTCGAAGGACGAAATTGATGACATCTTTGCGGAAACGCGCCTTCTGTACAGTATTTAGTTCTATATTTTTATCTTGAAGTATCAAATCATTCGGAATTATTGATTCGGAAAATAGATCTCCACCAGTGGTGTTCCATCTTGCTCTTTTAAACGATTACATGAAGGCGGAACTACATTTTGATTCTTAGGTATCGCATAATATTATAAACATCTTGGGTCAATATAAACATCATAAACGCCGGTGAACACAACGGTTATGTCAATAGGGAAAGAACCTAGTCAGCTCCAACAGAGAGAGTCATGGATATTGGTTGGTTTCATGCTAATCAAGAGGTGTGGGTTTCCAGCGCAGTGTTAAATTCTTCTCAAGTGCATCGTGTAAATTAATATGTATATTTTTAATGGACATAATGTAAAATTTCATTGACAATAAATTGTCGAGAGCTGCCATCAGAATACAGTGAAAGTTATGGAAAGGAATGCATGAAAAGGTTTTGGGGTTGATCTAATGCGACCGTTCATTTTTTATTACGTCTGTACCAAAGTTAAGTACCTTGTTTAATGATCAAATCTCTTGGAGATATTATTTCCCTTGGAGCATTATCCAACGAAGAAGCTCGGGGAATTAGATAATTGATCTTGGAAGAAATTACGATTGTTTTACTCGTTAGACCTTTTACTGCTGATATGTTTTGCATTTCATCTTTTATTCGAGTTTTTTTTACATCTCTCCGTGAAAAATCTCCGTATGGCATGCTTACAATCCCTTCTCGTAGCGCTCATAGTGAGTCGTGCTTTAAATATCTCCCCGCATTCGATGTTATGCCTCGCGTCCATCCAGTAGAGTGGATATTATTACCAAGATTACAACCACAATTCATGCCTTTTTACAAGGCTAGGGCATTCTTGCGAGGAAGGTGTTTCCCGACTTCGTCTTTACAATGAGAAGTGGTCGCATTACTTGCTTTTTGTGGAGTAGTAAAAACTATCATAACTTTGATCTTATTGTCGGAAATTTTAGGAGGTGCTAATGCTTTTGCATTAGTTTCACTAATAATTCCGTAAATATCCTTGCTCAGCCTCATCATAATTCGCATAATAGAAGGGAAATCAAAAGATTGGTAGAATCTGAATATGATGAAGGAATGGAAATGGATGTGTAAGTCGTGAATTTTTGTGAGATAAATTTACTAATTAGAATGCTATAGCGATTAGTTATGACTTCATTTACCGGGTTTTACATTCGACTTAAAAATAATAATTTGCATGATACGGTGAGCTCGGGATTAGGATTTGCACTGTCTACGTATTGGGGGGATCAGCAATGAACTGAGAGAGTAGTTTAGGATTACTTTTTTGTGATAAAAAAATTGTAATGAAGGTTAAAAGCAGATTTATTCCACCTTGGATATTTTTAATCGATATGCATAAAAATGAACTCTGAACAGGTAAGATGGTAAGTTTAACTCCAACTATGATGGTTTTAACGCTGTCAACTGGATAAAATTATGTCAGTTAATGGAAGTTACTAATTAATTCATGTTCTTGAAGGCCTAAAGGGACGTGGTATTGAAAATAAGACATTTTCACTGAAATGGAAACGAATAATCCAGGAACTAATAAATAAAACTAATTGCGAGTTGACAGGGGTGGGAGCAGGGGAAGGTGATACAATCAAGCATTTTTTATTGTGAAGTATAGCTTCCTAGTATAGTAAACACACTCTATGGTATTCCGATGGGACTCATAATAAAGAAAAATCATTCATGCTGTGATGTTCTTCTTGTCTTTATTCATGTGATCATTAGGACGCTCAAATTCAACTGAACATATTTGGGCTTAAAAATGTTCTTTGCCCATTTTGTCATCCTTTTGTCATGTGGAATATCTTTCCGTGGTATTGAGAGGTGGAATATTGGTGAATAGCACCCCTGAAAATATTTATGTGACTACGCTAACATTATGCAGTGTTAATTTACGAATAAAATGTATTTACATTTGAAGAATTTAGAGGAGAAAACGGTGGTTTCTGTCTTTCAAAGATGTTGTTAAGTTTACGATTTTAGCTTATTACAGCATTTTTCACTGTACTTGTGGCATTTTTCTCATCTGCGTTTTTCCTTTCCTTAAGTAAAGGTGACATTACCATGTAACCATATTCCTCAACTAATCCCTCTCCCATGTAATCTTCTTTCACCAAATCTGCCCCTCTCTCCGCAACAGCTATCGTCGGTGCATTAGTGTTTCCCGACACAAGAGTTGGCATTATCGAAGCATCTATTACCCTAAGGCCTCGTATTCCACCTCTCACACGCAATCGAGAGTCCACTACGGCACCTGGGTCGTCGTCTGGACCCATTTTACAGGTCCCTACGGGGTGGTATATAGTTGTGGTGTAATGTCTGATAGTGCACTCCCAGTATTCGTCGGATAAAAAGTCAAAGTGCCTGCATCCTGGGAACGGTATAGGGTTTAGCCTCGCCCCTATCTTTTGAAGGGCTGGAGTCTGACTGAAGGCGTAGCCGATTTTTGCACCTTCTCTCAGCACCATGATGTCCTCCGGTTCCTTGAAAGTGTTGGGAATGATAACCGGTGGACTGAATGGATCTTTATCTCTCAATTTGATGAAGCCTCGAGACTTGGGACGCAGAAGTAGGGGTAAAGTCAAGAAGGAATCTCTGTACAGATTCGGCTCGTACACGGTGGTGTAGAATTCGTCCGTCAGGCCTTGATCTCTCTTACCGATGATCCCCCCGTCGCTGACATCCGACGTGGAAGATACGAAGATCTGCACGTCCGGATAGTCATCCGTCTGGTTTGCGTACTTGGTCTTCGCAAATATCATTATTTCGCAGATGGGCGATGCGTATATGGGGCCATCGTGATTGTTGATGAACCGGTTCAGGTTGTGGAGGGTCAGTTCGCGGGGTACGACAAATGCCACTGGTTCATCCACGAGATAAACCGCTCCGCCCATTCCAGCGTGGTCCTGGAGGTTGTAGCCGACGGCTAGGTCGGCTATCACGGGTATGCCCATGTCGTCGAGGTGCTTGGAGGGTCCGATGCCTGAAAGCATGAGCAACTGGGGAGTCTGGACTGACCCCGCACTCATTATCACTTCCTTGGTCACCATAATCCTGAAATCCTGACCGTCCTTGGTAAACTCCACTCCCACGGCTATTTTCTCCCTCATCAGGATCCTCTTCACGTGCGAGAATACACTCAGGTGAAAGTTGGGCCTGTTTCGAATCGGTCTGATGTACGCCTTCGCCGTGCTACAACGGAGACCGTCCCGGAGTGTTCCCTGTGGATATGTGAAGCCTGTTTGCGTTTCTCCGTTGACGTCTACCATGTCCATTTCCATCTGATGGCACGCTTCTTCGAAAAAGGCACTGATTTCGGGTCGGTGGCGGAAGTATTCCACGGTCAGAGGTCCTCCCCTGCCATGGTAAGGAGATCTCTTCAGCTCCGGTATCCTTATGTCTTCGCTTTTCTTGAAGTATTTGAGCATCTCTTCGTAACCCCACCCATGGTTTCCCATGGCCTCCCACTTGTCGTAATCCCTTCGATTACCCCGAACGTACATCATGGCGTTTAGCACCGAGGACCCTCCCAACACTTTCCCCCTCGGCCAGTTGCCCCGCTCGCCCTTCAAGGACATGCAGCTGGTGCCGGTCACTTCCGGCTTGAACATCCAGTCCAGGGGACTTTGCTGCAGGGACGCGTACATCAACGGGAGGTCGGACAGGAGCGTCTCGTCTCCGCCGGCCTCCAGGAGCAGTACGTTCCAACGAGGGTTTTCCGTCAGCCGATTGGCCACCACGCAGCCCGCAGACCCGCCTCCAACTATTATGAAGTCGTACTCGTGCAGGAAATTGGATCCCACGTCTGTCGCCCTCTCCTCCATTGCGACGATGTCCGGCCTGTAGAAGAGGATGGCCGTACGAAGGAGAACGAAGACGAAGTAGAAGCCGGACCCGTAGGTGATGGCGATGCGGTATGCGGAAGCGGCAGCTGCTCGGGACAGCGGATTGTAGGTGAAGGGCCTCACCGTTGACATGGCGACGCTCTTTATCTGCAAGGAGAAGATGCGCGTTGATTATAGCAATCGTGAAAAATAGTAATAAGCGAACGATTCCTTTGCGTAAGTGGATCAGCAATGGGGAGAGATATATTTGACGGTCTACGAATTGTCCTTCGTGGTGTTATGTCTCATTTTTTTGTTTTAGGATCACCCTTTTCAGATTTCTGTATTCCTCGTAGTAGAGAAGGTAATATCGTACGATTTATCTCAAAGTGACTATCATTTTTTGCATATTTTAGTCGGAGAAAAGTAGCGGAAAATTGGTTCATGAATGTAGCTTTTTTGGAACTGCTTAAATTCTAGATTGAGTTTTACCCTATTAGTTTCATCACACTGTCTCCTTGCCGCGGTTCTAAGAAACCGCTTTTTAAGAATGTGAATAAAACTCCTAGACTAACGAAACCACGTTTGCTGCAACCGAGAAAAAATGCGCCGTTAACCTTGGGCGAAAGTTCTTTTTTTAATTTTTTAGACACCCTTCCCTGAAATTCTGTGTACGTTGGTAACAGTGTGCTTGCGTCATCGTTAAAGAACGTGGGGCATATTCATTGGAATGTTGTATGGATACGAATTGAACGATGCTCGTCCATTAGTTGTTAGCTGAAGCGACTCGAGCATGGGACTGCGTAGTGACCATAATCATGATCTATGAAAAAAATCGTTTTATAATCCCATGTAGAGTTTTTGTGTTATTCATATTTCGTTTAACAGCTCAACTTTTTGCCGTATTGATTCTCTGGTGATATAGAGGAGTAAACATTCCAGCAAACGTCATAATGTTTCAAATATAAATCTCGTATCTATCCTCTTTATTTGATAGAGAGCTTTCTGTTACGCCCATGCGTCGTGTTCTCATTATTTTTTAGATACATCTCATTTGGTTGAGGACTGCGGACTTCCCACACGTTTGTAATTAGGGCTGTGAAATATGGAAAAATAGATATGGAATAGAAATAGATAATAATGTGATAGAGAGCTTTCTGTTACGCCCATGCGTCGTGTTCTCATTATTTTTAGATACATCTCATTTGGTTGAGGGCTGCGGACTTCCCGCACGTTTGTAATTAGGGCTGTGAAATATGGAAAAATTTTGTGGTAAATTAAGTGGTTAGACCAAAAGGGCTTTGGAAATTGGTATCCTTAGAAAGCGAATGGATAAGGTTTTGTTATAAGCTGCCAACATTCTTATCAAAATCGCGCGGTTTATGCGAAAATTTAGAGAATTCCAAAAATGTTCTAAAGGGGAACTTTTGTTTTACTTTCGTCTCAATAGTGAATGGCTTTTGAATCTTTAAAGATAAAAACATGCGGTGAATTTAAAGATTAAACAGTTTTTTATACTTTAGGTTATGAGAATATTTTAATTTAATCACCCTAGTTTTTTTTCTCCGGTGTCGGAAGTGTGTGTACACCCTATGTAGGTACAGTGGTCCAGAAACATGGTTCATCCTATTTGTGCACGTAAAAGCAGAGTTCCTACGAAAATGGGTGATTCAAGCATTTGAACATGGGTGGCTCAAGCATTTTCTCTGCTACCCAGGAAGAAAACATAGGTCCAACCCCAACCTCTTGAAATCTTTATAAAGTGATGTTAGGTGGAGAATAACGTCTGCGAAGGAAGAATTCAGCATTAGAATGGAGATAGATTTTAATCTATACTAGCCACGGAGTTCCACTTTTACGTAGTCGCCCGCAATTCACAATCGTGTGTAATTCCACAGAGAGAAAATCATCCGCCTTGACCGGGATTCGAACACGGATCCCTCGATTTCCGGCCGAGTGCTTTAGCCAGTTAAGTTACCGAGCCGTCCTCTTCCCCTGTGGATTTTAGTGACCTTTACCGGACTAGATGTCTCAACTACCGGGCATACAATGTAACAACCAGTAGATACTGAGCGCTGAGCGCCACTGCCCACGAGGAAAGATCGTACTTTGAAAACAGAGAGGCGTTCACTCTATTTGACAGATTTTAAGATAACCGGGACTAGCCACTGAGTTCCACTTTTACGGAGTCACCCGCAATGCACAATTGTGCGAAATTCCACAGAAAAAAAATCTAATCCCGTAAAGGTCACTAAAATCCACAGGGTAATAGAACGCCTCGGTAGCTTAACAGGCTTAAGCACACGGTCGGAAATTTAGGGATCCGGGCTCGAATCCCGGGTGAAAGCCGGATGATTTTTTTTATTTTGCAGAATTTCGAACTAGAAGGGAGCTAAAGATAGGACCTTTGTGAAGGATGTGAAGAAGACGCGTGTGAAGGGTTTGATATGGAGTGCACCGTTGTAAGGGGCAGAAGACGAGGATAGGTGGCAGGTGTTCGAGATTTGGGTGTGGACGAGGATGAAGAAGGTGCGGTGGATGGGAAGAAGGAGGTGCGGGGAAGGAAGTGCGTAGGTTGGTGGGTGAAGGAAGGAATATTTTGGATGCAATCAGAGGGATGTGGGGTAGGTGGCTGGAGGAAGTGATGAGGGGCAAAGGGTTGCTCAAGGTCGCGATAGAGGGAAGGATGTTGTGCGAGCGGGGAAGGGGAAGAAAGAGAATAGGTTTCATGGACGGGATGAAGGAGGGCAGCGCAAACGCGGAGATGAAGAAAGAAAAAATAAGAGGTAGAAAGGGCCCTGCAAATGTGGTACCTTTTCTGAACTTCTATAAAAATTATCCTTAACCAATCATTGCATTCCACAAATGATGTGGTGCGAAGTCACTCGCACGGGTGCATATACACCAGGGTTGAAAATTGTCATGAAAAAATGATTTGACTTGACCGGGATTCGAACCCGGATCTCCCAACTGGCTAACACACCTGACCGGCAATTGGGAGGTCGAATCCCGGTCAAGTCAAATGATTTTTTTCCTGGCGATTTTCAACCCTGGTATTTATCCTTAACCGTTGAAATGCTCTAAATATATGAATGTAAATTACGAACTCACCTTTAAATTGCTCGATTTCTGACACCCTCGCCAATTTCATCCACCTCCTCTCTTCCTGCTTTTTCTCTCTTCCCTTCCGTCGATTATGAGGGGTCTTCCCGTCGTCACTCAGCCGGCTTCACTGCTGCTCATGACTTCGGAAACGCCCTTCTTCTTTCGCACTTATTTTGCTGCGAGCGAGGAGAGAACCATCTCAATCGGGCCGTCGGCGACGATATGTCGGCCGCACTTCAGCAGCCGTGCCTTCGCGTGCAGAAATCGACGACTCAGCAACTTCCGACGCCTCGACGTCAATCGGTCTTCGGGCCGAGCGTTCTAAAAGAATTCTCCCTCTCATTCCTCGACGTTCTCGTCCGCCTCGAGATGCAGGGCACCTGGCGTGTGTGGTGTGTGTGTGTGTGTGAATTACACCGCCACCCGCTCGCTTCGTCGCCTTGTTTTGTTTTTTGGCGGTTACTCAATTTGTTGTTATCCATCCACGTTGCTTCATTTCCGACGCGGTTCTCTCTCCTGCCACTTGCAGACACGACGATTTTGGCCTGCGATGCCATTAATAATGGTCTTGCTTTGTCAGTGATAGTCCTAGAGCTTCCGACTCATTTCTGTGAAAAAGGAGGGCATTAGGGTAAAAAAATCAGGACACTCGAGGTCGCGTTTCCTTAAAACTAAGGATGAGTCAAATCCAAATGTCGATTCTCGATTCCATCGATTCTCAGGATTAGAATCGGTATCGAGAATCGATCGCCTAAAGTCGATTCCGATTCCATCGATTCAAATCAAATTACATTTATCACATCGTATTGGTCTCAGTAATTTTGGGTGTAGGCTATCAATTTGTACTTTTTCATCTACCTCAATAAGCTGAGAATATATTTATCATTTGTTAATAAATATACTTTTTGAGCGAATAATTGTTTGTTATTTTATTTGAGCCAATACTTGAATTTAAATAATAGTCGTACGCTACTGGTATATCAATATCCCACCTGTTATGAGGAATAAGAACCGATGGAATCGAGAATCGGGTATCGATTTGAAAGAATCGGAATCGAAAAAAAGTTGAATTAACTCATCCCTACTTACAACACAGATTTTTTCCATGCAGCGTGTTTCCTTCTCCAAACCCTCACGTCTCGTCATCTTACGTACAATTATCAGTTAAATCATTATATGATTCCTACTACCACTATTTCTTTTAAACAAATGAAACAGTAAATGTGATCCTTTTACCAACTTCAGAATGCAGCAGACATAATCACTTGACGTGGCCTTTGTATAGGAAACCGTAAATTATCGCGGATAGCCCATGACTAGAAATGAATAGAATGCTGCAAGTCCTATCAGACACCCTTAAACAAAGTAAATTTAAAGTGAATATACGGAAAACGAAAGTAATGGTAGTACGAAAAAATATGGAAGAAATTAAAACCAATATTAATATTGACGACACCAGAATTGATCAGGTGGAACAATTTAATTATCTCGGTAGTATAATCACACAGGACAATAGATGTTTAATGGAAGTGAAGAGACGGGTTACTTTGGAAAAACGGGCATTTATGACTAAGAAAAACATTTTAACCAGTAAACACATGAAGATGGATATTAGAAAATCCTTTGTAAAAACATTTGTATGGAGTACACTGCTGTATGGAAGCGAAAGTTGGACTCTAGGCTAATTAGAAAGGAGAAGACTTGAGGCTACTGAAATGTGGATATGGCGGAAGATGACAAGAACAAGCTGGTCGGAAAGGAAAACAAATCCGGAAATTTTAAGGGAAGTACATGAAGAGAGAAGATTATTGGCGGAGATGGAAAAGAGAAAAATAAAATTTATTGGACATGACTTCAGACACAATTTATTTATAACAAACATTCTTGAAGGGAAAATACTATGAAAGAAAGGAGGACGGCCGAGGAAGAAATATTTGGACGAGATCAAGAAGAAGATGGGATGCAGCAACTACGTGGGACTGAAGCGAACGGCAAATGACAGAGATGAATGGTTGCATCGACAAGGGATCAGTCTTTAGGAAATTAAGCCCATGACTGGAATGAGCCAAGACATCCGTAATGAATTTTGCCCGCGTGAAACCACGTAAAGAAACTGCTTCCACTCGATAGAAATTTCATCGTGCCACTTATGTGGCGAATATCTTTTTTATCGTCATAGTATTAATCATTATATGCCGTTATTATACACTTTTGCTTTTAAATATCGTGGCGTTGACATTCTAGCACAGCTGTCCCACCTGAATGCACCCAGTTATAGCAACTAGGAGATTTTAAAATTCGAAAGTCCAGACTCTGGAAATTTTTAAGAATTTAATTAATTTCCTACTATATTCCCAACGCTGCTTAAGTAACGATTCCAGAACAAAATGAGGTGGACATCATTGATTAATGAATGGCGACTACTAATTCATATTTACGTGCTAAATATATTCAGTTTGAACAATATTCCTGTGTCAGAAGTTTGTATTGGCTGTAAATGTTTTCAATCCATCATTTCTGGTATAAATTTCACATGTAGCCGTGTTAGGTTTACTTGCGATCTCCTGCTGACCTTAAAATTTGTATTCTTTGGTGAATTCCTTAAAAGGACGCACTTTTTGGTTATTAAAACTTGCTCCATCACGTATTAATATTTTGGTGTAATAGTTACCGAACATGCAAGGAGGGGTGGAAGAAGTTTCTCGTGTTGGCTGCCTGATTTTTCTCCTTTGTTATCGCATGCCTTTATGCATTCGACTGTCCTGATGTTACGTCAATGCCCCTCTGGCAGCTCGAAATGATGCGTCGAAAATGATTTCATGCCGAGGAAGATGAGGAGAGCACTCCATGCCTACAGTCTTCCGTTTCGCCTGTTAGCATGCCCGCGTGTTCTTGCCGCGGCCCGGCGCAGGGTTCACCGGGTTTCTCTCCTCCCTCGGCCAAATGCCAGGCCCTGGCCTCCCCCACAGCGTGGGGTCGACTGCGAACTAGTGATGGGTCGTTCACGATCGTTTTGTTCCAAATGATTGAATCACCAAGTTAATCAAATGACTCATGATTCATTTCGGGCAAATGATCCGATCATTCAATCGTTTTGTGCTTCCCTCTGCCGTGTGATTGAAGGTGGTTTTTAGTGGAAAAACATATTCGTTTCACATGTACGTTATCCGTTTAGTCTAGTCATGAAATTTCAGAGAGATATCTTCATGGGCATAGAGCCATTAACACTTTGTCACTTAGTTTATGTTTGTATAGTATAATATGAGACAAAGCGCTCATGTTTAAACGATGAAATTGAACCCTTGTTACAACATCAGCGCATCATTTCAGTTGGTGAACTTGATAAGAATTTCAATTACCTGCTCATTTGAAAGCTCCTAATTAAATGGAATTCAATGCAGTAGACCAGAATACATTCATGCACATTAATTTGTGTAGTCTAAGCCAGTGCGTTGATTTTTATATACATAGTTTGAAGTAATTCTTCTTGAATTCAGAGCCTTTGACAGTTTTGCGCCTCAAAATATTCTCGTGACTATAGTACTTGGAATTCATCATCATCATCAAGTAGCAACTCCAGTTTCCCGGGTGTTGTCTATCAGCCTCTTCCATCTGCTCATATCTTGGTATGTTTGTTGATGTTGAACTTCCTCCCAAGAGCTCCCTCTCAGTTGCTAGTCTTGTTTTAGTTGGTCGATTCACTTCCTTCTTGGTCTGCTCACTCTTCTCTTCCCTGGTATTTCCTTTTTCAACCATACCTTAGCTTTTCTGGTCTGTTCCATCCTCATCACATGACCATACCATCCCAGTCTGGATCTCTTGACGTTTTCAATTAGTAATATTTTGCATTCAACCTGTTTTCTAATGTCTTCATTTTTTTGCCTGTCAAGTCTTGTCTTTTGTACCATCGTCCTTAGGAATTCCATTTCGTTGACTTGTATTCTGCCGATGTCTCTACTTGATAGTGTACAAGTTTCAAGGCTATATGGTATGATAGATACGAAGTAAGACTTATACATGGTCATTTTGGCAGCTCTTGGTATTTTTTTGTCCCAAAGAAGACTCCTTACTTGGTGGTAAAAACTTGACGCTTTATTCAACCTGTTAGTAATTTCCCAGGAATCTAAACCATCCTGTGAAATGATACTACCTAGGTAAGGGAACTGTTCCACTCTTTGCAATATTTAATTCTCGACTTTTAAAGTTATATTATTCTATACTTTGTCGTACATAGTCAGTATCACTGTCTTAATTTAACAGACTTTCAGGTGTAAGTTTTTGAAATTTTTGTACTATCGGTTCAAATTTTCCTGGACTTCAGTTTCATTGCATCCTCAAAGTACCACATCATCTACAAATGTCAGAGCATTGAACTGTGTACTCTTCTCACTTTTTATTTGCTTCATCACTTCATCCATTACGACCAAAAACAAAAGTGGAGAGAGTGCACTTCCTTGCTGTACTCCTCTCTTTGTTTCAAACCACTCAGAATTCTTCCCCTCTATTTGTACACTGATTCTGAACCCTTTGTACAGCAATTTTATTCTATTTATTTAACTTGTTGGTACTTTCCGTTTCTTCAGACACTCCCATATCTTTTTCCTTGGAACACTATCATAAGCCTTCTCTAGATATTAGAACACTAATATTAATGGCTTATTTTTCTCCCAGTGTTTTTCAATCGTTCTTCTGAGGGTAAAAATTAGGTCCATGGTTGACCTGTTTTCTCGAAAACCATATTGTTCTTCTTCAATCTGATTTCCTACTATCTGTCGAAGTCTACGTTCGATTACTTTCTCCGTTATTTTTAGTCCATGAGATAAAAGCGTGATGCCCCTATAGTTTTCACATTTTCTTTTCGAGCCTTTCTTGAACAGTGGTACTCTTATGCCATTTTCCCAGTCGTTTGGAATGCTGTTCTCTGACCAAACTGCGTTTAACACTCTTGTTGCCCAGTGAATACCATACACCCCTGCCCCTTTGATCATATCCACACTCAGTTCATCTGCACCAGCTGATTTTCCCTTTTTCATAGTTTTTATGGCATTCTCTACCTCTAGCCTTGTTATTGGCCCTTCTTTCTGTGCGACCACTTCTGTCTCTCCCGTATCTTCTTCAGATTGTGCGCAATGGCTATCTTCCTGTCCATTTAGCAGAGTCTCAAAGTACTCCCTCATTGTTTCCCTGATTTTATGATCTTCTCTGACAATTTGTCCCTGTTTAGTTTCAATAGCTTTTATTTTTTCAGTTGTTTTCCTTCTGCTGTTAACCAACTTGTAGAGGAGTTTTTTGTTGCTCTGGCAATCTTCTTTCAGTTTATCCGCAAATTCTTCCCAGCTTTTTTATTTTTCTTCAGTAATTATCCTTTTTGCTTTCAATTTCTGTTCCCTATATATTGCACATTTCTCTTGTACTAGTACAGTACAGTACTTGGAAACTCCAATTTAACTCAAAATCCAAAATTTGTGGAATATGATAATCAATCAGCCTTCCCAAATTTCCAAGTACGATAGTAATTATTTGCAATCAATTATTAAAATTTTTCAAATAGATATGTGGCATCCATTGGCATCATTCGAGCGTCTGAGTCTCTTCAATCTTAATTCATCTATCTAGTCGATAGATTCACGTGAGTCTCATGATTCATCTATTCAATCTGACTTACGAGTCATAATGAATCAAATTATTGAATCAGTTGAATGCATCTTTTAAGTGACTCGAATCGAAATGATGGAATCACTAAAATGATCGTCTTGGCCCATCTCTACTGCGAACACGTCTTTTCATGACGAACCGAATCCACACCTGAAGAGGCAATAATCCCACAACATGGGGTCTCGTGTTTGTGAGCTTACTTTGTTGTTTGTGAAACTTGTTACATTATATTGCTAAACAACACGGAAATAGAACGTAAATCGCTAGGTTTTCTTCTGCCATCCAATCGAAATACCGCTGTAAGTTTAATTGCTAATTAGGCTTTCTGGCATCAGAGAACTTGGTGGCACTCACCAGCGGAGAGCTCGCGGTCAGAGACGGTGAAATAGTTGTAGATGAGCCTGTGAAGATTCCCAGTACGTATCTCCCACGAGAACCTGCCTGTTGATTCAAGAGGGATGACGAATCAATCGGCGTTTATTGTTGAGGAATTGCTTCTACTTAGCGAATCTTATCTAAGCTTGTGTAACTTTATTGGCAAATTGGCGAAAGTTCCTTGATGAGGGTGCTTCATCATATATCGTTACTTGGAAACCCGCGAAAACATATTTATTACGAGAAATTTGAGCTTAATATATTAACTAGATGGTGTTTTGCGTAATTTTTTCACGATGTTATAGCTGCTTGGTTTGCAGTTTTTCTATGATACTTACCCGCAGGTTTAAGTTTTAGTTTCAACTTTTGTTTTCGTATGGCATAAGGTAACAGAAGGGCAAGTGAAGACTCGTCATATCATGTGAAAATGAGGTGTGCAACAAATGTCTGAAATTGGATTATATTTAGGGGTCGCGCACGCAGCTTTTCGTTTAACATGGGGGCTCCCATAAGCGCGCGCCTCCCGTTTGAAAAGCCCGCGCTCCCGGGCCTCCGTGCCGTCCCCCACCATTTCTTCCTTCACTAATCGTAGGCTCTGATGCGTAGCCTTGATTTGGTTACCACTTTGGGAGTGGGGTCGTTAACGACCTCGCCGAGCGTTGCGTTTGTCTCATCAAGGAGTATACACAGGCTGGATTGACCAAGGATGAGTGGCAAATGCAGCATCGACTCCAAATAGTCTCCAGACACCGAAAAGTTAGGCCAAAGATGACCAAAAAGGCACTAACAGTCTTCATTGCAAATATTTTGCGAACAAAATGGAATAAAAATTCTCAAAAAGAGTGATATTGGAATTTAGTTCTCGTCCCGACCATGACGCTTCTCATTTCCATTAAATTTGTAGATGTTCTAAATACAAGTCTTTGTTCTTAACATACCAATCTCACCCCCCTCCTGACGTAGTTACCAATTTAAGTCTACGTATCAGAATCTTCGATAGGCAGGGGAAGAAATGGTGGGGAGCGGCGCGGAGGCCCGGGAGCGCGGGCTTTTAAAACGGGCAGCGCGCGATTATGGAAGCCTACATGTTAAACGAAAAGCTGCGTGCGTGGCCCCTAAATATTATCCAATTTCAGAAATTTTTACACGCCTCATTTTCTAATCAAATGTGACCCTAAGACACATAACTTTCAGATATAGATGCAAAATGGGACAACCTAAGGTAGCCTCATAAAAAATTCGTGTTTATTGGATTTGAATTGGGGAGGCGACCGACGGCTAAGGTCATTTGCGCCATAGGGGACATAGTTAAGGGAGGAAGGGTGGATAGAAACCCGGCGTCGGTATTAGCCTGCTCTTAACGAAAGGCGCCAAGGGGACCACGGTTTAACGTCTCATCCGACAGACGGAGCACTGTACTTGAGGTGCCCTCCACAAGGCACTAAACTAGAGATCGAGTTTCCTCTTAAAAACCTACTCCTCTACAGGGATTTGAACCCTGGCCGCCCTTATGGTTAGCCAGTACTCTGTATTGGATTTTTATCCTGATCTATTGAAACAGCGTTGCAAGCCAAATCGGTTATTCATGGTATTCTGGAGCACGCATGACGGAGTGTCTTTGCGGTTTTCATTCTGCAATCAAGACTCGGAAGTAGAAGAAGAGTTCCATCCGTCCTCTCATCTACCTTTACGCAGTATGCACTGCCATCGTGATTTGTTATCGCTAACTATGGTCAGATATATTTTATTGAAGAAATCATTTGCTCCTTATCATGGTTACAGTTAATCTCTGGATGCAAAGGGATCGATATTATTCGTTAGTCAGCAGAAAAAGTTTTTCTTATTTTTGGGATTTAAGACATTGGCCTATGACAACAGGCGTCTTAAGTTTCCTTGGTGGCATGGAAAAACTGCTTTACAGCTTTAGTTTGCTTTTTTGCCAGCTATTGACGTGGTTTTTATGTCAAATTTATTGCATATTTATTATAATTACCATTGAGGCTACAGGTTGTTGAATTTCGCGGGCAGACTGGATTCTTCGTCGAATTGTCAATCCCTCTCTCGCGGATTTCTCCGCCGGAAACGCTTGATTTTTTGTGACTTGAATGTCAAATTGTAGGCTACTTAGCATGTTATCGATCTTCTTAATAACTAATGGGGTTGGATATTTAATCGCCAGTGCCGGTAAGCATACTGTTTTTTTTATTAGGAACACATTTATAATGAAGGAAACGGACAGCAATTTTCCGCATGCCGTCAATATTTCATGGCAGTCAACTATTAAAGCTCCTTGCTCATTTTTTCACCCTTCAACAGTATCGTCAAAGACATCTTACCGGTTGGAATGGGTTCGGAAACAATGACCAGAAACTAATGATCTAGGACAGCTTATGAGTTCAGGTAATCAGGTTCAGGGTTATCGGTAGTTACTGTTTTTTCGTTAGATGTTCTACCGTCTAGTTACAATTACTCCTGCCAGTCGATCTCGAGGGGTTATTGGAATGCGGAAGTCCTTTCACTGTAAGGATTTAGTATAAGGGAAGAGAAATGGCACAAATATGACTGATAATATATTTATGATGATGATTATCCATCACAGCATGCGTAAAAGAATCTATTCTGTTAATTGTCTCACAGGATTTTGTTTTACCAGTCCTCTTACTTCACACATTCAACTTCACCTCTTTTTGGAATCTGTTCTGAGTAGCTTTTTTCACATCATTCTCACCTTTGGAGGCAAGTCGTGCCGCTGCTTGTCTTTATGGCTATTCTTGATCTCTTGTGTACTCCCCCTCTTCCGTCTTACATCCTGCCGGGGAGGATGGATAGGGATACAGAAGGCAGTGGAGATGGTTGGAGGACGTTTTGAAGAGGGCAATAGAGGGAAGAACCCTGGAGAAGCGTGGAAGATGGAGAGGAGGATAGGAATTCTGGAAGAAATGAGATGAGGTAGGATACTCGAATGGCCTCTCCGGCTTACATCTCTGTCAATCAATCAATCAATTTCCTAAAGGCTGATGCCTTGTCGTCTTCTTCTTGATCTCGTCCAAATATTTCTTCCTCGGCCGTCCTCTTCCTTTCTTTCCTAGTATTTTCCCTTCAAGAATGTTTGTTATAAATAAATTGTGTCTGAAGTCACGTCCAATAAATTTTATTTTTCTCTTTTCCATCTCCGCCAATAATCTTCTCTCTTCTTGTACTTCCCTTAAAATTTCCGTATTTGTTTTCCTTTCCGTCCAGCTTGTTCTTGTCATCTTCCGCCATTTTCACATTTCAGCGGCCTCAAGTCTTCTCCTTTCTAATTTGCCTACAGTCCAACTTTCACTTCCATACAGCAGTGTACTCCATAAAGATGTTTTTGCAAAGGATTTTCTAATATCCATCTTCATATGTTTACTGGTTAACATATATTTCTTAGTCATGAGTGCCTGTTTTGCCAAAGCAATCCGTCTCTTCACTTCCATTAAACATCTATTGTCCTTTGTGATTATACTACCGAGATAATTAAATTGTTCCACCTGATCAATTCTGGTGTCGTCAATATTAATATTGGTTTTAATTTCTTCCATATTTTTTCGTACTACCGTTACTTTCGTTTTCCGTTTATTCACTTTTAATTTACGTTGTTTAAGGGTGTCTGATAGGACTTGCAGCATTTCTATTCATACATCTCTGTATACATGCATTTTAAACCGTTTTCCACGTGAGCGTTGGCTCTCTGAAACCGTGGTTTGCTTGAATTCTAACCAGCGTCTCCGCGTGGTCCTAAAGATGACGCAAATGTGTTGAAGCCCGGGTCGTGAGTTTGTATTTTTTGTGGTTTGTAAAAGTTGTTTCAATAAATCCATTTTGTAATGAATTACCACAAAGTTACTAGAGAGTGTGTTTCATTCTCCGCGTGGGGCAGGAAATTTGTTTTTACGTCTTCTCTTCTCTATGTCAGTAAGTTGCGCTTTTCTTGCGATAAGTTTAGATCCAATCGCGAACTTAGCGATTCCACTCGGTTCCCTTTCCATTGACTCTTCGCATGAAGCCCACGCACGACTGCTTCGCTCGATTTGTTTTCTTCCGGCGCCTGTGTGGAATCGCATCGGATCATGAAGTTAGTGGCGGTTCTGCTAGATGGCTCTGCCTGTCGGAAGCGAGACTTGATCCTTGGAATCTGGGTCTTCGCTCTCATGCATGGCGGATAATTTGATCTTATCGGAATTAAGAGTTTCTTCGCTGATTTAATTTGAGGGCTTTACCGAGGTATTTTCTTTATGTTGCGGTATAATGAGTAAGAGTGCGAAGGGATGATACCTTGCCAACTTTTGTGCCTTTTACCCGTCGTCATTCTCTTTAACAAGTTATTTACCGTCGCAATTTTGTGGCTGGCTCTCAAATTTTACTTTGAGATTTTAAAATGTATATATCACTTTGGAAGAAGTATAATCATCTACTTTAATGTAAATATTTTTAACGTAAATGATATCGCCAACTATGGGGTAATTTATTCTTTTTGTCACTTAGTGATTTTTACTACTTGATCATTTAGTAATTATGTTGATGTCCATTAACACTGGTTATTTTTTCTCTTTTCAGGTAACTGCCCTGTCATTCATGCAACCTGACCTGGGTGACATAATTTTATCGATGGTTCTAAAATAAGTGTATAAGAGGGTCCATGATTGACCTTCCACTCCTCAAATGAAAGCAGCTAAGCTCCGACGCCATTGGTGGAAATTGTGCCGGCCGGAAAAGTTTCACATGGGCTATACTTACTCTGTGAATGTCGGAAATTGAATTTCATCTAGAGCTGAGTGTTTTCCCTTTTAACTGCATGCTCTTTTTAACTGAGATCGTTAATGTATTGCTATAATGTGTTTATCCGCCTCCGATCCATAATGTCCATTGATATGCTGCTGCATAACTGCAATTTTACAACTGCATTACCTTTCGGCCAAGGTTTATAGTACGCTGAACATTGCTGTATTTAACATAGTACCGATTCTGAATAGGAGCTTTGATGGACATGCTCCTTTTGACTATTGTACTATAGTTTATTACTCCGTAAAACTGATTGTGACCGGGTTTTAAACCTTTACCCTACCCAAAACCCCACTCCCTGACCTTTTCCTTTTGGTTCAGAGCCGATCCTTCTTTTTGCCATTGACCGTTCCCACGGAATTTGCGTAGGCGCCCGGGAATCTGACCGGCAAACTAATCCTTCATATTATCTATTGTGCTATTCACTAGTCCCCCGGATGTTTAGTCTGGGCTCCTTAAACTTGACGTTCGCGTGGATTAGCGTTCATGTTGTTCAAATATCATTAAGAGGGTAGTCACCGTTTGAGAACCTTCCTCTTAAAGTTACAATATGTAATTGTCTTATAACCTGTGCCGTTGAAGAAATCATACCCTGAGTATTCGCGTATTTGTGGTTGTTAGCGTGAGTAGAAACTTTAAGCTTTGGAAAAACAGAATTGAAAATTTTCTTTCTAGTTGTTATGGACATCTTTAAGTAGTCTTACTTTTTCGAGAAATTTTATATTTGTTTTCTTACGGAGAAATAATTCGTACCCTTAGTTATGGCTACCGGGTTTGTCAGGAGATAACGTATCCGGCTAATCCGAATTTCTCCGGTATCAGCCCATCCTCGGGCGTAGACCGTGATAAACCTCGGTGGATCGTGCCTTAGGGAGCCTGATATCCAATCAAATAGGCTGCCTGAGATCCCATTAGGCCTGCAGGCGCGCTTGGAGAACCCTGAAATCGAGTCGTAATTATTCGTCCATGGTTGTCCTATCAACGAAATACGCATTTTTGACCCCCGTATTGACAGGGTTACCGCGTTGCACTGTGTGCGATTCGTTTTTAGTTGTCCCTGGAGTCGTAATGGAAATGGAAATCATGGTGTCAAGTTTTAGTTTTATAGATTTTAAGATAATCGGGACTAGCCACGGAGTTCCACTTTTCACCCGCAATGCACAGTTGTGAAATTCTAGAGAGAAAAAAATCATCCGCCTTAACCCAAGGTGGATGATTTTTAGTTTTATGTTCTGTTGTAAAGTTACATGGGTGTGGTGGTAGACACCTGAGTAAGATTTCGGAAATAGAAGATAGATGTCATGAAATTATCTCTGACGTCGATGAGCCTTGAACTCCGGACCAGAAAATAACATACATCTCATTAAAACCAAGGAATTTGACTATTTTATTTTTCTACGCCATGCAATTGTAAATCTTCGTGTCTCTTCAGAATAGATTTATTTCGTTTGGGCTGTGTGCAAACTATAAAGACAGACTTTCATAACCTCACGACAAAATTTTGAGATAAAAATCATGCAATTCAACTATTGTATTTTAATTAATAGCGATAAAAGTGAATTTAGGTCATTGAAATGACAAATTGATTTGGAAAATATAAAATATGTAATCGAAAGATTCCTTCGCTGCAGTGGTCTTCATTTTTGTCGACAAGATGATTACAATTCTCCGATTAGTTCAGGAATCCAGCCGTTGTGTTCTTCGTTATTTAGATAGGAAATTATGCTTATCTGTTTATATTTTGACCCGACTTCTCTTCCCACCATATTAGTAGAATATAAAAATGCGCTACTCAAAGTGCCCCTCTTGGGCCAGGACGCTGTGGAATCATTGAATAACTTGCTTAATAGATTTTATTCATTTTTATTTGTTATTATTTCTCCATTACACAGGTGCTGAATATACTTCCTCTCGTTGTAATTTTTTTGTCCGAGAAATTGACCTAGTTGTCTTGTGTTATAAATAATCCATAGGTCCCTCGTTGAACTATAACGCTAAATGTTATAATACCTGTGATGTAATTATACATCTCGAAGTCACTGAATGTCATTGAATGTCACTTAATTAATATGTGCGATGCCCACTGTGGAAATGAATCCTTATCTATGGATCACCGTCCGACTAATTTCGATTTGTGCCATTTGAACTTCAGTTTCAGTTATTGTGTGTCCTACACCGTTTCTTCTCCATATATTACACACTAATTCAACGGTTCTGTTCTTTCACCATGTATCCATATTTTCGGCCATGGGTCACCGGTAAATCCTTGTGTGACAATTTTTAATGCACTGTTTCACTTATTGGACACCATTTTATGACAACTTTTATATCGTTATTTTACGCTGCATTCGTTTAATAATGTATAAAAATCACGAACTACCAAGGGTTTTACATTTTTAGCCGTCCATTAAATCCTAGCGCTGGATTTTTTTCACGAAACTCTGTTTTACGGTCTTTTTTCTCGTAGTTTCACTGTTCACAAACCCACAAGGTTTCAGTCCTGGAGCTATGTCGAAGCCTCCATTTGGTTGAAGTACAGTGGTTGGAAACTATCGTGAACACTTGGCTATTTCTTAAAAACACTCGGCCTCCTCCTACTCCACCCGACTCTGTTCAGCAGCCTCCGCCTCCTCTTCATTGCTCTCTTGGTCCAGAAGTCTTTTATGAGGTCGGACCCCTTCTCCGCCACCATTATCACCGGTGCATTGGTGTTGCCGGACACAAGAGTGGGCATGATTGAGGCGTCGATGACCCTCAGGCCCTCGACGCCATACACCTTCAACTGAGGATCAACCACGGCTTCCGGATCCCAATACGGACCCATCTTGCACGTCCCCACCGGATGGTATATCGTTACCGAGTATTGCTTAATCATGCAAGCCCAATATTCGTCCGTGTAAGGCTTAATGTGTCTGCATGGAGGGAATGGGATGTTATGCATCTTTGATCCAAATTTGCGGAAGGCTTTGGTCTGACCGAGCGCCACTACTATCTTCACGCCCTCGACGAGAGTGGCTAGGTCGAAGGGATCGGAGAAGTAGTTGGGATATATGAGCGGGTAATCGAAAGGGCTCCTGCTCCTGAGAAGAATTTCTCCCCTGGAACGTGGTCTCAGAAGAACTGGTATAACGCTCCAGGTGTCCATGTTGTTTATCGGTCGGTAAACCGAATCGTAGAAATTATCGGTGATGCCGTGTGCCTTTCGGATCTGGCGGCCTCCGTCGGACTGTGTGGATCCAGAGATGAAGTGGAATTCTATGTCGGGGAAGTCGATGCTGGTGTTGGCGTACTTGGTGTTCACGAAGGCGAGGCCTTCGACTCCTCCCATGACTGTCAGAGGTCCGTCTCCGAACATGGCGTACTTCAGAACGGCTGGTACGTTTTCGTAGCGGCTTTGAACCAGGGAGACTGGCTGGTCGATCATGAATGTGAAGCCACCAAGACCTATGTGATCCTGGAGATTTTTTCCAACCTAAAGGAAAGAGAAAGGACCTTCATTAAAATCACATCAGCTCATAAATGCATAAAATATTTCAGCATCTCTTAATTTTGCTCATTGGAAAGTATTAGCCGAGAAGTTTATTTATTTTATTTAAAGAAAGAAAACCACATACAGCTATGGTGTCATTTTATAGTGGCCATGTAACAATACACAAACTTAAGAACATATACAAGCAAACTTAACAACAGGTTAAAAGCAGAAAGTTTGGTGATATGTATATATATATATATATATATATATATATATAAACAAATAGGGGAATAACTACTTAGGTGAAAGATACGTAAGAGAAAGGCTTATAAATGATTTAGATGAAAGAGCGAAAGGATCGATGTGAGAAGGGAGGGAATTAAGTTGTTTTCAACGAAAGGAAAACCGTTCAGTAAAGTGAGCGACGACAGGATGATACATTGATGTGGTTACATACGTTAAGAATCGGAAGAAAATCGAAGAGGCGTGTTTGATTTAATGAAAAAACTATCGTTTTATTGGGTCGTTAGACCGAAACCGCGAAAAAAATATTCTACGGTTTCACAGATTAGGGATATAAGCTACTGACGGCATGCCAAATGATATTCTTTGGAAAAACTATTTTACCCTCAATTCATTATGCTCTTGGTGATTGCTCAGGAATATTACAGGTGTGTGTAATGTTTTACGGTTGGTCAGAAAATTCAATCGCTGAAAGGACTAATTAAAGCTAATTCTCCAAGTGCCCTAAGCTGATTGTCATTGGAAACATCTCATCCAAGAATCATTTAGTTATTGCTTTCAATTAAATGAGAATGCTATAATTCTTCCCATTTGTGAGTTTGAGGGGTTTATGAAATAAATGAATACTTTTTTACTGGCTCACTTTAGATCTTTATAATGTAAATGGCGATTAACGGGATCATCAGGATCATTCCTTCGATGTAATATTAACTTACAGTATTATTCTTCTCGACCTCTTGATGCTAATACCACATCCAATATATCGAGTTTAGGTCATACGTAATGAAAAAATGTATCCTCCGCCAACGTTTCGGAATTTAATTCTTCCATCATCAGGGCTTGGACATTTTTACTAGGGTACTTTTTCATTACGTATGACCTAAACTCGATATATTGGATGTGTTATAATATTAACGCACTGACGTGGCAAACGGAACCTGAGACGAAAACATGTAAACACGGAAGGCGTTTAATATCTCACCTTTAGATCAGAAATCACGGGGATTCCGTGCTCCTGGAGGTGTGCTTTTGGTCCCACGCCGGACAGCATAAGCAGCTGTGGAGAAGCCACCGAACCCCCGGACAGTATGACCTCCTTCCTCGCCCTCACGACGTTGAGCTTTCCGTTCCTCAGGAACTCGACGCCGTAGGCCTTCTTGAGCCGCGGGTCGATGAGAACCCGAGTCACGTGGGCGTGCATCGCGACGTGCAAGTTCTTGCGCAGCCGAGCGGGCCTGAGGAAGGCCTTGGCCGAACTGCACCTGGAGCCCCTCCGGATCGTCCCCTGCGCCACCATGAACCCCGTCTGCTTCTCCCCGTTAATGTCGCGGATGTCGTAGCCGAGCTCGGAGCCCGCCTGCACGAAGGCGTGTGCCAGAGGGGTGTGCCATGGAGCCTCCTGGATGGTGAGGTATCCACCGGTCGAGTGGTAAGGGGTTCGCGCCACGTACGGATTCCTGTTGTCCTCGGACTTCTTGAAGTAGTACAGGGCGTCCATCCAACCCCAGCCAGGGTTGCCGGCGGCCTCCCACTGGCGGTAGTCGTTGGCGTTGCCCCTCACGTATAACATGTAGTTAAGGACGGAGGACCCGCCCAAGACCTTCCCCCTGGGCCAGTTGCACCTCTGGTCCTTCATCCCCAAACACGCGTTCTCCTGCGGCTCCGTCTTGTACTGCCAGTCCAGCTTGCTCAGCTGCAGGTACGCGGCCAGCACGGGGACGTCCGATATCTCCGTCTCGTCGCCTCCGGCCTCGAGCAGCAGGATGTTCCAGTCGGGCATTTCGGAGAGGCGATTGGCGACGACCGCGCCGGCCGATCCCGCCCCAACCACTATGAAGTCGTATTCCGGGTATAGCTCCTCGACGTCGATCGGTCTCGCCTCCGGGTCCATGACCTCGTAGTGGAAGTACGTGATGGCCGCCACGAGCATCGGGACGAACCAGAGGCCGGCGCCCACGACGGAAGAGGCCGCGTTGGCGATTAGGGGCAGGGCCCCCCCAGCGGCTACGGCCGAACTCATCTCTCGGGAGGGAAATTATTCTCCCCCTTGCTCTTTGTTTTTCACTTCTCAGTGTCTGCGTGCGGCGTGCTGTTTTTTTTTCAGGAGTGAGGTCCTCCCTCTCTCTGTCTCTGTTTCTGCTCCGTTGAATCCCTGCTGCTTCTCTTTCTTTCTCCAACCTCTTCTTTAAGTGGGCTGCTTTCTCACCATACTCATGCTGAACTCTGCCTTACCTGTGGGGAACGGAAAGATAAACACTATTAGAATTACTATCCATCACGTCGTAAGTATCCCAGTTTGAAAGGTCTTCACTCCTATAAACTTAATGGTCGAAGGCGAAACTTTGTGGAATGTTACCGTAGACATGACAAATAAGAAAGCCTTGCACCTTTGAAATTGATTGCAAAGCAATCGGAACCTAAGATAAACACTATTAAAATTACAATCTATCACATCGTACGTAACCCAGTTTGAATCGTCTTCACTCCTATAAACTTAATGGTCGAAGGCGTAGCTTTGTGGAATGTTACCGTAGACATGACAAATAAGAATGCCTTCCACTTTTGAAAATGATTGCAAGGCGATCGAAACCTAGGTCGGGAATAAAAGTTTTAAGTGTGTAATATACTAAGAGATTTTTCTTATTTGTCATGTGTTCACTCCCTTCAATAATCAGAGGAGACAGTTTTTGTTTTTACTCTTGTTAACTTAGACATTGAGTTTGATCATAGGATCTCTCTTCAATAGGAAAGTTGTGAATTCAAAACTCTTTTGATGGTTGATGAAAATATTAATTTTTCATTTCATTGCTTTTTATCAATCTCTTGCTTCTTGCGACCACTGAGTATGTTTTTAAAGTGTAGGAAGCTAGCCTTTAACTATTCATATGATAAATAGACTGTCGTGTAAATAAGGGCGACCAATGGAATTACCTCTCCTTTGTTAAAAATAAGTTTATTTTACTTATCGTGGATCTCTTTTCCATAATTTCATGATGCTGTATTTAATAGATTGGAAACGTGTGTTCTTTTTCCTTTTCATTTGGGTTACATAACGTCTCTGATGTCACAAATGTTCATTATAAATGAGTTGGTATTTTTTTGTGGTTACTGTGGGATTGGATGAAGCTTGTTTATAAAATTTATTGGGGGATTTTGGCAGAAATGGTCTACTTAGCAGCCATATCAGATCTTTTTTCACTTTATCAGATGAAATATTATTTCAAATTTTTAAAATGGCCATTTAATTAGTAAATATATCATTTAGTTTTATATTTGTGAGTTTAAAGTAATATTGAAGTTTTCTCAAGAGTATTAGAGCATGCAGCCACGGATATAATTATCGTCATGTAAACCAAAAAGTATTAAGGAAAGGGTAGTGCTTCCTTACGGGAATATAGGGTGTGATGACTGTGAAAGTGCGCATGCTTGTCTCCTGGCTCCTCGTCACAAAAATCCCTCCCAACTAACTCGTCTGGCAATCTCTGTGGACAAAGCCTCTGCGACTGGGAGCTTAATAAACGTGCTGTTCGCGATCTCTTCGTTTAACCATCCATTTTACTGCGAACTTCGCCTTCATGACTTGGCCGCACCACTTAAAAAAGTTCGCCGCTACTTTCCCGCCTTCCCCTCGGCCTCCAAACTGTACGTGATTGCCCGCTTGTTTGGGTATGCTCCATAGCTCGGTTCCATCCCCAGACAGGGTGGCGATCGTCAGGGAAACCCTGGACTTGTCAGGGAATTTTGAATTTCTGGAAAAGTCAGGGAATTCTCGTAACAGTCAGGGAAAAACTGGGATAGGAATCCTCGTTATTTTTCTTCCATTACGTTTATCGGCCAGTCTTTCCCGCCCTTTATTTCACCGACTAAAACTAACGTCCGTCGCTGACGTGCATCGGATTAGTGCACCATCAATTCGTGGAATATTCAGTTGTGAATCTTAGTTATGTAGTTGTGAATCAGACGTTCAATGTAACCCTTTTGTATAATCTTATTGCGATATTTGCCTAGTTGTGTTAAAAATCATTATCACAATGTATTACGCTAATCACAAGGACTCTCATCACAAGGTGAAACATAGTTAGAGTAGTCTGTAGTGCATGATGCATGTAATAACAACCAATAATCCGTTTCTTATTATGTAGATACTAACCACCTAGCTGCATGTGACCCTGTTCTCTAGCATGCCTCCCTTAAATATCCTACTTGCATGGCAATAGTGCATGTTTGTTGATATTCACCCCCTGCCACACACCCTCGTGGTGGCTTGCAGGGTATTGCGTAGACGTAGACTCCGAGGCTATGTTGCTCGGAAAATTTTACCTCGCGTTTTTTTAACTTCCGAAACTCAGGTCGAGAAGTAGCTGGAGCACACTAGCTTATAGTAAATATGTGATTGCAGTTCTAAAAATACGAGGTGATGATTATAAAATTTAAAGCTGCGGTAGGATATTCAATTCAGCAGGAAAAATATATTTCAATAATAGGTGACCTTTTAGCGATCGGTCAGGGAAATTGGTAAATCCATGAGGGAAAAATCAGGGAAAGGTCAGGGAATTTGAAAATTGGATATCAGTAGCCACCCTGCCGTAGGAATTCGCGGATTACGACGACTGAAGGCAACCGTGACTCTGATCCCTGGCGAGTCCCCAAGTTGCCAATCGGCCTGGGATTTGAGATGAGACTGGGAAATTATTCAGCTTGAAATATATTTCAGTTATTTAAGGCCCTGGACCTGTGCCTAATCTTAAGGGTGGAGAAGGAATTTAGGTAGCAAAAATTCCTTTCGAAAATCCTTAGCGTAGTCGGTCGACATTTTGCTTCGCCATTTTATTATTCGGCATTATTTCGCTGATCTTTAGCTATTTAATATTTTTTTTAAAGAGAGTGGGATGGTGCTTGTGAAGTTTTAGTATCCTTCTGAATTCAAATTTAGATTAAAGTTGGGATTTCCAAATAATTGTATAAATTGAATTGAATAGTTGTTTATTAACCTCCGACTAACTTACCTATCTGTTAAGTGTTGAATCACTGGTAAATATTGATTTAGCTTTTTTAGGTGCAGTTAAATAGCTTAAAGGGCAAACGACGGAAGGTTTTGGGGAAAATTGTTCTATATGTTTTTCTGACTCCCACTGTTGGATTTGTATCATTTTCTCGCGTTCAGCCTAATGTAAATAAGCGACGAATTTCTGAATACACCAGATCTCTCACGTGCGTTAGAGATCTGGTGAATTAGTTGTTGGAAATAGAATGTTTCCTTTTATCCACCTCTTGTTACGGCCTTCCTGGAGAACCGAGAACAAATGAACTCACAAAAACAATGTTTTATTAGTGCAGTTCATTTTTGACAATTTCCTCCGAATTTTTAGTCTTTCGAAATCAGTATGTCTTCTTCGCGGATTTTCGCGTGTTGTCAGCGTTTAATTTCCCTTTCGTGTACCTATGAAGTTGCTTTTTGGACTTTAATTTGATCAGACAATCGCAAATGTAAATAAATTGAAATAATGTTTTCTCGTTATGATTTTTAATCGTGTCATTATCATGTCTCCCTCTATCGTAAGCTGCTAGTAACAAAGATTGTCTATTTTTCTCGCTACTCATTCCTTCACTTTATTTTCTTTCGCATTAATGATGCGGCGTTCGCGTATATTTGCACTTTTATTCGAATATATTGAACACAATGAGAGGCTGTGAACAGTGATAAATTAAAATCGTAAGCCGTAAACTTTTCTATTATCAATGGGTTAGTAAAATATCCTTTGTTGCATGAAATTCGGTGAAAGTGAATGCCTGCATCCGGACTACAACTGGAGGTAATGGGCACACTATTGACGATGAAGATACCTATGCTCGTTGATTTATTTCCAAGAGGCATAATTTCATCAGATGTATATATTTTTTAACTAAAAACTACAGAGGCATCACGTTGCTGATTATAGCATATAAAATTTTCACTATTATTCTCCTAAAACGAATAAGCACCTATGCTGAAAACATTCTGGAAGAATATCAGTGTGGTTTTAGGTGTGCGAGAAGTACCATTGATCAGATATTCACAGTAAGGCAAACAATGGAGAAGTGCTACGAATATAATGTTGTTCTACATATCCTATTCATTGACTTTCAACAAGCTTTTACAGTGTGAATAGGATAGAAATGCTAAATGCTATGAGAGGTTATGGTATCCCAGAGAAATTGATCAGATTAGTTTCATTGGCATTGAAAGAATCACAATGTAAAGCTTATATTGGGGGTAGAGTAAGTAGAGTATGACCTCAGGGGTGAGACAAGGGTATGCACTCTCAGCTGTCTTATTCAACTTAGCTTTACATAAAGCTATGAAAGAATTGAAATTAAGAGGAACTATTGTGCATAAATCCAAACAAGGATTTGCATATGCAGACGATATAGCACTGATAGCACGTAATCTGACTGATCTTGAGGAAATGTTTAATACTTGAGAAGACACTTGTAAAGGAATGGGGCTCAGAATCAATGAAGAGGTCCGAATACATGAAAATGTCATCTTCACAGGCCAACCGCGAACTGCAAAACATAAGAATTGGGAGTTATGATTTTAATGGGGTCAAGGAGTTTACATACCTGGGAGTCATATTAAATAATGAAAATAAAGTGTCTGATGAGATCAACAATAGAGTAATGGAAGGCAAGAAAGCCTATTTTTCAAACGTACCTCTCCTCAAATCAACTTTGCTTTTAAGGAACAAAAAACTAGATTTATAAAACCCTAATAATCTTCCCAGCTTCCAGCTTCATCAGGTTAACAGAACAGTTAGGTTAGTCAGGTTAGTTCAGTTAACCTGATGAAGCTGGCAGGAGGACCAGCGAGATATTGTTTTCTTAAAACATACATCGCGGAATGAATCCCGAAAAAAGGAACAGTCAGCACTGCATCCGCGGAAGCCTACGAGCTAACGATGAAGAAATCCTTCAGGAATTTGAAAGAAAGATCATAAGGAGGATCTATGGCCCAATTAAAGAAGGAGAGAGATGTAGGATTAGAATGGAGGTAAATGATATTCTAGAAGAGAAGGACATATTTAGATTCTCCAAAGCACCACGGCTGGCATGGTTGGGTCGTGTAGAAAGAATGGAAATCGAAAGAATGCCAAAATTAATTCTTAATAGCAAGATGGAAGGGGTCAGGAAGAGAGGTGGACCGCGGAAGAGATGGCTACAGGATGCTGAAGAAGACTTGAAGGCAATGGGAGTCACGAGATGGAGAGAGAAAGCAAGAAGAAGAAATGAATGGAGGCACATTGTAGGGGAAGCCAAGGCGCACACCGGGCTGTGCTGTGCTGTGGATGATGATGATGACTATATATTTTTTAATTCAAAATATTAATATTTCACCCTCTAAACTTTATTTGTACGCTTTAACTCCAAATTGCTTTTTCTGTGCCGATGGACGATTTTATCAGTGGATGTGTGACGTAATGTTGGAATGTGATTATTATATAGAGATTTCCATCATTAAAGAGTCTTTACTTAGGTCTCCATCTAAATCCTCATGCCTGGGTCGTAAGGCGTTCCGGTAAAGTTGTCTCGGCTCGTGGAAAAAATAAGATAATGGGAACTTAAGGTAGTTTGAGCGAAATATCATTGGACCTAGAAATCAATGAATTTGGTCTCATTTTAAAGAAAAATATCTCCCCCTTCTAATGATTCAAAAAATTCAACCCTTTACCACATTACTTTCGGAGATATTTACCAAAAAAATACCAGCCCTTTTACGTAAGAAATGGTACATGTATGCACTACAGAGAGACGTAATTTACAAAATGAGGCATTCTAACATTTAAATGTCGTAAAAAACTTACAGCGTGTAGTTTGTATGTTTTCTCAACTATATTTGAAAATTAATCATAATGCCACCGCAGTAGGTTCTTGGGTATCACAATAAACCTTCCGTTTTGAAAGAGTTTTAAACGCACCGCGCGAAAAAAATGAGTTAAGTTAAAGACTTATTTCGATATTTTCATTTAATAACTTACCATTTTTGTCATATTAACCTATATTATTGCACCATTAATAATACAATATTTAATTGATGTGTCCTGCAGCTGGCGAAATTAAAACGTAAAATTCGAATATAGTAATTATTATGATGAGGGAACTATCTCGCTCGGACTACCTTAAGTAGATATCTTCCTGGAAAACTTCACTAGATTTTTGAAAGTTTCATCCCGATCGTCCTTAAGTAATATTGATGCACAAAATATGCTTACGATATTATCCAGTGTTCGAGATGCTTCTTCGAGACTTGATGATGAAGTTTCTGGATGAGGAGAGATTTCCTGCCAACACTCGGGTCACTGACTACGCAGGCATCTCAGCGTTGGAACTTTGGTTGCGGGAAAAAGAAGCCTCCTTCAAGCGAGGGAAATCCGGAGCAAAAGGCTGTGGGGAACCTGTGCTCAAATAATCTCCTGGAAGAGCCTTCGTGGTTGCGTAGAATATCCAATAAAGGGTTATGAGACCCAAGGCACCGCGTGTTTTTCACCAATCCGTCCAAAGATCGAGTAGGTACTCTTTGAGTCGCGTTGGGCTCCTCTGCTGTTCCAAAGGCAGTGGAGAAGGGCTGTGGTGACTGACAAAGTGCATGGACTCCGCTCCGCTCGCTGGAATGTTCCCCTGAGCGCCTACCGTTTCGTTATCCGCGTCCGTCGCCGGTGTCCGGTCCCTTATAGCCAACCCTCCTCCTGGTCCCTTAAGTTTCAACATCACCCGTTATGACACGCGTCTCCCTCTCCATCACTTCCTCCCCCTCATCCCCACGTCCCCTCCCCCTCATCCCCACCACCCACACGACCTATTGAGAGTTGGACACGCAGTTTGGAACGTGGGGCCGTGCCCCCACACCAACACCCAATGATATCTCCTAATCACCTTGACCTCATGTTGTGCTCACCTTTGCGACAGTTATTCTGCGAGGCAAGGCCTTCTTCTTTTCTTTGCGTTTGTTTCACCCGATTGCTGATATTACAGTTCTCACCATCGGTGAATTTTTTCAATCCGGAAAGTCATCCTGATTGAATCGCTAGCCTCAGGGTCTCATTCCATCTATTCTCTTGCCTTTTTTTTCCTGTTGCAGTCAATTTTATGAAATGTTTCTCCGTTTTCAACATTTGCTCTTGAGGTCTTATTGGTATTTTTGTATAATCATGCTTTCGTTAGTCACTAGCCGCAGTGTGGCTAATCTGAGCACTCGTGCGTCTCTGTCCTGTCTCCACGTGTGGGATTTTTGTCTCTTCGAATTCGATCGGTGGTTATGAAACCTTTTATTCACCTAACGTGTCCAATCAATTGGTCAGTGATCGAATTTTATTTGATCTTAGACTAATGCCTTCCAAAAAGTTGAACGTTACCGAACCCCGCGGCGGTAAGGATTAGAACGGTTTTGCTATTCTTGAGTTGGTACGTAATTGCTGTCTTTCGTAACAGGGGTATGTTGAGCTCCTGACATTGATTTTGTACCGTCATCCAATTAGTACCAGGTGCTAATTCAAGAAGAGAGGGAGATTGATCTTGCCTAAGTCCCTATCGATGACTTAGTTCCAATACGGAAAAAACGGATCTCCATGAGTTTATAGGAATGAAATATATATTTTCGTCGTGCTTGTGCATGTATTTTTGCGATTTCACTGCAACAATTCCGCTTTTAATTGGTTTTTATGTTTTTCCATGTTAAATGTGCTCACTTCAATTGTTTTCATTGAATTTCATGTAAACTAGACTTTACTTGCGTTGTTTTTAAAAATTTATTTCTCATCCAAATCCGAAGAATGTGTTAAAAAGGTTCGAGTGTATTTATATCCCAGTAGAAAATGCAATGCCAACAAGTAGTTGTTTATGTGGTGGAAGTGAATGAAAATGTCTCCAAATTTGGTGTAATGTATTATAGATACGAGCGCATATTTCTCTTCTTGATTCTAGTTTTGCTGAAAATATTTTGTGAATAGCATGTTTTTTATTATGAGAACAAGTGAGTAACCGTCACTTTAGTTTGTCCGACGGGAATGTTGATTAATGTTGCGTCAACTCTGCTCCATCAATCTTTTGTCGGTGTCCTATTTTATTTTCCGTTGAGAATGCATTCAGTAGTTCACTTCTTCTTCTTTCTTCTTCGGTTATCAACCCTTGGGTTGGTTGGCAATAGCACGCCATTCTGCTCTTTGCTCAGCTTTCCTCTTCACTTCACCATATGAGACGCATCCAGATTCATTGATGATCTGCTTCATATAGCTTAATCTAGGACGTCCTCTACGATTTTCCCCTCAATAAAACCTTCAGCTATTAATTTTATAAAATCATTGCATCGTAGAATGTGACCTATTAGTTTAAGTCTCCTTGTCTGTATCTGTCTCCAGAGACTTCACTTAACGCCCCGTAATTACCTTATGACGCGTTCTTTTCCTGCGGAAGGTTGTTCACGGAAAATCAACGTGCGGCCCTAATGGCCGAAGTCTTGATCAGATTTGGTCTTTGAAACCCTTTGCAACTATTTTCGGAAACGAATTGCCGCCTGAACAAGTCCTCTCGACTCGGAAGTGGTCCTGGAACATCCGTGTGCTGGATCAAGCTAAAATTGTTAATGTCATTTGCCGAAAGGCCTTGTCATATTGCTAATAGTTTTGCTGCAAGTACTATTATTGGAGAAATGTCATCAGTTTACTTATATTTGGGTGCATCGTATGTGCTACTTGAGAAACTGAAACTACACCATGTCTCGTTTACACTGTTGATAAAGTTTATTTTTATCTAAAAGCCACTAATTTACATTTGTTTGTACCTACTGTTCTTGTAAATTTTCGTCGGTATTTTGCTGAAAACATGGTATTACGGACTTGTTCGCCTCATATTTATTTGTGGTATTTCTCGGGTTGTTGGTCACCAGTGTGGATGCGAGGCGGAAGCTCCATGTGTAGTCCGAGAGTGTAGCGGTGTTCTGTGAATCATTTCCTGCTCATGCCCCCAAATCGTTTCTCCTCCTGACTTAAGATTCCGCGATAGAAAAGGTCTGCTTGGTGAGTATTTTTTCAGGAATAACATGTGCTCTTTTACATTCCAATAAAAGGATACAATCAGGATTCAGGACGTGATTCGTTTAAGTAATTTTTTAATCACTAAAACTGACTACCAAAAGCTTCGAAACTCATTTTTTGCATGAGTGAACTAACTGAAACGCACATTTTTATGGCCTGGCTCATCTCAAATTTTGCGTCGCTTTAATTTTGTTAATATTACCTAATTCATTTGTTTTGCAGTGTATTAAAGCCGAGGAATCATTTATTTCGTAATTAAGACTTTAAAATTCTTTAAGACTTCTTGAATCTATGGAATCTATTAAGTAAGACGTGAGCAAATGGCATGCCCTTGGCGAATCAAGCGTTAAACTGCGGTGCTGTTCCGTAGAAAATGCAATAATTTCATTTGCTGGTTAATATATGGCAGTTGAACGAATTGTATCTAATTACCATAGTTATAATTAGAAGTATTTGCCTGAGAAGCAAACTTGACAAATATTGCGCGGTAATAATTGATCTGCCATTATTTTCAGCTTGATAATTGAAGGGTTCCCTAGAAGATGAAACAATACCAAATATAAGAAAGGAAAATCAATGGAAATAATACCATATATTGCATTTCGCGACGAGAGATGTGAAAAAAATGTTAATGGCGTGTTGTTGACTTAAGTAACCCGATGCCTATACTCGCTCACGTAGGGTAGAAGCGGATACTTCATCTCTCATCATTTTTAATTACTCGCTACAATTTATGACGGGAAAATTATTTTTTCCTGAAGGGAAAATTACTTTTTCCGGAGGTTTCGAGGAAATGATAATGTCAGCGAAGTTTGAGTCAAATCTGATTATATAATCCCGAAATAAGAATCTTATTTTAGCTAAACGGGTTCTTGATTTTTCCTCGGTGAAATAATACTACGTAAATCCTCTTCGCCATTTCAGTTTCAAATGATCCGTCCTGAAGCGTATTATTTCATTCGACATATTGTCCTGAGAGAGACATCTCATTGTTGTCGTATTTCATGATATAGGAATATCGTATTTTGTCCTTTATTAATTTATTTTCGGCAATTAAACATTTTTAGCTCAATTGATTTCATATCTAGCCTCTTGAAGCTCATATTACCTCGGTATTTCTCAAAGCATTTAATACTTTGTGGTTCTCGACCTGTTTTTAAAAGTACGTTCGAAGACCAGCTCTTGTTTTGTTTTTGTCGATTGACTCGTTTTCATGAGAGCGCCGGTTTCTACGTTAATAATATAGCCTTAGCATTTCATTTTGATTAAGTGTGTCGTCTTGAAACTCTGGGAGAAAATTCTTCGTAAATGTACTCCATCATATTCTGTGGCGGCTAAATTACTAAGGAATGTACTTCCATTTTGACCTGAATTATTTCCTTTTTCGTTTTTGCTGTCTCTTATTCTACCCCAGGCAATACTTAGCACGTCTTCACCAGAGGACGGCGTTCCATGCCGTTCCATGCTCGTAGAATTAGACTTTCATGAAATGCACCGCCTCGGTTAAGCGTATGAAGATTCCTTGCATCTGCTGCCCTGCTTGTGATGAGTTGTCGTCTTTTGTTATTCCATTCACCGTGCGTTCCTCGCCTAAGTTTCCCTTCTTTCTCTTCGCTGGCATCGCATAAACGGAAGGCATTTTTCATAGAACGCGACCTGCCGTCGTAAGCCATACTATGGCTTTCTCATTTCGTATCTTTCCATCTCTTAATTATTCTTTTTCAGGTGTCACTTGGTGAACACTATCGTTGCTCCCCTAACTTTTATTGGACGATCAAATACTTGGTTGACGTCCATTACCGTCAATAAGAGGAAATAATTAATTTTAATATGTAACTGTTTGTGCTGACATTTAATGTTGTTTCCTTAGGAGTAAATGGCATCACTTTAGGTGGAAGAGAAATGGTACGGAAAAACTCGATCTCCCGTTCTCTCAACGAAAGGCACAAAAGTTTCACGGTATATGACTCTCGATGGCTGAGCTGTGAACTTTAAATGCTCTCCACACGACACCAAACAGGAATTCTGATCCGATTCTGTCATGAGCATGTCATGTGGGCGATTTTTGCCTAATCTGCGTCCAGCTTAAATAAACAATCAATCAATCAGTCATGTCTTATCAACTTATTACATCCCTCGTAAGGTGCTCATTACAGAAGCGAAAAAAGTGATTTCAAGTGTTCGATTTTGGTTCTGATCGAACAATATTTATGAACTGGTACCATTTTTTAACAGTTTTCAATGATACTCTTCCAGAAACTGAGTAAGGGTTAGGAATGAGATTTTCTTGTATGATTTCAACTCTACTCCATAAATATCCTATTCATAATGGGAGAATGATTATTAAAATGGCCACAAGATGGAAAACATTTACCATTATATCAGGTATGTCAAAATAAAGAATTGCTAGGCTTTAAAGCGAGAACATGATGAGAGAATGACGGGGAGATCCGCAGTTAACTAGTTGTAGGATTGAGGACTGCCTATGGCAGTCCCTGTAAACAACCTCATATATTTAGCGTTTTCAGCTTCATGCGTATGCCTTCACCTAAGATAACCGTGATTCGCGTGGTTTTTGTTACTCGCCATAATTTTTGGGGACATATCCGTAACCATTGGAATGTAGACCGCCTGTTTAACTTTTTGGCCAAAGCTAGGAGGCGAACTGTGGTCAAAATGATGAATGATATCATGAACCTCATTTGGGACCCTGGTCAAATAGATTTAACCAAAAAAATAATAAAATACAAAGGAAAGCAGTGCGCTTCGTTAAAAACTGCTACGAGCGTATATATAGTGTTTCACAACTTTTAGAGGGATTAAGGTGGGAGCCCCTAGAGACACCTAGGCTACACGCTAGGCTTAGGTTTCTTGATGAATTCAGAACTGATATTTTTCAGAGCGATACAGAGAATATTATCATGACGCCTCACTACTTCTCTAGGTCTGACAGATGCGATAAAATATGAGAGATACACTGCCAAACAGATAGGTACGAAAACTCGTTCTTTCCCGAGGTAAATGGCAACAGTATTGATTTGTATTCCTCTTCTATTTATAGGTATTTATCCGTATTCCTTCCTCATTCCTACGGTGTTCCATCGTATTCCTCGTCCAGGGCGCAGTATTTATTAGAATTGCTTCAGTATTCCATGGAATATGAGGAATGCGAACAACGATGCCCAGCAGTGGAACAGTATCGTATTTATCAGTATTTTGTTGGGTACAGTATTCCTGGAATATTCCATCGTATTGCCTAAGAAGTATGTAATTAATAACAGGTCAATCGTGCACTTGGACTTTATTGACCAACTCCAATTACTGACAACCTCTGTCGTCTTGGCGGCTTATTTATTTACTTACGTAATTATTTCATTGAGTATATCAGCCCAACCTCCTCAACCAGTCGTTTGTAATGGAACTATATAGGCATGTCTCGTACTTCACGCGATCGTATCTCGGGTCCCTCGTGACTTCCGGCAAATCAGCACTTCAACACTTACCGACAAACGACTTGTTTTGGTGCTAAGTTTATCTATTATTGTGAGAAGTATCGGCTTGGAGAGGATATTATGTGCTACATATTTCTTCAGACGTATTAATATTCGATTTTATCGTAAATATTGGCCAAATGTGTTTTAATATTGTAGCGGTACATGTTTCCGAGTGTGTCTTCAATCACGGCTTGTTTACAGTACATGCCAAAGGTCTACGATGGTGATCATTTAATTTGAACGCTTTGTTGCCGCAAGATACCACATTTGGCATCACTTAAATACTGTAGTCAAGGTGTACGTCTCGGATTAAGTGAATATATTTATGAGAAAAGGCATCGCAAATGTTTGTGATGGTGAAAATTGTGGCTTACTTGAGAATACCCATGTTAATGTTTTGTGAACGAAGACGGATGTTGCGTTTGTTCTTGTGTATCTTATCTATTCATCATTAGCAGTTTATTTCAACCATCGTCTTCACGATGATATTGATGATGAAGTGGAATAAGTGACTGTATTGGTGTGAGAAGTGTGTCGTTTGGTTTCATATACCAGTGGAATGATAAAGATATCTGCGTTCTCGTGCTATGAATGTCTAATGATGCATAATTAAGTAAATTTATCTACTTCCGAGCATTAATTTTTTAATTTATCTCCTCTTTGAACGGGTATTCATTTGATAAAACGAAAAAGTGGATTTTTTTCTGTACATGATGTTTTGTCGATGTCCCGTCCTCGGAGTACTGATAAGTACTTAAGGAATATTGATAAATACAGCCAAAGGAATACCTGTAAATACGGATAGAATACTGATAAATCGGAATGAATGTATACATTGTATATATATAAATACCAGGTAAATACCAATAAATACTTCCAGTGTAATTCCCATAAATTCGTAAAGAATACCAATAAATACTCCTAGGTAGTATTCCTCCGTCTCAGTGGAAATACTCTCGGAATATAAATAACACCGAATACTGATAAATACCGTAGAAATACGGTGCCATTTTACCTCGAGTTCCGCGAACAATAAGCGACCACAATAAAAATTGAGCTCCACTAAATACACTCGTATAATACATGTCACCGCTCCATCTCCAAAAACTTACACCTTTACACGGCTGTTGACCTAAAACCCCCTGCCACACGCCCATGCGGCGGCTCGCGGGGTAACATGTAGATTCAGATGATTTCAGTAACGGGGTGCGGTTCCTCACGCTTGCGGACTCTACTCGCGTGAACACAAATAGCTTACGGGTGGTTGGAGCGATTTATATGAACAGAATTCCCCGTAACTATATTGCCCGTTTGCATGTTCTTATTAGTGAGATCTGTCGATAACTGTGGAAAAATAGAATTATACCGATATGGATTATTGGTTATTCGCTAATTAAGGCTCGCAGGATTATGGTGTACGACATGTATGTCGTAATAATTCGAACACGTGCGTTTCTAATTTTTCTGCTAAACACGAAATGATACATTTATTATTTTAACTGTTGCTGAAGAATATCAAGGTGTTACGTCGATTCCTATGTTCGAAAAAACATATGTCAACGTAATTTCGTCTAAATTTTAAATACTTTGCCGAAACCTTAGTTATAACATATTATAAATGAGGGAAAAATTGATGCAAAATCCTTTTTTTATTTCCTTCAATTCATTCATGGTTAGTTCCCACGAATAAAGAGATGCATTCAAGTGAAGGGGATCGGGTTGGTGTGGTGGCTAGAGTACTGGCTAGCCATACGGACGGCCAGGGTTCAAATCCCTGCAGAAGAGGATGTTTTTCAGAGGAAACACGATCCCTGCTTGAGTGTCTTGTGGAGGGCACTTCAAGTACAGTACTCCGTCTGTCGGATGAGACGTTAAACCGTGGTCCCCTTGGCGCCTTTCGTTAAGAGCAGGCTAATGTCGACGCCGGGTTTCTATCCACCCTACCTCATTTACCTATCCCCTATGGCGCAAATGACGTAAACTGTCAGTCGCCTCCCCTAACATCCAATCCAGCATTCAAGTGAAATGATGCACAAAAAGTTAATTTCGACCAAGTTGAAAATTATCGTAATATTCACTCGCCGCGTCACGATAACCGTTCAAAGCCATCTTAATCTACGCCGGCTGAGGTGACTGAAGAGAGCCATTTATTTCCCAATGAGTGAGTTCTCCTTCGGTCGCGGCGTCTAGCATATCCGTGTTTTTGTGCGATGCGATAAGTATCTCTCGGCGAGTGTTGCGTGGGGAAAGGGAAGATCGGCAGAGGAAACGCAACGCCTTGGAAGTTACGTCCCTATCTTTTCCTTCCACTCCGTCGCCGCTCTTTCGCGGCTTCGGAGGAAAAAGGCTCGCCGAAATTTGCGAGATATATTTTTGTTGTTGTTCTCGCGCAATCGCGTTCCCCGTTTGGGTCGGCTCTTTTTTTTTTCGTCGCCACCGACACCTCGCGCGCCTCTCGGCCCTCTTTTGTTGTAGTCGTTCTTGCGACCCAATAACCCGGACGACGTCTTCGCTACGGAGAGACCGTTAAACGAGTCCCCTGTTCCTCCTCCTCCTCCTGTGCCTACGTGCGATGCCGAGCGTAGGATGGAAGAGCGGGGGTGAGGAGTGGAGTGGATCTCGGGGAGGGAGGGGGGTTGACGGGAGGCGTTGGGAGGGGGAGGGGGGGGGGGGAAGTCTTCTGCCGTCCTGCCACGAGAGAGCTATGACACTCCTCCCCCTCCCAGTCCCACCCCAACAATTGGGCATTCCTCACCGTAGACCTCTCCCGACACGCCCTCGAGAGCGTGTATCCAAAGATTGGCGCGTCATTCGTCACGTGACACGCGCCAATCTTTTTCTCTTGAGGTCCTGTTCTGAGTCTGTGTGAGCGAAACAAAATACGGGAGTCCAAAGTTTGAGCGATTGCAGACAGGTGGAAAAATAAAAATCCTTTAGTATGTCCCACACTTAAAACTCTTATTCCTGACCCAGGTTTCGATTGCATTGCAATCATTTTCAAAGGTTCAAATCAAACGAAAAAGAAAAAACAAAGGTTTGAAAATGATTGCAACGCAATCGAAACCTGGGTCAGGAATAAGAGTTTTAAGCGTGGAACATACTAAGAGATTTTTCCTTTTCCTCATGTCTGCGGTAACATTCCACAGAGTTACGCCTTCGACCATTCAGTTTATTTGAGCGATTGGTTTGAAAAATCTCTGCTTTCGCTAATTATCTCCGTCACCTTTTAAAAACCAAAATTAAGGCACAAAACACGCAGATTATCTTGCGAGTTAATTTTTACGGGACACTTTTATGGCCAAAAGAAGTCGACTGAATTCCAATTATTCCATTGGATGACCTCATTTTGATTTCGATTTACGCAATTATAACTGATAATTTAAAAAAATAAAGCGGTAAAATACATTTATGTGTTCTTGGTCAATTTCCCGGTAGGTTTCGCTTCTTGCAATCAGTTTTCCTTAAAAATGGTGTGCATATTAGGAATGGAGAATCCTCTTTTTTTCCTTGTGTCCCTCCGTTGTCGCAACTGACACGTTCAACTTCAAGTTCAATTTGCTCGATAAGCAGCGTGAAAATCCGGCATTAGTTCATATCTACATCTACATACTACCCCGCGAGCCGCCGCATGGACGTGTGGCAGGGGGTGGTAGGTCACCAGCCGTGTAAATATGGAAAAGATTTGGAGGTGAAATGGTGACATGTCCTATGGGAGTGTGTTTGGAGGAGCTCAGTTTTTATTGTGGTTACTTATTGTGTGTGGTTACGTCTCGGTTACGTCTCACGGACCGATATCTGCATCTACATAATACCCTACGAGCCGCCGCATTAGCGTGTGGCATGGGGTGTTAGGTCACCAGTCGTGAAAAGGTATAAGTTTTTTGGAGATGAAATGGTGACATCTATTATAGGAGTGTATTTAGTGGAGTTCAATTTTTATTGCGGTTACTTATTGTGTGTGGAAAGAATGAGTTTTTGTACCTATCTGTTCGGCAGAGTATCTCTCTTATTTTATCGCATCTGTCAGACCTAGAGATGTAGTGAGGCGTCATGATAATAATCTCTGTATCGCTCTGAAACACACCAGTTCTGAATATCTCAAGCAGCCTTAGCCTGGCGTGCAGCCGCCGAGTCTCTAGGGGCTCCCACTTTAATCCCTCTAACAATTGTGTAATACTATATGTTCGCTCATAGCAGTTTTTAACGAAGCTAAGATGTATAGAAGAACGAATATAAGATAGAGAAGAAGTTTTTTTCTTGAAGTGTCCAGAATTTGAATTAAATGAAATGTATTTACGTCATTTTACGGCGGAGCGACCTCAATGCCCGAACAGTGTTGTCGTCAATCGTATCTGCGTGCTGTTTTTCCTTCGATGAGGCGGACAATGCCATCACTTCGCTCGACGAACATTTGCGTTCATCGGGATTTCTTGGGTCTGTCGACCCGGTGCCTTCCTCAATTTTTTCGTGACGTCATCGCTCTGTTGACCGCTCCACCGGGGTCAGACTCCTCATTAGAGTGGCTTGGGACGTCAAGGATTCCCATCTGCGTCGCACAGCTCTCCATGCCCACGGCGATGCGATGCGAATTTGCTCAAAGCCACCGCCGTTATATCTATGTAACGCTTGCATTTTATTTTCTTCGTTTGTAAATTGTTAGATAAACCGAACTTTTTTTTCTTATTTGTTATGGCCGCTTTACACGGTACATTTTATTGTATATACAAACGAATGTATCATAGAATGTACAAGAAACTGAATGTAATTAGAGCAGGTTCTATTTCCCGTTGAGTCATTCAGACAATCATACAATGTGCCGCTTTACACGGTACATTTTCCTTCATGAAGGAATTCGTACATTCCTTTGTACAATTAAATGTACCATGTAAAGCGGCCATTAAAGATTTACGGTTCTTCCTCATCAATGGATGTTTACATAAGTAAAGAAATGAATTTAAAGTTCAATTTTGTTATCTGTTGTTGCAGTGTGCGTATTTAACCTAAAACGTTTTTGCATAATTTTGATGAGTTTTTTATGTATCGAGCCAGCGTAATACATAAGTTTCGACAGAAACTAATTTCTCTCGAAATCATTACCTATCCCGGCCACCCGAACTTGCAAACGCTCATTAAAGTCACGTACATTTTCATAGAAATAATCCACAGCACTTGGAATCGAAATTCGGTCCTGTGGCTTGACGGGCCAAAGTGCAGACCACCTCGCTATCATGGCTCTCTCATTCCTAAGTCAATTTTCGAAGGATTTTTTAGAGTAGTAGATGCTCAGCCCTCATGATACACTTAGTCTCAAAGGAATATAAGGTTCAAAGCTGCCGCTAACCGTGAGGATAGTCCTATAACATCACTCATGCCGTGATTAGCGAGGAAAACATTTTGTCTTCCCCAGGGCATTTTTATGTATTTTTATCTCTGAATTCGAGTAGAGTATCTTCCTACGTATTTATTTCGCAAGAGTTGTACATACGCTGTCGTCCTCGTGGGTAATGCCACGATTTAATTTGAAGTTATCTCCGTGTTACGTTGAACACACTGCTGTGCGCATCAAAGTCAGGCATGAGTTCGCGGCATTCGATGTGGTACGGATCGATCTTCTGTGGAGTACTTTTTCGCGTTTCCCGTGGCAGTTGCGGAGGGAAGGCGAGAAGAGGGCGCTAACTTAGCTCCTCTTCGTCTCGTAATTGCCTCGTGAGAGCCATATGTAGGTGATTCCCTGTGCGCAAGTAATTTGAACTCGTTAGTTGTCGGATTTCCCCTCTTTCTGGAAGTGGAAGAGCTAATATCCTCGTTGTTAATGCAATCTCATTCCAGAGTCTTTGAGTGGGGCGGGCGAAGTTAAAGGAATCTTGTGTGTCTTCCACACATTCCGTGGCCTGCCATCAAGACAGTGAAAATGCAGTGGTGTGTAATACGACTCGTACCTGTGGCATGTGTTTTTCTGTGGGCTGAACTAATTGAATGTTTGCGAAGTAAATATCGTTTTCTTTGGCCTTCGTATGAGACCGAATCCTAAGTTTCAGAATGCTATCTATGTCTCCGTAACTGTAAACAATTTTTTCGGGATATTTCTCATTTTTCATTCATTTAGCTAATACAATGCTAAAGGAATGGATTAAAATGAAGTGGGAGAATTTATTTATAAAATAAGTTATCTGAGGAGTGTTTGCGGCAAAAGTAGGATGGATAGGGTGAGGAATGTGTGGGTAATAAATGAATCTGGGTTAAATGCTCCAGTAACGGACATATATGAAAGGAGTGTGCTTCGTTGGTTTGGCCATTATGAGAGAATGAATGACAGTCGAATAACGAAACAGATATATGAGAGTGAAATGAATGGTGCGAGAGGTAGAGGAAGTTGTGGTTGAATGTGGTTGAGGAAATTCTTAGGAAGAGGAATATTGGGAGTCTTAAAAACAGGAGGACGTGTATGAAGCAGTGTATGGGGGTAAATGAAGCAAAAGAGGTTTTCAAGGATAGGTCTGTATGGAGGAACTTATTGAAGTAGAGTTAGGTGTTCAAATATGTATTTATGAGTGAAACTTAGTGACTCTGCCTACCCCGGAAGGGAACGGCGTGATTGGTATGTATGTATGCAATAATTCATGTTTCCGCAAAATTTTTCATCTAGTGGAGCTGATCTCATTTCTTACTTTTCATGTTTGCTTCTTCGATTTACCGAAGATAGTTGCATGAAATTCTGCTCTTATTGGTGTGCCGGAGCGAACCCGCGCGGCTCAATGAATAAGCTCCATCGTGAACTACGGGTGATGGCCATCGGACCGCATCTGCTCCGAAATGACCATTCGGGCGGCCCTTGGAAACGGAAATCTGATCCTCATTTTATCTCAAGTCGTCCTCGTCTGATTTCTGATTTGCATCTAAATCTTTCGGCATTCTAATGACCCCTTTTGGGTCGTGTGAGTTGCCTTTCTTGCGCGAAAAACGAGTTTACGGGTTTAAATTTCGGGTTTATTGAATGACTCATTTTGAATGATTGATTGAATCAATTTACTTCAATTAAGCTTTAAAAATGGTTTCGTTAATGTTTAAATTTATGTAGATTTTATAATGAAGCTAAATGGGTACTCATTTGCTGACAATGTCCGCTAACAAGTTGTTAATATTGCGTTAGGATAACATGGTTGAGTAAAGAAAATAGTGACGTTGTAGAATCTTTAACTTGCAATTTGATGGTCCCTTGATGTTTCTTGTTATTCCTTGATTTCTTTTCCTCCCTGTATTCGGAATATGGTTATCTCGAGATGGCACACTTGTGCTCCTCTCACACGACATTGCATATTGCGTGGTACCTGCAAATGGTTTTTTCTTCAGTGTGCCAGCAATTATCCCTAGACTGAAATAATTATCATATCATTGTTGAATCGATACTGGTGCACTGAACACGTAATCTAATTATTGTTTTTTTTTTTGTTGGCAGTTTAGTAATGTAAGAAAAGTGAATCCTCTTAGGCGTTTTCGTTTTTCTTATTCAATCAATGCTCTACTTTTCTTCATGTGAACTAAAATTCCTCGACCGAGGAACCGAGGCCGAGGCACTTTGGAATTTTATTACCCTTGTTCTGATCCCTTGGGAGAGAGAGTATGTGTGTGGGTGGTCACGGCTCGCGTGAGGCAACTGTTGTTTTGAGGAGAGGGAATGGTGGTGGGGGAAGAGCGTGACTTCCGCGGCCACGTGACTTCGTTTGTCGCGCGGGCCGTGCATTTCGCACACGGGTTGAGTGCGGAGTTTAATATCTGACGACGCGTCGGCGGTCTCAGGTCGGTTAGGTCAAGATGGCTTGGGAAGAACTCCGTGAGCTTGTGCACGTTTCACTGCCTCCTCGACCCACCCCCAATTACCTCCACCCCACCTTGGGGACCCCCTTCCGAAATTCGATCCGTGACAAGCATTCGGATGACTTATCCCTCCGCCAGATGTGTCCACCTGAAGACGATGAAGCTTATTCCCTTGATGTCGCTCAACTATTTAACCATGACTGTTTGACGGGCTTCCTCCAATGAAACGAGATTCTTAAGATGATATTTGGTAAAGGGTTGTTTGAACTTGTCAATTTCGTTGTCATTTCAATTTCGTCGTATTGTGCGAAATTCCACAGGGAAAAAATCATCATCCGCCTTCACCGGGATTCGAACCCGGATCCCTTGACTTCCGGCCGAGTGCTTTAGCCAGTTGAGCTACCGAAGTGTCCTCTTCTTCTGTGGAATTTCGCAAAATTGTGCATTACGGGTGACTCCGTGAAAGTGGAATTTCGTGGCTAGTCCCGGATAGCTTAAAATATGTTCGTCGTAATGGTATTCTGTCGAATAATGGACGATTTTGATGAGAATCCCAGAGGACATTACTAAATGTTTCTCGTGCCTGCAGTCTTTCCTCATAGGTTATCATTCTTTTTTTGTCAAACCTCATACCTTCTTTTTTTCCCACCAGAGAATGTTATTGTGTATTTCTCACTTCCTCTTTCTTCCATGCTCATATTTTCGCTTATGCTTGTTCCTACCTTTACTCTATGTGCCCTACTGTCTGCATTCGCCTCTTCCCCCCCTTGTATCCTTCAGCAGCTAAATTTCTTCCGCTAGATGATCGGTAAATTTTCTTCGTCTCAATTGTACCCGATGTTCTCCGTCCTACGTCGCAACATTTACGCCGCGTGCTGTCATACCATTATCCCTCTGTAACGTCCAAGTTTTGATTAATATATCACAGTCCTTTGTCACCTTTTTCTGGTCAGCGTGTCAGGAAGCTTACTTTTTCTTATGCGGCCATATCATGTCGATCTATTGAAACTAAATACAGATCCATCTCTAACTATTAAATGTCACCTCTGCTTTCCCATCGCCAGGATTTTTAATGTGCGTATTTCATAGATAATTCAAGCCTCCACCAATGCTTAATGAGGGCTATAGGTTTTTCTAATGCTGCTACTGCGAAGGTTGAAAGGAATGAGTTGCGTCAGTTAATCGTCATTGACACTGGTTGTAAGTTGGTTACGTGTTAAATGATATTCGATTGAATCAACGAGTCCCCGAATTCCGTTTTCCCTCAGGGTTTCTTTCGGGCAAGTACCCCTGTAGCACTTTTACCTTTCGGGCAAGCACTAAGTGAGTGGCCAATATTCTTCTCTTCGAATCGCGAGACGTTGCATGAAATTGCGACCCTGGCGTTTATTAACGGCTTCGGTCTTTTCAAAGAAAACCTGGCCTACCGCACTGCCGAGTCAAGGGTCGAACGTGTTTAGCAAATGATTGGATGACATGTGCGTGTTTCCTTAAGTTCGTCGCAGTTCCTTCAGTTCATTTTTGTTCGATTCATTCCTGAGAAATTTAACTGCAGATTGAACGAATTGTTTCTGTGAGTCAGAACTGAAAGCGTGTCTGGTCGTTGCGAAAGAAACCACTGAAAGGAAAGAAGTGGAGAAGAGGATGCGTGTTTGGAATGACGATGTGGTCCTACGAAAGCGCAGGAGTCGATGACGAAGCTTTTAAACGAAGATTTAAAAGTGTGTCATGCTGCGCTATGGAAAATGCGGCCGTGGTGCATTTGAGATGAATTATTAATCGTGACCGCTGCTTTAATTTAGAATTGGATGGTATAGATTCATGTGATGACAGATTTCATGAGTGCAAAGTTATTGGAAATTACTAGAAAAGAATGACGAATTTTCCTCATTTCGCTTCGAGGGTCTGATTTTACTTACCATGGAACGTGATTACGGATCTTTCCGGCTGCTCGGAAAGAATCCGTGAAACTAACCCTCTTTGCCGCTCAATATTTGAATAAGCATTGATTGAAATACTCTTTACTTTGAAAGGAAAGCGATTTATAGTTCTTGGAGATATTTGAATTTTGATTCTCGTGGTTTCGTTGTTCTTGGGATTTGTCAAATAACCCATTATTTTACATTCCGTTCGATCAACAGAATTTTATGGAGTCAGTATGAAATCCAACCATGAAAACCAGCTATGAGAAATCTCATGGTTACACAAAGGATGAGAATGTCCTCTGATGATGCTCCCTTTTTGGGGAAACTGCCTGTTATTAAAGATTATGTGAAATTTTATTGAGTTTATGGTAATCATCCAGAGTTTAGTGCCGAGAGTAGATAATTAATGCATCGATATGGTCACTCAAAGATCGCATGATGCAATCCTTCCTGTGACATGAATGTTTTGTCCTTTCTTCGGCCGTCGATTTTACGTTCTGAGGTGACAGTTGCAGTTTGAACACTTAATGTAATTTGCTCTGTAACTGAAATTTTGTGGACTCCTCGGTGTGTCTGCCGAAGCACAGGAAGATTATTCTACTTAAGAGGAGTACTCGTGTTCCCAGCCGGTAATTTTATGGAGTCAGTATGAAATCCAACCATGAAAACCAGCTATGAGAAATCTCATGGTTACACAAAGGATGAGAATGTCCTCTGATGATGCTCCCTTTTTGGGGAAACTGCCTGTTATTAAAGATTATGTGAAATTTTATTGAGTTTATGGTTTATTTTGTTGAACTGCACCATAGTCTGCTATCGTATCGAGGGTGAATGTTTTTCCTAGAATTTGCCCAATGTATGTGCTCTAAATTGGGTTCAAAATGGCTCTGAACGATCAGAACTTTGCCGGGAGAGATTTCGGCGGGTTCATCGTTAAGTCGGTAGACTTCGTGTTGTTCGTATGGTTCTCTCGAGACAGCACACTTGTGCTTCTCGCACAACATTGCATATTGCGAGGTACCTGCGAATGGCTTTTTCTACAGTGTGCCATCAATTATCCCTTGAGCGAAATAATTTTCGTATCACTGTTGAATCGATACTGGTGCACTGAACGTGTAATCTAATTATTGTTTTTATTCGTGTTGGCATTTTAGTAATGTAAAAAAGTGAATCCTCTTAGGCGTTTTCGTTTTTCGTATTCAATCAATGCTCTACGTTTCTTCATGTGAACTAAAATTCCTTGACCGAGGAATTTTAGACCGTGAAATAATTCTCGTATCATTGTTGAATCGATTCGTCTTACTAATCCTTTTCTTCTTTTCCGCTTTGGTTTTTAAACACCTCCCCCGCGAAATTTCGCCCTCCTTCCTCCCCTAATCAGAAGTTTCCATCGGTCGATGTGTGATTGTTTGATTGATTCTCTCGCCCCCACCCCAACTCCCCTTGCTCTCCCTCCCTCCAAGGAGCCGAAATTCTCCGCGATCGAGAGGCGTCACGGTGGGACGAGTCGTGGGCGACTTTCGCCTCTCGAACTTGATTGGAAACTCATCAGCTATTCGGACATCGTCTTCATTTCCATTCTCCCTCCCTCTCTCTCCTATCGCCCGGCGTTTCGGCGACTGCTCAGTGCTGCACACGGTGTGCGTGTGCCAGGAGTCGGAGTGAAGCGTGTGTCATATCAGGGATTTTTTTAAGGTGAAAGGAACGCTTGTGCTTACGCACAGATATGTGTGAAATTTTCATACATTTATCAGGGTGTCCAGCAGCTGGTTTTTTGAAAATTCCCCGAGATTTCCAGGTTTTCCAGACATTTTTTTTCCAGAGGAAATATGGATTTTTTTATCGTTGATTATAAGAGAATATTCGGTATGTTTTTTGGGTGATTAAACGTAAGGATTAATTTAAATTTGCATTTTTGGAGGGAAATAAACACAAAACTTTAAAATAGTTGGAGAGAAAATCACATCACCATCCTTTCTTAGATTTAAACATTATCATGCTGGTGCTCAGGAACAAGGTCATATTACAGTCAGACTTTGCTATGAATAGATTTGATATGAAATGATCAACAACTTAAAAAACTGAAGAAATTGACTTTTTTCCTTTTTTGCTAAATGCGGCAACGCAAGGAAAATTTGACTTAGCACTTTGCCGAAAAAAGACACATTGCTTCCGTTGCTGTTTTATATATTGACACCACAGAAAATTCCAGAGTCGATTCGATATTTCCCTGTGATTTCCCTGATATTTTGAGTTCAAATAAAATTCCCTGAGATTTCCCGGTCTTCCCGGTTTTTCAGAGTGCTGAACACCCTGATTTATATTTAATATGTAGGTATAAATTAAAATTTAAGTAACATGTATGAATAAAATCGAAAAAAATCATGTTATCTATTTGATTTCTTGGCAATTTCATGCCATTTTAACACGTAGACTTTATGGGAGTTGACATGTATTTCGGAATAATTCGATTGCATACTTATTGATTTCCTTCTAAACGCGAAATTGTGCTCTTCATATGATGGTGGATAACAAGTATATAGATACCATTTTGAGTGTCATACACGTGTATACGTATGATTTTTGCTTGAATTTCGAATTCCGGAGTGGAATTCTAAGTGGTAGCATTGGTTTAATTTAGGCGAAAATTTTGAAAAAAAAATATATATATATCTTGCATCATTTATTTTAGTATGTGGATGATGATTTCCTAGGATTGAACAAGTGTACTCTATTGAAAGGTGGTCCACGAATTTATTTCGATTTGTTTTAGAAGTTATAAATCATGCGCTCTAAATGACACATGGTTGCCTCAAGGTGGCTTTGAAGCTGTAATCGCGAGTCATCGAGCGCACGTTAGAGTAATGTGTCAAGTAAATCGGAAACAAGGTTTGAGTGCACATTTCCCCTGCGTGCATCTGCTTATGCGTTGGAACTAACCATTCAGGCATCAGTTGATGTGATACAATGATTATATTTTAATCTTCCCCTCATTTGAAGTATCTTCCTGAGACCCAATGTCCTACCAGAAGTACGTTAGGACTTGATGTATTGAGTCCTAGGAAAAAATATGGGTTGATATTGATTAAGATCGAATGTAGATCAGAAGGACATACAGATTTACTATCATTGAGTCCTGAACTCTTTTTTGTTAATTTTGTGGAATTGTATTATAAGTCATGCCTAGTTCTGTACCAAGCTTCCTGGGGAAAATGTTTACAAATTATTTATTGCATCACATATTATAGTTAAATGAACGTCCTTCTTATAGGACATTCGGTCCTAGTAATTATAAAAACATTCATAGATAGTTTAAATTGTATATTTTCCACAAAAGCATAATTTTTTTCAATATCAGTCATTATTTTGTGTGAAATATTTTAAAGCAGTTCCTTCCAGGAACAAAACATAGATAAACATTACATTTGGTACAGCGAAGTGTTGTTTTTTGTCACCTTTTGGCAACCTACATCTTTTTTGGTGCATTTTATAGTCAGGAAGATGTGTGCCCCTAGTTCTAGTATTACAAAAATCTTTAAAAAATTTTTGGGACTCAATGGATAAAAACGTGATTTCCTATGTGTAGGTCATTCGGCCTTCAAGACTATGAAGGTCAAATTTGGCCCAGGTCTCAGGAGGGTATGTAAGGACTCGAGTATTCGGCGCAGCATTCGAAACTAAGAATGAATTTCTTTGAAATTGGTTGTTTCCGTGTAATGGACTGGGTGTGGCACTTTAATGTATTTTTGCAGCAATGATAATATTAGAAATGCAGGATTTTTTTCTTTGGAACGAAATATGGGAATGTGTAACCGAGTCGTTAGGAAATATACCGTACGTGATGAAATAACATTGAATTGCAAAGATGGGTATGTTGCAGTCTTATTCAGTTTTACATGTACTTAAGCCAGTGCAGAAGTCATTCCTATCGTGTATTGCTAATGACGTCATCCATTTCTTCAGTCACCTCTCCGAATAACCAATCAGTTATCGGAACTTCCTTTTGGTATGCGTCCTCTCGATTATAATACAGCTATACAGCTCTCGGTCATAATGTAGCTTTACATGTATTTTTTCAAGCCGTTCATTTCTTAAGTGAAACGTGTGTAGTAAATGGCTTTGAATTGAGCATATTAATGAAAAAAATAATGTAAGAAGTTTAAGCACGCCGGGTATTTTTGAAGTCTGTTCAATGAATAAGTACTTTTTTAAAGTTTTGATTCGTAATATTAGAAATTGATGCTTTTGAGCGCTCTGAAAAGTCTTAATGTAATTTTGGGAGTGGTGAATGTTTCGCCTCATCCAACACCCATTTTCAACCTTAATCCCTGATAATTACTGCCCTCTGGAGCAGTTGGAACTTTGCGCTAACATTATTACTACGACGCCAATTCATATTTCTTTAAAGCAATACGATCGTAGCAGATGTAATGCATGATAATGTCTCAAATCGACTCTTATGACTTCGATAATTCCCTTTCAAACGCCCTAGCTAACAGCCCGTTGCGAAGAAGACCTGGATTTCTTGAAAAAAAAAAGAAGTTATATTTTCCACATTTCATAGGAGTGAAACTTCCTTTGAGAAACTTCACCTGGGATAGAATAAAATAGCTGAGGTGCGCTTTCACGCCGGCAATGTCAAGTCCAGATGTTTGAGAGAAGGGAGGAGCAGGATTTCCTGCCGAGAGAAAAAGAGTAGGTCACTCGGTGACCTCCCATGTGTTTGACACATGTTGCGCTTAGTATTTTCCTTTCCAGTTGAGTACATTGTTGCCCACCAACAGGTATTTCAGGGAAAATGAGATCGAGCGGTTAAAAATTCTCCTCCCTTTTCACTCTCGCCTAATACTTGTGTTTTCAATCGCTCAGTGTTTACGGAGTGAATGTAGCGTCAACTGAAGCTGATTTCGTGTTTACTTACCCGCATCCTTGCTTATCTTTTTCCATTGTTTCCCGCCTTATCGTTCTCCTTTACGTTCTGTTAGCAGAGTTTTGATTTTTGGCAAGAAGCTCTGAAATATTGTGAGTGTTACTTGAAACGCCTCAGCACGTGTTGTTTACGGCATACGTTATTTTGTCCCGAAATAATTTTGAGAACATTTTGCCACGACGCTTTGGGCGTTTCTAGAATATTTAAATTAGTATTTTAAGGGCTTAGGGAACATTTCATGTGGGAAAATAAACGGTAAGGACAAACTAACCCGTGGTGGAGAGTCATCGATTTAATTTGAGTTAAACAGAATGTATAATCCCTTTCGTATTGTATCTAAAAATGCAATGGGAAGAGAAGTAAATAGTTGCGATAATCCTTACCATTCGTCTAAAAATAGGATGTACTTTTTCTTCCATACCCTGCATATGTATTCTAAATGTAATGCGCAACATCTTAGTGAATTCTGTCCAATAGAAAAGCTCCTCTGAGTGAAAATTACCACTAAATGTAGCACGGTTGATAACCAAAAATATACAGCGCTCTTTTGCACACTTTCCCTTGCCGCAAGCGAAGTCTACATTCTGCTCTCTACATTCTGCTCCAGTTCCCGATGTATGTACGTACCATTAAAATCTATTCTGTGTATAAATTCATGCCTTTTTAGATTAAATTCTAGTTGGTACTATAGAAACAATTTTCTGGTAGATTTTATCCAAATGATGTGCGGAGGTCGTGAAAGCAAAATAAGAAACCAATTTTTAATTGATTTGAACTAGACATAATCCCATCGTGTTGTATGAGTCTGGCTTTTCCTCCTTTTCCTGTGAATTAGAGAAAAAATCCTATACGAATCGAAATCATTCAGTGTTGTGTGATTTATTAGGAAAGATCAATGTTCTATCTCTGACTGTTTGTAGTCTGTTTTTCGTTGATTTCAGCACAAAAAATCAAGTGTCTTAATTTGACTGATATTGGTTTTCCCTTGTGGAATACTCGTGCGTGTGCCATAGCGTGACATTCCCGGCGGTATCCTTGAGATGTAATGGTATTAATTATTTTTATCAAGTTAATTGAATTTGTAATGAGCATCTAAGAACATGTGCATAGGTTTCAGCACAATTGCGTTTTCCTGCATTTAGTGCGGAAGTAAAGGAGTAACGGCTTTATTCGCATATTGATTTGCCTCAAATTTTCCTCAAAAAGTAAAATGATTTTATGTGAGCCGTGACAATGAATAACGACGGCATTCCTAATGCTTGTGTCCGATGAATGGTGATTTTTTTTCTATAAGCGGTGTAGCCTGTGAAAGCCTCGTTGTACTGGTGATGAATGGTTCCCTGGTTCGATCTCGGGGATCAGGAATCAAACCTGAGAACCCCACAAAATGAAAGCCGTAGTTTGGTAATTATTTTATTGGCCCCTCGAGTTTCTTATGCTATGTTGGAGGGAAATGAACTGACCACCCTATCACATGAAAAGTCCTCGCGCCATTCCTATGGTTTCACGTTGGACATTGACCTTACGTATTCGGGTGAACTTCGGTTCAAATATCGTGATTGATAAATTGCAAACATATGATTCAAATTTTTTGTGTCGATATTTAATGGCTTACATCTTGGAAATCAATATAGAGATGAGAGTAAATTATGCGCTCGTTATTCGGCCCTTGTACGTCTCTCAGGAATGCTCTGTTTGTAGAATATGGAGAAATCTAAACTTTTAGGCTAGTTTTATCTACATTTTATAGCTTTGCACATTGCGTGATAAAATAATTGCGTGGTTTTTACCACAGTTTAGTTAATAGTATAAATATTTATAAAATTCTAATATCGCATACATTTTCGGGCTTACTTTCTGGGCTAACCTCCATCATTCTCATTTCCACAATTTTCCGCTCTTATTCAAGCAGAATAATTTGCTAGCTCCATTTTTAAAATGAAAATCATGCAATTACTTTGGTGATTCGTGTATTTTAAAAACAGCTTTTTCGATCTCATCTGATTGAGCATTCAACGCCTCTTGACTCTCCAACCGTGATCACAGGTGAAGACTGCCGTTGTGCCTTGCGGGTGGGTACAGTTAGGAATTGTCCTGATAGGAAGCCCACTGCATACCTTGACTGACGCACTGGTTCTCTGCTTGTACGTCATGATTTCTTGCATAAGTGCTTCCATGAATCTCGTCAGCGAAGGAAAAATTAGAGAAAAAAATTATAAATTGATTCTTTAGCTTTCATGTAAAAGTATCTGGCTGGTAAATGGACTATTTTCAATAAAACATTTTAAATTTAGCAGATCAACTTGACTGTGCTTATATGTGAAAGTAATATATGTTTTAGAGTCAGATATATTACCAAGGAGATAGTTTCGTAATTCAAGATGTCTCGTTAGTTATTTCGCATCCAGAAGTAGGGAGTTGCTTGTTTTGTGTAGATAATGGTGGATTAGGAAAAAAATCCAGGAAACCATTTTAATGGTGGAGTATCAGTCCTCCAATGACCGTTGACTGTACCTTAGTGGATTTTAATTTTGAAGGCTCCTTCATAACCCATTCACCTCAAGCTGCTTGCGAGTTTGGCGATGTATTTGGCTCCAAGATATTATAAGCTCAGCGCATTCAACGTTGTCTTAAATTAGATACGGGGATTCGCGTGAACCTTTAACATAAATGATGACGACAGAGATCGACACAGAGGGACTTCGTACGATTTCCATTGTTTTGATTCTGACCTCTATTCTCGTTCAAATAATCGGTAAATTATGTAAATGGAGGTAAATTAGAATTAGGTGATTTTTTTTAACATTCTTAATGTTGGGCTACGTGCGGAATCGAGTTACTTCGAAGAGATGAAAGCGGGTGCAGGAGGTGTGGTCATCTGAGAAGGGTTATTTTTAATGCACACTTCGGCATCGCCTAGAGTGATTTCAAGAGACTCGTTGATTGACTCCTCTCCTGAGAAGGAGCCCTTCACCTGTTATTTGCGGTTTTTCACAGCCATTTTCTCTCTTTTATACTTTGCCCCGTTTCCTTCACCAGCGCATTACCTTCCGTTTGTGTTTTTATCAGGACAAAAATCACCATTGAAACTCGCGTTCCCTCCATTATACCGCTCGTTATCGACTTGAAACGGCTGTAGTAAATCACAATAACTGAAGCAAACAGTCTAGAGCTCAAGCATAGAGAGAGTAATGGATAATTTCCGAGGAAGTAAGATGGTGACCGTTTCATCTACTACCGACGTTATTTTTAAAAGGTGCTGAAAAGAATACGTCTCAGATTTTATAACGTGGAACCTGCTATAGTGGCGCATTCCTTGGGAGGGGCAATTGACAGTCGTGAAATTTTTGAAAAAAACTGTATATCATTAGGTCAAATGGACTGGGTTAAGAAGGGTATGACTTACGCTGAGGGGAAGAATGAAACATAATACGTTAATAAGGACCTCTATCTGTGAAAATCCGGACGATTCTTGCAAATTAATTTTTTCTAACTTCCACTTAAACTTACCTTTACCAAAGGGTTACACAAGAATAATAATGTCGAATGGAAGGATACAAAGGCTGCTATTCTGAATGAAACAGCTTGAACGCTATATGCCAGAAATAGTTGTCGTTACGCTTTTGTTTCGAAAAATTACATGTTATTCTTCGGAAAAAAAAGCGTAGCGAAATCTATTTCTGGCTTATAGCGTTCACGCTGTTTCTTTCAGAATAGCAGCCAAAGAGTAGTTAATGAATTAAAGGCGTTCTAATATAAAGTTGGAAGCATAAATCAAGAAATGTGAAGCTTTGTAAAAAAAATGGGACATTTTCTGTTATTGCCTCAATATTCGGAGACATAGGTGGCGTGAATATGTGTCAACTGGTTACGACGTTGCGCGCGGCGATGGTGGAAACGGAAAATTGGAGCTTTCCTCTGGAAAATCTGTCTGATGAATGAAAAAAAAATCAGGTCCTCGACCGAGTGCAGTTCGGCGTTGCATGGCGCGCGATCCGAATTTGCCGGTCAGTGTCGCTCTCCCATACCCCGACCCGCCCTCTTCGCCGCCGCTCCGGGAGGGCACTTGGCCCCGATTCGAATGCCCCCCCGCCGCCCTCCTCCTCAGCCGTCTGCCCGCTCGCTGGAGGAAAAAAGACCCATCGGCGGCGGCGGCGGGAGCTGGTTTTACCCCACTTGGCGAATCGTGAGCGTCCGCCAACTCTCTCCCTTTCCCTCCCGACTCATCTCTCTCTCTCTCTCTCCCTTCGCACCATCGGTCATCGGGGGGAAACATCCGCTTCATCCGATCGGTGGGTTATTGCTCATCGACGACGCCTCGGAAGTGGCGACCGAATTAAGGTAGTCCGAGCGAAATATCATTTTGCTTAGGAATCAATGAATTTGGTCTCATTTTATATAAAAATATTTCACCCTTCTAATGACACCAAAAATTCAACCCCTTACCACGTTACTTTCGGAGTTATTTGTCATAAAATGCCAGCCCTTTTACATGGGAAATGGTACGTGTATGCACTCCTGAGAGACATTATTTACAAAATGAGGTATTTCTAACACTTAGATGCTTTAAAAAAAACTAACACTGTATTTTATATCTTTTCTCAACTATATTTGAAAATAATCATATCGTCACCGCAGTAGGTTCTTGGGTTACACATAAAACCTTCCGTTTTGAAGGAGTTTCAAACGCACTTCGTGAAAAAAATGAGTCAAGTTAAAGACTTATTTAGATATTTTCATTTAATTACTTACAATTTCTGTCATGAGGTATTTCTAACACTTAGATGTCGTAAAAAAACAAACAGAGTGTAGTTTGTGTGTCTTCTAAACTATTTTTGAAAATAAATCACATCGTCACCGCAGTATATTCTTCGGTATCACAATAAACCTTCTGTTTTGATAGAGTTTCAAACGCACCGCGCGAAAAAAAATGAGTCAAGTTAAAGGCCTTAGATTTAGATATTTTCATTTAATTACTTACCATCTCTGTCATATAAAACTATATTATTGCACTATTTATAATGAAATATTTAATTGAGGTGTCTCACAACTGCTGAAATTAAAACGTTTAATTTGAATATGTCCTCTATTATGACTAGGGAACAATCCCGCTCGGACTACCTTAAAAGCCGATGAGGTCCTTGCGAACGGCTTTTGACAACCGCGTTGGGAATGGAGTGAGAAAAACGACTAAAGCCTCTGTGGTTTCATACTTGATGGAGTGGAATCGGAACATAACTAAGTATGAAAAAATAGGCAACCTCCACAGTGATAAATTTATTCAAATAAATTTATCACAGTGGAAGAATTTATCATTTAACAGGAATGAACTTATTACAGTGGAATAAATTGATCACAATGGAAGTTGCTTTATTTTTTCATACTTATTTGCGACTAAAGGCAATGGAAAGTGAAACCAGGATAAGAGTGCGATTGATATTTCCCTTCGCCAGCTAACCCCGTGCTAGGCGAAAATATTGCCACAAAAATATAAATTTCAATTTTGAATAGAGTGTTAGGATAGTCAGTGAGCGGGAAAACAAAGGATTTTGACATGAATCCCTAAAGAGCTCTTCAAAGTTTAAAGTAAGGTCTTATAATATTTATTAAGACCGTAGCGTGGTCGCCGTGAGACTACTTTTGTGAAGGTTATTCGTATACTAGTGGCTATAAATTAATGTTGTTTCGGAATCATCCACCAATCACCTATTCAACTCTAAACTGTTGCTCTAATAGTACCGGAAACATTGTTCTTTATGATTCTTAGCCAGTACTACCACCGTAGCCAGTGCCCGGTGCCACAGTAGCCAGCCAGCACGATATGTCGTGGGGCCTTAATTCTACTTCGCTTAGCTCGATGAAAAGGCTCGCGTCTATTTCTCGTGCTGTGAAAGTGTCACGCTTTCCCTGTACTGGTACTTTTTATCGCGTATGTTAAAGTGATTTTTACCCCCTGATTGTAGTTATTATTATTGTTCTATAGTATCTATATTTTTCTAGTACTCCAGGCAGGGGTGAAGTAGTACTATTGAATAACCTAGTATAATTCGAGCACGTGGTATCGTTTCCTAATATTTATGTAGGTTATTCCGTATAATGTGCTGCCGTTTTTTGCTTAATGTCGTTACTGAATGGTAATATATTCATATCATTCTTCTCCAAAATGAATTTACTTTTTAAACTTTAGTTAGTAGAGCGGGCATCCTCTTTCCGATACTCTCCTGGACAATAATTGACTATTTGGAAAGAAAACAGCTTTAATTACTAAGTACTTATCGTAGAATAATGCTTTGAATCTTGGCCCTCGAACTACTAAAAATTCCGGGTATTGTTTAGATACCGGGACTTCAAAGTTTCTCGGGACTCCTATTCATTCAGGGTTTAGAGTTATGCAAAAGTTGTGGACTTGAGTCACGTGAGTCGGATGTCTCTTCCTGTCGTTTGCTGGCAAAATATCTCATTCCTATACTTTGCTATATTCATTTGTTTTCTCTGGCTGCACATGGCTCTCGCCCGATTCATTTTCTACTCCAAGTAGCCATAGCATTGTTAACCGATGGAGAATTCTACTTCTGCCTTGTTTGGTGCTGTGATTCCGTCCAAATGGCATGTAGGGCGTGGCGTCCTTTGGCTCTCTGATCAACAATCTGGCAGTGGGTGGAAAATTGTTGGATCTTTCCTGCCATGTAGGTTCTGCTCTGACGCACGGAATTGGGTCGTCACGTATTTACTCGTAACCACTACCCATCAATTCATCTTAAGTTATTACTTATTTTTCGGTTAATTTATTTTTCCATTAGCATTCGGCCTAAGTTTTACTGTGAATATTTCTTAATTTTTACGGCTTTAATCCGAGGTAACATAAGTCTACTTAGCTGTCTACAAATCACTGCTACTACCTGCAATCGAGACGAATTTTAAATTTTCCCGGATATAATTTAAGGGTGAATGAATTTCACTTTCATGCTTCCCTTCTCAAATTATTAGTCTTTACCAATTTTTCTCTGTTATTTTATTTTAGATGTGTATTATAAATTGGCATTATTCTATTCAGGGCAATGTCCTCGTTAGCTTTGACAGCCGAGTACATAGAATTTCCAAGAATCATGCTTGACGTGTTTTATTGAGAGTGTATCGTTGGAGACGGTACCAAAGAAGCGGATGAAATGAGGGCGTAACACTTCTGGTTTCCTTTCGGTCCATTTCTGTCGTCTGTTAGCTCAGTATCATCTAAGTCGCACAGTTATTTAAAGCATGATTCTCTTTCTCAACTTGTTAGCTCCATGTACGCATTTACACAATGAATATACAAGACCGTCACTCCTTCGGGTTTTTAACTATTGACGTACTAACTTATAATCAGTAATAAATATGGAATAACGTTCAGTTAATTATATTTGATATTTAGGTCTACTTACTTTGCATCAGTATGCTGGAAACCTCCTAGTAGAATTCAGTTGAGCCGAAACCTCTGAATCCAAGGTCTCCTCGGCGATGCGACTCGCTAAACACGGAACTCGCTAATATTCACGTCTGCAGTAATTGATGTATTTCATTTTGAGTAATCGAGTGGAGCGAAAATTATCTTTGGATTTGAGATCTTCGCTGGAAACAGCCTACGATTTGGCACTATTGAAAAGGAAAATTTTGGTTGAAGATAGTCGGCTGTCACAAATATTTCTCTCTCCAGTTTAGATATTGGTGACGCAGTCAAAGATGTAATAAGGTAGCATCTTTGACCCTCGATGTTCTTTTCCGTTTGGAGTCCCTGTTGTTGCACGAATAATTATTTTTCTCTCCTCACTATGGCGGCAGGATTCCAAAATTGCCCGATCATTAAACACTTAAACCGCCCGTATGCTCTTCACTCACATTATGTTCACAAAGGTCGCTTAGGATTCCGAAATTAATTGTTCAATGTTTCCGGAAGAACAAATTCTCGATCAAGCGTTGAAGTCACCGCTGAGCGTTGAACTCTCCAATCCAGTTCTGCTTTGTTGTCGACTGATGCAAGCCTCAAAATGTAATCACAGGAGTGGTATTCCGTGCGTGCACTACACTCGTATTTCAAGTGCAATCGGTGCTTTGCTGTTGAAAGTGGAGACAGTTTGGTCCCTTTGATCGATCGTGATCAGCCTTCCGCGACTCACCAAGGCCGAGTGCCGGTTTCGACTGAGGCCGGGGGTCTAATTTTCAATGGATCTCTCACCCGTGCATCTCCATCCCTTCCCTTCCGCATCCTTGCCGCGTTCGCCGTTAACGGGTCGCCTCGTCTTCATAACGGGAACGAAGAGGAGATTCCCATTCCACTCCCACTTCTCCACCTCTCCTCTCTTGTTGAGGCCTCCGTTGCCTCCTCCCGCCCACCACCCGTCGCTTGGCGCTGCGCCCGCCCGACGGGCAAGGCCTTCAACGTGAAGGCTTCTAAACCCTCGGCTTTTCCCCTAAGGTAGTACGAGGGAGATAGTTCCCTAATCATAATAGACACCATATTCGATTAATGTCACCCACTGTGAGACACACGAATTAAATATTGCACTATTAATGGTGCAATAAAACAGTTTCACATGACAGAAATCGTAAGTGATCAAATGAAAATATCTAAATAAGTCTTTAGCTTGACTAATTTTTTTCACGCGCAACGTTTGAAACTCCATAAAAACGGTAGGTTTATTGCGATCTCGAAGAATTATCTGCGGTGACAATACGATTTATTTTCAAAATAGTCGAGAAAATACACAAACTACAAACTTGATTTTTTTTACGAGATCTAAGTGTAGGAAATGCCTCATTTTGTAAATAATATCTCTCTGGAGTGCTTACACGTACCTTTTCCCATGTAAAACTGATATTGTTTGTAAAATATCTCGGAAAGTAATGTGGTAAGGGGTTGAATTTTTGATGTCAGTGGAAGGGAGATATATTTTTCTTTAAAAAGAGACCAAATTCGTTGATTTATAGGTAAAATGATATTTCGCTCAATCTACCTTAAGGTGATTATTTCGATTTTTTCATGCACTGATTTGGATGACACTTTGCATTGGTGTTCTCACTGATGAAAGTAAAAAAAATGCATCATACCGGTTTGTTTTTCATGGCCTCCAAATTTGTCTTCCCGTTGGGGAATTTCCCTAAAAACTTTCCTTTCATGAAAAATAAATGCTCTTTCCTGCAAAGATATTGCTTCATGCACCCTGGACGCTGTGACTCGCCCATAGCGTATGTAATGCGTCAAGGAAACCTCGACCTGCCTTACTGCGGCCCCCAACGCTTCCTTCGCTGCGGAGTCGCTCGTTTTCTGTGTGCAGAACACGTGGAAGTCCTCAAGTGTGCCGCCACCATTTTCAATGAAAAGGTAACCCAACAGGTGCCGGGAAAGCTGTCTTATATCAGCGCGTGGCTGGAAGTGCTTGAATATTTACACTTGGGCGTTTATTTTCATTTCTCCTTCAACAATTTTTGCAGAAACTCTGAAGAAACCTTAGGATTTTCCATGCTAGTGCCTGAAGAAAGGTTTGTAGCCTGAAGATACTTCATATTTTTATCCATTATCTGCCAGTATTGATCTCTTTCAGTGTTGTGCTGTGAAAGTAGGTGCTAGCTTCTCTCTTCGTCCGTGCTTCCATGTGAATAGACACACAGCATGTTCACATCCTACTAATGGAGAAAAATGATTAATTACATGCTAGAAAATAAAAATCATTATGTAGATACTGTCGAATCCATAGCTATTACGCAGTGCATTATTCGTAAAAGTTTACACAAATCGGTTGCATTATTCTTAAAAAATTAAACGAAACGGGGCAAATGTTAGGATTATAAAAATGTGTTGGTCTGAGAAATTCCGGGGAGCCAAAATTACGGTTCTTATATTTAGCATTGAAGAATAAAAAACCTCCATTTTATGCTACAATACTGGTTAATTAAGAATTATTACATCGTGATTTAGGGGATCGGGTTGGTGTAGTGGCTAGAGTACTTATCTAACCATATGGGCGGCCAGGGTTCAAATCCCTGCAGAGGATGACGTTTTTCCGAGGAAACCCGATCCTTACCTGAGTGTCTTGTGTGAAACGTTTTAGATAGAATATAGTATCGCACTGGTGCGAAACTTTATTAATGGAGTACCGTGCCGATCCGGTACAAACCGTTATGTTTAGTTTCTTACCGGATCGCATCCCTGAAGCAAGGCAATAGTGCCACGAATAGTTGCTGGACGAGTTTGCATTCTGACGTCACATGGAGTTTTTACCGCGCGAAAGAAATTATGCTAAACTCGTAATTTATGCTAACTTCAAAGTCCCGTTGCTATTATCGTATTGAGAATTTTCAAGAGCTGTTTAGCGCATGTCAATGACTTAAGGTTATTGACCGCTGAATGTGAAAAAAATGTAATTTTAAATTTAGGAAACGAAAAATTTTAAATTTAGTTTTTTTAGTGAAAAATATTGAAATGTGCAGGAAATTGCCCACGATCAGCGTTCCACCCGCCTTGAACCCCGGCAGTGCATTTTCCAGTGGGATTTTTTTTTTCTTTCCTCTGTGAATGATAGCGGCTTTCTGAGAGCCCCGCCCCCATGAGCCGAGTGGCTTACTTCGAGTTTTGGACGGCTGTGTCTCGTCACCGTGAGGCGAGCCAAGTGAGACAAATGATCCGCTATTCTTTAGTGATCGAATGATCGAAATACTTCCCAATGCCTCACGCTGCCGTTGAATGTCATTGCACTCGGCGCTGTGTACGAATTGTTGGCGTGGGGATCGGGATTCCTGCTATAGCTCTGAATTTCGTGACTATTGTATGGAATCGGTATATGAATTGCGTTTAAATTATGTTGCATGGACTTGTGAATTGCAATGAACCTCGGAAGCAAATGGATGTGCGATGGATTGTGTTCCTATTGAGTAACCGTGGCACCTGAGATCGGGTGTAATTTTGCGTTGCTTTGGGTGACAACTCTCTCCGTCTTTCATCTGTTGCAGTAATTTATTCCAGAAATCCTGCCCTTTTGTGTATTCTTAGCGCATTTCAGAGGTACGCCGTATTGTCTCTATTTTTATCTTCAACCTTTGAGGCATTTTTCGATATAACTTTGTGTCATAATTTTCATTCTGACTTTAACTACATACAAAGCCGACTTTATAATTATTTAGGGATGGTGGAAAAAATCTGTCTCTACGCTTTCCCAGCGAGATTGAAAGTTCATGACATGGTCGAGAATCGTTTTGAAGAAAGAATGACGGTGTTATGGAGCTATTTTAAATGACAGTGTTTTAAATATAAAACTCTTTACGCGGTTCCCTTTGTAAGTGAATGGCGAGGGGTGTGCAACTCTGAGAAATGGTGTACGCTTCTTGAGAAATGGTCACGAAATGGAAAGAAATGGCTAGAAATGGACAGAGACGGACAGAAATGGACATAAATGGTTATAAATGGACAGACATGGACAGGAATGGACAGAAATGGATATAAATGGTTATAAATGGACAGACATGGACAGGAATGGACAGAAATGGATATAAATGGACAGAAATGGATAGAAATGGACAGAAATAGACAGAAATGGTTAGAAATGGACAGAAATGGACAAAAATGAACAGAATGAACAGATAGTTACAGAAATGGTTAGAAATGAACAGAAATGGACAGCAATGGTTAAAAATAGACAGAAATGCATAGAAATGGACTGAAATGGATATAAATGGACAGAAATGGATAGAAATGGACAGAAAAAGTTAGAAAGGGACAGAAATGCATAGAAATGGACAAAAATGGATATAACTGGACAGAGATGGATAGAAATGGACATAAATGGTTATAAATAGACAAATGGACAGAAATGGACAAAAATGGTTAGAAATTGACAGAAATGGAGAGAAATGGTTATAAATAGACAGAAATGGATGGAAATGGAGAGACATGGATAGAAATGGTTAGAAATGGCTGAAATGGAAATGCGGTGTACACTTATTTTTAAAGATGCGTACCTCTCGGTGAATGGTAATCCATGGGCAAGTGTGAATGAGCAGCAGTGTCCCTGAATTTTAATTTCGGGACGAATCTCGTTTCATTTGCTCTTCTATTATAATCTAAGGGACTTCTCTTCTCTGGTTACAATCCTAAGATTGGTCTGCAACAGTCTTCCACTTTATCCGATCTTGGGCCAATCTTTTCACTTCACTGTACGATTTGCAACCTAGTTCCTCCATCAACTGTCCCATATAGTCCAGTCTAGGTCTGCCCCTCTGGTTTTTTCCCTCTACTGTACCTTCTAGTATGGTCTCAACCAAGCTTTCATGTCGGAGATTATGGCCAATCCAGGTGTTCCTTCTCTTATTTAGCATTTTGAGTGGACACGTCTTTCCCCTATCCTCTTAAACACCTCCTCGTGCGTGACTCTTGCCACTCATGGTATTTTCAGCATTTTCCTCTAGCACCACACTTCAAATGCCTCCATTTTTTCCTTCTCTCTCTTTCCAGTTGTCCAGGTCTCACTACCATAGAGAGCAGAACGCTCCATACAAAAGTCCTCAATAGCAATTTCCTAATCCTTAAATTGATGTTGCTGGCGGTGAAGAGTTCGTTTTTCTTGTTGAAGGCTCACTTGGCCTGGTTAAAGCGGCTTACTATTTCCTTCTTGCTCCGCCCATCTGATATTATTTTGCTTCCCAAATAAACAAACTCGACCACCGCCACTCGTCTAATGGACTAGTCACGCGAATTAATTTCCGGCAATCCTGTATATACATTTCTTTCGTATTAGATGGGAAATTGGATTTGTCTCCACTATGATATTTCTCAGTTGTGGGGGTTGAAGAACCTGATCTGGTCACTGAAGAGCTGCAGAAGTGTAAAATTTATAAAGGTCACGCAGAATGGATATCCTTTGCAATTTGACAAAAATATTCCAACGCTTTCACGGACGCCCCATAAAACGGCACGAAGAGTGAATCTCCGTGCTCAGCTTGCCAGTCCTAGTCAGTTCTGCAATATGCGGGTACGCTGCAGGCCTGCCAAATCGAGGGCCGTGGGTTTGAATACCGCCTCTAAATATGTTTGTGGATTTTTCTCAATACATTTTCTCTCAGGAAATCGGAAACCAGGGTGGCGATCGTCAGGGAAAATCGGGAGAACCTGGAATTGTGAGGGAATTTAGGATTTCTGGAAAAGTCAGGGAATTCTCGTTACAGTCAGGGAGAAACTGAAATAGGAATCCTCGTTATATTCCTACCATTACGTTTATCGGCCAGTCTTTCCCGCCATTTATTTCACCTACTGAAACTGAAGTCCGTCGCTGACATGCATGGAATGAACCCCATGAATTCGTGAAATATTCAGTTGTGAATCTTAGTTATTTAGTTGTGAATCAGATGTACAATGTATCCCTTTTGTATATCCTTATTGCGATATTTGCCTAGTTGTGTTGAAATTCATGATCACAAAATATTGCGCTCATCACAAGGAATCCGAGGCTATGTTGTTCGGAAAATTTGACCTCGCGTTTTATTTTAACTTCCGAAACTCAAGTCGAGAGGTAGTTGGAGCACTCCTATAGTAAATAGATGCTTGCAGTTCTAAAAATACAGGACGATGATTAGAATATTTAGAGCTGCCGTAGAAGATTTAATTCAGCAGAAAAAATATATTCCAATAATACGAAGTAACCTTTCGGCGATTGGTCAGGGAAATTGGTAAATCCATCGGCGAAAAGTCAGGGAAAAATCAGGAAGTTTAAAACTTGGATATCAGCATCCACCCTGGTAACTGACTTCTGGGACTATGGGCTGTAATTATTTATGATTATGAGGATAAGGGAGTGGGGGTTAAATTTTAGGCAGTTTTATCTCATTTCCATATTTTTTATGTCCCTCTAATCAATTTCTCTCTCTCTCTCTCTCTCTCTCTCCCCACGCAGGAGGATGCTGTGGTTCGACGAAGAAGTCGACCATCGTGGGAGGATGGGCGTGGGCGTGGTGGCTGGTCACGGACGTGCAGCGTCTCTCACTCGAAGTAAGTATCTACAAACTACCCCGCGAGCCGCCGAATGGGCTTGTGGCAGGGGGTGGTAGGTCACCAGCCGTGTAAGGATGTAAAACTTTTGAAGGCGAAATTTCGACATGTACTATGGGAGTGTATTTGGAGGAGCTCAGTTTTTTTTGTGGTCGCTTATTGTGCGCCGAAAGAACGAGTTTTTATACCTATCTGTTCGGCAGAGTATCTCTCTTATTTTATCGCATCTGTCAGACTTATAAATGAAGTGAGGCGTCATGATAATATTCTCTATGACGCTCTGAAACACACCAGTTCTGAATATCTCAAGCAGCCTAAGCCTAGCGTACAGCCTCCGAGTCTCTAGGGGCTCCCACCTTAATCGCTCTAACAGTTGTAAGCCACTATATGTTCGTTCGAAGCAGTTTTTAACGAAGCGCGCTGCTTTTCTTTGTATTTTGTTATTTTTTTTGGTTGAATCTTTATGACCAGGGTTCCAAATGCTCGCGGCGTATTCGAGGTATGGCCTAACCAGAGCGAAATAGCATCTCACTTTGACTTTTTCATCCGAGGACCTTCCTATTATACGCTTAACAAAATCTGATTTATTTAATGCTGTGCCGCAGATGTTTTGTATGTGTGTTTCCCACGATATATCTGAAGTTAAGGTAATTCCAAGATATTTTACTGTATTTGAAGATTTTATGTTTACCTCACCAACGGTATCCGTCTCTCTTGGCTGTTTCTCACTCTTTCATCGCCCTGAGGAAAGATTCTTACGTGGCCAGCGTTAAGGGTCTGAGGGTCCCGACCCTTTCAACTTATAGTCTCCGTATTTACGATTGATCTCATTTCTAGTGCGTCGCAAGGTTTTATTCGCTCTAATCTATGTCTTTTTTGGAAATCATCCGAGGCTGCTTCCTCGGCTCTCAGCTGTCGTCTAATATGGTTTCTCATATAAATGATTTGACTTTATTCGACTCATAGTTTGGTGGGACTGAGTTCATGTATTTTTTTAAATTAGGAAAGTCTCTTAAAGATTTCGACGGAGGCCTTCTTTTTAAGTGAGCTTATTTTCAATGTCTCGGGCGTCGATCTGTTCTAAACTAAACTACCTTTCTCTTTGGCCAAAAGCGGTCTGGATTTTCATTGCAGTCCTATAACTTCAGACTTTCCCAGTGATTAGTTCTGGGTATTAATAAATATTATTTATGAACTGCTAGCGTGTTACTATCAATAAAAGAATCTCGCTAGTTTGGACGAGGATTTGGTGGTGATTAACTGTTCATGCTCACAGGATGTCACTTCCATATTACTTCCGTTGCCTTTGTTTATAATGGAAACAAGCGTAGAAAATTTAATCTCCTCTACTTTCCATGCAAATAGCCTATAATATGTACTATCAACAGTTGAATGCTGTGGTGTTGAACCCTGGTCGCTAAGTGAACCAGTAAGCAATTGGTGCAATGCGTCTCCGGCTTGGCAATCTTAGGTCGCAGATTTGAGTTATGTCTCTGGCATGGATGATGTGTACATCTTAGCGCTATGGCCTTACGCTGTGCGACGCGGCACAACGTCAGCAGTTGGAGATACTAGCCTCCTTATTTCCTCCTTACTATGCGAAAGGTCGTGTGGTATTAATTAAGAAAAATGTCTTCAACCCTGGGAAGAATTTTTCCTAATTCCTCTAACGTACTGGCCCGAAATCATTGCTGTCGTATTTTTTAAAGGATGATATTCGGCGTGTCGTGTCATTTGAGGCTATTCAACCGTCAAAGTTTTTGATATTTTCCTCCTAAACGGGGCTTTGGAGAAGCCCCACCCTCTTCTCGTACCATCTTCCGTGTCCACTCAGTTAAATAACCCAAACTAAGTGTAGGTAATTCTTCCCATTCATCAAGAGAAAATGGAATAAGAATCGTACCTCTGAGTATTAATATCTGTATCTATCATCAAGAGAGAGAAAACCAGTACTAATTCCTTGAAGCCCATTCAAACTAAATAATTCGTAAATGGTAAGCTGGCAGGGTGTACACACCTCTCCTCAAGTATCAAACACTACGATTTACACCACCAGGGTTGAAATTCGCTATGAAAAGATCATTTGACTTGACCGGGATTCGAACCCGGATCTCCCAATTGCCGGTCACGTGTGTTAGCCAGTTACACCGCCAAGCCATCTTCCTTCAAGGCTAGTTTCGAGGGGGGTTTATGCGAACTAGATTGTTCAATGCAATGTTTGTTAAATGTAATGTTTGGAAACTACGATTTATAATGTTCATTTGGTACAACATTCATTTGAAGAAAGAAGAACAGCGCTGCATTACTGATGGAAGCAACGTTCATCCACTTACATTAAATAATGGCGGAAGTATAGACACTCTAGGCTCCTTTGAAATCATTTGTTGGATTAAAATACATTTGAATGAATCTTTTGCTTATACCTCATTTCTCCAATCGTGTTTGCAAAGATGAGGCAAACCAGTCGTAGCTGTCCTAATTTAGTCCTCGTTTAATTCGCGCTACATTTATCAAAATTCATTAAATAACCCCAAAATCAACTGACTACATCAACATCTACATAATATCCCTCGAGCCGCCGCATGGGCGGGTGGCAGGGGGTGGTTGGTCACCAGCCGTGTAAAGGTGTAAGTTATTTTGGAGATGAAATGGTGACATGTATTATAGGAGTGTATTTAGTGGAGCACAATTTTTATTGTGGTCGCTTATTGTACGGGGAAAGAACGAGTTTTTGTACCTATCTGTTCGGCAGTGTATCTCTCTTATTTTATCGCATCTGTCAGACCTAGATATGTAGTGAGGAGTCATAATAATATTCTCTGTGTCGCTCTGAAAAAATATCAGTTCTGAATTTATCAAGCAACCTAAGCCTAACGTGTAGCCTCCGAGTCTCTAGGGGCTCCCACCTTAATCCCTCTAAAAGTTGTGACACTAAATGTACGCTCGTCGCAGTTTTTAACGAAGCGCGCTGCTTTCCTTTGTATTTTTATAATCTGTTTGGCTAAATCTATTTGGCCAGGGTCCCAAATGCTCGCGGCGTATTCGAAGTGTGGCCTAACCTGAGCGAAGTAGCATCTCTCTTTGACTTTTTCATCTGAGGACCTTCCTATTATAGGCTTAACAATACCTTGTTTCTAAAATGCTGCGCCACATGTGCTCTGTATGCGTAATCCCCTCGATAAATCAGATTTTAAAGTAATTCTAAGGTATTTTACTGTATCTGAAGATTTTATGTTTACTCCATCCACAGTATAAGTATGGCATTTATGCGATGACTTTCGCAGGAAGGGAACTGTGGTGCATTTACTGATATTTAATCCTAACCCCCACTCCTGGCACCAGTAATGAACGTTGTTAAGGTCCGATAACAGAACTTCAAAGTCCGCGTTTTCGCTCATTTCACGGAAGATAACTGTATCATCTGCAAATAATCCTAATTTACTGCTAAATCTAGAACTTAGGTCATTTATATAATCAATGACTAGTTACAATATATGCGGCACTATTCATTGTTTTGAAGCGTCCGTGGAGATAGCACGCACATGACATTCTGGAATGGCGGACACGAAGGGAGGGATTTTTGCGGGAAAATTGGATCATGAGGAGGTACTAGCGCAAGATAGGCATCCCTTGGCACGTCGTAGGGTTACCACTTCCACGCGAATCATATCCTCACTGAAATTATTTTCAATTTTTTAGGACAACTTTCATCTCAACGTGTACAAGCCAGCCTACTTCCTATCTACCGAAAAACTTTATCTTGAAAACAAGTCATCACTGTTTTCCCGCAGTGAGTTTTGTGCGATTTAAATTTTATTTACTAATTAGAGAAAAAGGTATCAAATAATCAATGTTTTTTCGCGGCCTCTTTTAAAATAAAAAAAACTTCAAAGACATGCTAAATTAATTGGTAATATACCCCTGCTGATGAATTAAATAAGCATGCGTAACGTTGGTAAATGAGAAATGAAATAATTATTCTTCGACCTATTGCTACGGAGGAGAATTTAATGAAGTCATCCCTGCTAAAAAGATCTGTATAGTTTCCTTAAAATACTTCTACAGAATTTCTTAAAAAGTTCAGTAGATATTCCTTAATGTATTGAAACGCCATTATACGGAATTCCCTAAGACGTTCTGCAGAATACCTTAGGACGTTCTGTGGAATTCCTTAGGACCTTCTGTGGAATTCCCTACGACTCTCCATCTAGGTCCTTGGAAAAGGAACTGGGTCAACGGAAACCTCCATATTTCCGTAGAGTTTTTGAAGTTCTACAGAACAGCTTGTAAGGAGTTATTTTGCTCTGCAGAAAATAACTCGACCGAACAAAAGTTCTGTAGAGTCAGGCTCTCATGTTCCGTACGGTTCCTTAGAAAAGGAACTAGTTCTGAAGAAAAAGAGTCAATTTCTATAGAATTCCTCACGTTCTACAGAACTGCTTGTAAGGAATTTTGTTAGCAGGGAAATCATCTTCTGAAAAAAATTCGGTTGGCACGTGGATTACATTTTGTGTCAGAGATTTGGTCGATTTTGGCGCGCGCTCTCTCTCTCTCAAACAGGTTGCCCAACTTTGGCGTAGGGGATATTTGCGGGAGTTTTATTGCATCCCTAGAGCTACTATTTACATAAAAGTTGCCCGAATGTTTCTGCCCGGCAAATGTCCGCGTTTAATGTTGTGTTCCCGTTTTCAGTGCACAGTGAGGCATTCACGAACCGATTTCCATTGTCTCTTCATTCGGAGGGCTTTATCTTAATCTTCATGACGTGCTTTTGTGTGACCGTGATGACCCATAGCCGACACAGCCCTCTATTATCTAAATAAAAGTAGTCCAGACCTTTTGGTCTGACCCGAATTCGTGTCTCTCTTCCTATTTTCCCCATTATCATTTCGAGGCAAAATTTCTCCACCTATTTTGACTTGTGCACTCGTTAGTCTCCCGCTTAAAAAAAAAACTCTCGACTCTAATTTTATAGTAATGGTCATTATGTATTTTCGCAGTTGTAATTCAACCTTGAATCTGCTGTTATCCAATATTGTTCATGTCCTTATACCACAGATTGCGTGCCACTTACGATATGCGTGCAAAACCTCGGGAATTGCTTTTCTATGGTATGGCATACCGTCTTGCTTGTCATTGATGTCACAGATTAATTTATGCCTCGAAGAGAGATTTCTCGATCTCGATCCACTAAGTTAGTGTACGTGCGTTGAATTCGTAGAAAGGAGGTGACCTCCCGCTAATGGCAATTAATCAGGCATTTCGCTGTGTTTCAGAGAGTAGCTTCAGAATCTTTGCCTATTTCACTAGGGTTTCTTAAAAGCCTTTGTTATATAAAGATTGTTGATCAGTGACACTCTCTCAGTGGTGGCAAAACGGAAACAGATCCAGTCGAAGCTTCATTTTTTCTGTCCAAACTAAGAAATTAGCCTGTTTTTTATGAAACCTTCACCTGCGAGACATTTCTATGCTATAGTGGAGATTTTTAGAGATAAAAGGAGGCGTAAATGTGGGAACTATGCTCTGCTGGCCAATATTGGTGAATTTTCTCCTCCCCATGCTGGTAGTTGTAACTGAAGGTTACGATCATTTTTCAGTTGCATCCAGATGATGTCTTTGATGCGGTTTCAACAGATACTTTTGTTTTTATTTACTTAGTACCCACTACAAAAAACAGCTCTAGGCCAATTACATTGAGCAAGTAACAAGAGTGTATAAACTTCTCGCGTTATACTCCGTGTCAGGTACTCCATCTCCGCCGTCGTTTTGATGTGCACATCCCTCATCAAGTATAATGAGGAGGAGATCACCAGAAGCCCTGTAGACAATGGGAGAGAGAGAGATTCGTGCCCCGAACGCCAGTGGGGATGGAGCACCTGACACGAAATGTAGCCCGAGAGTAATTTTCGTTCAAAATTCACCGGGAAAGTAGTTGTCCCTGCGTAAAATGCAACAGTATTCAAAGGCAAAAACAGTGTGGTGTGTGACAAAGGACATCAACAATTAAAAATTAGCATTTAGCGATGAACAAATAAAACCCAAACAGACTGAGAGAGCCAAAGACAAAAGCAGAATTGGGAGACACGAGTGCCATAGATACAGATTGTATGGAAACAATCTAATTCTGGGACGAATTTCAGCTTAGAATTATGTGTGGATAGGATGCTGAAGATAGGAGACCGTAAGGAGACGGAAAGTCGTGTGCTGTTGTGGCAAAACAGTTCATTTAATCACGTGGTTCTTGAAGGAACGCGTATACAGGAAAGATGAAGAAGCTCAGAGAACCTTTTGTTTCCATTTTGTATTTTCTTGAAATTCTTGCTATTGAAAAGGAGGCCATTCAGGAAGACACTGGAGACAGGGAGACTATGAATGCCCTGGGATGTTATTAACTTATCGAATTGGTAGTGACGGAACTGTTAGTGGCCTGATTATTGAGGGAAAGAAATTCTTTGATCTTTAAAGGAGTAGGAGAGTTTATGATGTGTCTATGACTCAAATTTGGAAGTAATGTTCTTGGACCGGTTAAACACAGCCACTAAAAATACTACGAAGAGAATGTAGAATAGCTACCCCTTTGTTACGAAAAATTAGTGATTAATGTTCTGTTTGCATATTTGCCCATTCCTGACGATGTTTAAACTCGAACACGCGGCTGTCAGTAACGTTTGACTGAGCCATTTCTTAACCAACTTCATTCATTTTTAGTTTTGGAGTTCTCACCAAAGCTTTTATTCTGAAGACTTTGTTATAAACCATTTTGTTACAGAACGATTCATGGCTAACTTTTTGAAACCAAGTCATTCTAATTAAAGTTCGTAGCTATCGTTTTATTCAGTATAAAGGTTGATACCCATTCAAAAAAGACTGGTTAAATAGCCGCTAGTGGAAAATATTTGTGGTATAGATATTATTTATACATGTATTGTGTCGGTTATTTCACTGTTAAAGGTCTAATAACTGAAGACCGTACCGTCTGAGGAATGCACGAAGTGTTATTATCTGGTCTAAAATGCAACTTTTTCAACATGGTGGTGCCTTGCAAATTTATCTGGGTCAAAAATGTAAATTCTGGGATTTGTCTCCATGTATGTGATTCTGTGCAAACAAATGACATCAGAGCCAATTAGATCGGTTCAGCCGTTTTGTATCATTTGTATCACCTCCGCGGACATTGGCTTTAATTGAAGAAAATACTTCATTTTGCTTGAGTTAGTGCTGGTTCATTAATTTTTTTATAGAAGTTCATTTGTATGTCTAAACATTTTTCGATTGTCAGTTTAACCTGAGAGAGGTAGGCTCTAGCCGCATTTTAAATATCCATTTTCGGTAGCTCTTTAATAAACTAGGCTTTCGAAATTATTTCGAAGACCATATTTTAAATTAATAGCTGGTAGATATTTAAGAGGCCTAGGATTTGATGCGCTACTCTAAAGTCACATATCTTGGAAAGAATTTACTGTTCGCTGATCATTTTTTATGTTAAGTGCTTCTGGACCCTTGCTTAAAAAGACTCATACATTTGGTAGTGTATGTTAGATCCCGGACGAAAGTAGAAAAACTGATCTTAATTGACGAAATTTCCAAACAGTTATCATTGGAACTTATAATGTACTTCATGGAAATCCATAAGTCTTTGACTGATTTACTTGTGAATATTTCACTTGGTAAAGGATGAATTATCCCCGCCGAGGATATAATCTTACTCACATCTAAATGGTAAATTTAATGTCTCGCCATTTTATCAGTTATTATTAATTCATTCTATTGGCTACCGCTAAATTATTGTTTTGAGGCGTATTGGAATGTGGATCAAATTCACATTTATCGATTAACGCCTAAGATTGCTGAACACTTGCTCCATCAGCCGAAATAGTGACGTCAACGAGGCGGTTGGTCTTCTGTAAACATCGAATTCGCTTCTGCTGAAAGCATCTCCCTTTGCTATTACTCTTCTCCGAAGTGAACGTACACAGACCGTTTCCTGTGGATGAGGAGTGAGTGTAACCATAATGCCCCTGTGACGTTTCTTTCCTTCGAGCATTTTCATCGAATTTTTTAAGCGGAAGGATATTGTGAGATGATTTTATGTGTTGAAGTAGTTATAGTGTGTATAGGATAGCATTCATTGCTGGTATATCTGTATGTTAAATAATGTAGAATTTGAGATGACTGTAGGAATGACTGAATGGTCAAAAAGACTTGTTTCAAGAGCAGGAATGACAATAAATAGAATGTAATATGGTTCAGAGGTTCATAGTCCTCTTGGAATTGTGGCCATTTGATCATACCATTACTGATTAAACTGTTTTTTGCCAGTATGATTCTTTTTTCGTGTTTTTCATCTCACATACGTAAAAAATTGTTTTAAATAATCATTTTAATGTTTTGATTACCGTCAGCCAATTAGCGTTCCAATTGACTAGAGACTATTGTTTCAGAACTTAAGTCCATGTAACTGTATTTGTGAAAGAAATTTATGTAAGAAGATAAGATTCGGTCTTTCGAGAGAGATCTTTCGATCAGTCGAGTTCCTGAAATTGCCTGACTCTGTCAGGTACAAAAATCAAGTAAATCCATTCCGCACTTTGCCTTCCTCTGTAAACCTCCAGCCGTGGCCTTTCTATTTTATAGTCTCCTGTTGCCAATACGAAAAAGCCAGAGGCCCATTGGGGGCAATGGTGCCTGAGAAATGGTAAAGGCGAAGAGAACGCCGATGAGAAGCGGTAACAGGGAATACTCTCCGGAAACAGGGTTTTCACTCGAAAATTTATTATTTAATTTATTATCACTTTATCAGTTAATTTATTAGCTTGGTTTTGGTTGAGCCATCATTGTTCGTTGTTGGATGACATTGAATTTCCAAACAACCTTTTTGCTAAGTATTGCGTGCTTGAGACTTGAAACTATTTGAGAAGTATCCTTAAGTTCGGAAATTGCCGCAATATATTTCGGTGAATGGAATCGGATGTTGCTCTTCCTTAGATTTTTTTGTAAGAAACAATGTGTGTTAAAAGAATTCAGGCTTTCCCGGTGAATAGAATGCAGAAAGGCTTCTCGGGATTCCTGCAACAATGTGTGTGCATTTAATGTGACGTGGGTGGATGCTGGGTATACCAGGATGGCATGAATGCATGTGCAACTAATATTCTAACCTGAGAGACCATCACTTACATCCTACATCGTTTTATTTCGTGGCACAGGTCATGACGCTGAATCCCATGTGCGAGCACGTGGAGACGGCTCAGGGCGTCCCGCTGACGGTGACTGGAGTGGCGCAGTGTAAGATCATGAAGGCGGAGGAACTGCTGCAGACGGCGTCGGAGCAGTTCCTCGGAAAGACCACGAAGGAGATCAAGATGACCGTGCTGCAGACCCTTGAGGGGCACCTGAGAGCCATCCTCGGTGAGTACGAGGGCCTCTCTCTCTGAGCGAGTGAGCGAGCGACTTTTACTGCTCACCCCAGTTCCTCTTCTGCGAACTTTACTTGAATGTGAAATGACAAATTGACCAGCGCATCGAACGCGAGATCGGATGGAGAAATGGGGATAATTTGACAATTTTGCGTCGTTGCGAAGCATTTTGAAAAAACACCTCCCCGTTTCATTGCAATAGAATAGAATTTATTTCAAAAACCTTGTCCTTCGGACTCTAGGTTCAACAAAATTACATTTTTAGAAATAAACACACTCTCCCAGTTACTTTTGCATAAATTACAGAAAAACAATGACAAAAATTTAAGAACATTAACATTGTGGATAATCTACCGAATGAAAAAAACAACAGAATGGCAAAAAAGAAAGAAAGCAAACAAAAAATAACAGTTTCACTCTCTCAGGTTCAACATTACATAGAAACAAATAAATAATAATATTGGGCAATATATATACATATATATATAACCAGTGGGCATGTATGCCGATACACTTTGCAACTCGCTTGAGGTGGACGGTTGGCCGGGGCACCAAAAATGACAACCCTCGTCACCTACCTCCATCGCACCAACCCTCCACCCCAGTAAGCATTACTTTACTGATGGATTATTTAATTCGAAAATTTTGTCGGTATTTTATTGTAGACTTTATAATATTATTTTCAACAATTCTTATTACTACGTAAAAGGGACAAGTACAAGCCTTTCTTCCACACAATGCGCTCGATGTTACGTAATGCAGCAGTCGAAAATCTAAGCGGAGTTAAAAAAAAAGCTATTGTTTCGAAACTTAATTCCATGTAACAGCATTTGTGAAAGAAACTGATTTAAGATGATAAGATTCGAGTCGCTCAATATTAAAAAAGCGAATGCACCTTGCCGCCATTGTATTCGAGTCCTCGTGGTTCTTCGCATTTTTCCACGGTAGCTATGTCACTACGGTCAGCTTTTAGGGCAGCGAAAAGAGAATTGACCGAACAATGGATTGTTCGGTCAATTAAAACCTCCAGTGCTGTTCATTTTTCAGCTCTGATGAGAATTTTGTCTTCGTGGTCCTCCTCTATAAAGCGTGCGACTCGACTGATAACGTTTGAAAATTGATTTGAGATAAAGACGTTAACATAGTCAGGTGAAAGGCTTTTTCCTGCTCTGCTCTCTTTTCGATCAATATATTTTGTTCTTTTTCCGATGAAACATCTGGGCTCTCATTCTCATCTGTATTTATATTTATGTTGGGCTGAAAATGAATCTGACATTTGGCTAACTATGGGTGCTAGATCAGCATTTCTTCCCGGTGGGTTGCTACATTTTTTTGTGCAAGGGAATGTTAATTGCCATGTATAACTTAATATTACCATTAGCAGCAACACTCGCGCCGTGTTTTTCTTAATCGCCTGTGATGTTGGCGTATTATAAGTCCAAAATTGCCTGTCACATACTTAACTTAATTTGTAGATCCCAATGTAAAATATGATGCTTCCTAATTTGTCTCAACGTCATCAATTATGATTGCAAAGGATGGGGCAAGAACTCTCCTTAAATGATTGCACATTTGTTTAATACACTTTTACGTTTTACAGTTTCGAAAATCGCTATCTTTTAATGATAGTGTTAGTAATAATGACTTAGGTATTATTTAAGAGGGTACCTCTTACTTAGACTTTAAGTCCAGTTAGGCCTTGTAGTAACTCTTGGTTTAATCGTCACCAAGTTACTTATCAAAGAGATATGTTGAATGGCCAGTGCTCATGGATTAAGCATACCATCGGTTGGGGAAGGCCTGCTCTTTTTTGATTTGCTGGTTTGAATCCTTTGACATGTTTTTTTTCAGTTCAGTCGCGTGACCAAGGATTATTTTTGAAAGTGATTTGCTTGTTGTTAGTGGACAGGCGCCTGTTTATTTCTTTTTTAACGCTCTTGATTTCATTTTTGTTACCGTTGCTGACGTCTGCGAACTTTTACCTCGTATATCAGTTGTCTACAGAATTAGAAGCCTCAAAACTGTTTATTTCTGTGGAATATTTTAAGATTCCACGGAAACGTTATGTAAAAAAATTCTACCGCGGCTGCTGAAAAGCTTCATATTTATCTTAAAATTTCCTAGTGCTTTACCTTAAGCTTTTCGTCGGAATTATTGTGTTTAAAGTGAGAATCGCCTGTTCTCTGGTATGTCTGATTCATTTCTCATGTTGACACTTTAATTGCCATGATCTCACAATAAAAGTTTTTGTTCACTTTCCACAGAATTATGTCACTTTAATTGATTAATTAAAAAAACTAAAGCATAGGAAGTCTATGTAGTGAAAGAAATTATTATATATATATATATATAGTATTTATCGTAACATGAGAGAACTACTTAAGATGCCGGGTGACGTAATGTGCATAAAAATTGCGTGAATTTCGTCTTTTATGCCATGGTTGATTAATCTCCAGGTCTATCATGCCTAATGCACGGAAGTCTAGGTACTTCCGATCTCTTCTCCATGAAAATCGTTGGCTCTCATATGGTTCACGTCCATCTGCTCTTGGCTAATCGCTTTAGGTCTCGATTAAAATTTACGATCCCATGAGTGTCTTTGGTGTGAGGGTTGTGGCCGATCGAACGAGAAAATGCTCTTCTGTGTGTGGGTGGAACGAAGGCATCTGTTTGTCTTCGCCGTTGCTTGTTTCCTCCCCACCCTCCCCCACCCTCAGCCCGTATGTCGGCCGGCATGTGGTTTCCATCGTTCGCTCCAGAGCCCATCTTTCTTTCTCGCAGGTGAGGTTTTCCAGCTCGCTCTGTTGGTCAACGCAGAAACTAAGAGGAGACAGTTTGATCAGTTCGTTCGCCCTATATGCTCACAGATGTCACGCTCACTTCTCCGCGAGAATTAGAATTTTCCTTCGCGCCTCGACATATTTCCTCGCATTGTGTTGGAATATCCTCTTGATCATCCGGCCAAAAGCTCTGATAAATTATGGACGTTTTGAGTATTGCATTATATTCTCCAATGTTACTTCTAAGATAAAGAAAATGAGTTATTTCAAAGTCCCTTTTAAAAATAAGTGTCATCTGATATAGACCCATCGCCATATTGTTTTCGCGATAACAATCTGCTAGTGATAAACTTTTAAAATCGGGAAAAGTTATCAAATGACTGTCCGTCTTGGAATGATGCAGGCTATAATAAACACCAGAACTTAAGAATTAAGTCATGTCTCTTTGATTAGCATATGAATATTTCAAGATTTATAATAGTTTTTAGAGTGATGACAGCTCTTTATATGATTTAACGGCAGAGCAGAACATCAAACTACAGCGTCTCCTAAATTTGAGCGTTTGATATATTTTTAATTTTCGTAAAGATGAGCACCTCGCCCCCTATTATAAAAAAACTTGTTTGGTTGAATACCAGCTCACGTCGCCAATACCTACTTGATATATTTCTTTTTTCTATCTTTGCCAGCAACGTACCGGTATACCTAATTGATATGTTTTGAAAAGAACCACCAATCATATAATGGATACTAGAACGGAACCTAGGTAACCTTTTACTTCGACCCTCCGAACCACTACCTTTCATAAGTCGTTTATCGTGGCCGCCTCACAACTTTGGAATTCTATTCCAATTGATGTGAGGAAATCTCGTTCGTTGGCATTTTTAAAATCTAAATTGTACGAAATTTTAATGAATGAATTTTTTCCAAAATAGTTTAGCCTGGTCAGTATTTAATTCGCATCGCCATTTTTTTTATTAGACAAAAAAAATTTTTTCCTCATGGTCTGTTTATGTTTTTTATCTTGTATCTATATATATCTTGTATTTTTACCTATCTCTGAGTTCAGCTGTATGACATGCACAGTTATTGTTTTTGAATGAGAGTAGCTGTTTTTGTCTTTTTCTTTATACATTGTATTTTATTAAGCTCTATTTATTTTTTGATTTGAACTAAATAATATGTTAATTTGTTTATTACCTCGCTGGTATTTTATTTAATTGTATTGTTGCTCTAAGGGATCTGTCCCAGAGTATAATAAATGTTAATTCTATTCTACTCTATATAGTAATAGCCCTTTGACGTATTTGCGCAGCAAATTTATACGGAATTTTCTCCTCTCATTGGTGAAGTAATTCGTCGCTAAGTGGATCATAATTCGTCGATCAGCCATGCATATTAAAATAATCCATGAATAGGAAGTAATGATCGATTTTTTCGTTACTTCTGGAGTTGTTTTTTTTCTGTCATTCATCCCGTTCAGGAATTGATTTGAGAAATCTTCTTGTTTATTTATTCGGGTACTTCAGAAGTTTTTTCTTGAAACCCTTTGAATTTATTTCTTACGAGATGGTGTTCGCAGAGGCCTTTCGCGGTAATAGAGAGGACATATAGTCCTGTAATTGGACTTCTCAATTTACGAACTGTGTTGCGTGCGTGTGATTACTTTAATAGGAATCGATGCTGTAATTTGACGTTTAACGTCTAATTACTCAGAGCAGTGTGATTTATATTGTATGCAAATGATGCTGTGTCGTTTTCACAGAGCCCATAGGAATAACAGGATACAATTTGCGAAGCAACTAAGAGAATTATTTTGAGGGTGAAATGCGTCAATGACCATAGAACTTGTGTTTAATTCGGAAAGTGGTGACAATGATTGTATAATGAGGGCAAATGGTGGAATGATCGATGAAGTGAATATTTTGTATCTTGGCCGAGAGGTTTGCGAATGACAGAAGGATTGATGCGGAGATGAGAAGGCGTCCGAATTCCGAAAGGGAACTCATCGATAGTATTTGGAGCATGTCGAAGATTGGATGTTTGTCCAGAGAAGCGAAAAATATAACATACAGAAGTATTCTCCTCCCGTCGTTATTATGTGGCAGCGCAACCTGAGTATGTCGTGATAAGCGTTAGAGTATGCAAAATGCAGTGTGAATGGGGGTACCAGGGTGGTCCAAAAATAGGCAATGTTTTCAAATTTTTCAAGCCGCCCCCCAATTCGATGACAAATGACTAGAAAACTATTTTTGTAAAATATCAGCTCAATACGAATTTTTTTTCCTCTTCCTCGTAGGCACGCGTTATGGGTTGGGAATCGGTGGTATATTTACTGAGATAGTTTGTCATGTTTACTCGACTGACAAAAACATTGTCCGTTATGGATGCATACTTTTTTGTTTTTTTGGCATTTACAAGGTCTAGTTCTTCCTTTTCACACTCGTTTTGTATAGACTTTGTATTATAAGTAGTAGCATAGTGAGAGGGAGGGACGCTCGGCAAAAGTCATGGATGAATGCGGTCGAATAGTCGCTGAAGAGGAGGAATATTACGATTCATAAGAATAGGAGTGCGTGTTTGAATCAACTCATGAATTCAAGAGAGGCAGAAGCGTCTGCAACGATGATGAATTATGGAGGAAAGAATAATAGGAAGCCAGTTTTCTTGGCCTTGGGTAGTTTGAGCGAAATATTATTTTACGTATAAATCAATTAATTTGGTCTCAATTTAAAGAAAAATATATCACCCTTCTATTGACACCAAACATTCAACCCCTTACCACATGACTTTCCGAGATATTTGCCGGAGAATACCAGTCCTTTTAAATGGGAAATGGGACGTGTATGTACTCCAGAGAGACCTTATATTAAAAATGAGGCAATCCCTACACTTAGATCTTATGAAAAAATCAACGGTGTGTAGTTTGTGTTTTCTCAACTATTTTTGAAAATAAATCATATTGACACCGTAGTAAATTCTTAGGGATCACAATTAACCTTCTGTTTTGATGGAGTTTCAAACGTACCGCGTGAAAAAATGAGTGAAATTAAAGAATTATTTAGATATTTTCATTTGATTTGATTTGATTCATTTGATTTTCATTTGATTACTTACAATTTCTGTCATGTAAATCTATATTATTGCACCGTTGATAATGCAATATTTAATTCGTGTGTCTCACAGCTGGTGAAATTAAAACGTATATATCTAATATGGTCTCTAGTATGATTATGGAACTATGTCGCTCGCACTACCTTAACACCAATAACTTTTGCCTTACTTACCCCTTTTTTTTTTGTTTTTTGTCCTTTGTGCCTTTGTTTTTTGACTTTGCTTACCCCGAAAGGGAATGTCGTAATGTGGATGCGTGCATGTGATTACTTACTCTTGTTGGAATAAGTGCTCGCTCAGTCGGGTGAGACCCTCCCTGGCTTTATCGCTAGAGGGCAGATTTCCATGTTTTTTGTACACTGAGGGGGTGAGGGGAGAGATCCGAGGAATGAGTTTCGATCGGAGTACCCGCGGCGTGTGACGGCAGAGGGCATCTAGTCTAGGTCTAAGTCGAGAATACTTAAGACTATTGAATGAAGATCTTTGGCAAGCACCTAGGGAGTTGGAAAGAGTGATCTTTATAAATCTCTGACTCACCCCGACGATAATTCTCGTGTCATCATAGTTATTCTCCTCCGAGAGATAATCTTCTATCAATCCCGATTTAATGTGCCCCTATCTCTCTCCGATGCGACGCGCGTTGAAAAATATGCGTCATCTTATTCGATCAAAGTGCAGCGATTCCGAACTCCGATTGAAATAGAAACTTTTTTATCCTTGCCTAAAGGAGTTAGGAGAGAGGCTAGGGATAGGTACATTTTTCTTACAGTAATGTCTGAAAATTCTATTTCATGTGATATTTCACCAAAAATTTCCAAGGGATATCGTCAAGGATGAAGTTCAATGACATCTTTTTAATGAAATGTTTACATACGCGGAAAAAACAACTCATATCAACTTCGTGGAAATCTTGTCTAGAGAATACCGTTTTATCATTCCCCTACGATAATTTTTGTCCAAGTCAATCAGATCGTTTTGGTCCACCTGGAATTAATATTTTCAACGGGAGAATGACATTTGATGTCAGATATATTAATGTCTTTCTTTGGTTGTGAGTTTCTTTTTTCTTATAGCTTAGTGGTTTGTATTCCTGCGAAATTTGAAAGAAAAAATTGTAGGATATTCTCAGTTAGAGTGCAAAATAGTTCTTAATCTAAATGGGAGTGAGAATACAAAATTTCGCCGCGAAACTGATTTGAAATCCCTTTTGTAGAGAAGTCTTATTTTTAATTTCTCTTAGCACTGTGCTCCTTGTTTTTACAACGATTACGGTTTTCAGGACCAACTCAAATGTTATTGGGGCATCAACAGTGAAGCACTCTTAACGAAATCATTTGAAGAGATTGGTGCTTTTGCCCTCTTTTTAACGTCGCGAAGCGTGTGCTTGAGAACGGAGACCGTGTACGTGCGTTCATTGCGGTGCCTGGCAACGCCACTCATCCGCGAAGGTTGTTTCGCAAAGGCACTGGAAGTGATCTTTCACTTTTCTGTACGCTCGCGATCGTGATCGATTTACTATAGCAGTTGCAACGCTGATGTACCTCGTGACTTTGAATGTCACTTATACGTGTGGCAAATTAAATGACTTGGGTTAATTCACCTGCAATATATTTAATGGCCGAGTTTTTTTTATTTTGTAATAATCCAAATCCATTTTTACAATTAGAGGCCCTTGAAATGTGTATGACGCATTAAGTGCACCGCATCGCAACTACGGAAGGTACTCGATCGGGAATGGGACGACCATTTCTGTATTTAAACTACTTCTCGGGTGATCTTAATAGCGGATGATTCTTTCAGCCTTTAAAGGGCATTATATTGTGAAATGAGAACCTTGTTAGTTTAAAGTTTTGCCACACATGAGTGACTCAGCGGTGCGGAGACTGAGGGTCGATGAAAATCGAATTGCACAGTGAACTTGGATCTGGAACTTGGAATCTGTGCAGCTGCGCCGAAATGTTTCCAGTGCGAAATTCCCGGATAGTCTCATTTCTCGCATTTTTTTGTTACTTTTCTTGGGTATGGCCGTTGCCTTTGATGGCCTAGCGTTGACACTGTTGCTTCGGTGTGCTTGGAAAAAGACTAGTTAATGCGACTAAGCTATGAATATGTCTGGAAATTTTCCAGCGATGAAGAGTTGCGTTTATTATATGCTTAATATAAACGGATATGTGACAAGCAATTGTTTTTGATTGCCAATGCAATTGCAAATATCCATATTTAATTAATACAATTTTGTACTTTTCCTCAGAATTTTATTTTGGATGGTATGACGCATATCACCGACTTGCAGACTCATCGGGTACCACCATCAGGTTACCAGATGATGCCGCAAGTCGGTGAAACGCGTCGTACCATCCAAAATAAAATCCTGTGGAAAGGTACAACATTTTATTCTATAAATACGGATACTATTGACTTCCACGAAGTGAAGCCTGAATCTGTAGAGTGCAATTGTAAATATTTACTGATGGACAGTGAAATATTGCCTTTGACTGGAGTTTTATGCCTTAGATAAAAAGTATTACTTCTCAGTATTGCATAATATCCGTGGAAGGTCCCTCCATCACCTTTCGCGTCCAAATCACCCGCCATCCTCCCCTCCCCCGCCGCACTTGGGTTCCTATGTGAACAATCCATATTGACATTTGAAAGTACCTGATGATGACGGTGTTGCCTTGAAGTGCGTTGTTCTATGCATAAATCCTGGCGGGAAAATACTATTTGTCTTTACTAAATATGTGAAAATATCAAATGCAACGAGCCTGATTAAATTACTGATTTGAAAGAGGCGTCAACTCTCTAGTGCCGTGTTGAGTGTACTTCAAACTCCTGGATTCACAAATAATGATATGTATGACTTAACAGAAATTAAGAGTGAACGAACGTTCTTTTGTTTAAATTTATCACCACTTTTTATGTACATAAAAGTTTGCTAGGAAATATTTCAACGTTTCAAAAACATCATGGTGTATCATTATTTACATCTGTATTATGTGTTCTTTAAAACAAATTATTTCTTTTTTTAAACGTATTCTACCGGTAAAGGTAGGCTTTGTTGAATATCAGAGAATCTCCTCCCGGTTTTATACACATTCAGGGGCCAATCTCCCTCTAGTATACCATTTTTCGCCTCTGCATAAGATCTACCCTTCTTCATTCCGTCCATGAAACCTATTCTCTTTCTTCCCATTCCCCGCTTGCCCAACATCCTTCCCTCTATCACACTCTTCAGCAGCCCATCACCCTTCATTACGTCCTTCAGCCATCTACCCTGCCTATCCCGAATTTCATTCAGAAGTTCCTATCCTCGCCCACCATCTCAAGCACTTCCTCGTTAGTCTTCCTTTCCGTCCACCTCACCTTCTCCATCCTTCTCCACACCCACATCTCAAATGCCTCAGCCTATTCTCGTTCTCCTTTCTGAGGGACCACTTTTCTACCCCACATAACGCTACGCTCCATATCAAGCTCTTCACCAGCCTCCTCATCACATCCTTACCCAATGTCCCCGTCATCAGCTTCTTTCTTTATTATTATTTCTTATTATTATAGTAGCATTCCCCTCCGAGTCCTCGGCAAGCATCCATGCTCGTTTCAGCCGGAGCCGAAAGCTCTATCTCGAACATGGAGCGTGAGAGGTGTTCGAGGAGAACGATATCAGGCGTGGTCGCCTCCAACACCTCTCACCTGGTGATGGAAAAGGAGTAATTCCACCAGATGGTGCATTTATCGTTCTCCACGACGGACTCAATATCTCCATGGGCATAGGGCAGCACTGGAGTATGTCTTTATCATCTGAAAATAAAGATTTTTTATTGCACCTATTTTTGAAAGAGAACTCGTTTTGCGCAATTAAAATAAAAATACATGTTTACTCATGGAACCGATTTTATCATGAGCCTTATTTTCATGCTCTATTGCTATTTCTGTGCACACTTCCTAATCTTTGGGCCAAATTAAAGACCTGTGAAAAAATAATTTCTCTCTGTAATAATCGACAATCGACCTTTGTACGACGGAGTTTTTATTGTTGTAGTTTTTAACTTCAATACTTATCGGTATACTGTTCAATATTAAAAACCTACTTTGTCTCAACACTGTGCATAATTTTGCCGTGAAACTGAAGCTGTAATCTTCCTCTTTAAATGTCTTAGAGCAAATAAAGATGTCCTCATTTTGTTGAAGTGAGCTCCTTATTTTGTCCCGATTTATAGTGGAGGTCTTAGTCCAATAACCCTTCGGAATGTTTTCTATTTATTTCTTCAGATTTACTTCTGCAAGGCTTGATTGTTTACTTTTCATGTATTTATGACCGCCAAACCGTACGTGAAGAATTTGGTTACGCATATGTTGCCACTTTTGAAAGAATGGAAAGAAAGAAAAAACATTTATTGTTCAGGAATAAATCCATAAAAACAAAAAATAATAGCGATGCAGTTTTCAGGCTCATAATTATTTTTAAAAATTGATCATGTATATAGAATGATGTCTTCTCGTTACATGACACATGAAACGTATTTATAGTAAAATGACCAATAGAATTATACATCATACCAGTTAAAATACAGCACAAAAACTTATGTGTTCAATTCTTTACAAATAAAAAAATTCTACAATGACAAAGAAACCATTATAACATTAAAACAAATTTGACAGAAAAGAAAGTAAATTATGCTATACCCGAGAAAGTAATAAATCATGGAATTTCGTTTTAAATGTTTTAACAGTTGTACAGTTTTTAATTTGAGTGGGCATGTTGTTCCATACGTGGCAAGCTGTCACAATCACAAGAAATGACTTACTGTAAACAGTAGTGCGATGACCTGGGAAATACATTAGATTGGGATCAGACCTAGTGGACATAGTAGAAATTGAGGGACAACTGAGGAACAAATCGTACAGGTACTTAGGAGATTTATTTTGAAATAGAACAAACGAAAGGGATCTGAGAAAGTACTCTCTACGGAATTTGGCATTGAGCCACCTTAGTTGTTTATAATACGGCCTAATGTGGACGTCTCTGCGAAGGTCAAAAATGAACCTAAGGCAAGAGTTTAAGGTAGTTTTAGCGAAATATCGTTTTACTTATAAATCAATGAATTTGGTCTCATTTTAAAGAAAAATGTCTCGCCTATCCAAAGACAACAAAAATTCTACCCCTTACCACATTACTTTCGGAGATATTTGCCAAAAATACCAGCCCTCTTACATGGGAAATGATAGATATGTGTATGCACTCCAGAGAGACATTATTTACAAAGTGAGGAATTGCTAACACTTAGAGTCACAATGAAACTAACAGCGTCTAGTTTGTATGTTTTCTCAACTATTTTTGAAAATTAATCATATTGTCACCGCAGTAGGCTCTTGGGTATCACAAAAAACTTTCTGTTTTGAAGGAGTTTCAAACGCACCGCGCGCATAAAATGTAGCAAATTGAGACTTATTTAGATATTTTCATTTGATTACTTACTATATCTGTCATGTAAAACTATATTATTGCACCATTAAAAATGCAATATATAATTGATGTGTCCTACAGCTGGTGAAATTTAAACGTGTAATTCGAATATGGTCTCTATTATGACTAGGGAACTATCTCGCTCGGACTAACTTAATTGTTTACTTTCCATGTATCGATGGTAGCCAAACCGTACGTGAACAATATGGTTTCGCAAACGTTTCCACTTTTAATCTTGTCGTCTCCCCTTTCGGGAACCCCGGGGGCAGGAAAGGAATTCGTTCGATTAAATTTCCCTTCTCTCGCCCTTCGGACTCGTTGCATTCCAGCAGATGGCGGCAGAATCCTTATCGCTCCTGAGGTGACATTGCGCAGATGCGCTCTCAATTGTCCTCCCTCCTACTTCTCCCCGTGCGTCACGTGTCCGCTCGCCGCAATCGCTTCCCTCCCGAGGTGTTGACGGTCGCAAGTCGATTATGGACCGAGAGATTGCTCTCTGCCTCTCCGGACCCAAATCGAATCCCGGATGAATGGAATGAGCGCTGTAGACAGACTGAAGGGAAGCGTGTGATGGAGGAGTTCCCCCATCCAGATAATCGCAAATTGGTATTGAATCTCACGAACGTAATTCTACGTATATACTTCGACTCGTAGTCGCTGGTTCAAATCCAGGACGTGCCTCTTGGAATACGTCCAGATAAGCCTCAGCTCTTCTAAATTATATGGAAAACCTCTGGAGAAGGAAGGTAATAAACTGATCCTTCTGACAACTAAATGGGCGTATTTCTCATGCCAATAGATATCTAGTAATGGACATATATGAAAGGTGTGTGCTTCGTTGGTTTGGCCATGTTGAGAGAATGGATGAGAGTCCAATATCGAAACAGACATATGAGAGTGAAATGACTGGTGCGAGAGGTAGAGGTAGGCCGAGAAAGTTGTGGTTGAATGTGGTTGAGGAAATTCTTAGGAGGAGGAATATTAGGAGTCTTAAAAACAGGAGGGCGTGTATGAAGCAGTGTATGGGGGTAAATGAAGCAAAAGAGGTTTGCAAGGATAGGTCAGTATGGAGGAAATTATTGAAGCAGAGTTAGGTGTCCAAATATGTATTTATGAGTGAAACTCTGTGACTGTGCCTACCCCGGAAGGAAACGGCGTGATTGGTATGTGTGTATAGATATCGGTCGTGGTGAATCATATTCCCGACCTGTCGAACCCATCTTTGGGAGTAAGACTATTCCCCTGCATCTTGGGTGACCGATATTTATGAATGCGGTATTTATATATCTGATGTGTGCACGCATTTTACTCTATACCCACGCATAGCATTGTACCGTAAGTTACCTCTTCTTGAGGTTTTTCTCTTTATGGTTTTGGAATATCCGAGTCTCGACAGTGTCGCTGCCACGCAATTTTCTAATCGGGCCGGTCTAAAGTTGAGATTTTCTGGGGGGTTGGAAGACAAGCAAAGAAGAGCTTAATGTGGTGGGTGAGGAAAGGAAGCTTTTGGATGACATCTGGGGGTAGATGGCTGGAAAGAGATGATGAGGGGCGATGGGTTGCTCAAGGGCTCCATAAAGGGAAGGATGATTAAAAAAGCGGGAAATGGGAGGAAAGAGAACGTTTTATGGAGAGGATTAAGAAGGATTGGACGAACGCAGAGATAAACCAGGGAATATTGGTAGACGTGAGACTAAAAATGTAAAACTCTAGAGGATTTGTTTACCTATTTACTTCCATTTAAACTAATGATGAGTCTAATCCAAATGTCGAATATCGATTCCACCGATTCTCGGGATTAGAATCAGTGTCGAAAATCGATCGCCTAAAGTGGATTCCGATTCCATCGATTCCAGATAGATAAATATTCAAATCAAATTTCACTTATCACATCGTATTTTTCTCAGTAATTTTGGGTGTAAGCTTTCAATTCGTACTTTTTATCTACCTCAATAAGCTGAGGATATATTTGCCATTTGAATAAATATACTTTTTGAGCGACTTAATTGTCTTTGTTATTTTATTTCAGCCAATACTTGAATTTAAGTAATAGTCGTACGCTACTGGAATATCAATATCCCACTTGTTAATAGGAAAAAGAATCGATGGAATCGGAATCGAGAATTGGGAATCGATTTGAAGGAATCGAAATCGGAATGGAAAAAAGTGGAATCGACCCATCCCTAATATAAGCATACATTTACCGGTAGATCCCCTAAAAATTAATGATAAATGACCTCACATCCACGGATTATCCGAGTTATAGTCGTGGCGATTCATTAGTGAATTAGACTCCAGGAGTTCCAAGGGCGGTCTCCGTTTCTCTCATCTCCCCCTTTCATCCCTCCCTTCCCGCCGGAGACCCAATCACCTCCCGCTTCATCTTGATGTGCTCAGCCCACTTCTGTTCACGGGGCCGGACTTTTTCCTCCCCCCCCCCCCCACTCCTCCCTGTCTGCCCCTCTTGGTCGCCCTCGTAACAGGGGCAATCAAACGAGACTCGAGACCCGAGTCGGATGAAAAAAGGTGACATCCTGCGGCATCGCAATTCCGTTTGAAACATTCGCCTACCCCCTTATCCTTAAGCGCCTCCCCTTGTGGAGGATGCGACCCCGAGGACATTGCCTGCACGAGTTCGTCCTTCCCCGCAGCGTCCGTCGCCAAGGTGACGAGGCGAAGCCATCCCACAGCTCCCCCAGGAAATGTCCACCTCGTTATGCGGGCTTGAAATTCTTGTCAAGGAGCGGAGCTCGTGTTTTGAGGCTTGGGTCTTGTGCGCATCTCCTCTCCAGACTGTCAATGTCGTTGTCGGTACTTTTATGTCACTCCGGGACATCTCCAATCCTCCTCGAGGGCCATGAGGTTAAGAAACGGACGCTAATCTCTTGAATTTGTCTCGAAAGATCTTATCGATATTTTGTGCATTTTTCGCTCACTTTTCTGAGTACTTTGTGAAATTTGTGCTGAAAATTTTATTTACATCGAGGTACCTTCGAGGCTATTTTTCTCTGGTGGATGAAATTTCCGGCGATAGCGATGCGATTCTTATGATTGCTTTCGTGTTTTAAATTGTTTTTGAAGAACACTTGACCAGGAAAATGATGCTGGAAAACTTCACCGGCTGAATTAAAAACGAAGCTGAGTTTGGAATTGTTGGATTTGAAAATGCCGGTTACAATCTGAGTTTAATATTTTTCTTTGAGTGATGTTAGCATGGGTGGAATCGTAAGTTTTAGGGTATTCGAACGCGGTGACTTACATTGCGAGCAGTATTGTCTACTCATTTTACAATATCATAATATAAATACTCATTATAGGGAGGATTCTCATTTCTGCCAAGTGAACGATTTGTAAAAATCCTTGAATGAGGCCAAGCGTGGTGGAAACGTCGAATGCACACGTTGAGAAAGAATCGTCTTTGTTGCCTCCACAAAATTATATAGTTAACACGACACACGATTCTCTTTCCGTTTGGTCATTTCTTCGACAAATAGAAAGGGAAAAGAAAAAAAGGGGGCTCGGATTGGTGTGGTGGCTGGAGTACTGGCTAACCATACGGACGGCCAGGGTTCAAATCCCTGCAGAGGAGGATGTTTTTCAGAGGAAACCCGATCCCTACTTGAGTGTCTTGTGGAGGGCACTTCAAGTGCAGTACTCCGTCTGTCGGATGAGAAATTAAACCGTGGTCCCCTTGGCGCCTTTCGTTAAGAGCAGGCTAATGCCGACGCCGGGTCTCTATCCACCCTTCCTCCCTTACCTATCCCCTATGGCGCAAATGACCTTAGCCGTCTGCCGCCTCCCCAAGTATCCAATCCAATCCAATTGAAAAAAGCGATCATCAAAGTAAATGAAGAGTAAATGAAATAATGTTTATGCTAGGATATGAGTCCCATTAATCCGAAAGAAAATAAATCGAACATTTGATATATGACGATTTCTCAACAGATGGGCAATATTTCCTCTGCAATGAAACTAGGGATTTAGTAAGACATCAGTTGAATTGAGATTTGAATTTCACAAGTGATTACCCAGCGCCCTTTTCACTCGTCCTCGTAAATGCATGCGTGATTAGAGATCGCACATCTCAAACATCATCCTCCCCTTTCATATTTTTAATGTTTCGGATCTGATCATCCTCTGTTGCTGCTGCTTCGATGTCGTCACGGAATTCACCATCCCCTCTCACTCTAGCAAAAGTATCTGGCGCTGCGCAGTGGACGATTAAGGAACATGGACTACGAAACTTTTGAAATCCTGCGATAAGAGGGAGGAAGGTTGTTTGGTGGGTCGGAGGCGAAGGGTCAGAGAACCTTTCCAATCGCTGCAGACACGAACGCTTCGAGAAATGGGAAGAAGTCTCACCCCTATATGCCGACCCGTTTCGGCGATGGGTGATTTTAACCACTCTCCTTATGTATGTGTGCCTCGTTTTCCTTTTCGTGAAGTTTGCAGTTTGTTTCCTCTGCCTCTTTCTCTCTCTGTTTACGCCTCTTCTGTTTGTTTCTCTCCCTCTCTCCATGCCTCATTCAGACTACAATATTACGTACGATTTCAGCGACCCTCCATGCATTCACCCTGCTATCTTAGGCTCAGTATTACCCTCACTCCCCTCACCTAAGCATCGCGACGAACAAGTTAAAGAGTAAGCGAACGAAATAAGGAATGCCGTATTCCTGGCGTTTTAAGGCTTTCGATATGTTTCTCAAGCAACTGGCACCTTTCTATGCTCTCTGTGGTCATATAGTGGTACCATCTGCTTCTGTCTGATGAGTCACTTTTTATTATCGTTCTTCATCATTTCCGTTTCCGCTGGCTACACCAGCTCTTCACCACTGCAAAGTGACAGTGTTTGTCAGTGCTGTGGATTACAGCGTGCATTCACACTATGAATTCTGGCCACCATCTTACATTGGATAGTAAAGTGGTTGGATCCGTCCTTCCATTTCACCTTCTCCACTTCTACCTCCCCTCCATTCCGCGTAGGTCTGTGCCGGAACTTTTACGGAAGCTACAGAACAATTTAATTGCTTAGGTAGCACGCTAGAGGAAAACGGGCATAGTAGCAAAGCTTTACGGAAGTGAATAGCGCTAGCTAAGGAGGCGTTTAGCAATAGATGGGAGCTGAATACGGGGACATTGGATAAGGATTTGAAGAAGAGGTTGGTGAAGAGCTTGATATGGAGCGTAGCGTAGTATGGGGCAGAAACGTGGACCCTGGGAAAGGAGGACGAGAATAGGCTGCAGGCATTAGAGATGTGAATGTGTAGAAGGATGGAGAAGGTTTGGTGTACGGAAAGGAAGACTTACGAGGAGGTGCTTGAGATGGTGGGCGAGGAAAGGAAACTTTTGAATGAAATCCGGGAAAGGCAGGGTAGATGGCTGAAGGACGTAATGAAGGGTGATGGGCTGCCTAAGAGTGTGATAGAGGGAAGGATGTTGGGCAAGCGGGGAATGGGAAGAAAGAGAATAGGTTTCATGGACGGGATGAAGAAGAGTAGATCGTATGCAGAGGCGAAGAAAGATATAATAGAGGGAAATAGGCCCATGAATTTGTAGAAAACCGGGAGGAGATTCTCTTACATTCGACAAAACCTACCTTTACCGGTAAAATACATGAAAAAAATAAAAACACTCCCAATCGTTGCCCTTCTGTCCTTTGAGGTGAAAGCTCACTTGCGGTGAGGTACGCGCCATGTGACCGCCTTATACGTGCATGATAGAGATCCCAGCGCGTGACTAAGCACGTGTTCGCTCAATGATACCTACCCCCTTCGCCCGCCCCCTCCCTCCTCCCCAAATCCCCAGCCCCCTAGTTCAATGGTGAGGTTAGAACGCGGAGTTGGCCTCGGGCGACGACGAGGAAGGAAGAGTCGAACGACGCCTGCATTTCCGACGACCGTCGATGGATCGTGGCGGAAGAGGGCGTCGCTTTGCGCTCGCCGTGGAATCACGGTCACTATGGAGGCGCCGATTGTTGCGCGGCCCGCCATAGTGGGTCCTCCAAATGGACGACCTTCCCCAGGGACACAATCGAACGACTAAGCGCGTGCGGGAAATTGTCAAACATCCATCAGGACAAGTGAGGGGCACTAAAAGTCTCCTCGAATTCCCTTTCTGAAAGCTATGAAGAATTTGCTCTCCATTAAGGTAGTCCGAGCGAAATATAATTTTACTTAGAAATCAGTGAATTCGGTCTAATTTTAAAGAAACATATCTCACCTATCCAATGACACCAAACATTCTCCCTCTTACCACATTACTTACGGATATATTTTCCAAAAAATACCAGCTATTTTACATGGGAAACGGTACGTGCATGCACTCCAAAGAGACATTATTTACAAAATGAGGTATTTCTAACACTTAGATGTCGTAAAAAAACTAAGTGTGTAGTTTGTATGTTTTCTCACCTATATTTGATAATAAATCATATTGTCACCGCTGTAGGTTCTTGTGTATCGCAGAAAACCTTCCGTTTTGGAGTTTCAAACGCACCGCGCGAAAAAAATGAGTCAAGTTAAAGACTTATTTAGATATTTTCATTGAATCACTTACTATTTCTGTCATATTTAAGTATATTATTGCACCATTAACAATGCAATATTTAATTGATGTGCCCTACCGCTGGTGTAATTAGAACGTATAATTCGAATATGGTCTCTATCATGACTAGGGAACTATATCGCTCGGACTAACTTAAAGACTACGCGAGCACACGTATGATTCTTTTCCTATGCGCAGTGATCCAGATGTTCGCCATTAGTTGGCGAGCGAGCTCCCTGATACGTCAACGTCTTTCAATATCGATCGTATTCTTCCTTCACGGATGCGTCGAATCGAACGACCCCGCATGTACGTTCTCCACTAACTGACACATGGTGCTGGTGTACGCATTATCCAATACACTCGTGTCGCAATGGAAACTTTTTAGTGACAACTCCGCCCGCTTCAACAAAAATGATGTAACCAAACATTTCTTTGTCTTGTAGGTATAAAATATTGTTCACCATCGTTACATGTATTGTTTTCGTTAAAATTTAAAAAAATCTTAGAGTTTGACTTTATTCATGACTATTTGGTTATTTTGCCAATGTTTCAGACAGAGTCTATAAGCTTTTAACCAAGTAGTCCTGCGTGAATAATTTGGCAAATTTCGGTGAATAACTAAAATATCTTACTGCTTATTTTTTTTAAATGTGAGCATCTTTATCTGTTAATTGATAATTGAACCATAACGCAATTGATGGGCGAATAACATTTATATAAAACACTTAAAGTGCTGAATAGAAAATAAGCAATTTTGTATTCCATGTGCCACTTACGAGGGGTTTTGCAATAGTTGAAATTTGGAGCTTTTCAGTGAAAATCGAAGGCTGTCTTTTTTGACTATCGGACTGAAAAGCACATTTGGAATGTTTTTTTTACCTTGAAGAAGTGCCGATGTACAATTGTCCACAAAAAAATGGGGTGTACTGCTTCAATTATGACTTCTTAACCTTTCTACCCCCTTGAATGAAAAAATGAACTCCATAAAAAAAGACAAGGTCCTTTGTTTGAAGGGAAGAAATGCTTTAACGCAAATGATAACGATAACGCTCCGGAGATAAGAACTCCAAGAATCCTTTTTTTGTCATCTGGTGCGAGGATTGTGTTTCCTGGAAGTGATGGAGGAAAACAATTGACGGAGGCGTTTGTAGGTTAACATGGCTCTCTTAAATTATTTGATATCTCATGGTGTGAGGTGACGCCCCGCAGTCTGATCTTCATCTTGTGTGGGAGGACGAAATCACGTTGCTATCCACCTGCTGCCCGGGCGGTGGAATATTTTTATTTTTCTATCATAGCCACTATGCCTTCAATGAGATAGCTACTTCTACTACTGAGATAGGAACTTCAATTAAATACCCTTCAATGAGATAGCTACTTCTACTACTGAGATAGGAACTTCAATTAAATACCCTTCAATGAGATAGCTACTTCTACTACTGAGATAGGAACTTCAATTAAATACGGAGATTAGTAATTTGGTTGAATAAATTTCAGAGGTGTGTTAGGAATCAATAATTTTGTTTTTATTTCTGTACCATCTGTAGAATTACGTTTAGCACAATTCTTTAGATGCTTTCTATGTCGTCATTTTTCATTTACAGTTGGGAAGTAAACTCACTGTTTGCACCTCTTTTCGAAAAGCCGCATAACCTTTTTATCGTCCTCTTTCTTCGATGTCGTCTCACGTATCGTAAAGGTTTTCGTTTACTTCTCTCATTGACGGATTTTGAACACTGGAAGGACGGCAGGGGTCATTTGACTCATTTTCAGTATTCGAATTAATTTTTATCTTCGTAAATTATTTTAAAATTTTTTGAAACTTTTTTAATTTCTTCATTTTTACGTGAAATTTGATAAATTGACATTAAAAAAATCTCTAATATTTTTTAGTTACCTTTTACAATAGGTTATACCTAAAAGAACGGCTGCGGGTCATTTGACCCACAACTACTTTTCGCGCTATATCTTTATATTCCTCTTACCCTTAGGCTCTTATTTTTTATGAAGATCCTTTTACTCCAGTTGATATAGTTATAGTCCCATTATAGAGTAGTCCAGCGGGTATAGTGCTTGGTTGTGAACCAAAGGGTACCCAGTTCATTGCCGGGTGATGCCTTTGGACACCCATATCAAAACGTAAGCTGAGTGATCATTTTTGTCCCCGATCATTCGGGAAACCACAAGCGGCAACGGGAAAGTAAGTGGCATCATTTATTAGCGTGAATTTCACACGCTAATTGTCTCTTTCTATTGGTATTTTTCTTGTTTTGCAAATCTTTTTTTTTTAATCCTCGCCTCGAAATTCACATGTACTCCCATTGATTTGTGTCTCTATATCCAGCCATGCGTCATGCAGCCATGGTTTACAGGCCCTTGAGTACCGGCGCGAAATAGTATTGTCCATCGACCCCACATCCTGTATTACAGTCACAGTCATACACTTCAGAATCATCCACACCAAGGGAAATTGCTCGGGATGGAACGCAGTGGTTCGAGATTTCGACTGATTACACCCCACCCGGGATACTCTCAAGGCAAAATGTTCTGCATTTAGTATCAGACTTATAAAAGAAAGCCAGACACCGTGTGCCAAAAGGAAAGAGGTATCAATGTTGAGTGACTTTGGTGAGTGACACCCTTTTGGACAACATTATGAAATATATTGTGGAGCATGGAAAGCATAAAACTCCTGATTGGTGCTTGTCGAGAGAAGAACTTCTTATATTTATCGCATTCCTAAATGCAAGAGGCATTGTGGGACAGCGGCACATATCCATAAGAAGGTGCTGGGATAAAACCTGGGGCTAAAAATTATTCTCTAGTGCAATGTTGGGATTGATTCTTGAATACAGTGAAACATTTACGCTTCGATTCAAGGGCGACTCGTACACAAGCACTGAGGTTAGATAAATTTAGTTTGGCTTCGGAGCCATGGAACAGTTTTGTCACATATTCCCGAGCCTGCTCCAATTCAAGTGAAAGCGTAATGTTCTTTCATACAATATATGCGTAATAAACCGGACAAATTTTGAATCAAGTACTGGGTTTTGGCTGATGTGAAATCTAAATACTGTCTAAAAAGCCATTTCCGTATTGTTGGAAAGATGAAGAGAGGCCATCAAATCAAGTATTGGGTGAATATGTTGCAATGAGATTGACTGAGCCGTATATGAATTCAGGCATAAACGTTACCTGCAACAATTATTTTTCATCGATTCACCTGGCTGAAAACTGGAAAATAAGGAAAATTTCTCCTGTCGGAACTATAAGAAAAAACAGGGGTGACTTACCTCCTGTCCACATGAATAATTTAATTCATTCAACTAGAGTTTACAAAAACACCCTCGGCCATACTCTCACAATACTATTTTTTTTTACTAAGTACCATGCACTCAGAAGTCACGATTTCAAACACTTATAAATGAAAGCCAGACACCAACTCCTCTTTTACAACAAAAAAAGTGGGAGTAGATGTTATGGACAGCATGTGCCGAAAATATTCCACCCGATGAGCTACAAGAAGGTGGCCTGTCCATATATTTTACAATATACTGGATCTGGCCTAGATAAATAAATTGCTGGGAGCTCTACAGGGAAACTACAAATTGTAAACTGAGTCGCAAAAAATTCATCACAAAATTAATCGAAAAAGTGTTGGGAATCTCATTTCCGACGGAAACCTCACCTTTATTCTCAAATCAAACAAACAATACTTCATAAAAATACCACATCCACATTCTTTAGAGCAAAAAAGAGAATATGTGCCAAATATCTCCAAAATGTCATAATAAATCATTCAATATATGTATTCAATGCAAAAAAATATTTTGTTGAGTGCGCCGAAAATATATAATGAATTGCAGTACAAAGTATTTTTATTGCAGTTCATGAATAATTATCATGCTCATTGTAAAATGTCGAAGCAGATCTTTTGTATTCAGTAAAAATAATGCCATTTCGTGAATAGAGTGATTATAAATTTGAGACTCATGACCACTGAATATTATTTAATTCTTAATTTTTAGAAGTGATAATCATGTATTGTTAGCAATCGAAATACCATGCTAAACGCTGAGATGTGTTTTAAAATAATGAATGTGTACATTAAAACAGTAAAACAGTCCATGTGAAGAAAAAACGACTTTTAATTTGATAAAACGAAGTTGGGGTCAAATGACCCCTAGCCGTCCTTCTAGGTAGCGCGTTCTTCTTTACTAATATTCCTTCCTTTACTAAATGAAGTGAGGCGAAACTTAGTGGGTATATTTAATTTTTCTTCGCTTTAGAGATGCAAGATGCATGGCGTAACTTCCAACATCCGTGTTTGAAATACGCATTGTTGCAATCAGACAGAACGTCTTAAAGTAATAATAGTATTCCGCTCTATCGTAAATTTATAACCACACTTTTTGTTGTTTCTAAAACTGTCTTTTAATTTGGAATTTTTTTCGGATTTCATGATGTCAATAATATTTCATTACATATTCACTTTTATCCTAAATTCAACGCAAATTATGACCATAGCAGCGCAATTGTAAAGCCATAAATGGTAGTAAAAGATAAAGCATTGATCTAAATGCCCCGAGTCTTATGTAAAATTAATCAGAGGTCCTCCTCCAAACTTCTGCAAACGTTTTTCGCGATCATGCGCTCTTGAGTTGTTTAGGTCAATGCTTGTATAAAAACTTTGAAGTGATTGATGCAAGTTGAACGTTAACTAGTAGAAATGCTCGTAGTTACGACCGAGACATAGCAAACGCAATAGATATTCTGAGAAATTGGAGTAAGGATAGAGTTAAGTCTTGAGACAGAATATGGGTGAAGATAAAGGTTGAAAACTTCTACTCCTATAAAAAACGAAAAACAGATTGCGATTTCCCGAACTGCATCTATGCTATGCGCGATACAAAGGCCGATTATTTTTTGGATTGATTTGACTGTACATATAAAGGCTGGGAGTTTGGACTGCGGCCTAGGTATCGATCAAGGAGAGGACGTACTTATAGTTATTCGAACTCATGTTCTCTATTCGGCATTTCGACAGAGCTGTCTATGATTGTGGTCATGCTGCGTATAACTCCTAGAGAAGTACCTATGTCATTAGCTGCTGTCTAAATGCTGTGGGACTCGGATTCAAATTGTCCCTTCATTGAAATATTTCAGGAAGCACGGCTCCCGATTTGCTCTGGCAGTTGTAGCCTTGGAACGCATGTTGGGAAAGGCTTAAAGTAGTTTGAGCGAAGTATCATTTTACATAGAAATAAATGAATTTGGTCTCATTTTAAAGAAAAATATCTCACCTAATGACACCAAAAATTCAACCCCTTACCACTACTCTCCGAGATATTTGACGAAAAATACCATCCATGTTACATGGGAAATGGTACGTACATGCACTCCAAAGAGACATTATTTAAAAAATGAGGACTTTCTAACACTTAGAGGCCGTAAAAAAACCAGCAGCGTGTACTTTGTGTATTTTCTCAACTATATTGAAAATTAATCAATTTGTCTCCGCAATAGGTTCGTGGATATCACAAAAAACCTTCTGTTTTGAAGGAGTTTCAAACGCACCGTGTGAGAAAAATGAGTCAAGTTAAAGACTTATTTAGATATTTCCATTTAACTACTTACCATTTTTGTCATATAAAACTATATTATTGCACCTTTAATAATGAAATATTTAATTGATGTGTCCTACAGCTGGTGAAATTAAAACGTATAATTCTAATATGGTCTCTATAATGATTAGGGAACTATCTCGCTCGGACAACCTTAATGGACGGAGAAAGCTGAAACTTTGCCATTGTGTCGTGAAATACTCAATAAATCAACCCTGAGAAGATTATTGAAATCTCCAGTAAATTCATTTTTCCCACTGTATTTCCTGGAACATATTTTTGATGAGTAAGAATTTTAGTTTAATTTAATTCAAGAGTTTTTCTATAGCTAACGCTATGTGTTATATCCAGGCTGTACCAGTGCTCAGTAAGGGATGAGTCTATACGAGATAAAAGCCGGAGAGAAGGTCACGGGAGGTGCTTTTAACTAAATGAGCTCTGGGCTGGCCTTTAAGAGCGCTCCCTTTACTGCTCTGAAGAGACGGTATGGCATCTACGTTCTGGCATCTACGTTCTGGCATCTGTAACTTCCTTAGGAAATCGTAACCTTGGCAGTCCTGAGCGCAGGCATAAAAAATCACTCCTGTAATCACTGTTCTTACGTGACTTTTCACTGAAATTTAGCACATATTAAAATTTCACTAATGCACTATTAGCACCTATCGCTATGGTACAACATTATTTCAACCGACAAAAAGATCTTAGAATGGCATGCGCCCCTGCCTTTTTGTCTTATAAGTGGGAATTTCGCCTTTAGCCTGAATTTTTGCGTGCATTAATGCAATTCCTGGTACGATTGGTGCTTGTACGTGGATTGCGAACAGCCTCTTGAAGTTTTCGATTGATAGTGGGTATGATTACGTCTCTGTGACAGAGATGTGATGATTTCTCCGGTCTTGTCAAAACTCTGCGTCTTTCCCTTGGGAAAGTGGAATATGGGAAAAAATTTAATTTTAATGGGATTTAATTGTGAAAAAGAGGGAAATGAGTAGGGCAATTTTTTATTAGTGCTGTTAGTTCCGTAACGAGTTTTGGTTGTTCCTGGATGGGCATATTTACTCATATTCACCTCTTATTCAACCATTAGCAGTTACTTCTTCCAAAAGTTTTTTCCTTCAGTTTATAGACACACTTCCTCCCCGAATGCCATTCCAAAAGCTATTTATTTTTTCCCCACTTCTCTCACCTCGTGGCATTCTCCATTTTCATCGTAGACTGCAATGTCCCGCTCCTTCCGACAAAACCTCTCCATTCACTCACTCTGCCCTTAATTTCAGCCTTCGGTCTTTTGTGCCTCCTTTCTCAAGCGTATTTCTCATTCGTTTTCCGCTTTTCATCTTAATTTACCTGTTCCTCTACAATTCCACGCTTAGTACGCCCTGAGCCCTTCAATATCCTCCCTTTAAAAGAGAACAATCGAAGAATGGTCTGAATTTGAGAAAAGAGATATTTCCCAATGCAATAAAAAGAGAACTTGAGAAACATTGGTGATTATGTGGTGACAGTACGATATCAACACATATCTTTTCAGTAAAATATCAACGCAATTAGATGTGTATCGAGGTAGTTATATCAACACAGGCAATTAAATGCCAACATTAACTTAGGGTTAACTGTAAATAGTATGGAATATATTTTAAAATTTAGTCCCAATAGAGAGACTGTGGAGATACAATTTGGAGAGATATTTGTTCTTAATATTTTATGTATAATTTATCATATTTATTGTATGGGCGATTTTATTTATTTATTCTTGAACGAAAGTAATTTCTATGCTTGGGCAATTCTTAAATATTGAAAATAATAATCGCAAAATATTCGTATTTATAATTACTTATATGCACAGTGATACAGAAGCTGAATTTGTGAAGAGACTATCAATTGCCTAAATATACAATTTGGCATTTCTTAATTTTAATTACTCCTGTAACTGTATTAAACGGATATGTGATACACCACAATATTGTAATTTTGGAACCTGCTGATAAGCATTAGCTTAGCAGGACCAGACTGAAAATTTATCATTTTTAAGCTTAGAAATAATTTTTAAAAATGTGTTGTTGAAGAAATACTTACTCATGAAGCATATTTGTCCTGTATATAAAAAGTAATTTTTTTGTTTAAAGATAAATGTATAAATTCATTTGTGATTATTATATTTATGAATGATTATGACAGTTGTTTGTGTAAGATGTTTATAATAAAGAATATATTTAATGATAAAATAAATTATAGGAGGTACTCAGCCAACATAAATGGGAGAATGAAAGGCGTTTCCCCTCAAATGTAATGACATTTGTCGTAAAGCGCCGTGGGGGCTTATTTTCTTCCAGAATTTTTTGATCTCTTGGAATCGGTTAAAATAAGTTTTCTAGTTATCTATTGAGAGAGAGAAAAAAGCGATTCGAATTCGCCCCTCGCTTTAGTTATTAGACGACTCCCGACTGTCGTTCTTCCCGTCCGACCTCTCGTACACGGGCGCCCTTTAAAGGTTAAAGGGAGCAATTAATTCGTTTTTTTGCATGCTCAGTTCAGTGGGCCGAAACATAAAAAGTTTTCCGACTAACTTTGCCCCATGCTCGAAAATTGCCCATTTATGTGGAATGGCGGATGAAGACATAAAGGCAATATTTTCACAACGGAAGCAACGTTTTCGGTCTCTCACTGGTTCAGCAATGACATTATGATGGCAATTCTCAAACAACGTATTTGGATAAGTTTGGGGATATGAGGTCTCCCTACGCACAAAATTGTTTTCAAACTCTCAGTCCTTGGAGAGGGAGAGAGAGAAAGAGAAAAGTGTTTTATATGGAAATTGTTCTGATGATGTAGTTGGGGAGGTATTTCTATTACTCACTGAAAAAAACCTGGTTCCTGGTGAGCTCCATTTTCTCTTGGGTAACTTAAATAAAAGTTCGCCAGAGTATTTCAGAAACTGGATCGTTCAGGGGAAGATCGCTTGGCTTTTGTATGAACCAAAATCGGGAACTATTTTAAAGGATGATGCGGGCATAAATTAGGCACCTTACCGCTATAAACGGTGGACGAAAAATGGATTTTTTTCGTAATATTCGCAGTGCTATGCTACCCTCTCCCTCCCACGGGAGTGGACGGTTCGGCGTAGTCGTCAGCGAGTTCCCCTGGGATCTCCCCTCCCATTGAACTCTCCTTTCCCCCCCTTCCCCCTTAATCGGTGGGGGAAGTAGGAAAATCTTCTCGAAGCGCGTCGTGGAGTTCATCTAAACCCGCCACGAACCCCTATCCCCCCCTTAATTCAGTCCATGGTACTTTGTTGTTTTTTTACCTTCTTTTGCTATCATAATTGATATATTTTATTGGCCTATCTTAGTGATGTGCTAATCAGGGATTTTCATTTCTAATCGGACCAAATCGAACCTCCCACATAAATTTCGCATCGAATCGAAATATTTTGTTTTTAATATTCGTTAGCGAAACAAATCACCCTAAAAAATTCGCTTGCGAATCGAATTCGAATTCTAAATAAAACGGAAAATATTATGCTGAGTTAAAGTAATATAGATTTTCACCATGTTTCAGGGCCTTACATTAGCTTATACATCTAAATAGGGGCACAAATAATAGCACAGAATAACGTGTGTACGTTTTAACCCTTTGAGTGCGGCATGACGTGATATCACGTCATGATTTTCTCTACACTGGTGCTGATGACGTGATATCACGTCAAGGTTACCGTGTGTTATCCAGCTTCTACTGGGGAACTTTCACCAGGCCCCATAATGAAAGCTGGAACACTCACGATACCCATGACGTAATTTCACGTCATCAGCACGAGTGTAAAGAAAACCACGACGTCCCGCACTCAATGGGTTAATTTTCGTTTCGCGTGGGGAAAACATCGTCTAAACGGACTGCGCGCAATTCGGGGATGAGCGCCATGTTTGAATGCATGTAACGATTCGAAGACATAACTATCAGATTCGAATATTACGAATCATTCGCTTTTCTTTCTCTGTGGAATTTCGCACAGTTGTGCATTGCAGGTGACTCCGTAAAAGTGTAACTCCGTGGCTAGTCCCGGATAGCTTAAAATCCTTGTGCTCCATTCCTTCATGCCCCTTTCTTCATAACCCTTCTTGTATAGCTAAGAAATCGAAAAAAATTCCCATCCGTGGAGGTAGAAAATATTTCCGAAGAGGAAAACCAGTGCAATATATGTTATGAAGGGCATGGCGAAATGAATGGCGTGGTCCTGATAGCTGTATCCTTCAAGTTAGGCTGCGACCATTACGTATCTTAATGCGTGGGTTGCCTGCGTGAAAGAGATGGTTTGCCAACAAATGGTCCATTTATGGGGCTTTGAGGCCCCTGAGGTTATTTAAACTTAGTCTATGGCCGTTCCATTGCACTCAAATACCCGACTGCAAGCTTTCCAATTCATCTGTCAACCGGTTTTCCCGTGAAATTCGGGCAGAGAACGTAGCAGTCCGAAAATACGCAACTACAGTAGATTCCGGTTAATTGGGACACATCGGGATTGGCACACTTTGCCCCAATTAAGCGGCTGCCCCGATTAAGCGAAGTATCCCATTAAATACGCATAAACAAATGTAGAAATGAAAGATATAAGACTAAATAAGGTTTATAATGCAAAAGGTTTATTAAACTATCAATTGGTTTAATAAATCAGCAGAAATATTTATACAAAAACTTTATCAGGAATTCTGTAAGACTTGTCTAAAACATTTCTCTCGGCCTCAGATAACGCTGGATGAATGCCTCTAACGAAGTCCTATTATAGAACAATGCACGGTTTATTGGATAAGAATACGTGATCCGCCCCTACCTGCTCTTACGCCCTCACCGAGTGTGTCCCACTCCTCTCTCGTTATCCCTTTAAACTGGCAATACGCCAAAACTGAAGGACGTTGCCTGCACCCTTCCATCCTCGAAACACCTATCTCTCTGGATCCATCGCCTACAGTCCAACCACCTGCCTCCAGAGTCCACTCCCATAAAAAATGAAACGACACTGGATGAAGTCTCGTGGTCCGGAAACGGAATCCGGATCCCCCACAGTCCGGTCTAAGAGCTTTAAAGGCAGGAATAGGTGCCCATATGGAAGAAGAAGATTAAATGAAAGAAGTAGAATGTTAAAAAAAACTGTTTCCTGGCATGAATAAATTTGCATTTCCTTGCAAGTGTAGAGTCAATGTCGCAAATGCATGGCCCAATTTAGGGGAATGCTGTCCCTATTAAGCGAAGAAAACACAGGGATATTCTTCAATTGGGTAATGTTCTTCAACTTGCCCCTATTAAGCGGCTGCCTCAAAAAACCAGTGGCCCAATTAACCGGTATCTACTGTATTTTTATCAATATAGACTCTTGAATTTGAGACCAAAGGGTCGGTCGTGTATGAGAAAATTTTGATTCATGGAGATCTTAGGGAATCCGGTCTCCGGATTGACGACTGCTGATGGCACCCCTCTTCCCTTCACGAATGAATCGCTAACCGCCCTGCCCCCAACCCTCTCTTGGAAGTGAGCCCCCGGAGGCCAAGTCATTACGCGTCCCTATGGGCCTCCCCCGGTGTAAGCATCCCCCTCATATCAGGGTGGTCTCCCGAAGGGGTGGGTCCGAAAGTCGCCAAAGGTCCATCTCAATCCCCGCCACCCGTGCTCACGCCCCCGCCCCACTTCTCACCTTTCCGCCCCCTTGCCTCCCATCCCGTGCCCTTCGGTCGATCGATTGGCAAGGTCGCCAGGGAGGGGGAGGGGTTCATCCCCCAACCCCGCCAACCCCTCCCCTTTTCCGGAAAGTGCACCGCGGCCGACCTTGGCCTCTTTCGTCCCTGGGCACGGCTGCTCAGTGCACGCCCCCTTCCTCCTCCCCCTGGCCCCATTTCCTTAACATTCCTCCTCCTCCTTCCGTCTTAGAAATACCCACCCTCGTAAATCCTCACGAAAAAGGGTCTCATCCCCAAAACCGCGCGTGCCTGGATCAAAGGGATGATTCCCAGCGGCAATCCAACGAGAGATCTGCTCCTCCCCGCATTCAGTTTAGCCCCCGCTCTGCTGTTCTGCCCTTGTTGTGCTGTGTTGCCCTTGGCCGAGGCCGTAGATTTAAGGAATGTAACGTCTGATTCTTGTTTATTTTTATTGCTTTTATTATTGTTTATATTTTGATTTTGTTTTTAAATTTGCAGTATTTTGTTTACATGTTTTAATTTGTAATGTGTGTTGGATTGTTGAAATCTTTTCGGTTGTGAAGAAGTTATTGATAAAGAAGGAGAGAGCACATTGTTGGGTTTTTGGATAAATACATAGTCCGGCGCTACGCAGTCTTAAGTGCTTTGATTCGTTCACGAATAAAAAATACATAGTCCGACGCTACTGGAAGTTTGGCTCGAGTTATAATTTTTTAAAATTCCGTAAGTCGGGCTGCATCAAACACAACAACATCTCATCTTTCCAAAGATACCAAAATATTGTGCACTTAATATTGGCACTACTTTTCGAGACATTAACCAAAAAATTTACCATATTTTTTTAATGAGAAATGGCGCGGAAATATGTACTACAGAGAGAATTTATTTTTGAAATGATTCATTTCTGATGTAAAGATCCCATCATGAATTCAATACTTGGCAGTTTGAATTAACCCTCAGGTATTTTAAAAAAATATCAATAACACTGCAATAATTTTTACAGGAGTGGAAAAATATTTTCGGTTGTGAATGTCGATTTCAGCGTAAGCCAAGAAAAAAAACGAATCAGGTTCAATTTCGTCCATTACTGAGAATTTCTGTCTTTTAGAAGAATATTTTTGCGCTGCTTATTATACGTATTTACCTCTTGCTTCTTACAGCTGAGGAACTTAAAAAAATTAGATAAAATTCGGATGTGCTCTCCATCCTGAAATAGGGAAAAAATTCGCTCAAACCACTCGAAAGGGCAGCGAGCGATGCCTTCCGAATGTGGAGAATAGCCGAGTCTCTACTCGCGGGGCGACCCTGAAGAAATCGTTAAAAAAAACAAATTATGAGCCAAATCCTCAATCGCCATCATTAGGTGTTTTTTACCAACTGGTTTATGAAATGTCTCCATTCCTTTTTCAGAGTGGTTGTAAGACGTTCGTTACACTAAAATCCACTTTTCCGCCGTTAAATCTTTCTTGAAATTCATACATTCTACATTCCCTTACGCCATTCAGGATTCCTCTTCTCCATTCCAAAAGGGAAGGGCCGATGCCTCGATCGAAAACGTTCTTTTAGTTCTGCCTTTTACCGACGCCTATGAGAGATATTCGTTTACCTTTACCTTTCATCCTCCGCCTCGGATAACAGCGCCACTGAATGGCACAGTGGAAAATTGGTTGCATGGGTTCTTCGAGGATGTTTGCTGAGACGTTAAAATACGCAATGTGCAAAACAATTTGATGATCCGAGATGGAGATGAAGGATTCCCATTTACTGTATAAATGCGAAGGTTTTTTTTAGGTAATAACGTTGTACGCGTAATGGCGATCGCCTGATTTTCGGCAAATTAACATTTCTTCCGCGGTCGAAATATTCATTTAGAAAGCAACAAACGAAAAGTACAACTCTTATTCCAAGTATCCTAATTATTCCACAGGCCTTCGAAATCAGGTTGGCTTTCAATTTCAGAGCAGAATCGTAGAGTAACAGCGTGAAGACGATCTGTGGAAGCGGTTTCGACCGAAGTACACAAACCCACTGTGTACCCTCTTCCCTTTCGTCTCCGCGTTCGACGTGCGTTTCACTCTCATTACGGCTTCTTTTCGGCTTATCTCTCCCTCTCTCCTAGACCTCAGCCTCTCACATCCTCTCCCGTACCATTTTCGACACAAGTCACCATCCCTTCCCAAGGGAACTAATCACCCTTCCTTCCCTTCAACTACTATACGGTGACAAAAAGTTTCTTCGCATTCCATCACGCAAGATGCCGTTGTTCCAGGGTGGCGATCGTCAGGGAAAACCTGGAATTGTAAGGGAATTTTGGAATAGTCAGGGAACTCTCGTCTTAGTCTGGGAGAAACTGGAATAGGAATCCTCGTTATTTTTCTACCATTATGTTTATCGGCCAGTCTTTCCCGCCCTTTATTTCACCAACTGAAACTAACGTACGTCGCTGACGTGCATGGAATAAGCACCATCAATACGTGGAGTATTCATTTGTGAATCTTATTAGTTGTGAATCAAGACGTACAATGTATCCCTTTTGTGTATCCTTATTGCGATATTTGCCTATTTGCGTTAAAATTCAGGATCACAATGTATTACGCTCATCACAAGTAATCCGAGGCTATGTTCTTCAGAAAACTTTACCTCGCGTTTCTTTTTTTAACTTCCGAAACTCAGGTCGAGAGGTAGATGGAGCACACTAGCTTATAGTAAAGACATGGTTGCAGTTCTAAAAATACGAGACGATGATTAGAAGATTTAAAGCGGCCGTAGATAATTTAATTCAGCAGAAAAAGAATTCCAATATAAGGTGACGTTTGGCAATCGGTCAGGGAAATTGGTAAATCCAACTGGGAAAATTCAGGGAATGGTCAGGGAATTCGAAAATAGGATATCAGTAGCCACCCTGTTGTTCGCTTGACTATAATTTTCTCTGTTGGTTGAGTAAATGTTGCAACGGAATAAATTGAAAAGTACCAGGCTGTCAACGCTTGCCCGCAGCGCCCGGTTGAGAGACATCGGAGACCACTGTGTGGCGTCATGTAAATGCGAGAATAAGAAACGGCAAAGGCGGTTGTTGAAGACGTGGGAGCGTGAGCGGCAAGACTCCCATGATCCGCATGAGTTAACGTGATACGCACTTGACTCGGCCTCTCAATTTCAGAGAATCCGAGTGGCGCGTGTTCATGTGTGTGTGGTGACCTTTCGGGGCGCCCCCACTTAAGGTCGCCGCTCGGAATGGCCACCTCTGACCCTCGTGGAGTCATTTTATGAATCCCGCGTATAACCTATACAAAGTGAATCTACTGGTATCTGGCAAAAGGGAGCCCGCTTAAGGGAGTCCGAGCAAGATAGTTCCCTAGTCATAATAGAGACCATTTTCGAATTATACATTTTAATTACACCAGCTGTAGGACACATCAATTAAAATTTGTATTATTAATGTTGCAATAATATAGTTAAATAACAGAAATGGTAAGTAATGAAATGAAAATATCTGACTGAGTCTTTAACTTGACTCATTTTTTTCGCGCGGTGCGTTTGAAACTGCTTCGAAACGGAAGGTTTTTTGTGATACCCAAGAACCTACTGCGGTGACAATATGATTAATTTTCAAATATAGTTGAGAAAACATACACACTACTCGCTGTTAGTTTTTTTACGATATCTAAGTGTTAGAAATACCTCATTTTGTAAATAATGTCTCTCTGGAGTGCATACACGTACCATTTCCCATGTAAAAGGGCTGGTATTTTTGGAAAATATCTCCGAAAGTAATGTGGTAAGGGATAGAATTTATGGTGTCATTGGATAGGTGAGATGATTTTCTATAAAATGACACCAAATTCAAGGATTTATAGGTAAAATGATATTTCGCTCAAACTACCTTAGCGTGAAGCAACGTCAAATAAGGAGAAGCTCTTAATTATTCATGGAAACAGTCGGGGTAAGATTTTGAAAATGTATCACTCTACTTTCACTTTTTATTGTGTCTACTCTGAATTATTATAAATTATTTGTTGCGTATTAGCTCCATGAATTAATGAAGAACATGACTGCGAATACGTTATGCTTCATTCATGCAACTGAACGTTAACATTCCTTGTGATGGTTGTCTTCGTTATTTTTTGTGATGGATGAGCTTTAAGTATTTTGATGGAATACATTTTTTCAATGAAAGTTATTAATTATTTTTTAAAGTCAAATAGTTATGTTATATACTGTTTTGAGTAGACAGAGTATGCTAATTTTTCTACTTTATCTAACATCCGCCATGACTTTTTTCTGAAATTACTTCTCATCCCGTCCTGGAAAATTAAAGTAACAAGTCCGGCCACTGCGATCTCCCTCGTCGAGCTGACCTTTTTCGCGGTGGAATAGTCATTTTTTTCGCAATGTGCCCGCGAGTAGATTTTCCTCTCTTGCTCCAGTTTTTTTCTTCATTTGCCGAAAGGCTATCTGAATTGAATTTTTAAAAAAATAACTGCCCCTTCGTATTTCCTCATTCACTCGGCTCATCCCTCAGTGATGAATCTCGTGGGACGTATTATTCATGTGTTGCCGATTCTTATTTCTTTTATGAACCTGGATATACATTGTATTTGGATCATTTTATAATTCTCTTCTTTCACTATGGCCTTCGGCCCCGATTCATATGAAGATATACGCGTATGTTGAAATGGAAATCATTTGTAGAATATCCGATGATTGAGAAAACGAAAATATGACTTGTGAATATAAAAGAGTAGCTGATTTTCTCATTAAAAAAGCTGTGAGAATCTGTGAATCTGAGATCTGTGGGTGATCTGCTCACACTTTAACTGACGCAAGCGGAATGCAGAAGGTGTAGCTGATTCAGCGGCCATCAACGCTGAGTGTATTGTCTTTGCTTTATTTTATCAAATCAGTTCGAGAGGACCCTACTTGAATATCATCACGTGGTAACCGAATGTATTCAATCTGAATCAATCATTTTTATAACCGTGGTGACAAAAATAAAATTTCACATTTCTGTTTTGTATTACTTAATGGAAACAGGAAGCAAGGTTGGCATCGTGCTCAAAATGCTCGAGAAGTAGGTAGCTCACAATTAATTGTTACCATTTTTCTTGCATGTTGGAATAAGGGAGGCATTAAAAGATTTCTATTCTGTTTTTTTAGGAGGGGAGGAAAACGTTTCCAAGCCTTGAAATAATAAGTGACATTCAGTATCTTGTTGTAATATTAACGTAGGTACTTATATCCACTCCACGAAATGTATTCGTTATTCTTTTAAAACCGTGTTTTCTTTTACTGCTGATATCTCGGGGTGAATACGTGGTGATCAGTTCAGATTAGTCCAGTGCACAGTCATCTCTGCAGGTGGATATAAATTACTATAATTTCTTGCATTTCATGCGGACAGTATAATTTATCTAGCATCTCTAATGGGATATACTTAGTGAGTATCGTCCCAATAGAAACACATGGGCCATTTTATCAGGACATTTTTGAAAGTTTGTTGCAACACATTCTTTCCTATTTCGACAACCATGTCGAAAAAGTTGGCGAATATCTATAAGTTGGCAGACTGAGCCATTCACTAAGCTCTCCAGGCGTGGAAGCACTTGATCTCAGGAACAAATAGAGTGCATCATACGAGTCGCATTTAATATCCTAGGAAACTAATATGGTGACGACAGGAAAAAATTGGGTTTTTTACCCTCAGCCGTTTGCCCTGGGCAATTCCATCGCTTATTCAAGTGCACTGGGCCTTGTTATTGTTTTGACTAAATAGTGTGGTTTGTTATTGGGTGGGGGGACGTGACATTCCATTCCATAGGTGCCCGAAGGTCAAAACAGGGCATCACTTCAAGGGCGAAGATGCAATCGATATCGTGTATTTTTATATAAGAGCTATTATTTCGAGGAATAGTCTCTTAAGCGAGAATTCGTCTTTCGTGTCTGGAATATTTGATCGACTCCCGATTGAAGAATTTCTTGGAGTGGCGGGAGGCGGGCTTCGCGGGACTCCTTTCTTTCCTCCTCCTGTTGGGCGATCCCCGACAGCAATTCGATGAGGCGAGTCCCAAAGGGAAATCGGCGGGTGCTCGAGGTGAGTCCCTGCACCCTGATAAAAATTTGATTCATCAGTGCAGTGTTTTGACATCGTTTACATTTTAAGCGTATAATTGTTTTGTTAAGCGTATGATAGGAAGGTCCTCGGATGAAAAAGTAAAAGAGATGCTACTTCGCTCTGGTTAGGCCAAACCTCGGACACACCGCGAGCATTTGGGACCCTGGTCATAAAGATTTCACCAAAAAAATTAACAAAATACAAAGAAAAGCAGCAAGCTTCGTTCAAAACTGCTACGAGCGTACATATAGTGTTACAGTTAGAGGGATTAAGGTGGGAGCCCCTAGAGACTCGGAGACTGCACGCTAGGCTTAGGCTGCTTGAGATATTCCGAACTGGTGTGTTTCAGAGCGACATAGAGAATAGTATCATGACCCCTCACTACATTTCTAAGTCTGACAGATGCGATAAAATAAGAGAGATACTCTGCCGAACAGATAGGTACAAAAACTCCTTCTTTCTGCGCACAATAAGCGACCATAATAAAATATGAGCTCCTCCAAATACACTCCTATTGTACATGTCACCATTTCACCTCCAAAACTTTTACATCTTTGCACGGGTCACAATTTTGCATCACCTACCACCCCCTGCCATACGACCATGCGGCGGCTCGCAGTTTATTATGTAGATGTAATATTTTCATCGTTGAATCTCAGACCCAGTCAAACGAAATTCGATCAGGAACGCTATTCTTCGGCTTTTTCCGAATACTGTAATTTGATCGGGGCACACGCAACAGTGGCATGTGCCACAGAATTGACTCTCATGCTTACACTTTTATGTCGAATTTGGTATTTGGATATGTATTTTTGTCTCTGGAAAAGAGTAATTAGAATATCAACCATCCATACTTCCCCTTCATCCTCTTCCCCCCGAGGTGACCTTGGAAATGACTGTTTCTCGTCGCGACTTGTGTCGGCGTAGTGAAATAAAATATGTCGATAGATACTATTCCTTGTAACAAAGAAATATAAATTTCCCACTCTCTCACGTGGTACGCGACTCCGATTTTGTCTTCTCCGTCTGAACTCTCTCTCCAGCAAACCTCACTTAACTAATAAATTGCCCGGACTCTCCTTCTCAGTGAGAACAATTAATTATATCACAAAATATTCTGAGAAAGAAAATGAATATCCCTTTACTCAAACGATTGACAATCACCAAAAATTTGTTATACCATTACAATAATCAGCATATATTTTTCCCTTCACTGTATCACTTCTCTTCGGGCTGATAAAATTGAACAGGCCATGCACTTTTCCTCACTTGAGCCACTCCACGGTCTTCTTCTTCACGTCACAGATCATTTAAAAAAATCATATATACAATTTCCTTATCGATATCCGCACAGGGTGATGCCGTGTTCCTTGCCAGCTGAATTCCCGGATACACCCTGCGTTGAAATTAGGCTCCTCCTCTAGTGATTTTCCCCTTGCTCCCCGGATTCACCTTGCGTTGAAATACGGTTGCTCCTCTAGCAGCTTGTCCCCGTTGATGCACAAAAATTAAATAATTTCATCTGCTCAGTTCCACTGGAGTCCTCGATTATTGTCAGACTGCCTCCCTGTGCCCTCCAGCCAATTCCATGATGACGCATCGCGATGTTCACTCTATCTAAATGGCACTTGCAAACTAGTTACATCCGTGCTCAGGAGAGGGGAAGAAATCCCATCGAAATAATCATTGTATTCTAAGAATTAATGAATAACTGCAGTAGAGTCGCGTTAAACGTTAAGGATATCACCATCGGCTGAAGTATTATCCCTGGAAGGGAATGAAGCTGTAAACAAATTTAACCAGGAGGAAAAAACTACACGTAACATGGAGTAAGCGATTCATCGAGGGCATATTATGCTATTTAAGTGCCTAAATTACTGTCGACGTACAATATTCATTAATTAAACGCATATTAAAGTTGGAAAACCTAGACAAAATAATTATAAGTCGTCTTTACCGGGCCAAGATAGCTACTTAGATTTACCTTGCTGCCATCTAGCGTTGAGGTAGAAACTATACAATTGTCGTTGGAAGAAATATTGATTGAACAGTTAATATAGAAGACCAGCCATTGATTATGCGTTTCGTGATTATATTTTAATGCATCGTTTAGGAAGACCTGAGGAAATTCTTAGTGATTTGCATTCTGATAACTTATTTAGTGTATATATCCCTATCAGCGAATGAGCTTATGATAAACCAATGATGCCTTTTATCGTCCAAAACACTCAGCATTGTCCTCTGGTGTACTTTTTGCATTCTTTACGAAAATGTGCGTTGTATTGCTTTAGGTAGAGCGTTTTTAATGGCACAGCATTAAACTAATTTGGGAAGAATATTCATTGTATTTTTTAAATTACTAAAGGTAACTAGCTGATGGGATACTTGTCCAATACTTATTTGTCAAGTCAAAGTCTCAAGTTTCATATATTTCACTTTAAAAAATATCGACTCTGAATTTTCCATTCTTCCCCAGAATCTACCAATCGTGAGAGAATTCCAGTTTTCAAGATTATTTTTCCCCAGCCTTTATCTGACTGTATTCATATTGGAAACGCGATGAGCCACGGTTGCTGTTTTAAATCAATGCATGTTTATTTCCCTCGGCTTACATGTCGCGTCTCATGCTGAGCATGAAAATATAGGACCCCCCCTCATGCATATTCTGATCAGGGGATAAGATCGCCGCTGACGTATTACGGTTTTCTGGGAATATGAACCATGATGGCGCTACCCTCGTGCTTTAAATAATGACCGCTCCTCGATGGTGAAAGAGAGCAGTCCATCTTGGCGGTGCTCAAATATTCATGTGCACCAAAGTGTCTCCGTGACTAAGGAGCTCCCAAAGGGCGACGAAGATTCTTGGGTCATGACATTCATCCCACCTCGCGTGATCGACTTTCTTAGATGTCGTAAATAACAAGTGAGCAAATCTAGATAATTCATCCCTTTAATCTTCCGGTTTTCGATCCAGAAAACTTATTGGGGATCGGAAGTAATGAATCTCGCTCAAGATGTGCCATTGCTTCCTAATTGACTTTGTAAAAATCTTCTCTGCCCATGCTAAAAACAAATTTGAGAATTGATCAAAGTGACACATTTTAAATGATACAACTTTGTGTAGGAGATGAGAAATCCAGTCCCAGTGCTTAATTCTTTCAACGACTCTGAAAAATGTTTTGTCTTAACTTGCATCTTGCAAAACTTAGCGGTAGAAATACTTCCCACCATTGGATAATATATCACGGTGTCGGGTACAAGAGTTGTGGGGTTTCGTATTCTTTTTAAATTAATCTCCTCAAATGTTGAAGGAACCGAGAGCTAGATGCTATGTAGCCTTTACGGAGTCACCCCCCCAGTGCCAGATATTTTTGAAAAGTATGTCGAGGAAAAATCGACCGCATTCATGAGGAGTCGATATTCATCGAATCATCGATATCGCGCCTTGAACGTCGTAACATCAATCTCCCAAGGTTTCCATTTTTCCCTTGGGATTTTTGTAAGCTCTCTAGGATAAATATGCTGCGACTGCCGAATAATTTACCTGCGGAAGCTCACTGTATTATGATTTTTTTCTTGAATGTTAATACCAGAACATAAAATAGATTTAAAACAACATACATTTTTCGGCAGATTTGAATGCCTTTTCGAAGTATAATTGAATGTAATTTTGGTAGCTAATTCATAAATTGCTCTTAGGTATTCGCGTGGGTTCAACCGAACCGGTCGTCGTAGACCTGTGTGCTTGGGGCTTATCTACTTCTCTTTGTTTCTTTGAGAGCAATCTTAGCTCTTGATTCTTTAATACCATTGTGGTGCGAGCTAGAATTGCTGTAATAGACAAAAGAAAACTTTGAAAAATTACCGGTATTCATGTTAAAATCGCAAATGACAACCTGAATATCCTCAAAGTTGAGTGTTTTTGAGGGAGCGTTTGAATAGAAACTAGAAAGAAACCAACAGGCTTGATCGATCGGATTGGTCATTTGTATTGATTAAAGAACTGTGCAAACCGAAGACACAAAAATCGAGGTGTGCGAAATTGGTTGGACGCCCTGAAGAACGAGAATCATCTACATCTACATAACACCCCGCGAGCCGCCGATTGGGCGTACGGCAGGGGGTGTTAGGTCACCAGACTTGCAAAGGTGTAAGTTTTTTTTTAGATGAAATGGTGACATGTATTATAGGAGTATATTTAGTGGAGCTCAGTTTTCATTTTGGTCACTTATTGTTCGCGGAAAGAACGAGTTTTTATACCTATCTGTTCGGCAATATATCTCTCTTATTTTATCGCATCTGTCAGACGTAGAGATGTAGTGAGGAGTCATGATAATATTCTCTATGTCGTTCTGAAAAATATCGGTTCTGAATTTATCAAGCACCCTAAGCCTAGTGTGTAGCCTCCAAGTCTCTAGGGGCTCCCACCTTAATCCCTCTAAAAGTTATGATACAATATGTACGCTCGCAGCAGTTTTTAACAAAGCGCGCTGTTTTCCTTTGTATTTGATTAATTTTTTTGGTTAACTCTATTTGACCAGGGTCCTAAATGCTCGCGGCGTATTCGAGGTGTGGCCTAACTAGAGCGAAGTAGCATCTCTCTTTGACTTTTTATCCGAGGATCTTCCTATTATACTTTTAATAAAACCTAGTTTCTTTAATGCTGTGCCGCATATGTTTTCTATGTGTAATATCCACGGTATATCAGATGTTTAGGTTATTCCAAGATATTTTACTGTATCTGAAGATTTTATGTTTACTCCACCTACAGTATAGGTATGGCATATTTTGTGATGACTTTCGCAGGAAGTGAACTGTGGTGTTTTTGATGATATTTAATTCTAACCCCCTAAACCATGGAGATTCTAAACCATGAAGAAGAAAGAAAGAATGAAAGAAAGGAAGAAAAGAAAACATTTATTGTTAAGGAAAAAATCCGTAAGAATAAAAAATTATAGTGAATACAGTTTACAGACGAAATAATTATTATAAAAAAATTGACGATATCTGTCACAGCACAAAAACTTATGTACTCCATACTTAACAAATAACAAAATTATACAATAATAAAGAAACCATGATAAAATGAAAACAAATTTGACAAAAAAAGAAAGTAAATTATGTTATTCCCGAGAAAGTAAGGAATCATGGTATTTCATTTTAAATGTTTTATTAGATGTGCAGTTTTTAATTTGAGTAGGCATGTATATCCGTACGTGGCAAGCTGTTATTAGAAATGACTTACTGTAAACAGAAGTGCGATGACCTGGGAAATACAATAGATTGGGATCAGACCTAGTAGACATTGTAGAAACTGAGGGACAAATGAAGAAGACGTATAAAACGTGGAAAAATATCCTTGAGAAAGTGGGAGAGGTCGTGGTCGGTGTAAAACAGATGCACAGTCACTGCGCATCTTTTTCTGATCGTGGGGAAGCAGCGTAAATTGAGGGGGCGATCGGATCGAGGGATGTGCAGTTCGAAGGACTGGCTCACCTCTAGGGAAGCGCTTAATGAATGCAGGCGAAGAGGGAGGCGTTTCACGGAAGGGGAGGAGACCTCGAACAGAAGGAAGTGCATTAGAAGTGCCGCTCGACGTCACGTGTGGATGCGGAATCACTGCGCATCTTCCTCGCCGTGGCGTCGCGGCCCGATTCCCCTCTCGACCTCGAGCTGCGCCCCCTGGACGCCCTTCGCGTGTCTTCCGCGGAAACTATTCCGGTATTCACGCGAGGAGGCGCCAGGACGGTGACCGTCCCCTCCCACCCATCCCTCGCTTAAGGAGCCCTTTACGAGAGTGGATATGGATCCCTGGTCCCTGGAGGTCATGGGGTCGTCTCTCGTGTCGCTGCGATAGGCGAGTCAACGTCGCGCACCCATCTGCTTCGCTTCGCCCGCCACCCCTTGGGGGGGGTGGGGGGGGGGGACACTAACCAATCCCACCCGGTCAGCCGAAATACCAAATGACTCCCATATCCACCCCTCTCTGCCCGTCTGCATCTTATTAAGAGTCCAGGGCCAACGGGTGGCTTGCGTCATCCGAGAAAACTACATTATTACCTCCTCCGCTCCCGCTCTTCCTTGTGTTTTTATTGGGAAGAGTCCTCTCAATCTTCGATTGGATATTTGAGGAGGCGACCAACAGCTAAGGTCATTTGCGCCATAGGGGATAGGTAAGGGAGGAAGGGTGGATAGAAACCCGGCGTCAGCATTAGCCTGCTCATAACGAAAGGCGCCAAGGGGACCACGGTTTAACGTCTAATCCTGTACTTGAAGTTCCCTCCACAAGACGCTCTAGAAGGGATCGGGTTTCCTGTGAAAAATATCCGCCTCTGCAGGGATTTTGAACCCCGGCCGCCCGTGTGGTAGGCGAGTACTCGAGCCACCACACCAACCCGATCCCCCCTCACAATCTTTCCCAATCAATCCTTAGATCGCGATTTCCTCTCACCATTTCTGTCCCGTGCCAGCAGAGTCACGAATCTGACGTCTTGCGTCACCTTCATTTCCTCATTACTATTGGTCATTCTCAACAGTTTTTCCTGTCGATTGTATCCCTCTTCACAGTCTGCTCCTCTATTCTTCCCCCATTGCCGTTGTTATTTGGTGTGTTGCCACCTTGACTGCAAGATTATGTGACCTCCTTGGGTCAACGTTCTACTTTTTCCGCAATTTCATGGCTACATAACTATTTAATGAATCTATGTATTGTTATTGATTTTCCTTATCTCAATCTGCCTCATTTTATGTGCATATGTTCTTTCCATCTTTATTCGCTCACGTCTCGATGCTGCAGGAAAGCCACTCCATACTCTTGTGAGAATCGTTTTTCTACATCTCGGGTGCCTGAGTTGTAATACTGTGCGCAGACGTACGTTTTTTCGCTAAGGAATCCTCTCGCTTCCTCTCGCACTTGACTGGTATTTAATTTGAATTCGGTACCTAATTTTAAAAAGTTTAATTGAATAGACGCGCGCTTCAAGAGAAGCATCCTTCAGTTTTTCGTAAAATTCGCCTTATTTCGGGCCTTAAACTTTCGCCAGGAAATGGATATGTGATGAAAACGTTTTCTTCTTGCACTAGGATCAATTATTGATATTTAAAGAAATATAAGTTATTTTAATTGTCATTCTCAACATGGTTTTTCATCGTAAAATGAATGGAAGAATTTCATGGAATGAATGGAAGAATCCATGGAAAGATTCTAAATAATGTTTTTTTAATGGTTTGGAAGTATGTAAGTGTGGGTTCATTCATGGAATATAAGGGCCCAATGGGCGGGTAACGGAGCAATGGGCGGGTGCGGCGCCCAACGGGCGGGTAACGGAACTGTGGAATATAAATACTGTACATGATAATAACGAAAACTTATCCTTGTTTTTCGAATGAACAAATAATGTGATAGAATATTATTCTTGGCGTCGATAAGACTCATTAAGGTCTGAGGTCTCGATCCATCCTCCTTCATTTTTAATTCGCTTTGCTGCCACTTGGTTTCGCCCGAGTCAACTGAATCCACTCTTTTGTGAGGTTTTGGAAATGAGAAAAGTTTTTCGGCTCTTTTTACTCTCCGAGGCACTTGGGGATGTGGAAACCTTCTGTCGTCATAACATCCCCTGAGATCGCTCGGAATTAATCTTGCTATCACGCGTAATTAAGTTTTCAAAGCTTTCGGTGAAATATCTGTTTTGCACCCCACTGCCTACTTGCAGCTGAAGGATCAAATTAATGACGAAAACTTAGGAGCTGACTTTTTTCCTAAATGAAATGCTCAATTCTTTCCCTCCATTACAGCTGAAACCATCGAGTTACTAAAAATGAGGCAAACTTCATGTTCAGGTTTTTGCTTTCCTTCGCTAAGGCTGTGAATTGTTCCTTTATTTATTTACTAATTTTATCTCAAATACAGCACGATAGGCCTTTTATATCGGATTTCATTATCATCAACAAGAGATTTTATCGTTTAATTGGTTAATATTAGTTAGACTTTCCTTGGAACTGAGATTCACAGCGTTGAGCATTCAAAACTCATTCTTAACGAATGGAATTTAAAAGATTTAAAAAATTATTGGCTTGCCGATAACTACCCGTCCAACGGCATAAAACATCGTCCACGTATCTATACCAGTAGAAAACGTTGTTTAGAAGTGGGTCATTAAAGTTAAAAAGTTTTTGCCTCAAAATTGTCCATAAAAACTTCGGCGAGCAATGGGGATCAAGAAGACCCCATTGACTATGTGTTTCGTTTCAACTACGTGTGTATCTTTATTTCATTGCCATTCCCTCCGACAAATTGGTCCTGCATTTGTCCCTTCATGATATCTTTCCTTCAAGCGCGTTGATTTTCCGTCTCATTTCCGTAAACGCAATTAAACAAACGAAATATAAATCACAACAACAGTCACAATCCAGAAATCCCCCTTCGCCTCCTTCAAACCCTCGTTCGTGGCATTCATGACTCAGAGCGTTGGAACTTTCAATTACCTCCTGACTCACTCGGGTGAAACAAATCCTTTTTAGCGAATTCACTCAACTCTAATGTTTTTCGAGTGCGACTTTCAGCGGCCTTAACAGAACTAGCACCTCTAAAAACTCGAGGTACTTTATTTTCGAATACGAAAATTAATAATGGACCTTTTTCTTCAAGTGCTATTTTTCCATTCTCTTCTCCAGCTTTTCAATTTAATTTTTATGTTCCGAGCATTATTGTTTTATTTATTTAGCAAGTAGCATTCTTGTTCCATGCAATGACGCGACTTTCAGCCAAACTAAAACCCCTTTCGTGGAAGTATTCAGATAAAAATCTCATCTACTCTTCGGAAGTCAAACATTTAAAGCCGCTGAATTTGTGGAGTGACTTTTATGGCCATTGTTAGTTGAGCAGGTTTTGACCTTAGTGACGCGGGAGTTTGAGGCTCGGTATTTTATTAAATGATTTCGTTGGTGTTCTTGCTTTCATTACTTCATGCCGTAAAACTCGCTATTATCAGCCATCATTAATTATTTCCCTTGCCTCATTCTGTGTGTCGCCTCCGAGATAATTAAAATGAAGTCCATGCGCGGCGGGCGTATGATTATATGGAGGAGGAGGATTACTCAGATGCGTATCCTCGTTGATCTCTTATAATGCTTGAAGAGCCATCGGTGTAATTGGTGGTGTCTGGTGTAACTTTTTGGAATTTGTTACGTAATGATGATTTCTTGTAATCTACGTCTGCGTAATACCCCGCAATCCACCGCTTGGGCGTGTGGCAGGGGGTGTTAGGTCACCAGCCGTGTAAAGTTGTAAGATTTTTGGAGATGAAATGGTGAAATGTATCATCGGAGTGTATTTAGTGGAGCCCAGTTTTTATTGCGGTCGCTTATTGTTCGCGGAAAGAACGAGTTTTTGTACATATCTGTTCGGCAGAGCATCTCCCTAATTTTATCGCATCTGTCAGACCTAGATATGTAGTGAGGAGTCATGATAATATTCTCTGTGTCGCACTGAATTTCTGAAGCAACCTAAGCCTAGCGTGTAGCCTCCGAGTCTCTAGGGGCTCCCACCTTAATCCCTCTAAAAGTTGTGTGACACTATATGTACGCCTGTAGCAGTACACCCCTAACCGAGCATTCATTTTTGTCATTCCTCACTTCACATACACAAAATTGGGCTTGAGCATGAATAACAACTGTGAGTCGGCTGAAAGCAATTTTAATCGATCAGAATCAAGATAGTCAATCTGGAAAGAATTGTGCCCCCATTCCGTTTGCAAGGTAAAACGCCAGAAGCAGTGCTTAACCCCTCCCCCCCGCCCCTTCCTCTCCTTCCCCCCCACTCCAGCCGCCCACGGCTTCGAATTCTCGGGAATAGTCTGTGTGTATTTAATGGAGCTCAATTTTAATTGTGGTCGCTTATTGTTAGCGGAAAGAACGAGTTTTTGTTCCTATCTGTTCGACAGAGTATCTCCCTAATTTTATCGCATCTGTCAGACCTAGAGATGTAGTGAGGAGTCATGATAATATTCTCTATGTCGCTGTGAAAAATATCAGTTCTGAATTTATCAAGCAAACTAAGCCTAGCGTGTAGCCTCCGAGTCTCTGGGGGCTCCCACCTTAATCCCTCTAAAAGTTGTGAGACACTATATGTACGCTATAAGCAGTTTTTAACGAAGTGCGCTGCTTTCCTTCGTATTTTATAAAATTTATTGGTTAAATCCTTTTGACCAGGGTACCAAATGCTCGCGGCGTATTCGAGGTGTGGCCTAGCCAAAGCGAAGTAGCATGTAATTTGGTTATTTCACATGTTTTTATTTGGAACGATCCAGGTTTCGACGTTCAACGTCATCTACGCATAAAGATTCCACGGACAAACATCACTACATTTACCCAGCACGGTTGGGGGCGGGGAGAAGGGAGGGAAGGCTAGGTGGTTGAAATGAGGGTCAGAGAGGGATTGCGAGGAGGAGGAGGAGGAGGCAAGGGGTTGAAGAAAACCCTCGGAGTGCATCCACTCGGACGGTAAAGGAACGTTGGGGGGGAGGGCTGTGTACACCTTCTTCCAACCACCCACGCTTCTCCACCACCACCACCCTTCTCGCCTCCCCGCCCCCCACGGGACTGTGTATAGAGAGTGATGTTTGTGTTTAGAAACTTTACTTGAAGATGACGATGAACGTCGAAACCCGAGTCATTTAAAAGGAAAATATGTGGAATAACTAAGTTACAACTTATCACCATTATGAGTCATCGGTCATTAAAATTGCATTGCGATAAATATAATTAACCATAGATAGATTTTTTAAAATTTTATATACGTAATCACTATTCTTTAAAATTTCGGAGTAAATATAAAATGTTTGAAATACATCAATTTTACAATGCGTTTGTGGATAATTTTTAGAGTAATTGAATATAACAACGCTAAAATTCATAATTCTTAAATATATACAATAGATCCTCAATATGATAACAGGTATAGTCCTGCTAAGCCTATGGATTGTCAGCAGTTGCCCCTTTTAATTAATAAATAAATTCACTACATTGATCTGTCACAAAACATTTAAAAAATTGTTAAAATCCTAAAATATGATAAAAAACATAAATGTACACAAAGATGCAATAAAAACTTTAAATCAAATAGCATAAGTACAGAGGTTTTTTTAATTAAACAAATTTATACAAAGTAAACAAATATCCGAATGAATTTTTATTTTTAATCAAACACAACATTGATCCGTCATAAAACAATAAAAATATCGACGAAAAACCTATAATGTAATTGAAACACGTACATCTTCACAAAACACCATTAAAACTTTACTATTAAATCATAACTACCTTAGGATATGTACAATTTTTCATAATAAACAATTGCACAACATTGATTAGTTAGAAGGCTTGTTTTAAAATTGTAAATGAAGCAGATTTAATAGAATACCATATAAAGTCAACTGCATTACTGTTTACACAATAACCATTGTTTCACATATTTCTTTAGTGATGACATATTGCCAGTTTCTCGAATTGACTGTGGCAAGTTATTGAATATCTTTGGAACAATACACATCAATGAGCTCTTACCGTGGTGGTTGTAGTATTTTTTTTATAATTTGCTGTGTACTGGATTGGGCCGAAGTGTTATTTGCCTCGAGTGATAATTTAGTGGTACACTTAAGAGGGGAAGAGGCGATAAGCCAAGATACATTTTCAAGATGGTTCAATTTTCACCGAGTGTTATTGAAAAAAATGGCTGTGTGTCTTTTGGAACGCTTTCGTTTGGCTTGCAAATGTTTCCGTATTCAGAGCGAAATCCTGTTCAAGTTTCGATTAAACTGCGATTCACGTTCGGCTCTTACCTCACTCTCCTTCTCCATTTCAAAACTCCGGGAGATCCGTCTGCCTGGTGCTGCTGCTACCATAATGACCAAATTTGGGTTCACATTGTCTGGCATTGATTTATTTTAATGGGCTTCGAAAATTCGTACCTCAATATGACGACTCTTGAAGCCAATCCTGCCATTATGGTCGGTACAGTTAATATCTCGCTCTTGCTGCCTTGGCATTTGAGAAACGCCAAATCTAAGTTGCGATAACATAAGAGAGATACAAGGCCGAACAGATAGGTACAAAAACTCGTTTTTTCCGCGAACAATAAACGACCAAAAGAAAAACTGAGCTCCTCCAAATACACTCTCATAGTACATGTCACCATTTCACCTCCAAAACTCCCCCTGCCACACGCCCATGCGGCGACTGGCGGGGTATTATGTAGATGTAAGTTGAAAGCCACAGGTAATGCGACATTTAGTGAGTGGTCGGCCGCGCCTGCTCGGCGCAAAATCTTTCTCCTGCGCTTTGATTCCAACTTGACCCTCGCCGGCAAGCGTTAACAGTCATGCCTCCCCCGATTCACTTTAATCTCCTTGAAGATGACCACCCGGCGACTTATACTTCCTATTAGTGCCAAATGCTTTTCGCCTTGTGTTTTTCGCTCGAAAATAATTCGGATCGTTAGCTAACGAAACGTTTGTGTGACTATCAAACATATAAACCGCTCTGCCCTCGAATTCATCACATGTTGATCTGTTTCGGATTAAAGGAGAGCGAAGGCTTTAGTAACTGTCATCCTTTATCCTATAAATGCAAATTCTGCCGTCGTTTGTCTCCGTAAAGCAAGTCCCATACGTCTTGTGTTCCGAGAGAATTTATTACAATGTCGCGGGATGTTCCGCTGGGTCGCATATATAGGTCACGCTGCACTTCACGAAAAGCCGAGGCTATCCCGGAATAAACTGAGAGATGGGATCGGATTTGTGTCGCTAGGGAACAGCTCCTGGCGAACGAAGTTGCTGGTGTGCGGGTCTCCTACCCCTGACCCATTTTGTAAAAGAAAAATTAAGGGCTCGGGATGACCTTGTAATAAAATTAATCGTCGACGGGCTTACTTTGTGGAATTTTTCCATTGTTTAGAAGGAAATAATTTTGTACTTTTCCACACTGTTTATTATCCTCATTCTTATTTAATGGATGTTGCGTCAACCACGACATGTGTAATTTCGTGTCAATGGCTCGTAGAGGATTTTTTCAAGAAGAATAATTCTTATTACGTATCACGGTATCATATCGAGTGTTGCCAAGAGTTGAAGCCGTTCATATCCTCAGCTGAATTGACGATGATGATGTCCCCCTAACATAAATAATTTTTTTCTTGTATTTCTCTATTTAACTCAGTACTACCTGCAAATATGGATTTTCGGCAATAATTGTTTATTTGAAAATATTTGTTGAGAAAGTAACCTTATTATCGTGGCTCCTCTTCCATGCAATGTTGGTTTTTTATACTTAAAGCCAAATGCATAATATAAAAGATTTGATTTATGTAGGGTACATTGGCGGTCACATTAATTGTATTCTTAGAGCCAGTTTAATGTACGAAAAATGGGTTCTTCGTCATAAAGTGATTGCACATCCAGAAAAGGACGATGGCGGGCGAACCTCGCTATGCCTTTTTTTTCCTTATCAACCAAAGGCCCATTCGCCGGCAATATTGGTGTCACTGGGATGTCGCGGAGTTAATTGTGACCTAGGGCTAGAGGATATAATTAACATTGTAAATCCAATGTTAATTATATCGCGACCCAACTACATTGGTGCATTAACAAAAAATGGACGTGAGAGGGAATTAAATCGACGAATACTTTCGACGGATTCCCGAACGATTTTCAAGAGTGAAGCAATTTTTTTCCACGAACACTAATTTTTCCAGTCGTGAATTCCTTCCTCTAGTTTTTTTGTTTACTTTTGTATTTTGCCTTCTCCCCTTTGTCATATCCTTGCGCTCAGAGAACCTGCTTCCTGCCTGGATCACTTCTGGTGGGATATCTCCACTTCGTCTCACGAGCTTGAACGGCTTAAAAACTTCTTTCTCGATGTTTTTGTTCGACCGTTACCTGCGATTCTCGGGCCTGAAACTGGATTGCTCGTGGGGATATCGGAATGCCCTCCCGTTGCGCTATCTCGAGTGAGTGTCGTTGGGAGGGAAGGGAGTTCGGAAGTTGGGATGGGCGGAGTGGGTGGGGATCAAAGTTCGGTCCCGGAAGTTTTACCCGGGGAGAGGCGGGGGCGCGTCGAGAGAGTAGAAGTATGACGTCAGATCCGCTGCATGTGTTGCATTGAAGGGCGCATCCGGCTGCCCGCCTTCGGCCCAGATGTCGGGATGCGACCCGCTGGGAATGAACGCCCTCCAGCCTAGTTCCTCGGCGGAATGTAATGGGCCATGGCGTACTCGGTGCCCAGATCACATCGGAAATGAGGAAAACAAAAATAGATGACGCTCACGATGCGATGGTATACGATACCACGTAGGCGACGATTGAGTGCTATGTTCCTTTCTTTTCCTCTCTCTGTATCTTCAATGGTTTGCGAGCGTACTTTTTGGAATTTTGAGTTCATTTTGAGATGAAATAAGAACACGTTATATAATCCACACAAACGTTAATGGTATAAGCCCGACCGGTTTCAACACTTTCGTTTCGACACGAGTACATGACCCCTGTCTTGTAAAAGTGTGTAAAAAGGTGTTCTGTTGTAAAAAACGCACATCCTGATTTCTTTACCGATAGAGTAGGTTTAGCATTGTGATGGCAGGAATGATTTATGCTCTTATTATCACTTTTGTCAATGTGACTGTATCCGTAGGTTTGCTATCTGATGCCTAAAGCCTGCTACCGCTAAAACGTGGGACTAAAATGCTGGCTTTTCCTGGAGATATATCAAAGAGAAGGCTAATGTAGGTTATGGTAATTCCATGAGTATGCCCTTGTCCACTTTAAACAGAGACACGGAGTATAAAATTGCCAATTTTTCTTATTTATTACACTTTTAATGTATGTATGCTAGTATGACCGCCGTGGGAGAAATGGGCTACTCTCAATTTTTCCATTTATGTCCAATAAAAGCTTGCGTTAAATTCGTTTGAAGGCTGGATTTGTGAGGAGACAACTGGAAACCGGGGTCCTTTACGCCACTAATGTGTGAGTAGGTACTTAAGGATAAAAATAAGTGGAGAATGAATTATGGTGGTTTAGATGTGTCTTTATGAGGCAATTATCAACGAAGGATGCCGGCTTTAAGGTAGTCCGATAGTTCCCTAGTCATAGCAGAGACCATATTCGAACTATACGTTTTAATTTCACCTGCCGTAGGACACATAAATTAAATGTTGCATCATTAATGGTGCAATAATATAGTTTTACATGACAGAAATGGCAAGTAATTAAATGGAAATATCTAAAAGAGCCTTTAACTTGAATAATTTTTTTCGCGCGGTGCGTTTGAAACTCCAAAACGGAAGGTTTTTTGCGATACACAAGAACCTATTGCGGTGACAATATGATTAATTTTCAAAAATAGTTTTAAAAACATACAAACTACACGCTGTTAGTTGTTTTACGACATTTAAGTGTTAGAAATACCTCATTTTGTAAATAAGGTCTCTCTGGAGTGCATACACGTACCATTTCCCATGAAAAAGGGCTGATATTTCTTGGCAAATATCTCGGAAAGTAATGTGGTAAGGGGTTGAATTTCTGGTGTCATTAGAATGGTGAGATATTTTTCTTTAAAATGAAACCAAATTCATTGATTTCTCGGCAAAATGATATTTTGCTCAAACTACCTGAATGACAAATATTTGGGACGAAGTTCTCGTTACGTAGCGCTTGAATATTCAAGTTGCGGTTCTTCGCTTGATCGAGGCAATTAGCGAGTGCTCTTGGCAGCAAGCCATTGCAGTCACCGAGTTTAATGCCTTCGTCATCGGATTCTGAATCGGCTGCGGAAAGAACTGCCCGTGTACACGTCGTGCTGTGTCGCGTGGCAACGCGAAGAATGCGAGTACTTGCAACAATAACCCACAACTCAAAATAACAACTGTGTGTGATCTGCCGATCTTGTATTTTAAGGCTTACAAAATTCATTCCTCTACTCCTTGACGCCTCGGATTGAATAGTCGTCTCAGGAATGTTCGTGAAACTCCTTTGTATTCTAATTACGTGTAGGAGTGCCCATTGAGGCGTAACATACAGAGAATATTATCTTGACGCCTCACTACATTTCTAGGTCTGACAGATGTGATAAAATAAGAGAGATAATCTGCCGAAAAGATGGGTACAAAAATTCGTCCTTTCCGAGTATTATAAGCGACCACAATAAAAACTGATCTCCTCTAAATACGCTCCCATAGTACATGTCACCATTTCACCTCCAAGAATTTTACATCTTTACGCGGCTGGTAACCTACCACCCCCTGCCTCGCGCCCATGCGGCGGCTCGCGGGGTTGTATGTAGATGTAGAACATCTTGTGGAATGGAGATTTGATCTTGGCTGTAGAATGTGGTTTAATTATTGCCACAATTATAGTTGTTTCATCAATGGCAGTGTTTTTTTTACTTTTGAACTCGTGGTATCACATGGATATTTATATTGATTCATTGTATTCATTGTACTTGTGTACTGGGCTTTTTATTTTCATCGATTTCTCACCATAATTATTCCTAAAATCGCTGGAAGCCCTCCTTCGGTGTCTGGTCTGGTGTTTTACGCTTTTTAGGTAGTTACCAAAAGTTTCCTCAAATCGTTGTATCGCGAAAGGCTTAATTGTTATGTCACCCATCATGATTGATCAGTCAGTCAAGGGATTGTAGGCAATAATGAATGCGTTAAAGGTGCGAGAGGTGTTGGCAGCGGAGTACAATGCGATAAGAAGGTGAGCTGCGATATAAAAGGAAAGTTATTCAAGTAAAGCTTGCTGATGTTGTACGATGCGGAAACATAAGCGATTAAAAAGGTTCAGGAAAGACAGTTGGAAGTAGCTGAAATGAGGATGTTGCGTTGGATGTGTAGAGTTACGAGAAAAGATAAGGTTGATAAAGAAATGAGCGAATTAGAGGAACGGTAAAAGTAGGACAAGAAGGGCAAGAAGGTACGAGAGAGAAGAGTTATAGACGTGCAGCGAAGGGCAGAGGACTATGTTGGGAAAAGATTAGAGAAAATGGATGTTAGTGGGAAAAGGAAGAAGGGGAGACCAAAGAGGAGATGAAAGGACAAAGTGGCAGAAGACATTAAGGAGGAGAAAAGGTGGCAAAAAGAAGAAGCTTTTACAAAAATCTGAGAAGGAATTGAATATAAGACGAAAACGCCGAGCCCGTTGGAATGGGATAATGCGAAGATAGAGAAGGATAGGAATTAAAATACGTATTGCCCTAAGGAAGAGATTTGCTGAATGCTTTGTATGGAGCGTGGTCCTCTATGGATCATAAACTTGGACCTATAGGGAAAAGGAAGTGAAGTATTTTGAAATGTAGTTATGGAGAAGGATGATGAGAGTGAGATGGACGGACAAGGTGAGGAATGACCAAGTTTTGGAAAGGATTGACGAGGTAAGGAAAACGCAAGAAAGGAAGAAGAAAAATTGATATGTTAACGGATTTGAGGGAGAACAGGAGTTACGAAGAGGAGAGAATGTGGGCGCAAAATAGAGAAGGTTGGAGGATTTCAGCTGGAACCTGTCTTAGGACAGATCTACATTGATGATGATGAGAGAAGGATGTCATATGCCGTAGGTAAGGCTGTGAGTCAAAATATCTGTGACTTTCCAAAAACTAATTCGGTGTGATGTATTTTTTAATTTAAACCAATATGTATCGCCAATGCGAACACGAATTCTATATTTTACCGGAATGCTTACTAAAAACGAAAATCTCTTCAACCGCTTAAATGCATTTTTAAAATCTCTTTAGTTCCCACCCCCATGTCAGACCCAAGGCCAACTACAATCCGGAACAGACACCCGAGCTCCACGGATCCACGGCGATAGTTAAAGGTGTGCAATTACGATCTTATATGAGATTTAGTTCCTCAACTTCTTCTTAGTGGAAGGTTAATTCCATCCTTTTCAGATAAGTTGCTGACGTTAAATAAAGAATAAGTTTCTCTCTCGCACGCCCAGCGTTCGTTAATCAAAATGCGCTTGTCTAAACTTCGGAGCTCTTCACCAGGGGCTGTGCTTCGTGCGACCTCGTTTTCTGAAACGTCTCGGGCTAAATTCTGCTTTTAATTACTCTCTACCTCGCAGTGCGTGTCTCTTCCTTCGGTGAAGGTAGTTCGAGCGAAGTATCATTTTACTTAGAAATCAATGAATTAGATCGCATTTTAACGAAAAATATCTCACCCTTGTAATGACATGAAAAATTCAACCCCTTACCAATTGCTTTCCGAGATATTTGCCAAAAAATACCAGCCATTTTACATGGGAACTGGTAGATGCACTCCAGAGAGGCATTATTTACAAAATAAGGAATTTCTAACAATTAGATGTCGTAAAAAACTAACAACGTGTAGTTTGTATGTTTTCTCAACTATATTTGAAAACTAATCATATTGTCACCGCAGTAGGTTCTTGGGTATCACAAAAAACCTTCCGTTTTGAAGGAGTTTCAAACGCACCGCTGGAAAAAAAGAGTCAAGTTAAAGATTTTTTTAGATATTTTCATTTAATTACTTACCATTTCAGTCATATAAAACTGTACAATTGCACCATTAATAATGCAATATTTGATTGATGTGTCCCACAGCTGGTGAATTGAAACGTGTAGTTCGAATATGGTCTCTATTATGATGAGGGAACTATCTCGCTCGGGCTACCTTAGATGTTCATTCTCCGTGGCAAAACGGCCGTCCGATGACATAGCGTGTTAGCTCCCGCGTAAGTTTCTGGCGTAGACCTGCGCGGCAAGAGGGGAGATAGTGGTGGCAGGAGTCAAGGGAAAGGACGGAGAAAGGGTAGAGAGAGAGAAAGCGAGATAAGGGAAGTACTCCGCAGAATAGCGTAGAATGCAGGTCTATTGTCTGTGCTGATTACATCACCCATCGCCGTATTATTATAGAAATCCAACATAAATCTCCATGTCAAACGAATCAAAACGGAACGGCAGGTGGTTGTGAGTCGTCCCAATTCTCGAAGCACGTGTGTCGGCACCAGATAAAAAGCTACGCTTAGGTTGCTTGATAAATTGAGAACTGATATTTTTCAGAGAATATTATCATGACTCCTTACTACATCTCTAGGTCTAACAGATGCGATAAAATAAGAGACATACACTGCCCAACAGATAGGTACAAGAACTCGTACATCCCGCGAACAATAAGCGACCACAATAAAATTAAGCTCCACTAAATACACTCCTATAATTCATGTCACCATTTCATCTCCAAAAACTTGCATCTTTACACGGCTGGTGACCTAATACTCCCTGCCACGCGCTCATGCGGCGGCTCGCGGGGTATTATGTAGATGTAGATGTAAAAAGGCTCCGCTCGGAACAACCTTCCTCCCCCCCCTGTCGCACGACTCTGAAACTTCAGTAGAGTGCCTGCACAGTGGCATTTAACTCTACACCTTTGAATTCTTTACTGGTGTTGTTGGTGACACTGAGCACCGTTTCCTTAATTGGCACATACTGTTGTTGGAGGTTTCAATGTGCATTAATCTTTCTGCTTTCCTTCATGTGCGAAACCATTTTCTGATAAAATATGTATGTACATTAAAGGCGTTCAGATTTCCTGTTGTGGTGCTGTGAAAGAAGTTTTTCTGTGCCCCTTCGATAGATTCTGCAAAACACGGGTCATTCAAAGTTTAGCGTGGGTTTGTTTGACGATTATAGGGGCCCAAGTGAACCTAGAAGTTGGACAATATTCTGCCTGCATTTTAACTCCATAGAATTACTCTTCTGACTATCATCACCCAGTTTTTTTTCATAGATTTTTAGCTAATTGTAAGTTAGTGTTGAAAGGAATCCTTCAAAGGCATGATGGTTGGGAGTTTCGATGCGTCTATTGAGTGAAGAGACGGAATGTACTATACTTGCTGATAATGCTCACCAATCAAAAAAAGGAATGACGACCGTGGAAGTTAGTTTTTATTTCTCGTTTCTGATATTTATTGGAATGTTACAAGTCAAACGGCAACGGATAAGTGGCTCATTATTTCCTTCCCTTGTTTTCAAATTTATTTATTTTTTGCTGGTGAAAATGACGCCGGGCAATCAGCCGATAATACTGTAAGAATTATCCTTGGATTAATTTGAAGGATAGGGAAAAATATTGTGGTAAGTTGTATGATTAATATATTTTTGATCCTTTAAAGTGCAACCAACGTCATCAATAACCTTCTTTATTACTGTTTCCTTGCATTATTATTTCAACTTTAAAGTTCCTCCCCGTCGAGGCTGGATATGTTTTTGTCCCATTTGGTATTTTCTGTGGCAATTGTCTGTTTTTAGAAATGGATTTAGTTTTTCTGTCCGAAATGATTTCCTGATAGTTTATCTGAAACTAGCGAAACCCTCTGATTTGTTGTTGGCCAGTATTCTCTTTCTTCCTTCTGATATCCCGAGAAAGTAGGCCGCTGGATACTTTCACTGGACTTCACGAGGTGGGAGGGCCTTAAAATCCTCTCTGGATTGCCCTTTGCGGTGAAGGCTTTGATGAAGAGTGACCAGCTACAATTCATTGTCTATAATTGGCGATCATTTGATTTAATATTTAGTGATTTGAGTCGGTGATAGATACAACGAAACTACTCGGTGGCTTGTGACACAGAAGAGGACTCAAGTATGGTCGTCTTCTCTTCGACGAGTAAATTATTCAATCTCGACCTAAAGCCTCGCTTTCATTAATTATGAGTAGTTAAAAGCAGCATTGAGAGATATAAATATTACTCTAGCTAAATTACCGCTATTTATAGGAGCCCATGCGATGGAATGTTTTGTAAGAAACTATTAATGGCAGTTATTTGGAAAAGCTTAGCCTTACTACGAGGCATTACCACTCAAGAACTCTAGCCTTTCCTATCCCTTATTTACTTTCTGATCTAACGGAATATTATCTCTCCATTCATCTCTCTATTTTTTGTGAGTTACTCTCGTATATAGTTATAGGAGGGTGGAGCCAGAGTTCCACTAATTTCGGCTTTGTGTCCGTTCGATCAGGCTCTTCAAGAATAATTTTGATGAGAGATTCATTGTAAGTTCAGTCATATACACCTTTGGCTGTGGCATTTGACCTATATTCCGTCGCTTGCATATAGTGGAAAGGAATTGAAGAGAAAGTCGGTGAATGCTAACGCGTTATGCGAAAGTGAGTGCTGTGATTTTCGTTCTCTTTAAGCCTTCACTCGGAAATATTATTTTTCAATTGAGAATCTGAACTCGGAGTTTGCTATAATTAGTTATTTTACTCCATTAATATGCTGCTAAATACCGTACGCTTGTAAACATTCATTTTTCCTAATTTGTTGGGCTTATAATGAAGTATCACCATGCTTTATGAAAATTAGAGATGTTTTTTAGATGCATGAACCACCCCTTGTCTTAATATTCATTTTAACTCAGTGAATTGATGAAAGTTCAGCTGTGGATTGGAGTAATTTTTGATCTTTACTACTTCCATGTCATATATTTTAAGACGTAGATTATTTAAAGTGGTTTCATTTGAGTATTTTGACACCTAATTGTTTGATTTTTGAAGGATTGCTACGTATATTGTTTTGAGGTAAAATGACTGCGGTGAAATAATTGGTGAAATGGCTAGGAAGTCGAAAAATAATAGGTTAATTAGAGACTGAAATCATTCTATTGTGCTGTTTTTTTCAGCGAGTTGGTCGTTATATATGTTTGGTGGCGATGGGTACTTCACTTGTGTCCTTACGTCATTAAGGAATTTAGTTCCGTGAAGCGCACATCTGCGTGTTACGACAAATGCGTGTAAAGGGTAGTTTGAGTGAAATATCATTTTACCTACAAATCAATGAATTTGGTCTCATTTTAAAGAAAAATATATTACCCTTCCATTGACACCAAAAATTCTACCCCTTCCCACATTACTTTCCGAGATATTTTCCAAAAAATACCAGCCCATATGCATGGAAAATGGTACGTGTATGCACTCCAGAGAGACCTTATTTAACAAGTGAGGAAGTTCTAACGCCTAGATCTCGTCAAAAAATCAACAATGTGTATTTTGAATGTTTTCCCCTCTATTTTTGAAAGTTAATCATACTGTCACCGCTGTAAATTCTTCGGGATCGCAATAGGCCTTCCGTTTAGATGGAGTTTCAAACGTACTGCGTGAAAAAAGTCAAGTTAAAGACTTATTTAGATATTTTCATTTGATAACTTACAATTTCTGTCATATAAAACTAAATTATTGCACCATTATTAATGCAATATTTAATTCGTGTGCCTCACAGTCGGTGAAATTAAAAGGTATAAATCGAATATGGTCTCTATTATGATTAGGGAACTATCTTGCTCGCACTACCTTAAAATAACCGAATAGAAAATGAAATCGTCTTTGAAAAAATAGGAGTCCTCTTACTCATTCCGGTGTCCTAGTGATCTGTCTTTCCTAGTGAGATCGCCTAGAATACGTGTACAAACACGTATGATGCTTGAAGCGGGAAATCATCTCTGGGTGTCCCGTCTCTCTACCGTTCCTCCGACCTTTCCTCCCTTCGCATACACGAAAGCGAGTTCTCTCGCAGTTCGTTTTTACCTCTCATTTGATGACAGCGAGGCTTAACAAGGGATATATCCTCTGGTCTTTCCTATCAAGGAAGAGAACGACAAAGGCGCTCATGGTGGGCCCGTTAAAGTAAAATTACGAACCCGTCTGCACGGTTCCCCAACCTCCTCCCCTCAACCCTCGGGAAAGCGGGTCGGTGCTCCGACTCATCGCTTTTTTTCTCAAAAACCTGAGATAAAAATGCAATTTCAAAGCGGATGCGAGGAGATGCGGGAGCAGAAATGCAGCTGAAGGTGGTTGGAGCGATTTTTGTTTAATATAATATAATATGATATGATACAATATAGTGTAATATTTATTACTCGACGCATTAGACATACATTAATCTTTACAATATGAGTAATATTAGGTAGCCTAAAAGGAGGACCTGTATTAAGACTACCATCATTTGGTCAATAGTTATGCGATTAGTCTTTTACTTAATTGAGCATGGAAATAGATTCACAATACTACATGAGGTTATCAGTACTTTAAGGGGAATTATCAAGTTTATCACATACAATTATAACAAGGTATCCTCTATTCTTTCTTTAGTAAATAACCAAGATTTTATATTTTTCAATACTGTATTAACAGATTAGGATTTAACACATGAAGTTGTCAATATATTGTACACTTTAGGTGCGACTTACAAAAAATATCGTTTGAATAACGTTAGGTTTGTTTTGGGCATAGAGGACACGAGATTTTAGAAGGTTGAAGGGAGTAGGCAAATACAGTACATAAATAAATACACTTACACTTGAAGGCCCGGCTGAAGTCATAATGATTACAGAACCTTTTCTACACAATCTAAATTTCCGTTATTTATAGCTATCCTTGAAGCACTGTGGAACTAAGCGTAGCACATTTCGTGCATCCGAAGTCTGTGCTACACCATTGTAAGCTTTGCTGTGAAGTTCTTCCAGCCGCTTGAAAGTAGCAGCCCAGCTGAAGTCGTAATGGTTACAGAACCTTTTCTACACAATCAGAATTTCCGTTTTTTCTACTGTTTCTTGAATTTTAAGTAAAACTCAGCGACCCCTCTCCCTGGAGTTCCCCTAGTTTGAGCTATTTCCGGTCATTCTACGTTTTCCCACCAGCAGCGGGGAGATCAAGGACCCCCTCAAATCGGCCTTCCTCCGGTCCTTCCACTCTTCTGCCTCCAATGCCCCACCCCAACCCATCCCATCCCCCGCAAACCCCCTTCAGGAGTAGTGCGTTGGTTTCCCCTCGATAGGTACAAGTCCCTTCTTCCCCAGGTTTCGAGCCAACCGATTGACGTCACCGCGATTCACCTTTCGACGCGAATCGTCTTATGAATTTTTTGGGCTGTGGGGTAGGCTGGTGGTGGCCATGCTGCGGAATGGAGAACTTGCAAGGTTTTTTACGGCTGTTTTAACTCATGCATCATATAGATAACCAAAAATGTTTCCTATATATCCTTTCCTTTCATCTGAGCGACCCATATTTATTGAACTACAGTGAATTGAATACAGATGATGTCGTTTGCGCGCCATTTTGGAAGTTATACGCGTGACGTCACACCTGCCATCTACCGTACGAGACATACGAGATACCGGCGAATAGTACGGCGAGTATCTCCGTTCATTTACCGTTCATTTCTTTTTCATTTCACTACCGTTCTTTAGCCTCGTGATATTTCATTGAAATATTGCGTCTGAGTTTCAAAAAGTATATATGCATTTTGGTGTGCAGTAGTTCAACGACTTCTTAGTATTTCATCTGCATGGAAGTTCGTGACGTCAGATAATCTGCCTATGAAGTCGACGAGGTATTCATCGAGGATCTCTTAGCAACTCGAAAATTTTGACAGATGGTCAAACTGATCTTCTACCAATCGGAGATACCATGTTTTTATCACTATTTATTTATCTATCGGTAAGGGTGGATTTATGTGGGAGCATGTAAAGCTCATAAGGATATGCAGTAATGGTGGGGCCCATTAACGTATAGTGTTTCATTCTTTTTCAGCGTTAGTCCTATCCTCCTTCGTCCCGTCCATAAGCCTATTCTCTTCCGTTCCTTTCCCTGTTTGCCCAAATCCTTCCCACTATCACAGGCTTGAGCAACTCTGTACCTCTTCCAGCCACCTACTTTGCCTACACAAAATCTCATCCTCTCATCTCATGAAAAAAGGGCAACAGAACGTGCTATCTTTGGCTGATGTAGGAATCCATTACTTGTGATGAAACTCCGACGCGAATGATTCACGCCATGGCGATTGCTTTAAGTATTCTACCGGGTGAAAGGTAGGTTTTTTGGAAGTCAGATAAAGTCCTCCGGATTTTATACACTTACAGGCTAGTATCAACTCTAGCTTCTCCTTTCTATCCTCTAGCATTTCCTTTTTCGTCTGACCATCCGATCTACACATCTTCATCCAGTCTATTAAAACGTATTCTCTTCCTTTCCCTTCCTCGCTTGTCCAACATCCTACCTTCTACCATAGTTATGAGCAACCCATCACCCCTAATTACTTCCTCCTGCCACATACCCTGCCTATTCCGGATTTCTTTCATTTCGAAGTTTCCTTTTCTCATCTCATTCAGCACGTCCTCCTTAGTCTTCCTTTCCGTCATCCGCACCCTTCTCTCTCCTCCTCTGCTCACATTTTCATCTCGAAAGCCTGCCGCCTATTCTCGTCCTCCTCAGATTCCTCGCCTCTGCCCATGTAATATGGTTAGAAAGGTAAAATGAATGATCGTATTGGAATTGATAACTAAATCGTGCAAAATAGGATGGCCGGCTAGTTTGAGTTTATTACAACAGTCGCTTCCTGCAGAAAAATTGGTCTCTGTAAATGTAAACTTGTGCGAGTAGGTGGTTCATTTGAAAGTGTCAAGCTCGTCCTAGCGGACTAAATCACATTTCTCACTGAATTCACGAATGTCAAGGTAATATTAATTATCTTAGTTGTATTTTATTGAAAGTTAGTTTATTTCAGGGAACACGTCCTAATATTTCCAAAAGTGGAAGTGGATGCTTCTATGAAGAAAGATAACCGGGTGAAAAGAAATCGAATTGTGAATCTAAGCTCAGAATGTCATCCCAGGAACAGTTCAGAAAAATTTCCGAAGTCACGGGGACTCGGAGAATCGACGGCGTGAGCGCCAGGGACTCTTGCGATAGTTTTGTGGTCACCACCTTATAGTTTTTAGTTGTCTCCTCATGGCTGGCCTGGGAACACCAAAAAGTGTACCCAAAGTAATAAGTCTGTCTGTCATCGAGAGCTCTCCTACTTCCGAGTATTTTCATTGTGAGATCCGAATCCTCTTGCCGATGAATGCTAGTGAGTAACTAAGTATGAAAACTTATGCAACTTCCCCTGTGATCAAATTTATTCCGACCGGTTTCGCTTTTTACAGCATCTTCAGGTGTCATCTACACCTGAAGAATGCTGTAATGAATGAAGAATGCTCGCGTCTTCGCTTCGGATTACCGCGAAAGGCCCACGGAATGGAATACCTCGACTAAGTTTCGAAGGAGTGAAGTGGTTGTCGGAGGAGAGGACGCAATTCTCCAACATTTTCTCTTTAATCCGGGTCTGCATAGGGTGCTGATAAATTCCTGCAAAGAGACTCATGATCCTTTTTCGTCAACAATCGCCCATCCGTCATGCTCTCGTAAAGCTTTGGTCACCGTTCACTCATCGGTGCCGATCGCACGCTCCACAAAGTCAGCGGGAGTAGATGTAGATTGTGTTCCTTTCAATGCGCGTGCGCGTATTCTCGCTCAAGCACCTCAATTTATTTCTATACATGCCGCTACATATACATGAACCAGTTACAATAATTATGAAAACGAAAAATGTGCGTGGTTAGATCTATCTCTAAGTGCACGTAGTTGTTCCCTTAAGTTCTCAATTATCATTGTCCGGTGTTCTGAAATTGATGGTTACGTTAACCTGGATGGCAGACCCGCACCAAAGTATTATTAATTGGAATATAATTAATTTGGATACAATTGATGGCGAATATTCCTGTTTCTCAAGTTACTCCGAAAAAAGGATATTTAAAACTGTTTTACGCTGTATTAAATCCCTCGTATCTTTCATTTGTAATTCTACTTGGAAGGGAAATATTGTGTGTTAAATGTTTTTCAATGTCTTCGTGGAAGGTATTTTTCCCTGATATTATCAAGATAGACAGCTCGTATTCTAACCTAGTCTGTTATTACAGTCGTTTGTACTGTTAAATTTACAGTGTAAATTTAACCCTAATTTGTTTTTAAATCGAACAGCTCTGCCCAATTGGCTGTCTAATCTTTAATTTTGTATCTGATCGAATCCGTCTCACTTCAGACTGCCTACGCAAACTTCCTCTATAGTGTCCCACTTGGTGCGAGGAGTTTTCATGGTAAGGCTCTAAGAGGAAAACCGAACTGCTCCCTCTTTCTCTCCACCCTCGTGTTTTTTTCCACCGTATATGCATTTCATGATCTCAAACCAATCTACTGCTAGTTACTACACCAAATGATTGTTTATCAAATTCAAGAAGTCGATGTGTGCTTTCACATATCGACTCTCAGATTTATCCGTTGTTTTATTTTACATCTTTTTATCCTTAACTTTGTTGATTTTTAATCAGTATTCTTCTGTCGTCTCAAAATATTTTAATTCGTTAACCCCACTCCTTCAGCTCCTCTCTTGGCCCCCTGCGAAAAATTGGTTGAAATGCAAGAGCTTAAAATGCTCTATATTCCCAATGAACGGGCCCGAGTAGTCTTCCTCGAGGCAAATGTTTTGCAAAGGCCGCTGCCTTGCAAAGGGTGCATTTTATTGCTCAAATGAATGTATCATAGATTGTATATACAAGAAAATGAATGGACTTAGAGCAGGTTCTATTTCCCGTTCAGTCGTTCAGACAATCATGATATTCGCCGCTTTACACAGTACAATTTTCCTCGTGAAAGAGTTCATACATTCGTTTTTGACGACAAAATACACCGTGTAAAGTAACCTTTACACGTAGAACGGCGAAGAGCGTGTACGATGTGCTGATTGCATTAATTTCTTCGGCATTGCTCTGAGGTAGCCACGAAAAATCTTAGCCGTCGTCTCTCTCACCCCTATGATTACCTTCGTCTCATAATCCCAGCATTTGTCCCTCGCCGGCGGCGGGGGTGAAGGAAAGCGGACAGGTTTCTGTGGCCTCCTCTTCCTCCCTCTTTGACTCCCAGAGCCCTAAGGAGGAGGGGCGACCTTGGGGCGTTCGATTCCGAGTTCCTCGACTCCCGAGTTCACCGACCCACGCCCTTAGTTCACCGTGCCCGGAATGGGGCCTTTTGGGGACCTCTCGGAAAAAAGAGTGGATGCCGCCCGCCCGTCGCATGGCTCCTGCTTGCCCCTTCCTCGCCGATGCCATGATGCAACACTCAAGCGCAGCTGTTGCTCGTTTAATGCTGGGAATGTTTTACCCTGAATCGAACTGTTATAATCGAATGCCTTAATCGAACTTATGAATTCGACTTTTATTCCATCTGTGCTCGAAATTTCAGTATTGTAATGGTTATGATATCCATCAATCTTGGGTTGGCAGCCCTTGCAGTATAAACATTGCCATGACAACGAGGAGTTTGTTGAAAAAGGGGAAGAGCGCGGGGGACAGTTTCGAGCCAGGAGGTAAACAGTGTGGAGTAGAGAAATTGTGTGGGAGGAAAAGGAAGTGTAATACAGTGTTGAGTGAGTTGAATGTGAGATGTTATAAAAGGAAGTGTGTTTACTAAATATATATAAAAAAGGAGGGAGAAAAACGAGTGTAACATTACAAAGAAATAAGTCGAGTGTTACAGTATGGAATCACTTCCTAATACATAGCATATAAAGGGACCACGTTTTTAGCTCTCTGCCTTTCCACCCCGAGGGCCCGGATTCGAGTCCCTATAGTTTCAGACATTTTTCAGTGGAATCCTGATCCCCACTTGGTTCCCATTTGGAGAGGACAAGTGACTTTTGTCCATCGGAGGAATCATCAGCTGTGATTTCCTAGGCTTCCAGCTGTAGGCTAATACTGACGCTGGGTTTCTCACCTCTTTTCCACGTATAAGTACCCCCCCCTCTACTCCCAGTCTTCATCCTTCGGGGAAATAGCAGTAGCCGGTCGCCTATCGCACTATTCATAATTTACTCACGCAAGATTGGTGCGAAGGCTTCCGCGGTGCTGTGATGATAAGGGTAGCATTCTCGACATGCTGTGATGATTAGGGCAGCATTCACAACAACGCGGTGAAAAACCCCAAAAGAATGCTGCCCTTATCTACACAAGATTAAAAAACCCACCTCGTAATATAACGTGAATGATATTGAAAATCTTATGAAGCACTTGGTAGTGTTAAACGCGAGGAGTAAAGGTTAACGAAAGCCTAAGACTGTGTACACAATTGGCAAAGGCAACTGGAGAAAGTAAGGAAATGTGCGAAGGTTTCACCCTCACCGTTAAAGTATCCGAGTCTCCCTGGAAATAATTTGGTTTAATGGACGGATGATTGGTGAATGTAATGATTACAAAAGGAGAAAGTAATTGCGAGGCCGTTCTTAAATTATGCAGCCATTTTAGTGAACCTAATGGAAAAATAGTTATTTAGGGGACGAGTTAAGCAGAGAAACTCTCCCTATCAATCCGTTGATTCATCGTTTTGGGTAGTTTTAAATGGAAGTACGTATAAATCCCGTAAAATTTATTGGAAAGCATGTGTATGTAAACATTCGAGAAAGACGCAAGAGGCCGGTGAACACTGCTGACTTTCAGGAGATCATCGGGCTCACTGCATATGCCAATAGATTCGGCCTCTCCTATGAATTGCTAGAGACTTGTCTCCCGCTCCTTCCACCGCACCTTCTCCATCCTCCACGCCCGCATCTCAAACGCCTGCAGCCTATTCACGTTCTCCTTTTGGAGGGCCCAAGTTTCTGCAACACACAAAACTTCACTCCATTACGAAACTCTTCTTTGTATGATTACCCAAGATCCCCGTCATCAGCTTTCTTCTATTACTAAACGCTTCGCGATAAGCAAATGAAAAAAATATTCACGTCGTCAAGCATGAAACACCGCTGTCTCTACTTCCGCGAAAAAATAGTAAATAAATCAAAATGTTTTACCTATTCCTGTTGTTTTCCATACCTTATTTTCTCTCGAGTTATTTTGTACCAAGATTGAATTTCCACGGAATGAAATTTTTTATTCAAAATTCGTGAATGCTGTTTCGTGCACTAACACAGCCTGCCACTCACTCTTAGGAGAGCTCTAATGGTTACTAAGTAGAGGGAGGTATGTGAGACGAGCCAATCGGAAGATTTGGAGAATTGTTATGTTCGTTTAGTTCTGTGGAATTGTGACACTTCATTTAATTTTTAGTGACTTACTTTCATTTTCCATCATTAGTTCAGTTATTTCTGCCTAAATCTTCTTTTCAAAGGCTCTTCATTAAAATATTTCGCTCACGATAGAATCTTCCCGACTATTAACCTCTAAGTGTAATTTTTGCGTGCGTTTCACATGGTAGGTGGCCAGCTGAGTCAAATAATTTTATTTTTGCTTAGTTTTATAGGTAAAACATTTTGATTTATTTACTATTTTTGTCGCGGAAGTAGAGACATCGGTGTTTCATGCTTGACGACGTGAATATTTTTTCATTTGCTTATCGCGAAGCGTTTAGTAATAGCAGAAAGCTGATGATGGGGATCTTGGGTAATCATACAAAGAAGAGTTTCGTAATGGAGTGAAGTTTTGTGTGTTGCAGAAACTTGGGCCCTCCAGAAGGAGAACGTGAATAGGCTGCAGGCGTTTGAGATGTGGGCGTGGAGGATGGAGAAGGTGCGGCGGAAGGAGCGGGAGACAAACGAGGTAGTGCTTCGTATAGTGGGTGTGGAAAGGAAACTTCGAAACGAAAGAAATCCGGAATAGGCAGGGTAGGTGGCAGGAGGAAGTAATTAGGGGTGATGGGTTGCTCATAACTATGGTAGAAGGCAAGATGTTGGACAATTGAGGAAGGGGAAGGAAGAGAATAGGTTTTAATAGACTGGATGAAGAAGTGTAGATCGGATGGTGAGACGAAAAAGGAAATGCTAGAGGGTCAGTCACTTTCGTCAGTATCACTTGGTGGTATTCCATCATTAAATAAGAAAGAGGACAACTTTTACTAAAACCACTAATTTTATTGCAAAACGACCTGGGTTTCGATGTGCATTTACATCATCTTCAGGTGTGATGATGTGAATGAAGATGATGTGAATGCACATCGAAACCCAGGTCGTTTTGCAATAAAATTAGTGGTTTTAATAAAAGTTGTCCCTTTTACTAAAACCACTAATTTTATTGCAAAACGACCTGGGTTTCGATGTGCATTTACATCATCTTCAGGTGTGATGATGTGAATGAAGATGATGTGAATGCACATCGAAACCCAGGTCGTTTTGCAATAAAATTAGTGGTTTTAATAAAAGTTGTCCCCCTTCTTATTTATTTAGAAATACTAGAGGTTGATATTATCCAGTAAGTGTATAAAATCAGGAGTACTTTATCTGAATTTCAAAAAACCTACCTTTTACCCGGTAGAATACTTGAAGCAATCGCTATGGTGTGAATCGAATTCGAATCATTCGCGTCGGAGTTTCATCACAAGAAATGGATTCCTAGTTCAGCGAAGGATAGCACGTTCTGTTGCCCTTTTTTATTATTTCTCTCTACAGTTATTTTTAGCTATTGATTGTTTTGTAATATATTCAGCGAAATTCTCTTTCCTGCCGCTATCTTTACTCAAATTGGTTTGCTATTCCGGTCGTCTTTCCGAAAAACATCGAAGAATTTTCTTTCGCAGAACTGATTACGCGAAAATTTGTTATGAATCCTCCAAGAATGGAATCTCTGACTGTCAAGATTAATGTGTGCTAGAACGTTCATGTATTTTTTGCCGTCATTGATTTGCTAAAATCTGCGATTGCTTTATTTAACCATCTGCGTCTTTTGGAAACACCTGGAAGTACCCATCTTAGGCACAGTCCTTAAAGTAGTAATTTTGTCGAAAATGTAATGGCGATGATAAACGCATATCTTAAAAATATCATTTGACTTTTCTTCTGATGCAACCAATTCCTGATCGTTGCAGTTCCACTACGCCATATTCGCTTTTAGAGTTTATAATCTCTAAAGTGAATGTTTTTTTCATTGTTATTTAGTATGATATAATCTCTCATTAACCGTAGTCAGTAATTCAGTTATGTAGAACGCTTTTATATCCCATGTTTATCTTTCTATCCCATGAGACATGTGAACGCATCTCGTCATGACGGTGGAACACGCCAAAACATCAAAGGAAAATTTATGTGAACGGGTGTAAAAATTTGCAATCGCCATAGTGGTCTTTCACCCTACCTAATTCGATTTTTGCGAAGCTGGGACGGATGAATGAATGATGCCTTTCAAGTACCTGTTCATTATTCATCTGCACCAATGATTCACCCAATACATACGTCACATTGAATTTTAATCTCAAAATTGATCCTTAGGAAACTAAGTAGAGAGATTCTATGGGACAAGGAAAGCAAACTAGACCATAAAGTTTGAAGGCACCTTGTGGAATAGGTAAAACGATTTAATTATTGAAACAGACGCCACAGAACTAATACAGGTAGAATAACTTTTGTTGAACAAAGATACGTGTAATGATGTTTGAAAGGTGTTTTCACCAGTAGGAGAGAACTGGTGTCAACTGCCTTTCGTCTTTTCCGCCTACTACCCCGCGGCTGTGGCCCTCGACATGAATAGGCTCGCCCAAGGATATGCGACTATCCAACCGTCGGTATTCTATCTTATATTATTAACTGAATTCCAACTGTTTAAACATTCGAGCGTGTTTCCTATTTTAAATTAATGACTAATTTATAATGTAATTATCTCATTAATAAATAGTTTAAGTCTCATGTTGTGTGAAGGTCATGAGTTTTAAGGTGCTCGTATAAGATGGGGCAGATGGAGGCGATGCATAGTACGTTTAAGTTTGACAGCATCATCTGGGTGGCGATTGTCAGGGAAAACCGGAAAAGCCTGGAATTGTCAGGGAATTTTGAATTTCTGGAAAAGTCAGGGAATTCTCGTAACAGTCAGGGAGAAACTGGGATATGAATCCTCATTATTTTCTACCATTACGTTTATCGGCCAGTCTTTCCCGACCTTTTGTCACCAACTGAAACTAAAGCCCTTCGCTGACGTGCATGGAATAAGCACCCACAATTCGTGAAATATTCAGTTGTGAATATTATTAGTTGTGAATCTTAGTTATTTAATTGTTAATCAGGCGTACAATGTATCTCTTTTGTATATCCTTGTTGTGATATTTGCCTAGTAGTGTTAACATTCATAATTAGTGTATTACGCTAAACACAAGGAATCCGAGGCTATGTCGTTCGGAAAACATTACCTCGCGTTTTATTTTAACTTCCGAAACTCAGGTCGAGAAGTAGCTGGAGCACACTAGCTTAGAGTGAATATGTGATTGCAGTTCTAAAAATACGAGACGATGATTAAAAAATTTAAAGCTGCAATAGAATATTTAATTCAGCAGAAAAAGTTCCAATAATAGGTGACCTTTTGGCGATTGGTCAGGGAAATTGGGAAATCCATCAGGGGAAAGTCAGGGAAAAATCAGGGAATTTATTATGGGATATCAGTAGCCACCCTAATCATGCTTATCTACGAGAGAAAACCTGAGCGAAAGCTAATAAATGAAAACACTAATTTTTGTGAAGTGTGTATCAATGGAAAAGTCAAATGTACTGAGAAATTCCTCTTTAGGTACTTAGATGAATTAAAATTACTCCTTTTGTAATTTTTTCTCCCATGGAAATGTTTTTTTTTCATTGAAAGTAACGATTAGTGTTTAGGCTTGATCAGGTTTAGCTCTTTGGAAGTATTTCATTGTGGTAGAAGAAATGGAAACCTTGAAAAATTAGTTACAAGCTTTTAGTTGTATGACTTTCTTGTCTGCTGCACCATGGTGCACGGAACGTGAAGGAAAGCCCACGACATTCTATCGCCCCAACATTGGTAATAATTATGAGCGTCGCAATATTGGGTATCTTTTTAATGGGTTTACGAATGAGGGAACGTGTAAAAAACGCTCGAATTCAGACGGACACATTTATATAACCACACCTCTTACATCTTGTGTTGCAGTGAGAGTGAGTTACTTTGCTGAGCGTGGCAGTTTTTATTGGAAATCCCTGTGAAGTGTCTTCATCCTCATTCCTCCATAGTTGAAAGTCAATATCTGTGAGTTATTCGCTCAAACAAATTTAGTGTTTAAGACAACATCTCATTGAAGTAATAGGCTAGGGAACTTGGTGAATAGTTTTCTTCCCCTTCGCTGACTTTTCCCCCCTGTGTATTTTCCGAAGTTAACGTGAAAAAAGTTTACTTGCGTTGATGTCTACGAAATTTGGGTATTATTTTTCCGGCCCAATCCTCTCCACGTGGATAGAGACTAGGCCGCCAAAGAGCCCGACGAACGCACTCAGTGTCAATGGACGCTTATTCGGTGTGCGGGGGCGTTTTCAAGACGACGGTTTTCTCGGAATCACGAAGTCGGGAAAATGAGTAAGTCACAATCGGCCTTGCCCCATGTGGGATGCGCAATCCGCGTTCTTTTCTCTGCCGTCGGGATTGAGGCTGGAGATTCCCATTGGCGCAGCGGAGTCGTGAGCCCGTTGACTTCCAGTTTTTCCTCTTGACGGTGCGAGTTCACTTTCCCCTGAGCGGTCAGCCAATCGTGGAGTCGAATGGGCGAGAGAGTTGATGGAAACGGAACGGCTGCCTCTGTGAACCAAGCGTGTGTGTTTGGCTTTTGGGTGAGGCGGGATGAGGGGGCGTGGCGCTTGGAGGGAGATGCTGGGCCGAGAGATAACGTGGAGACTGGTCCATCCGGCGGGTTTCCCGGTGTCTCCCGACTGCTCTAGAGGAAAACGCTCCACTACTCGGAACCTCTGATTGAGATTTTAAGAACCAGTTTTTAGAATCGTTCCTCTTTGGCCCAGAGCATGCTGTAATATTTCAGACCTCTTATGTTTTTAGTCGAGTTCCCAGAGAACATAATCATTCACCTGAGCTGGGATTGGAACCTAGAACCCGCAATGTAGCTTCATATTCACTAGTATTTCCCTAACTTTTTCCAGACACCCTTCCATCCAGCCCCATCGGTTCCTTTAACCTATATCTAACGCTCCCTAACCGTGAGCTTTTAACTTAAAGTCTACATATTAAACTGTTATAAAAATAATGATAAAATAATGATGAGTAAATTAACGTTTATTTCTACGTAAATTAACGTTTATTTCAACGTATAGGTATCATTAAGTTGTCCCAAAGCATAGTCTAAATTACTTAGGGTTAAAAAAAAGTACAATCTCGGAGAATTTCGGAATTCATGGTAATTATGGTAACTGGTCTTCTGGAAACTTTTATTTTTTGATCGACGACGGCGTAGTGAATTCCGTTTAGAGACGAGGCACTAGTAGAATCCAATATTGTTCAATTGCATTGAGGCAGGTTTGGATGATATGACTAAAGTTCTGTATCATCTGAAGGTGTGTCATCTGGTTAAAATTGATCCATTTGCTATTTCATTGTACATCTGTTTCCCGATTCCTTCCCTGAGGCCGATTTCTCTACTGTATCATCGTCGCTTTCTGAGCACCATCGATTCACGGCCACAACTCCCCATTCCTTTGTTATGCGTGCATTCTCGACTCCTTTTAGCTTAGCTTCTCTCTCCTCCTCTGCCGTGTCTAACAATTCTGTATTTTTCTTCGTTTCATAAGGAACATCGGTGTAAACAAAAGCTTTTTTTAAGGAGGCTCTTGCATCATTTATGAATTCTGGCTCATCATCTCTCGTATTCATGTGTCGTATGTTGGTAGTATTTCATTCTCGTATTCATCCGTTTTCCCCAATTTTCTTGACCTCGTATGTCGCGTCCAAAACTCTAGACTGGATAAGTATGGACAGCGCAACCAAAACAGAACTATCCATCCCATGGGGAAGATAGTGAGTAGAAATGCTCACACGGAAAAAATTTATTGCTAAGCATTTAAGCGTGCTTTGGCCATTTTATGCCATCCTTTGTGATTTTTTGTACGATACTTTAATATTATATATTTCAAATGATGCTTTAATGTCACATACCTTCCCCAATTGCTTCGATTGTCGGTATCGGTCGAGAACAAACGTCCGTGTTTATCTAATCTTGGGCTTTAGGTCGTGTTGTCTCTACTCATCTCGACGCTCGTGCCAGCATTACTAAATTGTCCCTAATTCCAGGAAATGACGCCACGTTTTTAACCTTTTAACCGAATCCCAGTCTGCTAAACGGCTGGTACCGGTAAGTAAGATAAAAGGCTTAATAACCGGTCATACTAGTGGTACTAATTCATCATGCCGTCCGCTATGACCGCGATTGCGGACCACGCGAGGGTTATTTTGAAGGCCATTATTGAGTTTGAGAACTGTTATCATTCTCCCGCTTGGCCTCACCATTTTGCATTCGTGAGTGAAATTTCATTTGTGGGCGTTTTGGCGAGATAGGCTAGGTGACGGGTGCCCTCATTCATTTCCTTGACGTATTCGTCGAGCACATTTCCAGTACGAGCGCCAGTTTGTCGTTCCACTTCGCAAGAATTGGTATATTCGACGTTAGCGATTGGTATATTCGACGGGGGTATATCCGAATTGGAACGCGCTTATGGTTACGTCATGGCCCCACCCTCCTGTTGCGCGCCCGCCTTCATCCGGGGATCTGTGTCTGCGATGGAAAAAACCTCTCTCGACCGCCCTTGAGGATTTCCCCGACGATACTCAGCATCGAGCGGTCACCTCTCGCGTTTAGTCCTCGTGAACGCCCAGGCCCGTGTTCATGCGGCCCGCTTTCGTTTTTTTTCCCTCTCCTCGTCGGCTGCGTCCCATTGATGATGGCGAAGCGTGACTCATCAGAGAGCGAATATTTGGAGAGGGGGAAAAGCATGTCTCAGACGCCTCTGGAATCACATAAGTCGGCCTCGTTATCCAAATGACAGCACCCTGGTGCGCCCTCTCTCTTTGCTAATCACTCGCAAGCCAGAAATGAGTTTTAAAAAATAATCGCCGATTGCGAAAATTCGCCGTCCGCCCCCTTTGAAACGGTATTATGTCTCGCCAAATTGGAATGGGACTGGACTTCAAAAAGTAAAAAACTTAATTCCGTAATCGGCATTAAGGAAATTGGTCTCTTATTAAACTCATTCACTCTTCATTACTATTGATTTATTTCGAAAGTCAATGGGGCTGCACCAATTGAAAATGCCAGTAAAGATTAATAGAGGCAAAATACCGGGGAATACCGGGATAGGTGCGTCCTACCTTCGTACTACTTGGAGTATTTCGCATTACTAGATTGAATTCGCATTACCATGCATTCTTTAGAGCGATTTAGAAAATATTAATGAGTAATTACAGAAGACACATTAAGTCTCTCTGTAGTGCATATGCACACTGTAATATACCATATAAAATGTCTTCTATTTTCTGGCTTATCTCACGGAAAGTACTTCGGTGAATAACCAATATTTTGGTATCTTTGAAAAGACGAGATTTTTTTTCGAGCGAGGGAAAATTATTATTTGTTTTTGTCAGCCGGTCGATTCTGTTGGTTCGTATGTCCCTGGAATCCCGATAGACTGCTAAGCCTGTCATCAGGTTGTCCAGGGACCGGACTATCAGAACTTGACATATATCCATGCCCTGGGTGGTGAAAAACCCACCCAGGCGGGACTCGAACCCGCGACCCTCAGTTTAGCTGGCGAGGACTTTACCTCGCCGCCACCGTGGCGGGCATTGAATTATATTCTCGTACAAACTAGATTAAGAGAGGAATGAAGCGGGTCGAGTACTTTACTTAAGTCGGTGCTTAACTAACAATAAGGGGAGTAAATATCCAGTGTGCAGAAAGGCATGATGCTATGTGCTAGCAGCAGTGCTGTGATTAGTAACCGTTTCCTTGCGAAAATATATTTCCTTTCGCGTTCAGAATGTGGACGGAAGAAGCCAGTGACCAGCAACTACATAGTGCAGCTCTTCTGTAAAACATGAAATGTGGCTTGTCGAATTGTTTTAATGGAAGGTGTTTCGGTGGTTATTCCGGGGGAGATACTGTTTCTCTGACCCCTATGAAAAAAATTGTTTTTAACCCTTGACCTCCCCTCGAGTCCCCACCCCCCTCTTCCTCGTGACTTTTTAAACGACTGGATTTATTTGTTGCTTGAGAATCTAACGTCTGAATTGGAACGAAATTTTCGAAGAGTATTGCAACCCCCCCCCACCCTCATCCCCCAAGCGTGTGCATTCCGATGTCTTCCCAACTAATTGGACCTTACCTCGATATATCGCTGTCTTTCTTCGCTCGAGAGGAATATTCATTAGCGAGCGGGCGTGAGTTGGTTCAGCTCCACGCACCGAGAAATGAGAGGGAGTGTTTATCGCCTCTCCAGGAAATGAAACGAGTGAAGCGCACGTTCCCCCTTCTCCTTTTTTCTCGTCGCGGATGTCGCGCGTTTGCTCATTCGCTACGCGTCTTTCGCGTGTCGCCATTGTTGGTGGTCGGTGTTTCACGTTCAGCGGCGCTCTCTGTCCTTCCTTCGCCCACCGCCTCAACTCCTCACTGCCTCCCCTCAACCCTCCCTCCCCCGTGCCTCCCCCACAGACACCCTCTTCTCTACATCGACACCCTTGCACATGATGGGCGTAATTCGGAGGTGGCAATGGGTGGCTGTTGCCCTCCTCAATATTTTTAAGGAAAAACAATTCCGTAGTATTACAAACTCAGAAATGCATAGTTTTCTGGCAAATTTTTAGTTATTCTACTTAAAGTAGTCCGTGCGAGATAGTTCCCTAGTCATAATAGAGACCATATTCGAATTATACGTTTTAATTACACCAGCTGTAAGTCACATCAATTAAATATTTCATTATTAATGGTGCAATAATATAGTTTTACATGACAGAAATTGTAAGTAAATAAATGAAAATATCTGAATAAGCCTTTAATTTGACTCAATTTTTTTCGCGTGGTGCGTTTGAAACTCCATCAAAAAGGGAGGTTTTTTCTGTAATACCCAAGAACCTACTGCGGTGACAATATGATTGATTTTCAAATATAGTTGAGAAAACATACAAACTAAACGCTGTTAGTTTTTTTACGACACCTAAGTGTTAGAAATACCTCATTTTGTAAGTAATGTCTCTCTGGAGTGCATAAACGTACCATTTCCCATGTAGAAGGGCTGGTATTTTTTGGCAAATATCTCCGTGAGTAATGTGGTAAGGGTCTGATATTTTGGTATATTTTTGGAAGGGTGAGATATTTTTCTTTAAAATGAGACCAAATTTATTGATTTCTAAGTAAAATGATATTTCGATCGGAATACCTCAATTGATCTCTATAAAGTTTGATGGAGGTGTTTAAATGGAATATTGAAGGGTGATATTAGAGATTATTAGTTATTATTCTGCTGTCACAAAGTTCTCAAAATCAAAACCTTTATCTCTATCCCCAAAATCAAAATGCTTGAATTGGGCGCATTAACCTGTGCTATGCAATGTGAAGCTACCAAAATGAAACTCGCTTACCGTGAAGCAGTAAAGGCAATACAAGGTCCCATGCGCATACAATATTCAAGGATATTTGTAATGGAAAGACTTTACAAAATGAAAACTCTCTCCAATTTTTATAATGTTAATGTTCTGATTTATTGTAAACTCTTATGTTGTGGTGGAGCTCTTTAAGGTGATGAAATGCATGATTGCGGACACATTTTGCTTTGATCATTTAAAATTGAATTTTTTGTTGTTGTTGGAGCTTTAATCGTTTGAGTGGAATAAGTATTTGCAATTTAGTTTAATAATTACGTTTTAAGCTTTTTCGTTAATGTATTCACTGTTTTCAGCAGAGGAAGTGGGCTAATTTCCCTAGGGGCACATAATACCTTGCTATCCATCTCTAGGGTGTATTGTTGTGTCCCAAGTGGCGGAACGCAACGAATAGGAAGCTTCGACTCGCGTGGCTAGGCCGAAGTTCCTGATTAGGGTATGGGCGCTAAAGAGTGAAAACTCAAGCGTATCTGCAAGGGTTTATTATCGATTAGCCCTTACCGGAGAGCAGTATGGCCTTCGGCTACACCCTGGAGATTGTTCCCCGAGTTGAGAATTTTCGGGGTTTATATCTGATTCTGGTGGTCCAAAGGGCGGCAGGCAGAGGCGTGGGAGGAGACTTTTGCTAACAATTCCCACGGGAAAAGTCCACAGGGCGTCTGGGTGCAGCTGCATTTAAAAGCCAACACAACTTGGTGGGCGTCTGCAAAAATTATGACACCTAGTTAATGAGGCAGCTGACCGACCCTTTAAAAAAGGACATGATACCTATCTCCTCCCTCCACCCCTGACACGACCCTCTGGCCCGATCCCACACTAGACGACGCCAAGGGTTCATAACTTACAAAATACAGTCTGGCGTACACGCCTAGTGCTTATACCTAGAGGAGGAGACGGCGATCATAACAAGTGTGACAGGGGATGAGTTATCACTAAACATGAGTCATATTGAACCATTGGTGCACTGTATGCGTCGAGGGACTACAGTTTAGCGGGAAACGTTCTCGACGTGTCGAATCAACTAACCAACTACACTACCTATCGGGAAGCCTTGTTTCTTTAGTAGCTGTTAAAGTTACTTGTCGTTCGTGGGAAAAATGACATTTTAAAACGTCCGTTCTGCAGACTACTTCACTAATTTTATTATCATGATCTGATCCGTTCCGTTGTATGTCAGAGTTTGTTAAGTTCTGCTAACATCTTCAGAAAATAAATTGGTTTTGAACTTGCATAAAACATTTATTTTTAATTTCATTCGATGGCCTGAAAGTAATTCACTAACCGTATGTTAAAAGGTCGGTAACACTATAGTTTTGCTGACTTATGCAAAAACTTATCCGTTGATGTCTAGTTAATTTCTTTTAATACTTCATCAACAGTACAAAAGCAATATCACCAACCAGTCAGTTTACTGAGTAACCATAAAACAAACATCTACCACATGGCAACCAACACCAATAACTTCTATATCTAACAAACACGTGAGATATTATTATTGTGGCCTTAAACTTACCTTGCAGATCTCATCCATTGGCTGTCTTCCGACTCTCTTTTGTATGGCCAATGGATGCAAGAACGTAAAAAACGACTCACTCATCCTTCTAATAATTAATGATTCCCGCTCAGCGAGTTTAAAAAAAAAGACAGGTGAAAACTGTTCGCATATTACTTCTCATCATCGAGCAAATACAGCGACTGAATTTAATTGGACGATCCCAAAAGCCAATTATTTTCGAAATTTCGGAGTGTACGTTCCTTCAGTGTTTCATTAGTATGTTTTCACGGAGGAAATCAATTTTCTTTGCAATTGATCATCGCGAAATCGTGGTGATAAGTACATGTAGAACTTAGCGCATTAATCTACGAACCAAGGGTTTTTTACCTGAACCTCTTGGACGTGGTCACATATCAAGGAATATTTTCAAATATATTGGCTCATATCAAGGAATGTTTTTCTTGCTTTTTCTATTCAAAGGTTTTGTTTTGGACGTGTGAGTATAGTGGTATGGAGCTAGATGTATTCCGTAGTCTAATTAATTGGGGACTGCCAATGCTCGAAGACTTCCTTTCTGGGGACCCTGGGTGGGCTGATCCCTAACGCGACCCTCTGCGCCTCCAATCATGGATAAGCTAAAGCTAACTCCTTGTTATCTGTATGCCATTTGAGTTTTTCCTTTCAATCATTATCTTAGCGCTTGTATACTGTCGTTTGATGAACAATTCGCAAGAGCTCTACTTATTTTATGTATTGCTCGTAGATAAACTCGAGGTCCAAATAAATAATCCGCTGGTAATCTAAGTTGACCGAAGCATGAATGAAATGTTATTTAATACCCTTATTTTCTAATAATTTAAAGGAAATATCTTTCCGGTGGTATGAAAGAAAAACTATAGCCACGCTTAAATATTTTTTTCTGATCTGTAGCACAAACTGTCTTTCTGTCTGTCTGCCTGTCATTTTTCATCAAATCAATCAAGTCAAATCTGTCATTTTTTTCAGCAGTACGGCATTGAATAGTTTAACTTTTATCTTGCATCATGATATATCAGTGTTGCGTTGTTGCCGTATCTTGTTTTGAAGAATGCCTTCGTAATGGATGACCCCCGATACCTACTATCACAAGGACTTAGGTTCGTTACGTTGTTATTAATTTAGCTATTTATTTACTTCCACGTTATTAGGATTTACTCCTTTAATTACTTAAATAGCTTCTTTTTTAGAGAGAGGAGAAATGGTTCTACATCCCTATGTGCTCTATTCTTGGTTAATATTTAATATGACTTGTAATATGTGAAAGATATTCAGGAGTATGTGTTCAAGTGCAATTCGAATCCTGTGATGGGATGGTTTTCACCCAAAGGGGGGGAGGAGGGAGGGTCTTTGAACCATTTGAGATGATCTCGAGCTCGTAACCGAGGGGTCACGTGGTATGAGAGCGAACTATTGGAAATTTCGGTTAGTTTAATCCACTCGGACGAATAAATAAAGCATCTTATATTTTGTTTATTACGTTTTCCATCACGATGACTGACTTGATTAACAATATTACTCAGGAAAAACTCGATCAAGAATGCCACATTAGATTTATATGAGTGGTTTAAATGCATCAACATCTCAAAAAAATTCGTGATTTCACCGCGTGACTCCTCAGTTACGTATTCGAAACTATGTCGGGTGTTTCATACACATGGCTCCCTCCTGGTTCATGCAGGCCTCGGAATTTTCGAGCTCTTCAATGTCGGAATTTTGGCTTCCATACTTCGAAGCATTGAAATTATGTCATTTTAAACTCGATGGGAAACGTTTGGGAAATATTGTCTCCTTTTGACATGAGTTCATCATTTTTTATTATCGGGTTAACTTCGAATTTATGTAGATTTACATAGAGTTTCACTCACAAACACTCATTTGTACACCTAACTCTGCTTCAATAATTTCCTACATACTGACCTATCCTTGCAAAAGGATAGGCCAGGTCCTAAATAGATTTAAATGGAATAAATGGGCAACAATCATCTTAATGTTTTCTAGTTCCGTAAACATTAAGATGATTTTTACCTATTTACTTCCATTGAAATCTATCTAGGTCATCTACTGACTTAGTTCCGTAAACATTAAAATGATTTTTGCCTATTTACTTCCATTAAAATTTATGTAGGTCATCTACTGACCTAGATAGATTTAAATGGAAGTAAATAGGTAAAAATCATCTTAATGTTTACGGAACTAGAAAATAAAACCCTAGTATCTTAAAGGAAGCCTTCTTCACTTCTGGATATTTTTCCGACGGAATAATTCATACCACTATTTGGTTGCTTAATCTTAAAAAAATAATAATGGATGTTTCAGACGCCTAATTTTGAAAATTCTACCCTCTACTTAATGTGAAACCATGAAATTAGTTTTGTTCGAAAAAAACTGAAATATAAGAGAGAACTGTGCATTATTCGCTTCGCAGCTCCTCTGCGAGCGATGTTTCTGTCGAAGTTCGCCATTGTTTGTCGCTCCATATCCGTGGACTAGAATTTTCAGGAGACTTTCGTAAATTTTTTTTTCCATATATTTTGCACATTTCCCCACCAGTTCCCTCCTTTCCCTACCTCTTCTGTATTGCAGTCAGTAGGCCTGCATCCGTTACTTCATTTGCGTGTCATTGATTTTTTCACCTCTTTGTGTGACAGTGAGAATGAGAGTGAGAGAGAGAGAGAGGAATGTTTAGTCCACTGCTATACCGATTCACTCGGCAGGAAAGTGATTAAGCTTTCAATTTTGTCTGCAGTTCTTTCCTGGTTGTTATTTTCCTGGCGTGGCCACTCAGCGATAAGCGGGATGACCAAGGAGGAAAATGTTTTCAAATTTCGTTTCAGTAAGCGGAACGCATTATCACCTTCATCGAGATAAATGGTTCCCCAGAAATCCGAGGATTCGAGTGGCGTGATTAAAAAACGTAAATAGTAACTCTAATTGTGGATTTGTAAAAATAAGCAGCGAAGCGGCATTTGGATTGTCTTTCCTCCACGGTGATTTAATTTACTTCTGTGTGTGAGAGGGTTGTGGTGACCCTGGTGGCGCGAGAATACGTATTGGTTAATATGATTTTTTCATTGGTTCATGTATTATTTCTCGTGTGCTTGCATATTTGTTCCAAGTGGTTAAGTGAGAGCTCGTAATAAATAACATGGAGCATTTTTCCCCTGGCAGATAAACATTTTTACACGATCCGGATTTCGATGTTTTGTCTTCATCTTCAGGGATACACGATGAATAAAATCGAAACTTGTTTCCTCTACTAGAGTTTATATGTCTGCAAAAAATCGCTCTCAATTCAGATTATTTACTGTGGAAAATATACCACGCAATACAACCAAAATCTAGGAATTTTATAGGAGAATTTGTAATTTTTAACGGTGTTGGGCTCTGCCTCCGAACTACTGAGCTCGACTGAACTATTTCATTTCCAGAGGGTTTTCATTTTATGGTTACATCCAGTACCGTAAACACGGGCCACTTGAGCCCTGGAGGTTAACGGGAGCCCAAAACAGAAAAATGGTGTTTGGTTCTCTGCGTACTCTCAGCATCAGTATAACGACGTATTTCACTGCCACCTACCAGAGAAGCACTGAACTACGTCGTTATACCGATGTTGATAGTACGCACAGAACCAAACACCATTTTTCTGTTTTGGGCTCAAGTTAACCTCCAGGGCTCAAGTAGCCAGCGTTTACGGTACCTATCTTCTGAGCGCGCCTATCCTCATTGAGGGGAATAGTGTCGCCCCCTTAAGTGCCCTGCTTCCTTATCTCCGGCGCCCTTGGCCCTATCTGGTATGCTCTGTCACTGGGTGTCTGTCAGCAATTACAAAAACCTTCTTAGTGTGAATTTGTGGGGAAGATTATGTCCGCTGCTGTCACATTATCTGAGTGTGGAGTTGCCGGCCGAGAGTTGGAGCGGAGGGATATGTTTGATACCGTGGGAGGAATGCATTAGTATGAGGCTACTATGTTGAGGAAGTTTCTTTATGTTCAATAATACGTCGCTTTATCGGTAAAAAATAATAACGAATAGTTGATGGGACTTATTCTCCTTCTTCACACCGGGTTTAGTTATCCACAGCGGCCGATTATTCAATGGGAAACTTTTTCATCGTTATCAAGGAAGGACTATTTACCTCCATACTCTCAACCATACCCTGCCCAATATAATTGAGCAATTGACTGAAATACAAAATGTAGTAAACACGTCCAATGCCATTTGAGGAAGGTAATCACGTGACTATGATGGTGGCCTTTGCTTTTATCAAACAATCGAAAAAACTTAATGTCTCATGTATTTATGAGCCAAACTATTTTTTTTTCACCTTTGCCATTATCTTGGACGTTCTCCATGTATTATTATTGTAAATAAACTTAGAAAAATAGATGAAGTTTTGTATTGAAGGTAGTACGAGCGAGATAGTTCCCTTATCATAATAGAGACCATAATCGAACTATTTAAAACGCTCGCTTGGTTGAAAAACAATTTAGAAGTCTCAACATATTTTGACGCTGCGCTCAAAAAGGCCGCGGTGGCTTTGGTGACGGCTCATTTTTTTTCTGGCGTACAAAATATTTCAATGCAATTTAAATTGCTCTTCTTGGAGTAACAAAACGCTGAACGGCAGTATACAAGTTTTGTTTCCTGTAAATTTATGACTGGTTTGCAACCCGATCAAGCTGAGAAAAGGAAAAATAATTGTTATTACGGAATATTTCTCGCAGAGCGCTCAAACCTTCTTGTGTTATGTGATTTCATGCTGCTTCCCTTTGGCAACGGAGATAGCATAGCGTTCGTGGCACAGTACGAATTACCGTCTCGCTTATCATTGTTTGAAGAAAAACTGTATATGAGGGGGTCGTAATAAAATTGTAATTATCGTCTCAGTTATCTGACTTTATTACGGCCGTCATAAATTTATCCCCGTGGTAAATGGTTGTGGGATTCTGCTGCCTTTTGATGATTTAATAATCGTCACGTTTTTACTCGGGAGCAAAGATTTGAATGGTGGAATTCTTAAAATTTCATTTTAAACGACCCGATTGTGTGACCCCTGAATGTTCCAATGTCCTTGTCAGAAAACTATTGGTTTCACCTTCTTGTTTGAACGATATTCGCTTATGCAAATGGAAAAGGCTTTATTCTGCTGAGGATCTACCTACAGAAGTGCGTCCCTAAAGTCATGAAATACATTTTTTGCCGCGCCGCTACCGGTCGCAGTGCTGCGTTCAGACCGGTTTAGTTGGTGAGGGGGATCCTCAGCTTCACAGCGCACCCAAGGTCAGTCTACTCTGAGCATCGAGAGTCAGGATTGCTGATTTAGTGCACCCCACTTTTAAGACCACGTCACGACGCGCGATGGCAGATACTTTCGAGCAACGTTCGGCGATCACATTCTGCACAAAACGCAGATGAAACTTGCGAATTTCTTAAGCATATCTGCATAGAGTCTGCTCTATCATATTGGCGAGTTGAAAGGTGGATGAAGAAATTTAAGGTGGACCGGGAAGGGGTGGACGATGCCCCCCCCCCCCTCCGGACGGCCATCAACAAGCCAAACCGATGAAAATGTGACTTGTGTGCCTGATTTGTTGAATTCTGACCGTCGAACGAGTGTTCGGTTGATAGCTGACAATCTAAACATTCCGATAACCGCTATGCTACGCATCTTTACGGACAAATTGAACGAGCGAGAGGTATGCGCCAAGCTGGTCCCAAAACTGTTGACGGACGAGCGGCATCACGGCAAAGCGCCCAACCGCACGTGTCTGCGGGCCCGTGAGTTTTAGTCCAGTCAACGAACGTCAAAAATGGCGGTTTAAAGGAAAAAAGTCGTGTAGTCGCAAATGTTTGCTCTGTGATTGGGCCGAGCCTCAGGATCAACCCACTAAAACCCCTGAGCGGGAGAGGGGGTGAGCGGTGGGTTGGGGGGCGTTTAAAGGAAGCCAATTGAAGGAAATAATCGCAGACGAGCAAGGGGTAAACCTTTACGGAGTCATCCGCAAGTGCACTAAAAGAGAGAAAAGTCCAACGTGGAAAAATTATTTGCCTTCAACTGTATTCGAACCAGAATTCCCAAACTTCGCTCCAAGTACTCTAACCACTTACGGTAGATATTTATTTTCTATATTTATTGTAGTTTCAAGTTATTTTTGGGTTAATGTAACGTAAAATGTTGATTTAATTCGATTGAAATACGATTTTTTTAACTTAGGAAATGTTAACCCTCTGTAACTCTTAATCTATTGATCTTACAGAAAAAATTATAAGAACCTTTTCGTAGCAAATTTTATGTAATTCAGTTTCGTATTCTAGCATTTTCTCGATAGAGGTCACGGTTTTCGAGTTATTCAAGAAAAACATCAAAAAGTCACCTTTAAATGGCCCCTCCACCTTCAGTTCACCCACTCCCCCGCTCAGGGGTTTTAGTGGGTTGATCCTGAGTGGGTCGGCCCTACCACTGTGCAAAAATTTGCGACTACACGATTTTTTCCCCTGAAAAACGTTCGTTGACTGGACCATTTCTGGCGAAGCACACCGTGGCTACACTGCCGCAGCCACCCTACAGTCCAGACCCAGCTCCGGCCGACTTCTTTTTGTTCCCGAGGGTCAAGACCGCACTCCTAAGACGCCGTTTTGACAGTATTGAGGCTATCCAAGCGGCCGTGACAACAACTTTATAGGAAGTTCCCATCGAGGCCTTTGAGGAGGCGTACTAGGGAATGGGAGAGCCGGCGGGAAAAATATATAGATGCTCATGAAGTTTATTTTAAAGATAATTAACACTTCGTACCGATTTTGTCCATAAAGCTTCTTTTAATACATATTTCATAACGTTTTGGACTCACCCTGTATATAATAATAATGTTTATCGGTCAAAAGTATTCAGGAAATACAAAGACGTCGTCAATATGAGTTCGTAACTCTCTGAGGAAGAATTAATCGTTACTAATCGTAAAAAGTATCGTGGTAGGTCAATTTTTTAAATCTGAGGCTGTAAAAGTGACTTTAAGAATGCCAAATTGAAATATTCATTCATAGAATACAGATTTTTTATGAGAACTCCCCTTGTGGCTCCTTCAAATTTCATTCTGATGAAGGTTTGGGCAAAGCATAGTGGCGCAGCCGTGGCGAAATCTGACAATACCCTTATTTTGGCATTATTATAAATGCTGATTTCTTCCATCCACTACTCTGCCTCCTGTCCCAAGCCTATCGTTAAAAATTCTATTTATGAGAGCTCAAACACGCTTCTTATTTCATGTGAGAAACCAAATTATTGTCGACAATTGCTTTCATTGAAATGCCCATCACTAACAATTAAAGCTTTTTCTCATTTGTAAATACCGTTTACATTCTTCTCTTTGGTGGTTCTCTTAATGTCTCGTTCGAAGCAAATTCCTGTGTGAGAGTGATACGCTCCTAGATCATCGAAATATTGGGGAAAATATGCAGAGATTTTGAGTTATTTATGTATGCCTTCCAATAAATATTGTATATATTTACTAAAGAAATAAATATGATTGTATTCCATAACATTTTCCCCGTATTTATCACTGTTTTACTTCAAAGTTTAATAAATCTTATCCAGTGTAAGTTAAACTCGCATGCATCTTCACAAATAAGTGCGATAAGAGTGTCGAAAATAAACGTTCACAGTACAAATCAAAGAAAAAAATTTTTGGAAAGTTTGAAAAATTCATCCTGCATCAAAGCTGTGTTAACTGACTGTCTGCAGACGTTCAGTGACTAACCGGACCGTTTCTAGTTGCGGTGTTAAACCCTTTTATTCCTCTAGCTACGAGTCCGGATGCAAACGGTTTTCTTCTCCGAGATTCGATAATTCTTCAGACTCTTTATTCAGAAGAACCTGCGGTTTAGTCGGAAGTATCGTTATATAAATCTCTTTACCTTACAATTAATTAGCTGTGATGTCCATTGCTCCTTCTTCTCGTGTAATGCATTGAACTAACCTTAAGCTATTCCGATGGGATGAAAAAAGTGAGTTAGTTTTAATTTGTAACAATAGGAAATGTATTTTCTTTCTTTTCCTTGTTTGATCCGCATTGCCAAAATGTACATACATACATACATACGTATATGTATACATAACAATCACGCGGTTCCCTTCCGGGGTAGGCACAGAGTCACAGAGTTTCACTCACAAACACACATTTGTACATCTAACTCTGCTTCAATAATTTCTTCCGTACTGACCTATCCTTGCAAACCTGTATGGCCTCATTTACCCCCATACACTGCTTCATACACGCCCTCCTGTTTTTAAGACTCCTAATATTCCTCCTAATAATTTCCTCAACCACAACTTTCTCGGCCTACCTCTACCTCTCGCACCATTCATTTCACTCTCATATATCGGTTTCGTTATTCGACTCTCATCCATTCTCTCAACATGGCCAAACCAACGAAGCATACTCCTTTCATACACGTCCATTACTGGAGCATCTAACCCACATTCATTCATTAACCACTCATTCCTCACCCTATCCATCCTACTTTTGCCGCAAACACTCCTCAGATAACTCATACCCACAGCGTTTATTGTACTCTTATGTCTATCCTGACAGACCCATGTTTCACTACCGTGCTACCAAGTATCATAATTATTGCTGTGAAAATGAGCGCGGATTTAGTATTCTTTGAAAATGTAGTTGGAAAAAGTGAATCCATTACTTATGAGGCGCTATGTAATTGTTAAACGATCGTTCATGTCTTGTACTTACCTTGTGTTTATTTAAGCAGTTTTACTATTCTCTTTTGAAAGCTTATTTTCTGGGAAAAATGTAGTATGCTAATGGTGAAAACTTGAACACATTTCCTGCCTCTAAATAGCCTGGGTTATGCTTATATCCACCGCCTAACACGCTGTAATACTCCCCTCCTCGGTTATTCTAACTTGTGCTTCCTTCCGTAAAAATGATGCCTGAATTAATCTAACTATTCTTTAGATGAATTACTAAAATTTTACAAAAGAGCCGAAATTAATTCGAAACAAACGGTTCGTTTACCTCATTGTTCAGTTTTTTTGCTTTAAATCGGCATGAAATTGTAAGGAAATGTAAATGGATTAATTATACTTTTCGTCTTTCTTTCAAATTTAGCCGAATTTACCTTCGCTTCTGACGTTTTTCTTTTACTTCTTGTCATAATTGCTGGAATGATGTAAATAATACGATTTAGAATTATTTTTATTTCATGATGGTTAATATCGGAAGTGTACAAGTCTTATTGGTTTATCAGTGTAATAGTAATAGATTTATTGGTTGCTTCACCATGTTTTAACATGCTGAAGTACGTAAATGATTACACTATCGTCAACACAGCGGAGGGATTTCAGGGTTGCATTGAGCTAGGTCAAGGACTTAAAGCCGAAAGACCCTTGGCCCGGGCAATCGAGAATTCGTGGCTAGCGTGGCCGTCCTTATTATATTATTGCTACCCAAAGGAGCGACTGCGGGTAGCGAGTGTTTTTCATGGTATTTTCTGCGAGACCCTATTTCAAAAGACCCTTGGCCGTGGATGCCGTAGACGGGGAGACAGGGTTATGCGTCCGTTTCTGTGCTTGCATCTCTCGCTTATGATCCGAGATCGAATTCCTACTCTTGCAGATTTCTTATTGGTATTCTTAACCCTACGCCGTTGCCGTCGGAGATGGTTAAATAGATGGAGTTTTGTATTTAAGGTAGTGCGAGCGAGATAGTTCCCTAATCATAATAGAGACCATAATCGAACTATACGTTTTAATGTCGCCAGCAGTAGGACACACCAATTAATTATTGGATTATTAATGGTTCAATAATATAGTTTTATATTACAGAAATGGTAAGTAGTTAAATGAAAATATCTATATGTCTTTAAGTTGACTCATTTTTTTCGCGCGGTGCATTTGAAACTCCTTCAAAACGGAAGGTTTTTTGCGATACCCAAGAACCTACTGCGGTGAGAATATGATTAATTTTCAAATATAGTTGAGAAAACATACAAACTACGCGCTGTCAGTTTTTTTATGACATCTAAATGTTAGAAATACATCATTTTCTAAATAATGTCTCTCTGGAGTGCATATGTGAAAGGGCTGTTGTATTTTCTGGCAAATATCACCGAAATTAATGTATTAAGGGGTTGAATTTTCGGTGCCATTGGAAGGGTGATATATTTTTCTTTAAAATGAGACCAAATTCTTTGATTTCTAGGTAAAATAATATTTCGCTCAAACTACTTCAATTCTCTCTTCTTTTGGGTTTGGCTGAAAGTTTGCGTTGGTGATAAAAAAAACTCGTTCGCTTTCTGTCATTTTTAATCTCAGATGTAAACAACGGTCTGGTCGAGAGTAAAGAATGGACAACTGGGAAGTTGATTGACGCTGGCGAAACATCACAGTCACAACATCGATATCTTAAAGAGCAAATTTGCTCGGCTAACCTTTGGCCCCGAGATTGGGAGCTAAAGAACATTCGCATTGTTATCCACTGCCCTCTTTGTGACGTCATATCGAAGCGGGGGCGTGACGCTCTGACGTCAGCGCAGCCGCGGGGGTGGAGGGTAGTGGTAGGAGCAGGAGAGGGAGAAGATTAGATAAGGAGGGGAGAGGGGAGGGGGGGTAGACTGGGGGCGTCGAAAAAGATCTCGCATATAGGAATTCATGCGCGCTTGCGCGATGCTACACAATGAAGGCGTCGTCGGTCGAAGGGGGCCGAGTGCGGGGGTGGGTGGGGGCAGGGAGGCGTTCGTCTTATCTCCGTCACGCCCCCCCCCTCCTCCTCCTCATCTCGTCGATTCTTCTCTCGAACAGTGTCGTCGTTTGTTGCTGTTGTTGGCGTTCTTCGCCAGATGCAGGGGTTCTTCCCCTTACGGTGGTCCCCGCTCTTTCAATTCAAACGGGTCCCCAGTGTAGAGTTGTGTCGATCACGAGTGATTCGTTCATTTCCAAAGATTCATTGGCATGAAAGAATGATTTTTTTGCGTGCTGGACGATTCTGTTGGCCCGTATGTCCTCGGAATCCCGATTGGCTGCTGGCTGCTTAGCCTGTCATCAGGTTTTCCAGTGACCGGACCAACAGAACTTGACATACATCCATGCCCTGAGAGGTGAAAAACCCACCCAGGCGGGACTCAAACCCGCGACCCTCGGTTTAGCAGGCGAGGACTTTAACCCTCCGCCACCGGGACCGGCAATTCATGGCCGGCCATTGGATCACTTTCTCCGTTCAAATCGTTCATAATGAATCAAATCAGGCTGTTCTCGTGCATCGATCGCGTGGAGTGGTTTGTGAAGAATCACACGATTCGTGAGTGATCGAGAACGACTTGATTTGGTTCAAATTGAACAAAATCACGCTGTTCATGATTGGAGAGCAACTTGATTGGGAAAAAACCGCATTCCACCGTCTTTTGGTAGCATATATAATCTACTGATAAAAACTAAGGAATAATTTCATAGAAGCGATCGTATTAAGTTGATTTGTTATAACACCGAACACAACCATAAGCACCCAAACATCGCAAGTACAGAAGTTTCTTAATATATAGCCTCGAATAGCCGTGGCAGTTTGGGCGAGTCTTTAGGCTCACAACTCGAGACATCATCCTGTTCTAAAGATAGGAACTTTCAAGTTCCTCAAGTCTACCAATATTTCGACGATAAATCTAAATTAATCTGAAAATCAGTGTTCATATCACGCAATATCTCTGTGTAGACAGCTTCCCAATGGTACGAATCGGTCGGGTTTGGTTCTTCGTTGACATTTTATTCTTCGTAGTGAAATCATTCATCGTCGTTAAATCACTCACCGCAGTCATTTGGTTCTTCCATGGCTCATTTCATCGTTCATTATGAATGATTTAAAAGAACGAGTCATTCTCATGAATCAAATCGCATGAATCGAATCTTCGAAATGAACCGAAATTCCCATCTCTACCCCAGTGTCGTTTCTTTCTTTCTGACGTAATTCACTCCAGAGAACCGTGTCTGCCAGGATGGGATCCCCCGGCTGTTACCCCTCCCCCTTTCTCGCTATCCTTCCACGAACCCTTTCCCCCCTGCCCCCTATCACCCCTTCTCGTCACCCAGACGACGACGATGACGTAGACGCAGCCGTTCCCCCTCTCCGGGCCTATTGTAATTCCCCTCCTTTGAACACGCCTCCTGTTTCGCCCCTACGTCATCGCCGGAGCCCTACCCCCACTCCTCGACGCCACCTCTCGCAGCGGCGGAGCAGAGGACAACTCCTCGCCCTCCCTCCGCTACCCCATCCCTCTTTCTCTCCTCTCCCTCCCTCCCCCCCTCCTCCGGTCAACTCGGCGGGGCAGTAATATCGCGCAGCCTCCAACCTCTCGCCTCACTCAACCCCCGGACCGCACACAAGCCGGCCGCCAACTTCAGTCGAGACGGAGTCGATCTGCCGGTCAGAACGATTTTGTACATCTCCTCGTCTCACGTTGGAAAACGCGACCCACAGGCGTCCAAAAACTCTTCAATCCCTCAGGAGATCACCCGAGGACGCCAATCGCTCCCTATCATCCTTCGCCGTTGTCGTTTTCGACCGCCGCCTCAGTCTCGTCCTGATCGTCGCCACACCAAGTACCCACTCGACGAAATCTTCCGTGGAGGATTGTTGCACGTGAATCAGGAGAAGAGCAGTGATCGAGTGGACACTCCGCGGCTCTCGAAACTCCTTCGCCGGTTCCCTCCTGTTTTGTTTTTGCTGGAACTTCGGTGCTGAAGGAAGGAGAGTCCTTGTGCTTGATCGCCTCCCTGTATCGCCCCGCGACACGCCCACGTTTTCGTTCCTTCCGGTGTCCATCCAGTCGAGTGCTGTCCGGTCGGACAACCTGTGCGGCGAAGAGGGTCGTCTGGAAATAAGAACGCTCTCCACATTCCGTTCGTCTCAGTCCTGGAGATTTCCAATCCCGTGAGATGATAGCAATCGGAGCTTTCCAGCTGACTCTGACCGTCGCGTTTACAGTGGCCGTGCTAGACAGGTGAGAGATCGCCTCCTTCTTTTATTGTTCATTTTAAGCCTGAGAAATTTGTGCCCTCAGTCTGATTTAAACAGACACAAAATTACTAAGTGACTTCAAATGTAATTAATAAATTCATGTTGCTTATATTAATTCCATCCAAATGCTCCCAGCAACTTAACCATCACAGAAAGTACCGAAGTAAATTTTATACGAGTAAAGTTGAACGTATTATATGTCAGGCTGTCAATTACTTTGAGGAGTTTCACCACAACTAATAATTTGTAAAAAATCATCGTGTTTTTTTAATCTTCTCTCGAATAGTTGGTTATGGGAGTTTGTGCTGGATTTTCTCCTTCACTTTAAGTAGGCTTTGTTCCGGCAGAACGGTAGCTTCAGTTTTATTGGATGCAATATAGTATTTTGAGTTTTTGAATTTTCCGCGCGTCTTTGTGCAGCTTTCTCGTTCTCTCCCCCCGTCGCCAGTTTTCATGCGGCGTCATTTATTTTTCGGAATTCCTCCTCGCCCCTCCCCCTCACACTCTCCGAACCGAGTTTCTCTTTCAACCTGCCTTGATTCATTATTACGCGCGACCGTGACGTAGTGTTTGCGCAGGATTTGTGCTCGTGTTTGTGCTGGAAAGAGATCTCGCGACGCAAGACGCCGGCGAGTCGTTTGAAGGGCATTCCTTTTTTCGAGGAACTATTGTGGGAATTAGTTTATCGGGTAGTTTCCAATATTAAATCAAGAATTCCGAATCGGCACTCGTGGCAGGGAAGAGTAAGCAATCCGTCTCGTTCCCCTTTTCCTCCTCAAGTCCATCATTGTATTTCCTTCGTCGGCCCGTGTCATCTTGGTTTCCTCATATCGTAAACTTGCCCGCGTCGATTTCAGTACAACAGCTGAGCGCACGAGAGAGGGATCGTATCAAAGGGTGAAGGATTTTTCTGACGCTAGCATGTTACGCTCTTCTTAACTTCCTGATTGCAAAACTAATACTTTTTTGGTATCAGTGATCAATAGTCTATATATTATTCTAATTGTTGCCCTGAAAATCTGCGATAAAATCATCTCTATTGATGCGTGCATCTGTTGCGTGTGTTAAGCCAGCCTTAAGAATATTCTTTCTCAATAATTCGTATTCGTTATTTCTTGCTTTTTCATAATTTTTTCCGTGAATGTTTAACAAAAACTCTAAAAATATAAGGGGGATCGGGTTGGTGTGGTAGCTAGAATACTCGCCTACCACACGGGCGGCCAGGGTTGAAATCCATGCAGAGGCGGCATGTTTTTCAGAGGAAACCCGATCCCTACTTGAGTGTCTTGTGGAGGGCACTTCAAGTACAGTTTTCCGTCTGTCGGATGAGACGTTAAACCGTGGTCCCCTTGGCGCCTTTCGTTAAGAGCAGGCTAATGCCGACGCCGGGTTTCCATCCACCCTTCCTCCCTTACCTATCCCCTATGGCGCAAATGACCTTAGCCGTCGGTCGCCTCCCCAAATATCCAATCCAATCTAAAAATATGAGACGTGATTTAAATGATAGTTGCTTTGAAATTAATTGCAGCAACTTTGTGGACGAGTATTACGAGTGGACGAGAATTGAGCTTGGCTGAAACTTGTCTGGATCTCTTCTCCCTTCCTTCCCTGCCGTGAACGTACTCTTCTCCCTCCATGCCATCTTCCCCTTAGTCAACTTTACCTGCTTGGGGGACATAACAGCCAGCCAGTCCTTTCATCTTGACCGCTGGTTTCTCCACCTCTCTTTGATTTTTTTGTGCGTGGAACTTCCATCCAAGTTTACCCGCGGGTTTAGGGAAAGAGTCGAGAGTTGGGAGCGTTTTTGAGTCCACCACCAATTTTTCCTTTCACTCCGCCGCTCCCCCGTCCTCCCATCATTCCCCCCTTCTCCTCAACAATGCAATGCGAGTCCCTTCAGGTGTGCTGACGCACCCCAGTCCATGCAAGCTGACGGCTCTTCATTCCAATGCAGCCATCGCCAAGTGCGCACTTAAACTGCATTGCCATGCTGTCTGTTTGATGGAGCGGAGGATTGAAAAATTGCTACACATTGCTGAGCGTACATTACCATCGCACTGAATGTCGCAATGAATAGAGTCGTGTCGACAACTTTCGGTGTCTTTTCGATGGTTTAGAAAAAGTTATAGTAGTGGACCCATTGCCGCACTACATAATGCATTACAGAGTGTCAGAGGAGATAGGCAAAGTCATCTTATAATGAATAGATACTGATATTAACCGTCCATTTTATTTTACAGTGTTTGTGCAACACGTGTCTCGGTTGTCACGCAGACTCGATCAGGTACAATAAAGTTTGAGTTCATGTACAGACATAGTTACTGTGCCTGATGATGGCTATGTGATTGCCGAAACACGTGTCAAACGAAGTTCGTTCAATAAAATGGACAATGCAACATCAGTCTTCATTCAGTACGATCTTTTCCATCATCTAAATAGTCTGCCCGGTGATTGGTTGGTTTTGGACAGTCATTATGCTAATATTCAAGTTTCTGGCACATCTTTCCGCTTAACGTCTTGTGTGTGATCCGCCATTATATCACACTTAAATTCCTCATATCGTCTTATTCTTATTTCGTCCAGAATACCTATCCTCTTCCACGCTTCCCCAGGGTTCTCCCCTCGATTACTTTCTTCTACATTCCCTCTCCTTTCTAAATGTCCTCCATTCATCTGTTCTGTTTCATCTGAACCTATGCCATTAGCTTCCTCTACTCTGCAACCATATCCAATTCCTACTTCGTCCTTAATGCCACCCAGCTCACTCTTTCGGCACGGTATAATAATTAACGCAGTATGACTGTATCGGTTATTTTTGAGCTATTTTGAATTCCAGTATAAGAATAATATGTTCCAGGAATAATTTTGAAATCGGCTTTTTTTAGTTACGCAAAGATTTTGGCATTGAAGAGAGGGAAGACTGAGCAATCGCTTCTTTTCGTACTTCCGCCTTGCGACAGTAAATCGTTCCATGAACAAACCCTCTTGATTCAAATATTTCTCTTGACTGGGTGAGGAAAGCAAACGTCCGCCAGTTTTCTGGCGGAAATCAATTGAGATAGTCAGTGTATTTCTGGATTTCTACTTATTTCTTTTTCTACCATTTCTACTTATAAATTTTGATCTGCGCCTTTAATAATCAATGGAACTCATTTTTCAAACCGTGCTGTTCGTATTTGTTCTTTTTATGAACTTTTGATTCTGCCTGATATCTTCTATAAATTATTGTAAATTCAGTCTTTCCGCTGTTATTAATTTTCACCCATGGATTAGATCTAATGTGTATCATATTTCCTTGCGGTGATGAGGATAGAGAAAGCTAATGACCGTCTCATGTCGCCCGACCAGAGAGTTGACCTTCCAAGGTGTGAATTAACGGTCGTTGATTTTCCGGACTTCGACCTTGCTACGACCACTGCGGGCGGAAGAATTAGGTTGCATATGAGGTTTCCGCGGCGTTTATTCGAGCATTCCTTGCAATTATCCCGATAATCACTGCTTTCCTTGTTACGAACAGAAAAGAGTATCGCACCAGCGGACGGGCGTCTTCGGATGGAAGTGGAAGACGTCGAAGTGGCCGAAGACTTCGATCTGAAGGCGACCGCCCGTTGGAACGCGGGCGCGAAACTGTTTCCCGCAGATGACAACGAAGGCGCTGAGTGGCCGGAAAAATGCAGGAATCCTCGAAAAGAATGTATATCAAGAGGGGAAACGCAACCGACTTTTTTTCCGAGAACCGTTCGCTTTCTGGTTTTCCCGTAAATGTTCGAAATATCTGCGCTTCCGTTTTCGGAATTTATCGCGTCGACCTTCAGTCGCCTCTTCAATGAACATGTTCTCTTCCCGCCTTCCCCCCCCCCTCCTCCCTCCCCCTTCCGCCCTCCCTCCTCGCCGTCATACGTCTCAACAATTGCAAGCACCAGTCAGTCAGCAAAGCGCGAAAGTCTGTTGACTGTGCATTCACACTCCCCTTCCGTGATATTCTGAACCACTGCGTTTCTTAGGGTGGCGATCGTCAGGGAAAACCTGAAATTGTCAGGGAATTTAGGATTTCTGGAAAAGTCAGGGAATTCTCGTAACAGTCCGGGAGAAACTGGAATCGGAATCCTCGTTATTTTTCTACCATTACGTGTATCGGCCTGTCTTTCCCGCCCTTTATTTCACCAACTAAAACTAACGTCCGTTGCTGACGTGCATGGAATAAGCACCATCAATTCGTGATATATTCAGTTGTGAATCTCAGTTATTTAGTTGTGAATCAGATGTACAATGTATCCCTTTTGCATATCCTTATTGCGATATTTGCCTAGTGGTGCTAAAAATCATGATCACAATGTATTACGTTCATCACAAGGAATCCGAGGCCATGTTCTTTAGAAAACTTTACCTCGCGTTTCTTTTTTTAACTTCCGAGACTCAGGTTGAGAAGTAGCGGGAGCACACTAGCTTATGGTAAATACAATGCTTGCAGTTCTAAAAATACGAGACGACGATTATAAAATTTAGGACATTTAAAGCTGCCGTAGAAAATTTAATTCAGGAGATAAAAAAATATTCCAATAATAGGTGACCTTTTGGCGATCGGTCAGGGAAATTGGTAACTCCATGAGGGAAAAGTGAGGGAAAGGCCAGGGAATTTGATAATTGGATATCAGTAGCCACCATGGTTTCTCTCTCAAGCAAGTGACTGTTGAAACTGTGCTCAAGCCACCGCGGCGAAAAAAATGCATAATTTCTTTTACTCGCGATGGTTCAATCATGTCCCCAAACTTTGCAACCTGAATGTATCTCGTTCCTGACCGTCATACAGGTTAACTTTTGCACAGTGGCATAAAGACCGCTTTGCATGGTACATTTTGCTGTACAAAGGAATGTATCATAGAATGTACTAGAAAATAAATGGAATTAAAGCAGGTTCTGTTTACCGTTCAATCATTCATACACTAATGCAGTTTACGTATTGACGCGTTACAATTCTTCTCATGAAAGAGCTTATGCATGTGTTTTTTTTACAGAAAAGTGTACCATGTAAAGCGGCCTTGAGCCAGGTGACAGTGCAATATACTATCGCTACTTTCGTGAAGCTGTAAATATTTTTAAAATTTCAGCGAGACTGAAGATGAAATAAAGGGGATAGGCAACTTATAAAAACATCCAACGCTATTTTTATATTTGATGTGTTTTTTATGAATATTCTTGCGCCTTTAATTCAACTCTTTTCTCAAAATGAAGCATATTTTTTAAAAATTTTTTATACCTATTAGTATTGATTTCATCTCAAATTGAACTCGGCTCTCAGTGTATCATTGCAACTACTGCATCGCACTCGTCTCTCCTCTATAATCAGTTTTGTCCTTCTTTTGTCCCTTACGTAGCCTTTTGTCCTCCCAAGGAAATTGCCCGTTACTTCGCCTGTCGTTCACTCTGTGATTTTTCACTTTGATGATGAGCTGACTCGTTCATATTTCTATTCTTCTTGGGCCCTCATTTAAGGTAATCCGATCGAGAGAGTTCCCTAGTCATAATAGAGACCATATTCGATTTATACGTTTTAATTTCTCCAGCTGTAGGACACATGAATTAAATATTGCATTATTAATGGTGCAATAATATAGTTTTATATGTCAGAAATTGTAAGTAAGTAAATGAAAATATCTAAATAAGTCTTTAACTAAACTCATTTTTTTCGCGAGGTGCCTTTCAAACTCCTTCAAAACGGAAGGTTTTTTGTGATACCCAAGATCATACTGCGGTGACAATATGATTAATTTTCAAATTTAGTTGAGAAAACATGCAGAAGTACACGCTGTTAGTTTTTCTACGCCATCTAAGTGTTATAAATTCTTCATTTTGTATTAAATAATGTCTCTTTGGAGTGCATACACGTACCATTTCCCATGTAAAAGGGCTGGTATATTTTGGCAAATATCTCCGAAAGTAATATGGTAAGGGGTAGAATTTTTGTAGTCATTGGATAGGTGATATATTGTTCATTAAAATGAGACCAAATTCATTGATTTCCAAGCAAAATGATTTTTCGGTCGAACTACCTCAATTTGTAGATCCCAATGTAAATGTGATGCTTCCTAATTTGTCTTCACTTCATCAATTGTGATAGCAAACGATGTGGTGAGGAGTAGAATTTTTGAAGTCACTAGAAGGGTTAGGTGTTTTTCTTTAAAATGAAACCAAATTCATTGATTTCTTAGTAAAATGATATTTCGCTCAAACTGCCTTAAAAGCCTAAATGTCTCGTATTGATCCTCAGAGCCCCAATGCACGCTCGTACTGTGCTCTTCACAGACTTAATGTTAAAGTTAGTGGTGATTTTATTTTCGTTCATGGTTACCCAATTACTCTAATGAGAACCTTTCAGGAAATACTTCCGCTGTTGTCGATAAAATATTTTCCAGTGAGTAAATGGATTCCTTCCGGGATTGCGGTTATCGGGAGAGTTTTTTGCAAATATTTTTCTTAGATGTCGTCATGCGTTCCTGTTGTAAGATGCATCTCATGATATCGCTCGACAATTTATGGCTAAGGCATTGTCAACGGTTTTCAAGAACATCAAAGTTTATAAGTGTATCAATTTTTTTTTTCATTTTGTCTAAAGATTTGTTATTAAAATTGATATTAGTCTTTTCCACATACGCACATATGACTTGAATCATCAGATTTATTGGCGACAACGCCCTGAAAAAAGCCGATTATCGTTATATAGAATGCGGCATCTCGACGAAGTCTTAATAAGAGAAGGCGTTGGGCGCTCACAATCAGACGTTCGCTTTCGTCGAATACATTACGCTATACGTGGAATTCGATGCATTCGGAGTGGAATTGTGACGTCACGGAGAAATTCAAGGTCCACCTTGCCCCCTATGTTATTCTATCGGGTCGAGACCTTTCGCCCGCCGGTGACAGGAACGGGTATCGGGGACGACTCCTTTCAGGCCTTTTGTAATCGCACGGAAGGAAATTCGGGGCCGATCAATGAACGGTTCGCCTCGATAATGCATCCGAGTCGCTCTTTCAGCGAGGGACGTTGATGCGTCAGACCTGAAAGAGTATCATTGCCTGAGAGGTCGACTTCCCTTTGAAAGCTAATCGTATCTGCGGCGGAAAGATACTGTTTTGCCATACTATCAATCGACCGTTGCATTTTAGGAGTCTAGTGTCACCTTATCTATGGAGATTAGTTTATGACTAGATTTAGGAGTTTAGTGTCACCTTATCTATTCCTCCCTCGTCAGTGGCATGAATAGCATTTAAAAATAATATGCATCAAGGCTACCACGTGCTTATGTAACTCGTCTGCTATAACGTCGCCATCGGAAAAAGGGGGCAGTCGGCGGGTACAAGAGAATCATGCAAATTTGTCGATAATGCATTTCAATATGGGAGAATAAACGCAGCGAATGTCATTAAAATTAACTGTAAAACGACCACATACACGGTCTCTTTTGGCCTCGCGAATACCAGTCTTCTACTTTCCGCCTTGACTAATTTTTGTTTGCCTGATTGTGCTAATATAGGAAGACCAGTAATCGATTGCAGTGGATTCCGGTTACGGAAATCCTACGTTTAACTAAAACATTCAGCTATTCCTTGACTGTAGCTCAAAAATAAGTGCTTTATTGAGAAAAAAAAATTTTCTGTTAACTTTCAGATGTGAACGAGGAATCCTTTAAAAAAAGTTGAAAAAATATTTTTCTCTGCCGGTCTCTTCGTCTGCATTTTGTGCTCAAGGAATCAGTTTCTTTTGCTGAGGTGACGTTGATATTGAGTCAATTACTGTCCCTTAAACATTTACTTTATTCGGATAGAATAGAGATTGGTCGCTGTTTTCATAAAATTCTCCGGGATTGATTAATTTCTACTGGAAGTTTCCTTCGGAGTTGTGCCAGTTGAGAGTTATGGATTTGCCCAGTTTACTGTAGAATATCTTAGAACAATATGTGGGAATTGTTACAGAAATTCTTTCCATTTGTGAAAAGAGTTGGCGAAACCATTTCGTTTACAGAGCCATCCGGGACTAGCCACAGAGATACACTGTTATGGAGTCACCCGCAATGCACAAATGTGCGAAATTCCACAGGGAAAAAAAATCATCCGCCTTGACCGGGATTCGAACCCGGATCCCTCGATTTCCGGCCGAGTGCTTTAGCCAGGTAATCTACCGAGGCGTCCTCAGGATGCATATTCTTCGTTTAAATGACAATGCTCGGGCATTTAATTGCCAAATGCGAATATAGCGTCGCTCCGCAGAGTTATGGTTGAGGGAACCATTAGTATTCTGAACGCTTCTCACAAATTAGTGAATGTCGAAGAAATTATCCACTCAAATGAAATCATCGTCGTGACCGCCACGGCGTTGACACTGAGAGCACATCTTTGTAGCGGACGAGAAAAATGCATGTCAAGGGCACACAGCTTAAACAGTCAAGGTTGGCCCTGTCAGCTGATCGCCGGGCCCACCTTTTACGACACTAAAGACAAGACGGAGGCAGTAAAACAATTTTCGGAGGACGATCGGAAGGGAAGCTTCTCCCATCAACTTAGTCATCACTTAACTCGGAAGTCGAAAGTCGAGAACGAAGACTCATTCGAGAGGAGAAATGCGGCCAACAAACAATTCTTCAATATCGTTTCCGTTGCTAACTGTTTTGGGGAGCCACTTCAGTTGTTCTTGGAGATGAGGGTTATCTAGATTCTCGCTGAAGTTAAGAACATTGGATGATGGTGGATGTTAATGGCCATTCACCTGTTTAACTGTTCGTTTAACTCTGATAATATTCGATTTTTTCGTTAGCCGAATTACTGCGGAATGTTTCCTCATGAAATTCACGGTTATAAGAAATTTTCTCGAGTGTACGAGTACTTCTCAGTACTCGTATTTAAAAACTTAAATTTCCTTCCCTAACTGACGATCCGAAAACATCTTAATGAGGTTAATGTCATCAAATGTTATCGCTGAACCGCTTCTACGAATGAGATTTCGAAATTAATCAAGATGTACTGTCTAAATCCAGCGCACCTAATTAAATCCTTGGGGAAGAACGTGGAGAAGTGCAAGATTGATGGACTTTTTAAGAAAGTTTCTCAAACCAGGAAAATACAGGAAAATTGCGTCTTTTTGTTCCCATTTTAGATATTTTTTAAAATGATAAATGCCCTCTCGGTCTCTGTTGTTGGAATGGCTGCAATTAACAATGCAATCCTTTAAGATCTTATCTTATCAGCGTGTATCCTAGCGCTTGATGATGCTCGGAAAATCTTTTGAGATTATATGAAGAGCATTGTTTTTTCGAGGACTGTGTGCTTCATCTTTTACTGCACTCGTCCTCCTGGGTGTTTATTTTTCAGAATCTTCGAGAAGATGCTCGTCCTCTTCCCGTGTGCCGTCCGTGACTTAAATTTACGATCTAAGTTCCTAAACTGACAGTGGCTGTCCCCACCCCCTTCGCTCTCCCCCCTACTGTCATCTATTTCACCCCTTCCCCGCTTCTAGCTCTTTTCCAAGGAAAACTTGAATTTCTCAATTCCTCGAAGTAGGTCGTCAAATATTAGTAGTCAAAGGATAGAAGCTTATCATAACCCATTACTAGCGATTTAAGTTTGGCAAGAGGAATCCTATATAATATCCGCTCACGTTCCTGCCTCTTCCGACAAGGTCGTCACTCACGGAACTTTTTCATTGATACGCATTAAGTTAAATGGCTTCTGCCTTTGGATTATTAGATTATTCAATGCTTTTATTTTCGGGTCAATTTGGAGACTTCCACCTTCTCCTTTGTCGTCGCACCAAACCCACAAAAAACCAGTCGTTGCTTTAGTATCGATAACTCTTGACTTTCTCCTCCAGTCTAAAGCATTGGAATGAATTGTAAGCTCTCTAAGACTTCAACGATTCTTTTGTTCCGTGTTGATTGGTGAAGTCGCCGAGGAAGGTTCTAGTCCTTGGACATCAGGAGAGAATTCCCTCTGCCTCTCCCGTTTCGATCCACGGTGACTGTCATGACTTCAGCCAATCGTGATCCTCACGGTATACCCTGGTTCCCTTGGAAATGCGCGTGAGCCTGGGAGATTTAGGGTTGATGATAATTTACTCTGGGGCTTCTGGTAAACCTTGATCATTTTTGTCTCTATTATTTTCGAGGGAAATTACGGGATTTCATGCCTCTCAAGTCAACAAACTCGCTCATTTATCCATGCCGAAGTTTGAGTTTCACCTGAATTCCGTGGATATTCATCTGCATCAACATAATACCCTCCGAGCCGCCGCATGGCCGTGTGGCAGGGGGTGTAAGGTCACCAGCCGTGTAAAGGTGTAAGTTTTTGGAGATGGAATGGTGACATGTATTTTAGGAGTATATTTAGTGGAGCTCAATTTTTATTGTGGTCGCTTATTGTTCGCGGAAAGAACGAGTATTGTACCTATCTGTTCGGTAGAGTATCTATCTTATTTTATTGCATCTGTCAGACCTAGTGATGTAGTGAGGAGTCATGATAATATTCTCTGTGTCGCTCTGAAAAATATCAGTTCTGAATATCTCAAGCAACCTAAGCCTTGCGTGTAGCCTCCGAGTCTCTAGGGGTTCACACCTTAATCCCTCTAAAAGTTGTGAGGCACTATATGTTTATATATTGATCTTTTGTGATCTAAATAATACAAGTTCCTTGGTAACTTTGTGGTATTTCATTTTTTTCACCTGAAGATGACGCTTAAGCGTTGAAATCCGGGTCGTGTGTGTTTTTAAGTATGTGGTTTTGTAAATGTTACCATTAAATCCTCTCTTTTGTGATCTCACTTAAGTGTATGGTGTATTCAAATCCTTTGGCTCCTACGATTGGAAACAATATCCTATTTACTTTGTACACATTCAGTTTGCATTACGGGAGTGGTTCAAACCTGCGTCCTTTGCGGTCGATAGCGATGAGCGTGGTTGAGATTTTGCTCCTTTTGCCCTCCTTATCCTTGTGATCGCATATCGTTGATTAAAAAAATGCCGTATTAAGCGTCAGCGGAGCCCCGCCGTCCCACTTTGAACTTGATCTAATTCTTTAATAAGCGTCATCTTCGGTGGGATTTAGATAGACCACCGGAAGGATTTACGACCGAGGCCGAGTGATCCATCTCATATATTTTCATTCACCTCACCCATCTATTATCAGTCGTGAAAATCCGTGTTGCCCCGCGATCGACGCTGATTGAGCGCCGGTGACGCTTTCTTTGTTTTTGTTTTTTGGCGTCTATCCGTGTGTGTGTGTGTGCACTTGCATCATCCCAGAACCGTGACCCGATTCATTCCCATAGGTGGTCGAGAATTTGTGGGCTATCTCGGCCGGGAAACCGGGTCGACACGTAGCAAGCTCTTCAACTGGAGACGCAGTTTCTTCCATTCATCGCTAGGTCTCGCCTTTCTTAGTGACTCGTTCGAGTCACGAATTTGCGTCTCTTTCGAAGCATTGCGTTCTATCATCTCTCCGTTTAATATTGGGGTAGTTAGATATTTGGGATGGGTTTTAATTAACGATGACTCGAATCCAAATGTTGATTCTCGATTCCACCGATTCTCAGGATCACAATCGGTATCGAGAATCGATCGCCCAGAGTCGATTCCGATTCCATCGATTCCAGATAGATTCAAATAAAATTTAACACGTCATATTTGTCTCAGTAATTTTGGGTGTAGGCTATCAATTTGTATCTTTTTATCTACCTCAATAAGGTGAGGATATATTTGCTATTTGTTGCTAAATATACTTTTTGAGCGACTAAATTGTCTTTGTTATTTTGTTTCAGCCAATACTTGAATTTAAGTAATAGTCGTACGCTACTGGCATATCAATATCCCACCAGTTATCAGGGATAAGAATCGATGAAATCGTAATCGAGAATCGATTTGAAAGAATCGGAATCGAAAAAAGTGGAATCGACACATCCCTAGTTTTAATCATCATTCACCGATCTATGTATGAATTAACGATTCAAAAGATAAGTGAGCTGTTTACCTATTATTATAAAAGTGCGGAACTTCGCCATGTTCATTTCACTTCTGTAATCTTGCGATATGTATTTACAACTCTCAGGAAATGAGAAATTGAAAAAAGAGGAAACATCAAGCGGTAAAAAGAACTGCTAATTTTCTCACCGGAAAGCAATTGACTGCCTGTCTCAATCTTAAAATCGAAAAGTGGGAAGAAGTAGTTCTAAAAAAAATTGAAATCGAAAATACCATGCTTTGTTGTGACACATCTTGAAGTGACAGTTTAATATTTATCTACGAATCCTTGTATAATTATTGTTTCTATCGTTTCCGCCCTTGGCAGGCTCCAATCTTACTAAGCAGTGTGAATTTTTCATTATGTTACCTAATCATTTGAATTATAATGAAAGCTATAAGTTTTCATCTAACTTCTATTACCAATATTTCAATGAAACAGTTGGTCAAAATTCCACACTAAACATTTCTTAACAACCGACGATGGTTTTGACACAAAGTGCCATTTTCAAAGTTGCGCGTCCTGATTAGCCGCTGATTAAGTAAACTAGAGTCCCATACAAAATGCAGAACTTGGTTTTGCGTCTTCTAAACTAAAGTTTTGCAAAGAAAATGATTGCCAACTAAAAATCATTTGCATAGGGAACTAATTGGTGGTAGTTATGTCACGAACGTTTGTCACATTTAATTTGCAATATAAAGGCAATGTTTCGAATACGTTCACGAATAACGACCATATATCCTTTTAATATCCTTTTAACAAGTTTCCAAAGACCAAAGAAGTGAGGGGGAGAAGGTAAAATATTTTTTAAATTGAAAATTGAAACCTTGAAAATGGCACTTTGTGTCGAAACCACGGTCGGTTGTCAATAAATGTTTAGAGTGAAATTTTTACCAACTGTTTCATTGCAATATGGAGATACATAAGTTCCACGGAATAAAGCCTGAAATGATTTTATACGTTCTATTACGAAGCCCAACTGCGACTCATAGCAATTTGAAAACGCTGCTTAGTCGTCGAAGAAAATTCTTGTACTTGCGGGACGATTATCCATTGGACGGCCTTCAATTAGTCACTCGTGCTCTCGCAGCTCGCGAAGATTACTTGTGACAACCAATCACGTTGAAGTGTTGATTGAGCCAACTCCCAAGACCTTCGGCTCGCTTCGGCTGATTCCCCTGCACTGGGTTGGTAACAAGCGCTGCGTTCTCTCCCTTTCTCTACTATCTATCCAAGTCGTTCTCCACAAGTCGTTCTAGACGGATAGGCTGGCCACTGCTGCGAGTCGTGGGCTTGTTGTTTTTGCCGCGTTAGATTTATACTTCGGTAAAAAACTGCTTCAAGCGTACATATAGTGTTTCACAACTTTTAGAGGGATTAAGGTGGGAGCCCCTAGAGACTCGGAGGCTACACGCTAGGCTTAGATTGCTTGAGAAATTCAGAACTGATATTTTTCTTAGCGACACTGAGGATATTATCATGACTCCTCACTACATTTCTAGGTCTGACAGGGCGATAAAATAAGAGAGATACACTGCCCAACAGATAGGTATAAGAGCTCGTTCTTTTCGCGAACAATAAGCGACCACAATAAAAATTGAGCTCCACTGAATGCACTCCCATGTGACATGTCACCCTATCACCTCCAAAAAACTTACACCTTTACACGGTTGGTGACCTAACACCTCTTTCCACACGCCCATGCGGCGCCTCGCGGGGTGTTATGTAGATGTACTATTAAGGGAATCATGTATTATTATGTAGATGTAGATATTTCGAAGGAGAACCCTTTACCGTTCTTTGGACTCCCAATGGAATACAATTCTTGAAGCTCTATACCTTTTCTCGATTTGAAAGCATGTGGTTTGAGTTGTGTCGTCATCTCGAGCCATCATCACTCTTGAACCCTCTCATTTTCTCCTGCTTTCGGTTTAAAATATATTTGATAATTAATAAGTCCACCCTCCCTCGAATGTATTTTGCTGGATGCTGTGAGTATCTGTTTACACCGGAATTTTAAACGCCGCAATAAATTCCAATATTGGTCACATTATTGTTTGAATTGCTTTGCAATCACCTGGCGTGGAAATTATTTCGACATCAAGGACCCAGACAACAGATATAGCGTTTCATCACAAGAAACCCCGTCAATAAAAATGATCAGGCACCCTTTTTGTGTCGGCTTTCTCGTTCTCAGCCATAATGTCAGCGAGGAAGAGCATTTCTCTTCCGGTACTGTGGTCATATATAAATATTTATGAAAAAAAGCAAAATCCTGGGGAAAATCTTCTCATATTTTGTTTCTCTTTGGCTTCACCCGGATGGTGTGATATTACTAGAAAGGGACCGGCATTGTTTTCCTTCCGAACGAGATTAGATAAGTCTAGTGTAAAAAAATTGTGGTTTTGAGGTATCTTCCTTTTGGTGCGTTGACAATCCGTTTAGTTGTGTAGTTTCGTGTTTCCCATCCCATCCATTTGAAGCGCATAATCGACAAAGCAACTTCCCTAAGAGGTGGTGTAGGTAGGTATCCGGAAGTGTCGATTGTCGTCCACCCCCCCTGTCGGCGCGATTCCGAATGCAGCCTCCGTCTAACCTTTCCTAAGGTTGTGACTCCGGAGATACGTATCTCTCTCTAGCATCGTTCGTACGTTCGTTCTAAGGCTGTTCGCCCTTCTAGATCGACGCGGAAGGGCGACGTGGCCCTCGCCCCCTCCCTCCCCTCCCTCTGACCTTACCCACAATGCCCCTCTTCCACCCACTTTCTCTCTCCTCCCTCATGCTTCTCGCGACCAACGGTCCGCGGGTCGCGATGTGTTGCTGTGGCTGGAGAGATGTTTGTTTATGTGCTAATTTACGTGACACGTTGCATCATGCTATCATTGTTGATATCTAAACATAAAAGTGAAAACATTTCATCTTAACGTTTTGGATTTAAGGCTATATTAACACTTAGCCTTCAGGCCCATGGCATATATTTCATATGTGTTCGATTATATGCGTAAAATTCCCCTATAAACGCGGAATAACACGTTTACTAGTTAATTTACTACTTCATTTTAGTCAAAGAGAGATGCTACTTCGCTCTGGTTAGGCCAAACCTCGAATACGCCGCGAGCATTTCGGACCCTGGTCAAATAGATTTAACCAAAAGAATTAATAAAATACAAAGGAAAGCAGCGCGCTTAGTTAAAAACTGCTACGAGCGTACATATAGTGTCTCACAACTTTTAGAGGGATTAAGTTGGGAGCTCCTAAAGACTCGAAGGCTGCACGCAAGGCTTAGGTTGCTTGATAAATTCAGAACTGTTATTTTTCGGAGCAACATAGAGAATATTATCATGACTCCTCACTACATCTCTAGGTCTGACAGATGCGATAAAATAAGAGAGATACTCTGCCGAAAATATAGGTACAAGAACTCGTTCTTTCCGCGAACAATAAGCGACCACGATAAAAGTTAAGCTCCACTAAGTACACTCCTATAATACATGTCACCATTTCATCTCCAAAAACCCTGCACCTTTACACGGCTGGTGACCTAACACCCCTTTCCACACGCCCATGCGGCGGCTCGCGGGGTGTTATGTGCATGTAGTTGTACTATTAATGGAATTTTCGTAATCAAATATCAGGTTGTTACGCCGAGTACGCCGAGTCCAATGTTCTGAAACTAATTTTAATGCATGGTCATCGAAATGTCTGATACCGTACCGAAAATTACTATCATAACATTTTTCATTGAAGACTAATGAATTGTAAGTAATGAATAATAAGAAAGAATTCTTGAACCATTTCATTGCTGCCTGGAAGTCAACATTATTTCTTCCACGAATTTAGAAAATTACTCATTGGCCCACGATTACCGCTCCAACCACCTTAACAACTGCGAATGCGATGTGGCTTCATTTTTTGAAGACTCTTCGTCTTCGAGAGACAGTTATATATCGGCAGCGTTCGCCCCCGTGGGTGGCTGTCTCGCATCGCGATCGAATTTATTATTCGTCCGCCGTGGCTCGCCGATGGTTCTCGTTCGTTGCGACGCCTTCCTTATGTTTTTTTTTTTATTTTCGGGAGCGAGAAAGATCGATTGTTGTTTGAAAGCACGACGCTCCTGCTCTTCTCATGATATAACTATTCCTTCTCGTTCTTATTTCCCTCGGCCCGTGTCGATCGATTCGGCGAATCCTGTCTCACGCTCAATACTCATGATGAATGCACACGAATGGATTTCTACTACTTTTATCATGTAATTACATGAAGTGGACATTAAATCCTTCGACCGAAAGATCCTGGCAGCGACGGAATGGTTTTATTTTAAAACTGTTTTTTTTTTAATGGCTTTGTGGAGGTATAGAATCAATCAAATTTACTTTCTTCATCGCAGGATTTGTATATAATTTTATAGCAATCATTTTTTATTCTAGCTATCTCGGTTTTCAGAAACCTCCATTTTCGTTTTCTTAGTAATATACAATCCTGATAAAATTGTGATGAAATTATAGCTGAATATTTTCAAAATCCTCATCTGCATTATCCCCTTACGAAAGCGATTCCTTTTTAGAATATGAAAACCATGCCTTGCAGGAATATCGAAGCGTATTCCTTCCGTTTGCGTGAAAAACCATTTGACTTATAGGGAGTTTTCCCCGAGTTTAGTTTTGTGTTCGTGTCTGGGCTCGGAAGATCTATTGCTTTTTGTTTAATGCATTATTAGTATAACTAGTGCGATGTTATTTTGGACACTTCAATCGGTAAAAGCCCTATTTTCCTCTATGTATTCGATATTGAAAGGTATTTGGGCATACGAATACCTAAAAACAATGTGCTTCGTCCCCACCGATTTAAAATATTGTAGGAATGTTCAATTTGGCAATTCAAGCCTGAGGCATTTTGTTCGTTTACAGATAAAACCAGAAAGGTAAATCTTGATGGGGTTTAAAAGTGTAATCCCTCATTTATTTTCCTAACTCTGTCGCGAAAGTGGTGAAACAAACAAACTCTCACATTCTCCTGACGACGTTCTCAGTGTGCAGAACGAAACGTTGAGTCAATTTAAAATGCTCAATACGCGGCGGGATACCCCGAAAAAACTTCATTATAGTACTTTCCTAACTCTTGCATTCTAATGAAGAGTGTTTTGATTGTGATTTTGTTCGTATATGGCGCTTTGATTTTGTGTCATTACTTCCTTTTTCCCTGCGAAATGTCCATGAATCGCAGGTTACTTATGTTAAGCTCTCAACGACGAATTTTACGGCATCTTCATTCAATTGTTAATTATTTAAAAAAAATAATACTCCTCACATTTTGCTCCAATAAACTCTCTAAAGGCCTGGTTACACGATATATTAACCTGTACGTGTTCTTGTACAAGTTCATGTACGAATGCATGGACCAAATAGAGCAGGTTCTATTTCCCTGTTCATGCGTTCATGCATTCTTACAAGTTGATTCACGATGAATTTTCGCATTCATTCACGCGTTCGCACATTAGCTCGTATCATGTAACCAGGTCTTAAGGTTCGGTGATATTGTTCGCGCGTGTAGTAATGTATTTTTTCACCAAAGAACCATGTCGAGTATCACAGTTCATTGGCGCGCTATTTCTTCCTGTTTCGAAACATTTACCACTAATTTCCGGAGGAAGTTAGTCGCTCGCAGCGACACCTGTCTCGAGGATTGGCGGAGAGAGAAGGGAAGGCGTGGTCGCCGCCTCCGCTTCCGTCGGCCTTAAGTATTTCCGAGCGGCAAGAGAATCGCGGAGAAGTCGTCCGTGAGAATAAAGGTGGTCCGACTCGTTCGATCGCAGTCTTTTATTAATAATATATAATGGAGGAGCGGGCTGAAGCCGAGATAGATATACCGCGATGGCACCCGTGGACTTGGCCGCGTGCCGGTGATTCATATTGAAGGGAAGAGAACGACATTGTATACACTCTACGCTCGGCATTCGTCCGTGAATGAGATATCCTTCGAGGTCGGACGCGTGTGCTATAAGTCCCTCTCCAGCCACGGGTATTAATACATGTAATTTAAGTTTACGCTGGTGTCTGTGTACATATGTGGGTCTTCGAGTGTGAGTTTTTGTACCCCCGGATATGTAAATACCCCTGGAACGCTTCCCCGCTAAGTCGAAACTTTATTTCCGTAGATCCACCAACATTGTGCTGGTGCCTACGCGTTCTCATGTCCCTCCTTGTTATTTCGTGGTTTTTCTTAACATACGGTCACTTTTTCTCATCCAAGTGAGTATTTATAGAGAACCAACGAAGGGGTGAGTGGATTTCGTCGCCCCAAGCACCACCCAAGTATAGGAGCTGGGGCACCTCGTTGAATCGCGCTCCGGACGTACAATGCTTACCTCAACCCCACGCATGTATTTTTCTAAGATGGTGAAGACAACTCGTCAATAAGTCGAAGTGCCTCAGGAAAATAATTGTTGGTGTCTAATGTTACAGGAAATACTTCTGCGTTGTACATTCTGAATGAACAGAAGACTATCTTCTACAAACAGAATTTAGAATAATCGAAAACTCTCGTGAATTAATTTCTTCGGATTGAAGTTCATTCGTATGGTGGGTGAGAAAAAGAAAATTGGATGAGACCAGGAAGAGGCTGGGTAGGTGGCTGGGGAAGGGGTGATTAGGGATGGCGGTTTGCTCAAAGCTGTGATTGATGGAAAGAATTTGGGTTAGAGGGAAAGGGGGAGAAAGAGAAAAGGTTTTATGAAGAGGAGGATGTACTGGAAGTGAAGAGAGAAATAATAGAGGTAAATAGGGTCCTGCCAGTGTGGTCAATCTGGAGGGTTTTCTCTGACGGGGATCGGGTTGGTGTGGTGGCTAGAGTACTGGCTAACCAAGCGGGCGGCCAGGGTTCAAATCCCTGCAGAGGCGAATGTTTCTCAGAGGGACCTGATACCTACTCGAGAGTGTCTTGTGGAGGGCACTTCAAGTACAGTACTCTGTCTGTCGGATGAGACGTTAAACCGTGGTCCCCTTGGCGCCTTTCGTTAAGAGCAGGATAATGCAGACGCCGGGTTTCTGTCCACCCTTCCTCCCTTACCTGTCCCCTATGGCGCAAATGACCTTAGCATTCGGTCGCCTCTCAAAAAATTCATTCCATCCATTTTTTCTGACTTTCAAGAAAAAACTCACAAAATGTGCTGAAATGTGCTTTATTGCGTCTCCGCTGAAATTTCGATACAACCAAGTTCTTTTTCATTGCAGCTTCCGATACCAAATTCTCGTACGGCTGAGTTTTCGCCGTAGCCAATCGGCGTTTCATCGGAAACAAGATTGGCGGCAATGAGCCGTTCTCACGGCCCATTTCGCCTTCATCCCAGTGACTCACTCGTCCTCACGCACGCCAATACGAACGCAACATCGACTATACTCGCTTTACTGGGTCAAGGGCGCCTCTAAACTCCCGTCCCGTACGAGGGAAATCGAGCGGAGGAACACTCGCCCCACCCTCACCTCACCCCATGTTGTAATCTGTGTTGTTACTCTAACCCCCCACCCTCCCCCCGGTTTACCCCTTAACCCTACGGTTAACCAATCTCCTCCCTAACCCCCTGGAGAAATTATACACCACAGGGCTAATCCGAATTCCTATTGTTCACGCGTTCATTTTGCGGGTAATCTATGGCCCTCCCTCTTATTTGTGAGCTCACCTTGGTTTTTCCAGTCTTTTTAACTTCCCCCCTTGACATGGAAGTGAGGAAAAACTCCTCTTGCCTCTATTAAAGTTATCCTTGGTCAAAAATTTCACCGCCCCTACTTAAATGAATTATCTTTCTTTTGCATATTCCATCGTAGTCCTCATAAGCCTTCGCCTCGTGAGTGTGGGTTTATGGATACGAAGCTCGTTTATGGCGGCGTTTGTTAACGGAAGAGTGAAATCGATTCGTTTATCGGCGTTATCCGGAAAAGGAGACTCATCCTTGGGGATGGTTTTTCGCCTCCCAGTGTTGTGGGTGTGATTCTTCCAAATCTCTCGTCTCGTGTTTTTGTTTCCGTGATGATCATATCGTGGGAGTTTGATCGTGCAAACTTGGTATTACTAACTCAAGCAATGAAAAATTTTTTCCGATCAGTTGGGTTACCGTCACGAGTTTGAGGCCAAAATATGTCCCAGGCCAGAATATAGATTCGAGTCAAATTGGTGAATGCAAAAGTGTCATTGGGGCCGTTAAAGGATCATATGGGTCATCCTAGGCTTCAGAGACAGTTGGAACAAAAGCCATTATTTATGAAGATCATTGGGTTTGCATTGTTAAATGGTCTTTCTGTGTGTTCATTTTTTGCAGATAGCTCACTAACTAAAGCCCCGTTCACAACAACTTAACTTGGCTTAAGCTGTTCCCGAGTGCCGTTCGGGGCCTGAAATTTCCAACCAATCACAGCACGCCACTTTCAAAGTCGTAATCCCCTTTTCCCTAGCCATCTCGATAGTAAACCAGGCCTTGCTATTGGCTAGAACTAAGAGAAAGTTGAGAAATGCTCAACTCCAAGACTACCCCAAGTCGAGTTAAGCCACTTTAACTTGTAGTGAACCAGTGTGTTGCTTTCTCACGGACTCAACTCCTAAGTCGCGCCAAGTTAAGTCAAGTTAAGTTGTTGTGAACGGGGCTTAAGAGTTCCTCAATTTCATGGAGACATGTTAATCATTATCACGTTTTTTAACCAATTTTAATCCGTACAAGTTTATATCGTTTTGATACTTTCCTAAACAATCCAAATTTCTTGGCCAGAATTTCCCACTCGCTAAGTACTTTTAATCCTTCAATAGCTTTTAACGTCTAGAAAAGTGTGCAAATTCGGGAGAGTAATAAATCAAAGCTCTCGAAGGTTCCTCTCTGATGTTTTTGAGTTATCCTTGAAGTAGATGGCTCAATTTGGATTGGCGTCCGGAAACATTTGGTGGTAATCCAGTGGGAAATCAGAACGCGTCTAACGTTTTTCCGGCTAAAGTGGATTTCCGAAATCTCCCTTGAGTGGGGAATGTGATTCTCCAGCTGGTGCCGCGGCGCCCGTGCTTGGGCGCCCGCTGCCCGTCGCTTCCGAGAATCATCGACACTTCCGCCTTTCTGGTCTTCCGGAGCGCAACCTTCGGGCGTTCGTTTGATGACTATTCCTGAGTATTCGACTGTGGGCGGCTGGAGTGGGAGGGGAAGGAGGGGAGGGGGGGGGTTAAGTACTGCTTCTGGCGTTTTACCTTGCAAACGGAATGGGGGCACAATTCTTTCCAGATTGACTATCTTGATTCTGATCGATTAAAATTGCTTTCAGCCGACTCACAGTTGTTATTCATGCCCAAGCCCAATTTTGTGTATGTGAAGTGAGGAATGACAAAAATGAATGCTCGGTTAGGGGTGTACTACTACAGGCGTACATATAGTGTCACACAACTTTTAGAGGGATTAAGGTGGGAGCCCCTAGAGACTCGGAGGCTACACGCTAGGCTTAGGTTGCTTGAGAAATTCAGAACTAATATTGTTCAGTGCGACACAGAGAATATTATCATGACTCCTCACTACATATCTAGGTCTGACAGATGCGACAAAATAAGAGAGATACTCTGCCGAACAGATAGGTACAAAAACTCATTCTTTCCGCGAAAAATAAGCGACCGCAATAAAAACTGGGCTCCACTAAATACACTCCGATGATACATGTTACCATTCCATCTCCCAAAAACTTATTTCGTTACACGGCTGGTGACGTAACACCCCTTGCCACACGCCCATGCGGCGACTCGCAGGGTATTATGTAGATGTACTATAATTCAGTAAAAATTCCTGTATTCCCCGTACTGGAGTCATCAAAGTTGGTATTATTGTACAAATGATCAACGTATTGTGATTGGAATGCGTCATCGAAACCCGCCTGTCTTCAATCGATGGGTGATATGGGATGAAACGTTCCGATCAAGTGCTAGAAAAAATGTTGAATGGGTGATCCTTCTAGGGGTTCCGTCGGTTACACATGGGCCATTTCGTTTTAAAATCAAATCACGTACGTAAATGCGCATTTGGTCGTTGAAAATTCCGGAAGAACTGTGCACTCCGCTGAAAGAAATCATTTCCTCTCGATAGCTTTGTAATTTAATTCACGTGTCTCTCGATTCCTATTTATTTGTCTTCGACTTCATTTTGCGATTCCTTACTTCCTCTTTAATGTCTTGTTTTTATTGGCTTCTGGGATTTGAATGAAATTATTTCAAAATTAAAGAAGAAATTACGGTGTTGTGGAGGCTTCAAATAGCTTTCATAAATGTATTTGAAAGGGCATAATTACCCGTAATGTATTTAGAACACTAAAAAAATTGAAATTTCTTTTGAAGAGGGTTACTTCGCTAAATATTTACAGCCAAATGAAATATTTTTCTTTTCTTGTTTAGCTTATGAGATGGTATACAGCGAAGCAACAATCCAGTCGATTGAGGCCAAGGTACCAGGGAGTGCTACTTCTTGTTCATATCGCTGGCTTCGTCTCACGCGAGCCGCCAAAGTTTCGTTGTAAGAGCATTGAATTGCTCCAAATTTCTTCATCAAACTCAAAATCAAATTGATGCTTCCATGAAACGCATGGGTTTGGATCCCTTCCCACCGAAAGAATGGCGTGACGATGTTTTCACATTCGCCTGGTGCTGATTCTCGTAACGTGTTTCATTCGAAGGGATAAGAACCTAATGGGAATCCGAGGCTAGTCTGAGAGATAAAAGTTATTTGATGAGTGGAACCTACTCGGAGTTCCCAGCCCGTTGTGACGAAGTAAATCGGGTGAAAACGGGAAATTGTGACAGATCAAATTGGCTACTTGCTGTTTTATGTTTGAATGTATGTGTCCCTTCTTAGTGAACCTATAAACACCAGGTTGAATTTTTCCTAACTAAATTTATTCGTTGAAAAATTAATAGTTAGTGTTCGCTCATTTCCTATTAATGTATAACAACATATACGTACTCTTATTTCACTTATTTTGTTATTAATAGTAATGGATTGGAGGAGGCACTGGTTGGCAGTGAGGTTTGCGAGTATATTTTATAAACCCTTCTTCTGCAACATTTAAGAGTGATGGATGTCTCGGGGCTGTGCAACATTAATCTCCGATATCAGCCGCTCCCAACCTTTGTCCTTGGCAGTCCATTGTCCCTCCGAGTACCCATTGATAGTTTAGGCAGTCAAAAGCCAGCTAAGGCCCTGGGACAGGAGAAAATATTGGACCCCTTAAAAAAAAAGAGAAACCGGGAAAATGAAATCACTCTTAAGCGTATTTTTGCCGGATGAACCTTCGTAGAGATTAAGCGACAAAAACGATAACATTTCTCCGATGAGTGGCGGTGCAGTTTCGCGGGACTTATGCAGCTTAGTGTGTGTACAGAATGTAGCGTAGTAATGAAATAATGGAAATTAACGAATATAAACATACTATATAATAAATTCTCAGGCCTCACTTGGTGGAACAACATTGCGATGATTTGTAAATGAATTCAATTTGTAATATTCATCATTATCAAGACTTAACTTGAGTCGAAACCTAGGTCGGAATAATAAAAACCATTGTAGAATATTACGAAGTGAATTCATGTACAAATTACCATAAACATACTATCAGATTTTACCGCTGATTGTTAACTTGTACGTAATTAGAATTGCACATAAGATACCAAACTTGGTGTCATTTGAAAAAAGCGTTATTTTGGAATTTTGTGGACCCTTCAGAAGTCGGGCTCCTGTGATCGCACCCGGTGCCCCTGCCACTAAATCCGCTCGGTAACCTAATCTGTTGGACTTGCACCGAGGCGTTGATTATACCCATCGCATTGTGGTAATATGCTTGCAAAAATTTCGACATCTTTCAGCTGTTCTCGCGTACCCCTTGGGCGTACGAGACCCACAGGTTGAGAACTGGCGCCCAATATCCCGGAGGAAGTTACTTAAGGTAGTCTGAGCGAAATATCATTTTACCTAAAAATCAACGAATTTGGTCTCATTTTTAAGAAAAACATCTCGCCTATCCAATGGCACCAAAAATTCTACCCCTTACCACATTACTTTCCGAGATATTTTCAACAAATACCAGCCCTTGTACATGGGAAATGGTACGTGTATGCACTCCAGAGAGACCTTATATTAAAAATGAAGCATTTCCTACACTTAGATCTCGTCAAAAATCAACAGTGTGTAGTTTGTGTTTTTTCAACTATTTTTAAAAAGCAATCATATTGTCACCGCAGTAAATTCTTCGGGATCACAATGAACCTTCCGTTTTGATGGAGTTTCAAACGTACCGCGTGAAAAAAAATGAATCAAGTTAAAGACTTATCGAGATATTTTTACTTGATTACTTAACAATATCCGTCACGAAAAACAATATCATGTCACCATTGATAATGCAATGTTTAATTCGTGTGTCTCACAGCGGGTGAAATTAAAACGTTTAGTTCGAATATTGTCTCTATCATGATTAGGGAACTATCTCGCTATCCTTGCGAGATAGTTCCCTAATCATAATGGAGACCATATTCGAACTATACGTTTTAATTTCACCCGCTGTGAGAGGTTTGTATGGAGGAAATTATTGAAGCAGAGTTAGGTGTGCAAATATATATTTATGAGTGAAACTTGTTGACTCTGTCCACCCCGGAAGGGAACGGCGTGATTGGTATGTATGTATGTACGTAACTATCTCGCTCGCACTACCTTAAATTTATATTTTTTGTCGTTTTGAATATGGCAAATGGGGACCTCGAGCAAACAAACGCTGTGAGTTATTCTTTTACTCAGTATGTCATCCTCATTCAACCAACGATTAGGAATGCAAAGTCGACACCAGGCGGAGAAGAGAACTCTTCGGAGACGCTCTACAGTCTTGAGAAAACGTTGACATCGCACATATGTCCTTTTGGCACCTTCCCGACGCCGCTTTGCACGTCTGATTCGTCTACTCCTTGTTATTTCTTCTCATACACAAGCGTAATTTGTCTTCCTTCGCGTTCTCGCTGGCTCTTTTCCCTAAGTCCATTCTGAAAATCGTTACATGAACGCTGCTCGAGGCATACATTTCTCATGCGACATGTTTAGTCTTCCTTTTAGCGTACGGAGGAGAAGGGGATGACTCAGCTGCAGCTGGATAAAAGTGTTTGCCGGCCAGAGGAAAATATTTCAACCCCATGACTGTCGTCCGACCTTCGTGCACATGCTTCGCTTTTGCTGTTATCCTGTTTCTAAGTGGAACCTATTTATTTTCAGTTACCTGGCTGTTCTTCATGTCGGTCGTATTTTCGGTGCAAGGAATCATTAGGGTGTAGCAACTCTCTGAATGTCGCTGAACACTCCGATTATAACTAATTTAGTCCCATGCAGTAGTTCGTCACAAAATATCTCGATCGTAACGCTGTGATATTACGTTTTCACGAAGAAGCAAGTTTAAACCCACGTGGGGTTTATCGATGATTGGTAACGTGTTAATGACCCCGAGAGGACAAATTAGGCTTATATCACTACGAAATACATTGTAATATAATATTTCAACATAACTTATCTGTGAAAGGTCACATATCTTCCTTTGAACGATTTTTCTTGGCACCCAAAAGCACAGCAATAATGCACTATTTTGCTAACGCTCCGCAAGTCACGTGACACGACACCACGTGACCAGTAAGAGCCTGGTTGTATGTTGGAACATGGGTGGTGACGTCACCCACCATCTACTTATTTTTACTCTAAGTTCGTTTGTCGGATGCTATCGATGCATATGATTCCGTTGCGCATCTTGTTTCTTTAAAATACTGCCGTGCCAGATGGTGTTTCGTAGTAGTTCAATCGGTCATATGTGCCGGAAATTATTCTCTCGTTTGTCCTTTTTAAGTAGTTTGAGCGAAATATCATTTTACTTAGAAATTAATGAATTTGGTCTCATTTTAAAGAAAAACATCTCTTCCTTCTAATGACACCAAAAATTCAATCCCTTACCGCATTACTTTCGGAGATATTTGCCAAACAATACCAGCCCTTTTACATTGGAAATGGTACGTGCATGCACTCCAGAGAGACATTATTTAGAAAATGAGGTATTTCTAACACTTAGATATCGTTAAAAAAAACTAACAGCGTGTATTTTTTATGTTTTCTCAAATATATTTGAAAATTAATCGTATTGTCACCGCAGTAGGCTCATGGGTATCACAAAAAACCTTCCGTTTTGAAGGAGTTTCAAACGCACCGCGCGAAAAAAATGATTAGTTAGATATTTTCATTTACTTATATATTTCATATAGTCATATAAAACTATATTATTGCACCATTAATAATGCAATATTTAATTGATATGTCCCTACAGCTGGTGAAATTAAAACGATTAATTCGAATATGGTCTCTATTATGACTAGGGAACTATCTCGCTCGGACCACCTTAAAAGATTAATATGCATATTTGTATATTTAAACGCATTTTGGTCTCCGCTGATTGTTTAAGTTGAACATTATAATAATTATTTAGATAGTTACTGTGAAATTCGTTCGCAAACCTATGCTTTGGAGCTGTGAATCTGAACAGTAGTGTGTCGGGTGATCGACTTCAATTAGTTTGAATGGAAAACTCAAAAGACCGTGACTAACCAATTCGGATACCTTTTCGGAGACTACCGGGGGAGTCGCGGATAAGGATTAGCATACCATGCGGTATGTTTGTCGCACCGTTTAGCGATTGTTTATCGGGGATCGAGGTCGACGTGAGCTGCGATTGTATCGGCAGGAGAAACACAACTCCCTCTGGGGTCGACGTGACATTGACGGCTTCCAGTTTTTTCCTTTCAGATCCGCTTATAATTTTCCAAAACAGTTTCACAGATTCAACGGAAAGTTCCACTTCCTCGCTCCGGTCCGTCGAGGTTGATTTTTTTTTAATCCGTGATATTATTTTCTCATATCTTTTTTCCGGCCACCGTAAGCAAAATTCGAGTTCAATCGCGCGAGAGAGTGTATGGTAGAGAATTGCTACTGGTAAGTATTTCAAGGAAAGACTATTTTAGATAAGGTAGTTATGGGACGCAGAATTGAAGTTTTCCGAAACATGGAACTTGCGACGATGCTATGAGAATATCTATGCTTGATGCATCTGAGACATGAAAATAAGGAAGATTGGAGAAAGTGTGTAACCTCAGTAGTAATGTAAACAAATTGAAAATAGCTTTTCAAGTTTGAAAAAGAAAGGATGGTAGTAGATCATTATCAGGGAAAGTAAATGGTTTAAGGAAGCAATTACTGTTGATGAGGTGGTCTTGATCGAAAGAGGAATGGTAGAAAGAGTTGGGGAAAAGTAGGGTGTTTTTATAGACAATAACATGACAATCAGTGACCGAGTAATTTCATTGGACTCCCCCATTTAGCTTCATGTTTAAAGCTCAAATGAGGCGATGCAACCTTAGGTTTGTATTCGATAGAATTGGTCATATTCAGAAAAAATAAATGAGTAAATTCATAGATTAAGCATATTGTTCTGTGGTGTATCATATTATGCATACTTATCCCCTCTTAATGAGTGACTGAGATTTTGATGGAGCGCGACTGGCGTTGCTTCTGAAATTGAGAGATGATTGATTGCCAACCCTATATGTAGCTTACTGCGAGGAAAACTCATTTCGTCGCGATATCTCCATAAAGTGAACATATTTTAACGATTGAATTCAATTTGAATTAACTTTTTTTTTCTTCTACAAAATTGTTAAGACCTTGGCTGGATTTTATTGTTTTTTTGCTTGGTAACGGTTGTTTATTTATATGCGGGAGAGTTAGATTGGCTTGCTGGTCAAAAGTAGACATGTTTTGATCCTGGAAGAATTTTTGTGGAGTCATAAAGATATTGTTTGATCTTTAATTTGGTTGATTTTCTTATTTTTATCATTCTTAGTGTGTCCTGTGGACTTTGGTGGTGATTTTTTTAAATAGATGATTTCATCGATACATGAGAGAGATATAAGAATTGATTTAGGGTCAGTCTTCACAGGACTAACGATAAAAAAAATATAAGCAGCCATCTTTTACTAACAAAATACATTCAATATCTGTCACCTATAGCTCAGGGGTTATGCCTGCAAACTATGTATTCAGTCACTTCTCCAGGTCAAGGATTACAATATGTATAGCGGCCGTGTTGTGCAACCTCCCGCTCTTTGGTCTCGTGAGATGCGTATCGAATCGAAGAGGATCCGATGCGCTCACTTGGCGATTCGATGGGCTGGGACTCAGCGTGACGCAATGCACGGGGGATTCACTCCACGCGTTGTAGCTATTGCCCTCACTTCGTCCTCGACTCTGGCGGGTCATCGGGGGCGGGTGAGGAGTTGAGGCCCGCGGAGATCGTTGGCCTATGACTGCGAAACCTCAACCTTGGCCTCCAATCCGAGAGCGCGACGCCGAGGTTCACGACCCGCCGCGGAACAATACTCGTTGCAATTCCTTTTTGCCGCTCTGACGTACGAAGCGGTCGATTGAACGAATTTCCGGAGCACAAGGAACAACTCGAGAGTATCAACGATATGCAAAGCTCGTAATATTTGTTTTTTATTCTATTTAGTTTCTTGACCACTAATCTATTTAACTTGTTAATATATTATTGCGAGGCCTTTGGTCAGTTAATTTTCAACTTTAGTCTCTGCCGCCGAAGTTTCGGTATACTTTTAAACCTTTTTCAGGGCATTTTCATTTCATTAAAATGGCGATTTACAGTGACATTCAAATGACTTACGACTGAACCATGTATGGAATGAAAAAAAACAACAGAAACTGCTATGTTGAACTCGATAAACAACTAACCCATATCAAATCCAAATTTTCTGAAGAAGGGTCAAAAATATATAATCAAAACGACGACGGCGTAATTTTATAGGTGAAAATCAATTGATCAAAAACCTCAATGATATATTAACCATCGTTTTTAAATCCGGCTCTTCGGTAGTTTACGACATGCTTTGGCATTCGCAACATAACGAAACTTAAATGAGTGCCTTTTTTTCTGTTTAATCCCATTTATTTATTATGGAAGTTAAGAAATCAAGTCGAGTTTGATTCCCGCGGCTCCTTCAACTCCTATCGTGCTGTGGCGTTGAGTGCTTGACCACCCCTGTGCGCTGGCTGTTTTTCGCTTTTTCTTGTAATTTCCTAGAGAGCACAGAATAATCATCACTGATGCTAGGAAATAAAGTAATACATTTTCCAAAATGTGGCCCTTTTTAGCTTTGTTTTTTTTCATATTTTTGACTGATTGTTTGGAATTCCGCGGCAGCCGTATTGATACGAATTGAATGAAGAACCGTAGACCTTCGCATGGCATAATATTGCAGCGTCAGCATGCTACGTGGTAAACGATATCACAGTTCCTTCGTGAATGCCCGCAGCCCTTTTCTACTTCAGGGATAATAACCGTCTGATATCTCGTGGGAAACCCGGTGTTCAATCGATTGCCACGGCGGAGGTCGCTTCATATTATTTTTCGTCTAGTTAAATGTCAGGAAACCCTTAAATGTTCCGACATTGCTACGAGTCCCACATCTTCAATCTTTTCTTGCAATGACATTAAATTCTGCATTTATCAGGAAAGTTCCTTTCTTCCAATGAGTCCCAACTTCAGCTTTCCCAACGCCTCCTGAAGCTAACAGAGTGTGGGGTGATGTTTCTGTTGATTATTGTGGCACCTTATTAGAAAAAAAGTGCCAAATAAAATTTCAAGTGGTCGTATCTGCGTGAAATTGCGCCGCGAACGCACGAGCATACGTACTTACTCAGTAGTAATTGCCCTAGCAGCCGCGCCGTATTTTGTGTTGACGTTTCAGTAGAGAGAAAACCTTCGTGTCGTTTCTACACATTATAATCATATTGTCTTGTAGTAGAAGGTAGTTCTGATATTTTATTCTCATTTTTTACTTTTTGAATGATTAAGTTTTCATAAACTTGGAGCCATTATTTCCTATCACTCTATATTTTGTAGTTCAATCATCTAATAAAAATAACAGATTGATAAGAACTACATCGATAATGAAAGGAATATGAGATGCTTTCCATAAAATACTATTTTGCAATATATTTATATTCTCCAAATATTGATGTAATTATTGTTACTTTAATTTTCATTCTTTGGCCATCTTATTAGGACCCGAGGCATCTGGAGTTGATGAAAGTCTACGTTTACCTTCATTTTAGGATTATATATATGATATCAATATGCCATTCTGATTACTAAAACGTCATAATATTTTTCTGTTTGGTCGGCCCCAGTGGCGGCGAGGTAAAGACCTAACCTTAAGGTAACCCGAGGGTCGCGGGTTCGAGTCCCGCCAAGGTAGAATATTATCTGCCCAGGGCATGGGTGTTTGTGTATGTCCTGGGTTGGGGGAAGAGGGGACGGTTCCGTCTCATCCAACCCAGGATAAATATACAAAAAAAATGATAAAATAATAAAGGCCCCCTGTATTTTTGGATCTCTATGACTGTTCTTTTGGATCTGTTCTGATCCCTTAACTGGAACAAAATGAATTGTTCAACGAAAAGAACGGTATGGCACTCCTCTATCTCGCTTGTCCCAACCGATCTTATAATTCAATCCCTTATTGTGCTGTATTGTTCATAGCCATTGTGGCGGTCTCTTACTCAATGATCGAAGCTTTCTCATTCCGACTGTGGCGCCGTGTCACGTTGCGTCATCGTTGTCAAATGCACTTTCGCAAATCTGTGGCAATCTGTTTGTCTCGCTCAGCACATTCATCTCACTAAGAATCTACTCCACTTCCCTCCTTCCATCTTATAAAACTTGTTCCACTAAAGTGGAACGTGTCAAATATTTTTCACGCAGGTTTTCTTTTGACGAATGTGGGTCATTTTCGACGGTGGACGGCGTATATTGGAGTGTCTATGCTTGCTGATCAGTAACGTGAGCAATGGTACTAAAATGACAGCCTCAGATAAATGTGTAATATAATCTCAATAATTACTCGTTATCCTTCGTAGAAGTGTTTTCGAAGATTGCCGTAGTACGACACATCACCAGATAGTGATAACCAAATCGTAGATTGGTATCTATTCCATATGACGTTGTTCCCCTAATTTAGTTTGTGGTTTTCTAATGTGTGGTGAAAACAAGTTTTTATGAGAACGAATGAGAAATTGGTTACTTTTCGGAGCAATCCATCACCAAGGGCAGTGCAGTGTGGGGAAATTACGGAACCCTTAGATTTTTTCCTGCTCAAGACAGTTTTATTTTCTGCCGCCAGCACCTGTTTCTGTCATGTAAAACTATATTATTGCTCCATTAAAATTCCAATGTTTAATTCGTGTGCCTCACAGCTGGTGAAATTAAAACGTTTAGTTCGAATATGGTCTCTATTATGATTAGGGTACTATCTCGCTCGGACTACCTTAAAAGGTCTCCCTAAGCTTAGATACTACCTGTCTGACGGTTCGTGGGCTTCGACAGGAAAAGAAACCCGGCCTCCGAGGATACGAGGAATCGGTGGGAGGAGTAAGACCCCCTCCCTCCCATCAGCGCTCTCGTGGCTCTTGAAATCGCCGGCATGACTTCCGATGGCGAAGGATGGCAAAATGTCCACCATTCCCTGCCTCTGAGAATTCCGACTTCTGTTTTTTTTTTTTTTTAAGAGGCGATCCATGACCCACCATTCCTCCCCTCCCTCTTAGAACATTTACCCCACTTCCCCCACCTCCCCTCCTCTCCACCCCACCCGACCTTCGCTTCCTCCCCTCCTTCATTCCCCGCCCCGCCCCCAAGGGCAATATCA